>CM053773.1:167983399-168184954 GCA_028658325.1 Potorous gilbertii
CCCTTATCTCAATGCCTACTTGTCCCCCATGCCTAGACTGATCTCCCTCCTCACCTTCTTGAAACTCCTAGGTTCCTTCAAGTCTCAGGACAGTCATAACTTACTGTTGTATCTGTGTCAGTTATGATTGGTCTTATATAGCTATATAATAAATTAATAAAACTTATTTGAACTAGTTTAAAGAATACAATTTTAAAAAGAATAGTGCATTTGAGTCAAAGAATTGAGATTCATATACTAGATCTTCTACATACTACCTGAGAGAACATAGCAACTCAGTTAAACTCTCTGAGATTCACTTTTCCATCATTAAAACAGGAAATGAGGTTTATTAAATGAACTCCAAGGCCCTCTTCCTGCTTTAAATCAATGATCTTTTGGTCCTATATCCCACTGTAAGGCCTCATTCTGGCTTGATGTTCTTGAAGGCTAATCCTAGAGAAGTCCAGGCTCAAACAATTCCTACCAAAATGAGAAAGTTTCAAGAATCTAAATATGGACTTTGTTTCTATTATGTGGGGACCAAACTTAGTAAATTCAGAGAATATATTCAGAAGAGCTTTAGTCTTTGAATGTCTTTTTTATAAACCACATTAGCTCATAAAGATTATCCACTCTATTACATGACATTGTTGACAGAGCTTGGACAGATCTTTGAGTCAGACACTCATAAATTTAAAACCTCGATCTTTAAATTTAGACGTTAAATAAGTGACAGCATATTACAGAGATGAAGACAAATGCATTCATTTCAAAATCTGGAAAATATCTTGACATTGCAGTTCCCCCATCACCACTCCACATGAATCAGTGTGGCAATATGGTAGCCAAGAAATCTAATGAAAGTTACCTGTATCAGAAGAGGACTAATATACAGAATTAGAGAGGAGACTCTCTGACTTGTTAACACAATTTATGTGATGTCTCCTTGTTACCCTATTTTAGGATGGACATCAAACTTGGAAGAGGACAACTAGAATGGTAAGGGTCTTAATTTCATGCCATTTTAGTACCAGTTGAATCTTAAGCTTGATGAACGACACTCATAGGAGAAATATATTATATTCCCCAAGAATGTGAAGAATTAGCAAAGAGAAGCTTTTTTTGTCTGTTTGGGCCCAGATGATAGATTACAGGTATATAGATAAAACTTTAGGCAAATTTTGCCACAAAATAGAGCAAAAGTGGGGGGACATCTCCATAGCAATGAGAGTTATTATATAAAGGGGAATGGTCTGCATCTCTTTTACTGTGGGAGAAGGGAGTTATGGGAATGAAGAAGTCTTCAAGAAAAGACTGAATAATAAGTGCTCAATGATTGGCGATTTTAAAAAATAAGAATTTAGATCATATTATGATGAATATCATCTCAACACTTCAAAAATACTGTGATTTCACTGGGATAATCCACCCTTCAACCAATGTAGATTACAGTCCTTCCAAAGGAGAGTGGTTGTCATGAGATGATATGGATTGAAAATAACCCCAATCCCAAGCACGACCACAGTACCCGCAGCAAAAAAAAAAACAGTAACACTACCTGATAACTGACCTCCCAATAATCAATGAACCTCGCTGATCCTTGACTGATCCTCTTGGGACAAATTCACAATGTCTTGCCATATCATATCCAAAGTTTTGCCATCCTGGAGAGAAATGGCCAGAGACCGTGTTTTAAAACCATTGCCCTGGAGAACTCCAGGTCACTCCAGTGAAAAAGACTTCACTGGAAGGAAGAAAATGGCAAAACACGTTGAAGTCATTTCTTTTACAGATGTTATGATATATTTGTTGCTGTTATTATTGTTCATTTGTATGTCACTCTTCATGATCCCACGAGCCATACCCGTGATATGTATACTTTGTCTAATAATTTTCTGTTTCATCCCACTGGAAAAGGGCTCTCCATATAGCCACTCTGTTTTTCTATAAAGTGAGAGTCTCTAAACACAGTCCTGTCAAAGGCCCATATAGTAGAAGACATTTGTCAGACATACTGACAGATTGATTGAGGGGAATTTTGGAAATTAAAAAGAGAGTGAGAGAGTATTCAAGAGGCTTTAAATGTCTCACAGAAGAGCCCATAATAACTTCCCAAACTGAAGGAAAATTAATAAGCAAGGTGGTCTTTCTACAGATGGCAGATTTTGAGCTTTGAATTTTTTATAGAACATCACAGTCTCGATCTTTAAATTTAGACGTTAAATAAGTGACAGCATATTACAGAGATGAAGACAAATGCATTCATGCATAAAATCACTGGTCAGATCATGAACTGAATTGACTACAAAGTTTGGAAGTCAAAAGTTCCTTTGTGATCCTAATGACACAATGTCAAGTAGAATGTTCCCTTTGAATTAACAAGCCAAGGGACTTTGGTCAAGTTATTTGACCTTTTTAAGACATTACATGCTTTGTTTTCTTCCAGCAATGAATATTTGTGGCCAAAATAACAACATGACAAGAGAATTTCCTACAGAACAACCTGCTGAGTCATCTTAAGCAAATGTTTTTTTCTCAGCTGTAAAATGAGGAGATTTGGCTAATATATGTCTAAGGGTTATTTTAATACTGATATTCAACATTTTCTGAGATCAAGACAGAAAATAATGCTAACATAGACATGGTTGCTAAGTCTGGTATGTACTGATTGATGTACAATCAGAATTCTCATTAAGAATCATTTCTATATCCTGAAACAGTATCTCTTGAATTTCCTAATTGGTGACAAATCTTTGTCCACTGGGGTTGATTTTGTTTTGGGACATAGTCAAGAGCTATTTAGGATCACATTTAGTGAATAGTAGATTTGATCAAGCTGAAAAATATTTTCTGTTTCTAAAAATGTAAAATCAAAACATCATACAGCTTGACTATTATATTCTGGTAACATTTCACATTAACATAATGCTTGGGAGTTATGGATCCCTTCCTCATAATAATCTCACAAAGCAGGTGGGACAAGTATAGTTGTCCACATTTTTCATTAGAAAACTAAGGCTCTTAAAAGTGGCATGATTTGCCAAGAACTAATAGATCATTAAGTGGCAGATTTTGGACTGCTACACTGAGTTTTTGGTTAGAAATCTTTTTGCCATACTTACCATTTCTTTGTACCACATAAAGCACAACCTGGAGGTCAGGGACAGAGTAATTTTTAACCCTTTACATGAGGGTAATTAGGTGGCAGAGTGGGTAGAATTCTGGGACTGGAATCAGAAAGGCTCATCTATCTGAGTTCAAATCTGGCCTCTAACATTTACTGCATGATCCTTAACCCTCTTTGCTTCAGTTTCCTCCCCTGCAAAATGAGCATGAAAAGGAAATGGTAAACCACTGCACTGTCTTTGCCAAGTAAACTCCAAATGGGATTACAAAGAATCAGAAATGAGTGAAAAACAACAGTAGTCCTTTGCATACAGTAGGTTCTTAATTAGTGCTTTTGAAGTTTATTCATTACATATTGATAAAATGAGATGATAAATATTACATGCCTTGCAAATGTTAATGATCTACCTCTTATTACTGCTTTTCAATATTCTCTATTTAGTGTGAGCATGTCCTTTTTCTGCAACTAAATTGTGAAATAATGCTTTATGATGGTAAATGTTCTAGCTCTGAAGTCAGAGAAAGCTGGTTCCAATCTCACCTCCAATATTTACAACCTAGGGACAGTCACTTAACTTCACTAGGTCTCAGTTTTCTCATCTGTAAGGTAAGAGGATTGGATTACATGGCCTCTGAAGTGCTTTCATGTTCTATGTTCTATGTTCCTTTGACATTAATGTAAGTTGCATTTAAGGTATGTCAAAGTGCGATCACAGTGGGAGATACAACACATAAGATGTAATTAGAATGTAAAGTAGTCGCAGATTTCTGATCAAGGGAACACCAGACAATGAAGTATCTAATATACTTCATTTGCCCACTCATTTTCTTGACCTCTACACTCTAAGCCCCTTCTAAACCATACTCATGGAAATCAAGCAAATAATCAGGGAGATTAAACCACCTGCTCAAGGTCTATTCTCTTCCTCAATTTTTTTTATCAGGCCATCACCTCTGTGCTGTCTAAATTTTCTTCCATTCTCAATCTTGACCCCTTAAAGAACCAGTTGAACACTATATGATCCTATTCTCTTGAGTTCTTTGTCCCTTTATCCTATCGCTGAACTTGCTTTACCAAGTGCCAGCACTAGATCACTCTTACCACCCTTTGCCACCTACATGATCCTGAATGAAGCTGGAGAAAGCCATGAATCCCTGTTGACTTCATCCACAATTGATATCTTATAATCTCAAATGAGCCTTCACTGTTTCAAAACAAAGCATCTTTTACAATCTTCCTGATTAGCTCTGTCCCATTTACCAAAGTGGGCTTTCAGGCTCTTTTTGTCCCTTCTCAAAACTCTGATAGCCTTTCTCTCACCTTATAAGCTAAGAAACTTGCTTCATTTCACTGAAAAACTTGAGGCCATTTACTGAGGAATCCCTCTGCTCCCTGCTTTCTCAACTCTCATTCTTTATTTTGCCTTCTACCACTATTTTCTCCTTCACTACTCTATTGCATGAGGTCATCTTCTCCTTGTCAAAACTATATCCTCTTTCACTCCATGTATTCCAACAGATTTTCCCCTCTATCTTCTGCACTCTCACTTATCTTTACTATCTCGTTTTCTATTGATAATTTTCCTCTACTTTAAAAAAATCTTGTACTTCTTACATTTTCAAAAAGTTCATGCTTGATCCATCCATTCCAGCTATATTTCCATACCTCTCTTTCCTTTTGTGGCAAAACTCCTTGACAACACATCTTACAATGGATGTATCTCTATTTTTTCCTCCTTCTACTCTCTTAACTCTCTCTATAATCTTTTTTTAACATTTAGCACTCAACCAAAACTGCTATCTTCAAAATCACTAACAATCTCAATTGCTAAATCTAATGACCTTTTCTCAACCTTCATCCTCTCTTGGCCTTTGACTCTGCTCTCTTTGATACTTTCTTTTGTCTAGGTCTGTATAATAGGATTTTTTTCTGGTTCTCTTCTTGCCTATCTGATTGTCCCTTCTCTACATCCTTTACCAAATCTCCATCCAAGTCACACTTGGTGTCTCACAGGGCTTGTCCTAGTTCTTCTCTTATCTCTTTATATTATTTCATTTGGTGATCCCCACATCTCCCATGCATATAATTACCATCTCTATGCTGATGATTGTCAGATCTAATTATGCAATCCCCCCAATTTAATAACAACGTCAACTGTCTATTGGACATCTTGAACTGGAAGTCCTAAGACATTTTAAATTCAGCATATATAAAACTGAACTCTATTTTTTTCCTCATGCCATCCCTTCTTCCTAATTTTCCAATTTCTGTAAAAGTTACCACCATTCTCCCAGCCATTCAGGCTTTCAGTCTAGGTGACTTCCTCAACTCCAAATTCTCTCCCACCTTCTCACACCCAATCTGTCTCTAAAGTCTTTTTTACATTTCCTCAACATCTCTCTTTCACACTCCCTTCTCTCTTCTGACTTTGAATACCCTGATACAAGTTTCCACACCTCCATCACATCACACCTGGACTATTGTAAAAGCTTGCTGGTTTTTCTCCCTGTCCCAACATTTTTGTTTGTTTGTATGTTTGATTTGTTTGGTTTTCTTTGCTGTCCTTGTCCATCTTCCACTCAGCTGTCAAATTGATCTTCCTAAAGTAGAGACCTGACTATGTAATCCTCCTACTCAATAAACTCTATCAGCTCCCTATCCCCTCCAGGATTAAATATAAAATCCTCTATTTAATGATCAAAGCCTTTCACAACTTACCTTCAGTCTTATTAAGCCATATACCCTCCCACAGACCTTGCAATATAGTGACACTAGCCTCCATGCTATTACTCTAACTAGATATTCTATCTCTTAAATCTGGGCATTTTCACTGATCACCCCTCATTCCTGGAATATTCTTCCTCTTCTTTTTCACTACTGGGATTACTTGGTTTCTTCCATGTTCTAACTGATATTCTACCTTTTACAAGAAGCCTTTCTCAGCCAGTCTAAAATTCCAATGTCTCTTATACACTAATTATCCTATGGTCAATTTATCCTGTATTTAGCTTATTTGTACATAATTCTCCCCATGTTATCTCCATCTATCAAACTGTGAACTCTTTGAGAAAAAGACTGAATTTTACATTTATTTATAGTCCAATTCCTAACATGGTGGGTGTCTAGCCCTTAAAATTTAATAAATGTTTATTGACTGATTGACAGACCGTATGGTATTGAGATGACCACTAACTTTCCACAGGCTATTAAAACACAGTCCAAGTGCTGGAATATTCTGCCAAGGCAAAAAGACTGGAAGGAAAGAGCTTTCATTTGAATAAAACACTATTTATTGATAAAAATGAGCAACTAGATTTTTTTAAATTTTCTTTAGTTTTGCCTCCATATCACCTTATCAAGTGTCCCATCTAAGTCAAAGACCAGTCACATGTGTAGAGGGAGGAGTTTCTACATGGATAGTCTCATAGAACTTTTGTAGTATTATCATGGTCTCTTAGATGTTGAAAAACCCATGACTTTTGCATCATGACTATTTCCTCCACAGATGATGACCCCAACCTCATACTTCGCTTTTAACTATTGCATCTGGTAGCCAACTTTTTGGTGATAAGGCTCTTTAAACTTTGCTAGGCCAGTTTTTATGTGACACTCAGTCCCTGAGATTTTTCTTGAAGTCATTGCTGCTTGGAAATAGCTTACTGGATGATAACCATTAATATTATTGTTAACTATTTTTACTTATTTGACTTTGTAAGTTTTTGTTAAACTTATATTTTGTCAGTTACCATCCTAGGCTATTAAAGGAAAAAAAGTAAAGTCTCTATCTGTCCTCAATGAGCTTTCATTTTAGAGGAAAAAACATCATATGTACAATGTATAGACAAAATACAAAGTTAATGCTAAATGCAAAATATTTTGAAGAACAAGTCAGAGCTAGTGCCCAAGGGAAATGGAGATCAAGTAATGTCTTCTATAGAAAGTAAAACATAATCTGTGTATCAAAGGATTAACTGAGTCTTGGAGTTGAATTTGAAGAGGGATAGCATGTCTAGGCATCAGATCTGGACAGAGGTACTTAAAGTTCATAGACCACAATTTTATCTTCCTTGATATTCACTCAAGTGTGAGTAGGATGATATTTTGCCCACCACATATACCCAGGAAATTCTTTTACCTGACCTAGCAGTATCACCAATTAGTAATTTGGCCTTGTTTCACTTTTTGACAGCTCTGACCCAAATAAAATGTCAGACTTGTTAAATATGATTGTTTGGCTCCATTTTAATATTGAAACAAATCAGTATTACAGAAAATGTATTTTTCTTTCCCCAGAGTGAGCACTGGTACCTCTCACATGGATGTGAGGTAGATTTCCTGTGGAGTTCAAATATGTATTTGATCTAATAAGGAAAGAGGCTTTATAGAAAGTCACGTGGGACTGCCCTCTGGGGCTGCTGGCATCTAAAGTAGAAATCACTTTAAAGTTCCTTGAGGGAACATATTAAAAATAAGAGTAGGAGATGGAACCAATTATGTTTTACAATGCATGCTTTAAAATGGATGTCCAAAGGACTGGCTATTCCCAGGTGTATCACAATTATCACAAAGTTTAGTAGTTACAGAACATAAGGACAAAGTTGCATTACTTGATTGCCTGGGTGACTTTTTGGAAATTCACTGATGCATTAAAATACAGCTGATGTAATACCAAAGGGTATTACATCAGAAATGCAGGCATAAGTGGAGTCGTCAACTGAATCACCGAAAACAATCATGTATGGTGCTCAGAATAAGGATAGTTAGAGTCTCATTGTCTCTCCCACAATTAGGCCACATCTAGTACACTACATTAAGTTCTGGTTACCACAAATTGGAAGATCATTGACCATCTGATGTTTCATGGTAAGACAACTGAAGGGAATGGAGACCATGCCATATAAGAATTGATTGATGGGTTTTATCAGATATCTTCAGAGACAGAGGCTGGGTAACTAACCACCTGTCAGAGATTTTGTAGAGGGTTTTCTGAGTATGTACATGTAATAACAGGTGATTAAAGTGTATCAAGAAGTCTCTAGACTCACTTTCCCAAAATAAATTGAAGCACCTCTCAAGGTTAGAAGGATATATCTTAAGGGGGTCCTTATTCTATAACCTTGAGGTCTCATTCTGGTTTCTCCTCCAGTATGTACCATCAATTATTTATTTCCGTTCTTTTTTAACCAAATAATATCAATTAGCTTTTTAAAAGGGGTTATTTTCAATTAAAGTTATAGCAAGAAAAGAATAGATAAAGATTTCCTTCTAACATCTGGGGACAAACTCTGTTCTGTATCATCTCAATCCCTGAAGAATATGAATACATACTTAACACAGCTTCTACATGCATCCCTCTACTAAGTTTTCTTCCTAATGTGACATGGTTGACTGATGGATAAGACCACATCTATGCTACTACTAAGCTGGTTCAAGCAAGTCATTCAAGATTTCACCTATCACTATGTAGATTCTGGAAATCTCTGTATGTATTTGAGATCTTGGACTTCTTATAGCTCATTCTTTTGATATTTCAAAATTCACAAGGTAGAAGTCGATATCTTTCTCTTAAAAGAAGGAAACAATAGACATAAGAATAGAAGTGATAGCGAGGTGATGTGTTCTTGGTTTCATGTCTGTGGTAGATTAGAAAGGACCTGAGTCTTTTTACCATGCCCACCTATGTTCACAACACTCATCTACCTTCTCATAAGCTTCTCACAAGAAAAAAGAACTAGACTAAGAGATTTCTTGGGCTAGCTAGCACTTTTTTGATGCATCCCAATTCTGATTCCATAGGCTTTACCATGTGATGAGTGAACCGGAATCAACACAACATATCTGTACATGCTGCAAATTGTTCATTAGGTCCCTTTTAAACATTATCTTGCCTTTCCAGAAATAGGATACCCCTTCTTTTACATAAGGATAATATCTATAAAGCATTCTACAAATGTTCACCATATCCCCCTCTTCTCAAACTAAAGGAAATGGATATGATTAGTCTGTAGTTGAGAATTCTTTGGGAGGACATGGTCTCTGACCTCAAAGTCTTAAAGATTTGTCATGTGAAAAAAGATGGGATTTACTCTGTGTGTCTGTAGAGGACAGAACTTCAGGAGCTGCAATGGTTGTAAGATACAAGGAGGCAGATTTTAATTCAATTTGACCAATTACTTGCTGACAAATAGAACCAAGGAAATAATGATGTGTCTTGAAAGTTGGTAAGTTCTCCTCACTTGAGGTGTTCAAAGAGAGGTATGTTAGAGAGATGTTCAGGCAAAGTTGTAATGGATGACCACTGAGACCACGTCCTATTTTAAGATTCTCTGATGCTTTGAATCACTCATGACATTAGTACTCATTAGGAAGGGAATAAACATTTAGTAAGCACCTACCACATGCCAATGACTATGCACCAGCAACTATGCTAATATTACAAATATTAACTCATTTGACCCTGATGATAACCTTGGGAGGTAGGTGCTATGATTTTTCCTTTTTTACAGTTCTGTAAAAATTTTGGCTCACTTTACGATGAGAAAAATAAATCAAACTTAAGCAACTTGCCCAGGTTCACAGTTACTAAGTGTCTAAGGCCAGATTCAAACTCAGATCCTCTGGACTCTAGGCCTGGCACTCTCCACTGAGCCACCTACCTGTCCTGCAAAGGGAGATATAGGGTAGCTTTTCTTTCTTTCTTTTTTTATGCAAACTATTCAGTTTTCAAAACCTCCATTTCTATATATTTTTTTATAGTTTTCAATTCATTTATTTTTAGTTTTTAACATTCACTTCCATAAGTTTTAAATTTTATCCCCCTCCCTCCCCAAGACAGCATGCAATCTGATATGGCCACTCCACACATACATTTTTACATTAGTCATGTCGCATAGAAAAATTATAACAAGTGGGAGAAATCATGAGAAAGAAAATATAACAAAACAAAGTAAAACAAAAAAGAAAACAGTCTGCTTTGTTCTGCGTTCTGACTCCATAATTCTTTCTCTGGATGTGGATAACATTTTCCTTTATGAGTCCTTTGAAATTGTTTTAGGTTCTTGCATTGCTGAGAAGTCTATCAAAATTAGGCACTGTACACTGTGACTTTCTGTGCATCCCTATATCTTTTAAAGTAATCATGGTAGTAGATGAGATTTTTGGTTTTGATTAGTCACTGTAATCATATCTGATTCTTTGTGACCCCATTTGGGGTGTTCTCAGCCAAGTTATTAGAGTGGTTTGCCATTTCCTTCTCCTGTTCATTTACACATGAGTAAACTGAGGCAAACATGACTAATTGAGTTGCCCAGGGTCACAAAACTAGTAAGTGCCTGAGACGGAATTTGAATTTTGGCCTTCTTGACCGCAGAACTAGTGCTCTATCCACTGAGCCACTTGTCTCTCAGGAGATATCATTACATAAGATACTCCATACTTCTAAACTTTTATATGATCCCATTGATTCACTTTTCTTTTCGTCTGTATTTAGAAGATGAGGTTGACCCCTCACTACTTGTCCTAAATCTTAGAAAATTTATACTCCTCTCTCTCATTTCCTCCAGGATCCATGTCCATTGATGATCCCCTCTTTTAGTTTCTCCTTCTCTGCTGAACATCTAGGTAATGGCATGGATAGGGTACTCAAACTGAAATGAGAAAGTCCTAAATTCAAATCTGCACTCAGACACTTGGTTGACCTTCAGAAACTTACATAACCTCTGTCTGCTTCAGTTTCCTCAACTGTAACTTGCAGATAATCATAACATTTATTTTGTATGAATGGTATGAGAATCAAATGCTCTATTTATAAAGTACTTATCACAGTGCCTGGCATTTTGTCAGCGAACACTTGTTTGCATGTTGTCTCTCCATTAGAACCTGAGTTCTGAGGACACAGACAATGTTCTTGCCTTCCTTTTTATCTTCACATGTCTCTTTTTTATTTTTTAAAGTGTTGTAAAAGATACAATACGTGATTTCAAACAACAGAATATATGTATCATTTCCATAGCCATTTTTTACTGAGTTCAAAGTTTTAATTTGTCCATAAACAAAGGTAACCCAAACATCTATTGAGACTCATAGACCAAATTTCTTAAGATCTCAATGACAATAGTAGTAGTCAGGAAAAAGCATAGTAAAAAATTGGTATATTAAATTAGGCTGTCTGCCTAATCCCCTTATTTCTTTTCTTTCCCCATCTCATTTTTCCTTTCCCTTTTCCCTTTCTAGTTTAAAAAAATTGTTTAGCATTTTACTTTTCTCCAGTTATGCGTAAAAATAATTTTTAACATATTTTTTCTAAAACTTCCAAATTCTCTCCCTTCCTCCCTCTCATCCACCCCCATCATTAAGAAGGCAAACATTTGATATAGGTCATACATGTGTAGTCATGCAAAACATTTACATAATACTCATGCAGTGAATGAAAACATAGATAAAAATCTCAAGAAAAATGAAATTAAAAATACGCTTTAATCTGTATTCAGATACCATCAGTTCTGTCTCTGGGAATGGATAGCATTTTTCATCAGAAGTCCTTCAGAGTTGTCTTGCATCATTGTGTTGCTGAAAATAACTAAGTCATTCACAACTGATCATCTTAGAATATTGCTGTTACTTCATACATATGATATAGATAATTTTCCTTTTTGTTTTTTTTATCTCTTTTTAGACACAGAGCTAATAGGGGTATCGCTAGATTAAAGGATTTTATAATCCCTGCATAGTTCCAACTTTCTCTAAAGAATGGTTGAATCAGTTCATAACTCCACCCATAGTGCATGAATGTTTCACATTTCCCACATTCCCTCCAACATTTGTCATTTACCTTTCCTGTCCTATTAACCATCCTGATAGGGATAAAGCAGTACCTCAGAATTGTTTTAATTTGTAGGTAACTAGTGGATTCTTTCGATTTCTATTTTATCCTCTGATTCTATAATATCAGAACAATTTTCCTTGATAATTTCTTTAAAGACGATGCCTAGCATAATTTTTTGACCATGGCTTTCAGGTAGTCCAGTAACTTTGAAAGTATTTCTCCCACATCAATTTTCCAGGTCATTGTTCTTCCATTGAGATATTTCACATTGTCTTCTATTTTTTATTTTTTGTTTTATTGTTTCTTGATTTCTCATAGAACCATTAGCTTCCAATTGGCCCATTCTAGTTTTCTTCTAATTAACTTATAATTATTTTCCTCAATGAGTTTTGTGCCTCCTTTTCCATTTGGTCAATTTTCTTTTTGAAGAAATTTTTCTCCTCATTGACTTTTTGGTTGTCTCTTATCATTTGACCTAGGCTTTTTAAGGTGTTATTTTTGTAAGTATTATTTTATGTATTCTTTATCCAGCTATTGACTCATTTTTCATTATTTTCTTTAATCACTCTCATTTCTCATCTCCATTTTTCTATTAATTTTCTTACTTAATTTTCAAAATACTTTTTGATCTCTTCCATGGCCTGAGAACAATTCATACTTTTCTTGGAGGCTTTGGATGTAAGGTTATGACTTTGTGGTCTTTTTCTGAGTGTGTTTTTATCTCCCTTGTCACCATACTAAGTCTCTATAGTCAGATTTTTTTTCCTATTATTTGTTCATTTTTGTGGCCTATTACTCAACTTTTCACTCTTTGTTAAAATATGGATCTGCTTCCAGGGGAATGGGTGCACTATCTCAAGCTTCAGGAGTTCTGTGCAACTGTTTGCAGAGACACTTTTAGGGACCTGTAAGTTTTCAGTTCTTCCAAGATGGTGTGATCTAAGGAAAAGTGTTTATTACTTTCCTGGCCTGTGCTCTGGTCTATGAGGGAACGTGAGCATTGTTCTCTGCCCTGAACTGTGAGGAAAGAACTCCCACCCTAGTACCACTGCTGCCACAAAGGCTGCTATGTTAGTGCTCCTTATTGCCCTGTGACTGCCTCCCAGAAATGTGACTTGGATCAGAGAATGGGCAAAGCAACAGAGTCCTGCCTCAGTGCTATCAAAAAGACTCCTGTAATATCCTGTTGACCAGTCATTTGACCCCCTTACTTTCTGTGGACTGAGAAGCAGCTGCTGCCACTGATGCCACTAATTCAATCATGCCCAAGTCTTGCTCCTGGTTTTCTGTGGCATAGGCTTTGCTGGCACAGACTGCTGGATTCTGCTCCATTCTCACCAGGGTGCAACTGACCTTCCCTGCTGACTTTCTAAATTTTGTTTGCTGTCTGTGGGCTGAGAGGTCTGGAAGCAGCTTCTGCCACTGCTACCACTGATCCATTCACCCCAAGGCCTTTTTTGGGGGGTTGCTGGAGCACAATCTGTGCTAGCACAATTTGCACTGGAATGTGCTCTTCTCTCACTGTGGTACAAAAGACCATTCCCGCCAACCTTCCAAGTTATACTGGGCTGGGAATTTGTTTCACTCTTTCTTTTTGTGGGTTCTGCTGATCCAGAATTTGTTTAGAGTTATTTTAAATGTATTTGAAAAGATTTGGGGGAGTGATCAGGTGAGTCTCTGCCTTTACTCCACTATCTTGATTTGTGCCTCCCTTTAATTTTTATTTTTAATATATTTTGCTTTGTTAAATATTTTCCTATTCACTGAATGGGCATTGCCTCACTCAAAGTGAGATTTTGAAAAGGCCTTACCTTAAAAGGGCAAAAGTCTGTCATGGTATCCTGAGTCATCTCCAGTCATCTTGAGCAGTATCTGGTCATTGGACCAGATGGCTCTTGAGGAGAAAGTGAGGCTGGTGACTTTTCACAGTCCTCCCTTGCTCAAATCATGGTCAATTGCTAGTCATGTCATCATCTCCTTGATCTTATGGTCTAGCTCGAGAATAAAGGACAAACCACACAGGTTTGCTGTCTACTTCCTCATACAATTCATTTAATTTTTCTCTTAAGAATTTGGATGCTATGTCATTTGGCACATATTATCTTTAGTATTTGTATTTCTTCATTGTGAATTGCTGTGTGCTTGCTCCCATGCTTTTTAGTGTAATGTTTTCAGCCATGTTGTCAAATGTTTTCAAAGGGGAGGAACACAGCATCAAAGTGAACTACTGCACTGATGATATATTCTTCAATTTGAAAAGGCTACAAACCAAGACCAAAGTGGAAGGAATGTTGGTACATGATTTTCTATTTGCAGATGATTGTGTACTCAATGCAGCCTCTGAAGCTGAGATGCACCAAAGCAAGGATCTTCTGCCTGTGCTAATTTTGACCTAATAATTAACACCAAGAAAACACAGGTGCTCCATCAGCCACCACCACATCATCCATACATGGAACCATTGAATATAGCAAATGGAGAAGTTTTGAATGCTGTGGATAAGTTCACTTACCTTGGTAGTGTATTTTTCAGGGATGTACACATTGATAATGACATTAATGCACACATTGCTAGAGCTAGTTCAGTGTTTGGAGGTTCTGGAGGAAAGTTATGGGGGAGAAAAGGCATTAGACTGACTACCAAACTGAAGGTCTACAGGTCATTGTGCTAACTTCATTGTTGTGTTCCTGTGAAACAAGAAGAGTCTACCAGCGCCATGGCAAGAAACTGAATCACTTCCATTTGAACTGCCTTAGGAAGATTCTGAAGATCACCTAGCAGGATAAGATACCAGACACTGAGGTCCTTACTCCAACTAAACTGCCAACTATTCAAATGATGCTTCAGAGAGCACAACTCTGATGGCCTGGCCTTGTTGTTCAAATGCAAAATGTATGCTTGTCAAAAAGACTATTTTATGGAGAGCTCTCACAGGGCAAGTGATCACATGGAGGTCAGAAAAAGCAATTCAAGGACACTCACAAGGTCTCTCTCAAGAACTTTGAAATCAATTGTGTGACATGAGAGACTGCTCATCATGGCATGACTATATTAGAGAAGAGGCTAAGCTCTAAGAGCAAAGCAGAATTGAAACAACTCAAAGGAATTACAGAGTGTGCAAATTTGGAGTATCTACCCCAAATGTTCACATGGACTATCTGTGTCCAATCTGGGGTTGAGCATTTTGAGCTTCCTCTAATCAACCGCAGTCAGATACGTTGAAATTCGACTTTATCATAGTGGTGTCACTTTGGTCCCTTCAAGAATGGACAGCAACCATCACCATGACTGTTTCATTGTCTATGGTTCTTTTTAGCAGGATGTAGTTTTATTTTTTTATCTTCTGATTAGGTCTATTTTTACTTCTCCATTATTGAGGTCATGATTGCTACTCCTGCCTTTTTACTTCAGTTCAAGCATAATACTTTTGCTCCAGTCTCTTGTTTCAAGTCTCCATATCTCTCTGTTTCAAATGGGTCCTTATAAGATATATTGATGCATTCTGGTTTTTTATCCATTTTTCTATATATTTCCAAACTATGGGTGAGTTCATTTCTTTCACATATACAGTTATGATTACTAATTGTGCAGTTCCATACATCCTATTTTATTCTATTTATTCTTCTCTGTCTCTGTCTATTTCTGTCTTCGGCTCTCTCTCTGTTGTCTCTGTCTCCATCTGTCTCTATTTCTATTTCTCTCTCTCTCTCTCTCTCTCTCTCTCTCTCTCTTTATGTATGTCTCTCTCTAGTTCCTCCTATAAATTATGCATTTGTTCTGACCATTACCTTCTTTTTATCTCCATCCCCTTTTATCATCTTTTTTTTCTCTATTCCCTTCCCCTCTTATATCTCTGGAAAGACCTTAGCCTAAAATAGCCAGGGTGTCCCACTGCATCTTGGGCCACCTCCAGTCATCCTGATTGATATCTGACTACTGGACCTAGATGGCTCTTGAGGAGAAAGTGAAGTAGCTGACTTTGCCCAGCCCTCTCTCACTCAAATTAAAGTCAACTGCAAGTCATATCATCATGATCCTGATGTCATGGTCCTCTTTGAGAATGAAAGATAATCTACAAAACAAACCATAATCCCTGTTGATTAAAATAAACTTCTATTACCAATTTTGTGTGGGTATTGATAATACAAACTTGTCTATTAATATAATTTTGTTTCTTAATGGGAGGATCCTCCCCACTCATTAATGTGATAGTCCATTAAGGGGAGTTTGATTAAGCAAAATTTGTAGGCAGCCGCACACCTTTTGTCAATTTTCTAATGAGACACTGGTTCTCAAGGATTGTGATGCCCTCTGGCTCTAAAAAAGTGTGTAAAGACTCTGAGATGAAATTTTACTTTGGATCTTACACTTTGAAAGTGTTTGTTTGGCCAGTTAAGACTCTGAGCAGTCACTAAGGAGCCCCTGGCTTTGAAAGCTCAGACGTTGGTGCTTCTCTCTCACATGACTATGTATGTATGTATGTAATGGTCAGACAGTTGGATGTATCTGTTGATCAATGATGTATGCCTTGCTTAGTGTCAGGCAGATGGAAGCCCTGTCTGTGGATTTTGATTTCTCTGTATTTTCACTGAAGTTCAGCGTGCTGATTTCCCCCCTGATCTAAATGAATGATACATGTGCTTGACTAAAGTGATTGTTGACTCCTCAAAAGTTGCTTTCCTTTTAGAAAAGCAGATCTAATAACCTGTACATCAGGCCCTCATGTGTATGTAGTGATCCTTGCTTCTATAATATATTCCCTCTTTGAAATAATTTGGGGGTGAACAAGTTCAAGCACTGGCCGCCACTCCCCCACCATTTTCCTCTTCCCTGAAAAAAACTCTTATTTGAGTACCTGTTTTATCTGAGACAATTTTCCCTTTCCCTTTCCCCTTCATCCAGGGAATATGTAGATGAATATATGCCTGCATGTGCATACTCGTTCCCTGCTGAACTCTTCCTTGGCTCTTAAGGGCTTGTTCTGGTTATGTTTACCCTGGGAAAATCTGTTGTTGTTCAGTCATTTCAGTTTTGTCTGACTCTTTATGACCTCATTTTAGGTTTTCTTGGTAAAGCTATTGGAGGGGTTTGCTAGTTCCTTCTACAGCTCTTTATAGATGAGAAAACTGAGGTAAGCAGGGTTATATGACTTGCATAGTATCACAAAGCTAGTCAGTCTCTGAGACAGGATTTGAACTCAGGTCTTCCTGACTCCAGGCCCTGTGCTCTGTCTACTGAACCACCTACCTACCCCAGGAAGATTTTATTTTTGGCTCCCTCCAATGAAAAGTGAGTTCTCCTTTACATGTTATCAGAGTAAACTATTCATATCTCTCCCTTATCCTTACTATACCTTGGACAGTCCTTATTTGTATACATGTCCTAATCTGTTCTCCACTCCCAGTTAGATTTAGAGCTTCTTGTATACAGGGACATTGCAATTTTTCATCTTTCCATCATTAACATTTAAGAGTTCCTCTGATGCACAGTAAGTGCTTAATTAATGTGTGTTGATTGAAATGATTAAACTCTTTCCAGCCACCAGTCCGAATGGTGTGAATTTATACTCAAAGTAGCTGTTTCTACTTTAGTCAAAGAATTTTCTAGAGGGGACCACAGAAATCCTTTTAGTTTAACCACCTCCTTTTAAAAGTGAGTAGACTGAGGCTCAGAAAAAGCAGTCAGTTACTCAATGTGTCTTTTTTTTAAAATTGGGATTGAATCAAACTTTAGTGTCTTATTTTCCCAATAAAGCCTAATAAAGTGAAAGCCTAAGAGATTCTATGACAATCACATGAACAGTACTCAGAGACATTTGTCATAAAATTAGAGGAGAGAATCCGCAGTTTTGCTTTATTTTATTTCATTTCATTTTACTTTTTAGCTGTGCAATAAAATCACTTTTATTCATGAACAAATTTACACCTGCTGTTAAATCTTTCCATATATCTTGCAGGGAAAGAGTTTGATTTCTTTTTCCTTTCTTCTTAATTTGTAAGAAAAAGCATTTTTCCCAGTCACAGCATGATTTCCAAATGAGGTATTATCACCACCCCAGCCATTGGCTTCCACCCTGCTTTGTCCAGCTCCCTCTGTACTGATGCTTTTTCTCTTCCCTCCAAGCTCACATCTTATAAAAACTACTCAACTTGGCATTATTCATCCCACACATATTCCCACTGTGCAGTCCATTGGCAGCCAGCAACATTCATCGAAATAGAACAATACCGTTCACAGGCGGTTCAGAATCAAAGGATTTTTGTCGGTCCTTGTGGTTGAGAAAGAAGTAACAATCCTGGTAAAATCGGGACTGAAGTCTACCTTACCTCAGTTCATCTCATCTCACCTTCCAACCACGCATTCTTAGAGAAAGTCTTCTGATATTAATGCAACCATATGAGATCATAAAAGTAACAATGTTAAAATGAATTTTTTTTAAACATGGTATATTTAGGGATAAAGTTTCAGGCTTCTTCAAAGTAATTTTTTCTTTAAATATTCTTTGGTACCAATTTCCCATCTTTTGATTCTTAGGCTCACATTTATTCATGCATTCTTAATCACAGTAGGTACAAATGGTATCACAGAATCTTAGAGTGAGAAAGTGACACAGACATCAGAAGCTGGGAGCTGTCCAGCCTAACACCACTACTTGAATACTGCACCCCTCCATGACATTCCAATCAAGTGACCATCTGACTTCTGCTTGATGATGTATAGCAATAGCGAGCTCATTATTTACAGAAGCTGCTTTCAGTATTGTATACTTCAAACTACTTGGAAGTTATTTACATTCAGTGCAAATCTGTTCCACACAACTTCTCCTATTCTCAGTTCTGCCCCCTGGAGTCAAACAAAATGCATCAAATTCATCTTCGCTATAACAGCCTTTCAGATGTTCAAAAACACTGATGATCTCCCCTATGAGTCATTCCTTCTACATGTTAAGCATTCCTAGTTCTTTCAGAGGTTCTCACATAATTTTATTCCTAAATCCTCTAACAAATCTGGTCTTTTTATCTTGAATTACCAATTTGTCCATGCATCTCCTAAAGTGTAGTTCTCAAAATTAAACAATATTCCAGATGTGGTCTGATTAAGAAAGAGTACAACAGGACTGTTACTTCTCTCAGATTAGATATTGTGCTTCTTCTAGTGTAGTCTATAGACTATACTGATCTTTAAATCCACTAAAATCTTCAGGTTTGTTTTTGTTGTTAATTTTTTCCCCAAACAAATCTAACCAAGTCTTTTGAATTTTGTGATTGCTAAAGTGATCACCATGTTGCAAGTGTAAAATTTTGTATTTCATCTCATATTCACTCTATCTTTCTAAACTCTCAGAATTTTTTCATGTCTTGACTCTATCATACATCACAATGAACTTATCTCCCATTTTCTATTAATTGCAAATTTTATAAACCTTTAATCTGTGTCCTTATCCAAGTCCTTCATTTAAAAAGTGTTAACACATATATAAAAATGTGAGAAAAACTCCCTGAGGCATATCACTACAAACCACTTTTTCAATCGACAACCATCAATTAATTAATGACTTTATGTTCAATTTTTTAATTCATACCAAATTTGTTTCGCTGCACTATTCTCTATATCACTTCTTTGCAGTTATAGACTTTATTGTCTTAGGAAACTCAAAGTTCCAATCATTGACTTAGTTTCCTGTTCACCTGAGTACAAAAAAAATCAGGATATGAGGAATCAGAGCTATTGTTATCCCATACTTTGGACCAATGGATCCTTATAAACCATGCTAAGGCAGAGAAGTTGTGCCCAGATAAATTGATGTATATCCTCATGGAATATCCTTTCCCTGTTCTGAATACCTTTATCATGCTATGATTTATTAAACCTCCTTTTGTTAGCTACTACATGTCCCCCTTCTGTCTCATTTCACTCCAGTGTCAAACCTGAGGTACAAGACCATTTATCATCAAGCCTGATCTATTAAATCAAGATCTTCTGACTCCAGACCCAATGTAATTTACTGACTCCGTATAGTATAGTCAACCATCCACCTCTCTGTGAATTCTCTCATTCTCTAATTTCATTTAAATGTAATGATTTTGTTTGATAATAACACTATTTATATATGAATTCATTCTTTGCCTGATATGGGCGTAAAAGAGCAGGGGATTAATGATAGAAAATTAATTATATGAACAAATAAGTGGTATGTGATTAAAACATAATCTGTCCATGTTACTTCCTTACTCAGTAAACTCCTTTGGCTCCCAGCTACCTTGAAATAAAATGTGAATTCTCCTGTTTAATATTTAAAGCTCTTCACAAGTTGTCCTCCTTTCATCTTTCTGGTCTTTCAACATATTGCTCCCCTCCCCACCTGCAATGGTCAATGGGCCTACTTTGCATCCTTTACACCTTCCCCCCTCTCCTGTTTCCAAGTCTTCCTACCGACTGTCTACAAACTTGAAGTAATCACTCTCCAAATCTCCACCCCTTAGCCTTTGGTTTATTTTAAGATTCAGTTTGAACACTACCTCCTACAAAAGGCCTTTGCCTAAAACATCTCCTGACTTTCTATCTCCTTCTGTTTCCTATTTCTTTCTGTCTCTAGTTAGCTTTCGTTCTGTTTCTACCTCTAACAGTTGGTCCTTGTCTACTTCTGGATGCTCTACCACATGCATCAACAAAATTTCTTGATTTTTTGTGGAGTTTTACCTACCTGCATCAGCATTCCTGGATCCTTTGTCTATCATTAACCCAGTTCTTCAACCAGACCACTGAGAAGAAAAAGGACTAATCTGCTCCACCCTGAGTCTTCAAATTTATAGCCATTCCTTATTTTGACTTATGATGACTAAATATATTATATTTATCATATTAATATAATAAATACTCATAATAAATGAATTATATAAATATATCATTACATAATATGCAATATATTATTATGATGAATAAATATAATTATAAATATTTCTAGGCATTCCTCTACAAAAGCCCTTTTCCAACAACTCATCATGGTGCAAAGGTGAACCTAGTTTCATAAAGGTTTTACTGACACTACGCATTATGTATACACTGTGTACTACACAATTTCTACTAAAGTAATTTGAAAGAAAAATACAAACTATGGAGCTTCTTCTCCAGAAACTGTGGAATAATCACTGTTCCTTAAAAATAGCATTTCTTCTCTTATCTCTGTCTTTGTACAGGATATCTTTTACTCTTCGTATGCTTTCCTTATGCATCTCTGCTTCTTAGAAGATTTAACCTTCTTTAAGACTTGGTTTAACTTGAATGTTTTTCAGGAGTCAATTTCTGGCAATTGCTCATATTGACTTTGTATTTATTTTCCATATTTTCTCTATTTATAGAATGAATGTTTCTTTTGCACACTTTATAATCCTGTTAACCTGGCCTAACTGCTGTTGTCTGTAAATTTCATTCCACCTTGAATCTTTGTGATTTTGTACAGACTATCTGTCCTTCATGGCTGCGAAACAACTTTCAGCTCTTCTCCAACTCCATATTCCTACCTCTTACAAAGTTCAGCTCAACTACTACTTCCAATAGGAAGACTGGCCTGCTCTCCTTAGAGCCCCCTCCATTCTACCAAAATTACCGTGTATTTACTTAGCAAATATACTTTGCTTTCCAAGGACAAGAACTATTTCATTTCTGTTACTGTATTTCCAGTTCCACATAGTCCTTAGCAAATAGTAGGCACTTAATAAGTGCTCGGGGTTTGATTGATAATTTGAACAGCTTGTGTCTTCCAGTATAATGTAAGCTCTTTCAAGGCAGGAATTGCCTTACTTTAGATCTTACTTTAGACAGTATTTGCCACCCATTCAGTATACATTATATATATATGTATATGTATATAATATATGTATTATATGCATACATATAGGTATCATGCATACTCGTGTGCATGTACGTATGTATTTACACATGTGTATATATGTGCATATATACATGTGTACATACATACATATAATTATATACATATATATGCACACATATTCATATATATGTATATACATATACCCATGCACATACACATACACATACATATACATACACATATTCTATTAAACCCAACAGTGTAGGGGAGTCTCTGCTCAGAAGAGTACAGGTTTACTTTGTCAGCTCTTATTTTCTACTAGTATGTTCCTGGCATCATGCTCCCCCACAATAGATGTGAGTGCTGACAAATCAAGTCTTCACCCAAGTGTTCACTTTATGTCTTAAGGAAAGGAACAACTAACGGGGTCCCAGCTGGGACAGGGCAAATAAATCTGTTTTTTTGGATACTCTCCAAAAAAGATCATGCTGGCAGCAAGTGGAAATAATGCATCAATCACACTTTAAGAAGGCACAGAGAGTACAGAGACAGATGTCATAAAAAAGTAGATGAGTGAGAGAGAGGAGCAACAGATTGTAGTAGGGAGCATTTGGGCATCATGGATTCAGAGCAGTTGGTGGAATGCTCAAGGGGCCTAGTTTTGGAGCTCTTTTCTTAAGGGGTTTTGGTGGGAGGCAGACTAAGTCTTATCCCACCCTCTTAGGGTTTCCTCATTAACAGAATGTTTTTCTGGTCTCATGGCTCATGTCTGGTACATAGTCTCTAGATTGGCCATGATTGCTTGAGGAGATAGTTTTGGCAAATCGCTTCTGCGTTCCCCCTTATATTCTTAGTTTCTAGTTCCTATTTGCTGTTTCTGTACACTGACTACTTATATACTTACTAGAAAAATTTGTAGGATGGTTATGGGAACCATAGCAAGACAAAATTTTAAATTTTATTGAATTTTTTATTTCATTTATTTATTCATTTTTAAATCTTATTTAAAATTTACATAAAAAAATAAAATACAACATATAATGGAGATAATAACAGCACTTTAACTTTCATAGTTGTAGTGAGTGCTTTCTATCATCAAAAGAAATAATATTTGTAAAATCTTCACGCTTCCTGACGTACAACAGGTGCTAGAGAAATGCTCATTCCTTTCCCTTCTCTCACTCTGTGCTTACTAATGATAGACAGCTAGTGAATACAACACACAACACAGTGGACATAGCATTGGATCCAGAGTTAAAAGGCACTAAGCTCAAATCCAGCCTCAAACATTCAGTAGCTGGGTCACCATGGGCAAGTCACTTAACCTCTCAGGCTCCATTTCCTAATGGGTAAAATGGGATAAATATAATATCTTCTTAAAACCTGTGAGTAGTCTGAGCTGCCTGAATGGGGACCATGTCAGTTGGGTAACTCAACTTGTCCTCTCCCTCCCTCTCCTCCTCTCCTAAGGAAGGCAACTTTTGATGGCTAAAAGCTGCAAAGTTAACTTCAGTTTTACTGGCCAGGTTTCACTGGCCAGGTTTCTTTGTTTCTTTCTTTGTCTCTTTCTTCCTTCCTTCCTTCCTTCCTTCTTGCCTTCATTCCCCCCCCTTTCTCTCTCTGTCTCTGTCTCTCTGTCTCTGTCTCTCTTTCTCTCTCTTTTTCTCTCTCTGTCTCTCTCTCTGTCTCTCTGTCTCTGTCTCTGTCTCTATCTCTCTTTCTCCATCTCTCTGTCTCTCTGTCTCTCTTTGTCTCTCTCTCTCTCTCTCTCTCAGACCAAACCTTAAACCCATTTCACTCTGGAGCTCTTAGTTTGGACAACAATAGGTCCCTACCCAAGAACCACTGAATGTCTGTTTTTAGGTCCTCTTGGTTCAGAGTGAACGTAAATAGTGATTGTGTCTCTTTTGGTCATCAACCCTAAGGGACTTCCCCTCCCAGTTGGAATTTTTTTTTAAACTAACAAGGGCTTTGCTGGACTCACTTCTTAAAGAGGCCTATTTACTTAATGAGCTTTACGTCACTAAAAGTGAGAACCTGAAAATACCTTAGCCTAAAAAGACCAGGATCTCCCACTGCATGCTGGGACATCTCTAGTCATCCTCATTAATATCTGGTCACTGGGCTCAGATGGCTCAGGAGGAGAAAATAAGTCTGGTGACCCTGCACAGCCCTCCCTCACTCAAATCAAAATCAACTTCAAATCAAGTCATCGTCTGCCTGATGTCATGGTCTTCTTCAAGAATGAAGGAAAAACACCCAACCACAATCAGTGAGGATAAAATAAGGTAATATTTATAATGTGCTGTGTTAATCTTAGAGCACTATATAAATCTTTTTTTATTATTATTAGTTAGTTGATTCTTTAATTGATGAAATACAAGATCATTTATGGATTATGTGACTGTATTTGTATGCCTGCCAGTGTAACTGTGGGCTTCTCAAAGGGCAGAACATAAGAAAACGCATATTTTTGGCCATATAAACTCATGAAAATATGATCTAGGGCTTGGAACAACTGTGCTTTATGTAAAGAGAGTGACTTCAAGGATAAAATCACAGATCTTTAAAGCATTCAGTTGCATATAAGGTATCCCAAAAATCAGAATGAAGGGTTAAGCTATTAAAGCCTAAAACTGCACTAAAACTTTTTAGGACACATGGTACAGAGGTTTGAAAGGTTGTAAAATTCTTTTCAGAATAAGCTTCTTACTTAGGTATTCCCAGTGTTAGTATCACGTTTTTATAAATGAAAACTAAGGTATTGAGGGATAGAGGAATTAGTTTTTCCAAAGCCACATGGCTGGTGTCAGAGAAAGGATTTAAACAATTTCTTCTAATTCCAAGCGAAATTGTCTTTTTGTAATGTCATTATCATTCCCTTGGGGCTTCAGGTTTGATGTAAAACTGAAACATCAGTAACCAAAGAGATGACTCCACATATGTAGACCCAAGTGTTCTCTTTAAGAAGAACAACAAATTTAGAAAGGAGTTTATGACAGCAGAACTAGGTATAAATAGAGGAGCTCTGCTTCTGGAAAAGAAAAAAATAAAGATGCCTCTACCCCATCATCACCATCTAATGATGGCCTGGATTATTGGCATGGGAATTATGTTCACCACTAGATATGTAGTCTGGCCTCCTTGCAATATTTGTCTATGGGAGTACATCTCTTATTTTTATCACAATAATAAATGGGAAAATGAGATTAATTTTACAGAACTTCAGCTGACAATTGAACTTGCTAAATTAAAATACTGAAAGAATTTGTAATTTTACTAATGTAGATTCTCCTTCCTTTAATGTAATTGTAATCTACCCGTCATTACCCAGGAATCCTATAGATCTCTTGTCAAATGTTCTTTTGGAAGTTTACTGCTGTCACTCTTGACAGCTTGAGAATACCAATGGAACACACATCCCTCACAATATTATCAATAACAATGAAGATGATGATAGCTCTTCATGGTTTTCAAAACACTTCACAAATATTGTATCATTTTTCCTCATAACAACCTAAGGGTAGTTGAAATTATTGTCGCTGAGAAGCATTCAACAAGCCCTCACAAAAGAAGTGCTAGTTCTTCCTCAACTATAGCTCCAAGAATCTGTAGCATGCTCAGCAGCCACTCCCCAGTAGAACTGTCTTGGCATACAAACTAAACCAGGTTAAGAGCAACTATCAAGCCTGAAACCCACTGTTGAGGTAGGAGGAGGTCTACTCCAAGCATATGAAGATTTTTCTTAGCAGAATGGGTAGATGAGAACAATTTGTTCCCACAGCCATGCAGGAGGCTTAAGCAGATGCAAATGGAGAGCCCAGAACTTGGCCAGACATCAAAGACGTAAATATCATCCACCTCATCCTGGGCTGTCACCACTCATCATGACTTGTCTAGCAACTCCACTTTGACGACTGGAAGAGAAAATAAGCCTGATAATCTTGTGCAACTCTGCCTCACTTAAACCTAATTAATTCTCCAATTGATAAATAATCAAAAGGTATGAATAGGCAATTTTCAGAAAAAAATTAAAAATATTTATAGTCATATGAAAAAATACTCTAAATCACTCTTGATTAGAGAAATGTCAATCAAAACAACTTTGTGGTACCATAGCCCACCCGTTAGATTGGCTAACATAACGAAAAAGGAAGATAATAAATGTTGAAGATGTGGGAAAATTGGAACACTAATGCATTGTTGGTGCAGTTGTGAACTGATTCAACCATTTTAGAGAGCATTTTGGAACTCTGTCCAAAGAAATATAAAAATGTGCATACCCTTTGATTCAGCAATGCTGCTTCTAGGGACGTATCCCAAAGAGGTCATACAAATGGGAAAAGGACCCATATGTACAAAAATATTTATAGCAGCTCTTTTTGTGGTGGCAAAGAATTGGAAATTGAGAGGATGTCCATCAATTGGAGAATGACTGAACAAGTGATGGTATATGAATGTAAGGGAACACTGTTGTGCTATATAAGAAACGAAGAGCAGGTGGACTTCAGAAAAACTTGGAAAGACTTAAAGGAATTGATGCTGAGTGAGTGGAGTACAACCAGTAGAATACTGTGTACAGATTCAGCCACATTGTGCAGTGACTAGCTTTGAAAGACTTGGCTCATCTCAGTAACGCAAGGTTCTAAGACAACTCTGAAAGACTCATGGTGGGGAATGCTATCTGCATCGAGAGAAAGAATTATAGACTTTAAATGTAAATCTGAACATACTATTTGCTTTCTCTGTTTTTTTTCATTTCTTCTTTCCTCTAGTTCATTTCATTAGTTCTAATTCTTCTTTGCAACATGACTAATGTGAAAATGTTTAATGTGAATGTATATGTAGAGCCTATGTCAGAATGCATACCATTTTGGAAGAGGAAGGGGGAGGAAAGAGGGTGAGAAAATTTTGAATTCAAAAACTTGTGGAACTGAATATTGTAAATTAAAAACAAATAAAATTTTAAAATAATTTTAAAAATTTAATTCATGAGCAAGTCATCACTCCATGATGTCATTGGTCATCTTTGAAAATGAAGGATGAACAATACATCACTATTTTCATTTTATAGATGATTAAACTGAGTCTGATAGAGGTTGCAAGTTGCCCCAGAGTCACACAGCTAGTGAGTTTATGACAACAAATCAGATCTCATATCTCCCTGAGTTCAGGCCCACAACTGTATCTCTGTAACCACCTGGTTGCCTCTTTCTATGTGACCCATCCATCTTGTTTTTCCTAATACATTTCTTTGATTATACCAAATACTTTACTCCTTCTTAACTCCTTGTAATGCACTGCAATCTACACACAGCCATAATATGCTTCTTCACTGCCCTCTAAGTCATTAATTTTCATTCTTTAGAAATCATAGTACTCCATGAATGCATTGTCTTACCAGAATACTGGTAGAATATTAGAATAATAAAACTGGTCTTTGGTTAGGGGAGAATAACTTTTCTAAATCTCATTGATTTAGTAGAAATAAAGAGTTATTCCATGTAAATATGTCTCCTATCTGGGATATTTCCATCATACTTTGCTCTAATTAATATGTTTGAAGAGTGCCTTGCCATTTAGAAGGTAGTCTAACATAAATTATCATATTGAATGAGAGAGCAAATACCTGAAAGCCAGGCAGAGACCACATTCTTTATTTTGCTATATTTGCACAGCAAAGTGTCTACTATATTAAGTACATTAACTCTGATGACCTTCTGCAAATATCAATTGCATCAATTTAAAATGAAAGACAGATGTTCTTCTCTTGTAATTTTGGAATTATATGTGAGGTCTATGGGAATTGGTGGTGTTTGGGGCACATATTCCAAGAGACTAGCAAAAATTTATAACAATGGTGAATTTACTCTTCATAGTGTTCAGCAGTGGAAGGCTATTACTCACCCTGTCTGTGAAGAAAATAAAGTGGGTAAACAACTTCTCCAACTTGTATGTTCATGCCAGTAAGAAAATGAGCTAGTGTGAAACTATTCTTCCTATTAAGGGGATGGGTAAATATGGCTTAACGGCAAAGAAGCTATACATTTTTATTATTTTAACAATTTTATATAAAGTTTTGCATTCTAAATTCTATTTCTCCCTCCATCCCCTCCCCTCTCTCTAAAATGGTAAGTAATCAGACATAGATTATATATCTGCAATTATGTGAAACATTTCCATATTAGTCATTCTGCACAAGAAGACTCAAATAAAAGGAAAAAAAAGAAAGTGAAAAATAGCATGTGTCAGTCTGTATTCAAAGAACCTCAGTTCTTTCTTTTTAGAAAGATAGTATATTTCATCTTTAGTCCTTTGGCATTGTCTTGGATCACTGTATTGCTAATAGCTACCATTAACAATTTTTCATAGAATAGTATTGCTATTACTATCTACAATGTTCTCCTGGTTCTGTTCTCTTCACTATAGATCCGTTCATGGAAGTCTTTCCAAGTTTTTCATTTCCTGGAATCATCTTGCTTGTCATATCTTAAAGCATAATAATATTCCTATACAATCATATATCACAGATTATTTAGCCGTTCCCCAACTGATGGGTATCCCTTTGATTTCCAATTCTTGGCTACCACAAAAAGAGTTGCTACAAATGTTTTTTGTAAAAATAGGTCCTATTTTCCTCCTCTTTTTTATAGCTTTGGGATAGCTTTGGGATACTTAGACATGATATTGCTGAATCAAAGTGTGTTTACAGTTTTATAACCCTTTGAGCATAATTCTGAATTGCTTTCCAGAATTGTTGAATCATTTCACATTGGTGTCCCAGTTTTCCCACATACTCTCCAACATTTGTCATTTTCCTTTTCTGTCTTATTGACCAATCTAATAGTGATGAGGTAGTACCTCAGAATTGTTTTAATTTGCATTTCTCCAATTAATAGGGAATTAGAACATTTTTTCATGTAGCTATACATAGCTGTGATTACTTCATCTGTGCAAATTGATTATACCTTTTGATCATTTATCAATTGGGGAATGGCTCTAATTTCTATAAATTTGACTCAGTTCTTTATATGTGTGATACATGAGACCTTTTGGGAACACAGTCCAGCACACACAAAGAGCGCAGCATAGTGTGGACTGTGCCACAGCAAGGAGAGGACTGGAGTGGTCTTCAAGTCACCACTGGCAGCAGCTACAGGTCTCAGACTCCTCAACTCACAAACACCAAAAACAGTTTCAGAGGTCAATGAGAAAACTTTTTCACTTGTCTGAGAAGGGAACCCAGGGGTCTAGTCCTGGACCCAGGCAGCAGCAGGTTCCATTGTTGGAACCCTGGCCTAAAGCCCCTGGGGGAATTGAGCAACTGATCCGAATATCAGCACTGAGTGACTGCCCCAGGTTGAGGAGGAATGCCGGGATAGTGGAGCTGGTTGAGGCTCTGGAGAGGGAATCCTGCTCACAGACCAGAGCTGAGGCCAAGAGAGGAATAAACTCCTCTCCCTTGATTGTGCCACCTTGGAGGAACTGAGAACTTACAGCTCCCTGGAGTATACCCTCCCCTTGACAAAGAGCTCAAGAGTCAAGTGACTGGCTGGGAAGATGCCCAAAAAAGAGAAAAAGAATAAGACGTAGAAAGTTACTTTCTTGGTGAGCAGGTATTTTCTTCCATCCTTTCATCATTTTCAATGCACGCCATCAGAGCCCCTGACCTAGGGGTCAGGACATCTGTATCCAAAACCTCCAAAGAGAATATGCAGTGGTATGAGGTCATGGAAGAGCTCAAATAGGATTTTGAAAATCAAAAGAAAGGTGAAGGAAAGGTTGGGAGGAAAAATGAGAGCAATGCAAGAAAATCATGAAAAGCAGGTCAACAGCTTGTTAAAAGATACCCAGAAATGCTGAAGAAATTAACACCTTTAAAAATAGACTAATTCAAATGGCAAAAGAGACCCAAGAAGTCATTGAGGAGAAGAATGCTTCAAAGAGCAGAATTAGCCAAATGAAAAAGGAGTTTCAAAAGCTCACTGAAGAAAACAGTTCTTTAAAAATTAGAATGGAGTATATGGAAGCTAATGACTTTATAAAAAATCAAGAAAATATAAAACATATCCAAAGGAATGTAAAAATAGCAGACAATATGAAATGTCTCATTGGAAAAACAACTGACCTAGAAAACCGATCCAGGAGAGAGAATTTAAAAATTATGGGACTACCTGAAAGCCATGATCAAAAAAAGCTTAGGCATCATCTTTCATGAAATTATCAGGGAAAACTGGCCTGATATTCTAGAAACAAAGGGTAGAATAAACATTGAAAGAATTCATCACCTCCTGAAAGAGATTGCAAAATAAAAACTCCTAGAAATATTATAGCCAAACTCCAGAGTTCCCAGGTCAAGAAGAAAATTTTGCAAGCACCCAGAAAGAAACAATATGAGTATCCTGGAAATACAATCAGGATAACACAGCATCTGGCAGCTTCTGCATTAAGAAATCAAAGGACTTGGAATGTGATATTCCAGAAGTCAAAGGAACTAGGACAAAAACCAAGGATCACTTACTCAGCAAAACTGAGTATAATTCTTCAAGGGAAAAAATGGTCATTCAATGAAATAAAGAACTTTCAATCATTCTTGTTGAAAAGACCAGAATTGAATAGAAAGTTTGACTTCCAAACACAAGATTCAAGAGAACCATGAAAAGATAAACAGAAAATAAAAAACATAAGGGATTTACTAAAGCTGAACTGTTTACGTTCCTACATGGAAAGATAATATTTGCAACTCTTGAAACTTTTCTCAGTATTTGGGTAGTTGGAAGAATTATACACATGTATATAAACAGAGGGCACAGGATGAATTCAATAGGAAGGGATGATATCTAAATAAATAAAATTAAAGGGTGAGAGGAATATATTGGGAGGAGAAAGGGATAAATGCAATTGAGCAAATTACCTCTCACAAAAAAGTCAAGAAAAAGCTTTTTCAATGGAGGGGAAAAGCTGAGAGGAAAAAAGTAAGCTTACTCTCATCACATTTGGCCTAAGGAGGGAATAACATGTACAATCAATTTGGTTTGAAAATCTATTTTACACTACAGAAAAGTAGGGGACAAAGGGATAACTTGGATATGGTAGGGATTATAGAAGGGAGGGCAAATGAGAGGAGGAGAGTAATTAGAAGTAAAAACTTTTGGAGAGGGATAAGGTCAAAAGAGAGAATAGATTAAAAGGGGGACAGGATGACAGCATAGGATGGAGGGAAATATAGGTAGTTTTTCACAATATGATTATTATGGAAGTCTTTAGTAAAACTACACATATATAACCTATATTGAATTACTTGCCTTCTCAGTGGGGATGGACGGGGAGGGAGAAAGGGACAGAAGTTAGAACCCAGAGTTTTAGGAATGAATGTTGAGAACTGTTTTTGTAATAACCGAGAAATAAGAAATAGAGATAATGGGGTATAGAAATCTATCTTGCCCTGCAAGAGAAGAAAGAAGATGGAATAAGGCAAGGGAGGGGTGTGATAGAAGGGAGGGTAGATTGGGGGACTGGGTAAATCAGAATGCATGGTGTTTTGCAGTGGGGAGAGGGGAGAGATAGGGAGAAAATTTGAAACTCAAAATTTCATGGAAATGAATGTAGAAAACTAAAAATAAATAAATAAATTGGAGGAAAAAAGAGAAATGAGACCTTTATCAGGGAAACTTGCTTCAAAATTATCTCATTCTCCTTTCTTTGACCTTGTTACAAAATATATCCCTTGGGTTTCTTTGGTAAATTTCTTTCACAATGCATGGGTGTAAATCAGTAATTAACTCCAGTAGTTGGCAAAAAACCAGATTTAGGTTTAATATCAGGAAGAACTTGTCCTAATCATAGCTATGCAAGAGACTAATGGACTGCTTGAAGAGGCAGAGTCTCCTGCTGCCACTGATTCAGTCACTCTGAGGCCAGCTCCTATTATGGGGTATAGTCCAAGTTAATATTTGCACCTGAATATCAACACTCCTGATTCTTGGCAGAATTCCCAGCAGGGAGGGTCCCAGATCCTTCAACCCACAAGTGACAAAGAAAGCTTAAAAGTCAGTGTGGGAGGGCTTTCAAAACTGGGTGAGAAGGGAGTGGGGTCCCCCCAGCGCTGGCCACAGGTGGCAGCAGAAGCAGTGGCAGCAGCAGCAGTAGCAATGGGAGTAGCTGATCTGAATTTCAGCCCTGAACATGGTACTGGAGCAAAGACTAGGACCCTTCTCTTAATAAAAGATTCAGAAATCAAGTAATTGGCTGGGAAAATGCCCAAGAAAGAGGGGAAAAAAGGTTACTTTCTTGGTGAACAGAATTGTTGGGGGGGGGTGGGGAGGGAGGGAGAGAGGGAGAGAAGTTGGAATTCAAAGTATTATAAATGAATGTTGAGTATTATTATTGCATATAACTGGAAAATAAGAAATACAGGTAATGGGGTATAGAAATTTATCTTGCTGTACAAGAAAAGAGAGAAGGTGGGGATAAGGGAGGAGTGGGATGTGATAGAAGAAAGGGCACATTGAGGGAAAGGGTAATCAGAATGCAAGGTATTATGGAGTGGGGGGAGGGGAGAGATGGGGAGGAAAATTGGAACTCAAAATTTTGTGGAAATGAATGTTGAAATTAAAAATAAATAAAACTATTTTAAAAAAGAAAAATGCTATCCACATTCAAAGAAAGAACTATGAAGTCTGAATAAAGATTGAAGCATACTGTTTTCACATTTTTTTGTCTTTTTGCTTTTTTTCTCATGTTTTTTCACTTTTGTTCTGATTTTTCTTTCATAATATGACTAATGTGGAACTATAGTTAATATGATTTTACATGTATAAACTATATCAAATTGCTTGCTGTCTTGGGGCGGGGACAGAGGAGGGAAGGAGGGAGAGAGGTTTGGAACTTCAAATCTTATAAAAGTGAGTGTTGAAAACTATCTTGTTTTCAACATGTAATTGGAAAAAATACTATTTAATAAAACAAATTATTGCATCTGTTCTGTTTTCTCCGCTTATACATTCAGCATTTCAGTTCAGGCTTTTGCCTTGATTAGAAGAATAGGCTTCATTCTTCTCCACATTGCACCCCTGACTTACCTCCATAGGACTTTCTCCACCATGCCATAGCACCCCTAGACTTAGTAGTCTACATTAGGATTAAGGATGAGCCCCAGACCAACCATGTCTTACTTCCTCCCCATGAGATAGGCTAAATTCTTAATCTATCTCTTCAGGATTTTTTCTACCCTATCCTCACACAGATACTTTTAACACTACCCTCAAACCACCACCCTCTTCTCATCTTTTTTTGCCTTGTCTTTTCCCATTAAAAAGTTAACTTCTTAAGGGGAGTGTTCTTTTTCTCTGCTTGTTTTTGCATTGTATTTCTTTCTGCAATGTATTTCCAGAGTTTAGCACAGTACCTGGAATATAATTGATACTTAATAAATGCTTGTTGATTGACTGACTACCAACTGTCTGATAATTGATCTCCCTGTTTCAAATCTTTCCGTATAAAATCCATTTTCCATTAAGTGGTCCAAAGAATTATTCCTAAAGGATAGATCTACCCAGTAATACCCAGCATTCTCTCATTAATTCCAGCATCAAATATTATTTCATTTTATCTCATCATTTTTAAATTTTACTTTTGTGTAAGTTTTGCAAAGAACATGTAACCCAGGAATCTCAATGTATTTGCATAAGGTTTGTCTCATTAATCAAGAAAATGGTTGCATCAAGCTATGTCATTACACTTGTTTGTAGGATAAGGTTGATAGTGTTGGCAACAGAGCATAAGAAGAACAAGACCTCCTTGCATCTGGCTTTCAGAGAAGACACACATGGCTTTAGGTGGGCTGAGAAATGTAAAAATCATTCTTAGTTCATGAGCCATAAAACAAACAGGAAGTAGGAAGGTGCAGTTTTGTGTCCAATGATCTAGACTTAAGAAAGCAACTGAGAAAATGTTAATGGAAATTATACCTAAGTGTTTTACATGTATCTTTTTGTGGAAATCATTTGTTAAACATTTACCAACATGCCATTGGTTAAAAGTTTTCTGCTATTATAACTAATACTTGATATCTCATTAATTTCTAGCTATATGGAAGAATAACAGAAAATAAAAATTGCACCCAACCTCCTCACCACCAACTTGATCAATAAATTCCAGATAAAGGAGTAGCCAATGACAGGCTTGTTCTTTCTTAGTTCAAACTTTGTCCCATAAAAAGGGGAAACCATATCCCAGTGCTCTCAGGTCTCTCCTAGAGCTTGAAATACAGAAATTGAGATTTTTGCCTTCTATCCTTATTGGGAGCTTAGGAAGAGGCTATGAAGCCTCTAACAATGGGAAGTTAATCATGCAAAAATGAACTAGGTTGGAAATAATTTGAAAGATATGGAAAAAAACACCCAGGTGAGAGATTGAATGGCCTCAATATATTTCTCCTTTTTTCACTCCATGGCAACAGCTCTCTGTCTCTGTCTCTCTCTGTCTCTTCCTAACTCTCACTCCCTCTATATTTCTCACCCTTCTTTTTCCTCTCTTAATTCTCTCTTCTCTCTCCTCTTTCCTTCACTCCCACTTTGAGTAGGGAGAACACAAGACCTCTTGTGGTCTAGTAGAGGCACTAATTTGAAATTTAAATCCATTCTCTTTGAATAATATATTTTGTCTATGGCCTTAGGTTTATTGGCAAGAATTATATTTTCCATTTATGGAAGTAGTTTTTTTTATAGATTTGTAAGAAGCTACAAAATTCATTGAAATTCAGTATACTTAAAAATATCTCTCTCTCTCTCTCTCCCTCTCTCTCTCTCTCTCTCTCTCTCTCTATTTCTATCTCTATCTCTCTGTCTCTCTCTCTCTCACACACACACACACACACACATACACACACATGCACGCACACACAGTATAAAAAAAGAAAATGATAGAAAGACACATGTGTTTCAATGAGTCATATTCAGCCATTCTAGATCTATAATTGGCACTTATTAGATCCTCAAAACTGTCAATTTGGAAGAAGAATCATATGAATGCACAGACCTTTTCCAAGAGCAGTATCTTGACTCCTGGCAATAAATTTTGGCATGGTTTTCCTAACAACCAACCCTTTTCTATTCCCAATTTTTGACCATTTCTTTTCTAGTCTCACTTCTTGGGCCCCTCAGTAATAATAGAATGACCTTAGGAATGTTGCTGAACTTCTATAAACCTCACCTGTAAAATTGGGAGGCTTAGTTATATCATGCTTTATAATCCATATTATATCGAGCTTCATGGCATAATGGGTAGAAAGCTGGCCTTGGAGTTAAGAAGACTTGAGTTCAAGAACTGTCTCAGGAAACATACTGGGCATGTGACCCTGAAAAAGTCATTTAACCTCTTGGTGTCCTATGCTTTTCTCAAAATCTACAAATCCTAGATTGACATAATGGATAGAACCCTAGACGTTGAATCAGGAACATCTTACTTCAAAACTGGCCTCATACTTCCCAGCTGTGTAAACTTGAACAAATCACCTAACATCTCCATCCCTCAGTTTCTTCATCTCTAAAATGAGGGCAATAATATTACCTGCTTCTCTGGCTTGTTGAAAGGATCATTTAAAATACTATTTGTTAAGAGTTTAGCACAATTCCTAGCACATTGTAGACATTTGCTGAATGCTTGTTAAACCTAAAAAGTCTAAAATTATAGAGCAGGTACTGATCTACATTGGTAGAAGGAGTGTCCTTTTTGAGAATTCCCTATGCCAGTGAAATCACAAGTCCAATTAAAAGAAAAATGAGCCCCAGGAGCCCTGTATGGAAAGCAGTTCTTGAAAACACTATGGGAATGTGAGGTAATGTTTTTATATCTGTTATTATCTTGCACAGACAGCATAAATGGACAATAAACCCTGCTCAGAAGAAGGGACTGGATGACATTTGAGAAGTGATGTAATTTTTATTGATCCCAATATTTTATTGATATTGCATGGCTGCAAATCATGCAACATTGGGGACTGCAGTCCCCAAAGAATCAACTTAAGATTCATACAAAGGGTAATGAAGCAAATGGTCTGAAACACCTGAAATATGAGGGATTGTAGAAGAGAAGTGGGATAAATGGATGGCATTACCAAAATAATTTTGAATTATCAGGAAATAAAATGGACCAGTCACTTAGGAGAGTGAAGGATAACTGATGGACAGTCCAATGATATCTACACAAGCAAATAGGTCAAGAGGATTATCTTATCATGGACTGACTCCCCACCCTGCATCAGATTTACAGAAAGTAATGAATTGCAGTTCTACAAAATGATTAAAAATGATGAACTGCAAAGGGATTAAAAAAAAAACTCCTATATTTATAGGAGCTCTTTTTTTGTGGGGACAAAGAATCGGAAATTCAGGAGATGTCCATCAATTAGGGAATGGTAGCACAAGTTGGGGTATATGACTATTATGGAATAACATTTTTGCTATAATAGATGATGAGCAGCAGGGTTTCAGGAAAACCTGGAAAGACATATGTGAACTGATGCAAAGTGAAGAGAGCAGAACCAGGAGAGCATTATACATAGTAAGAGCAATATTGCACAATGAATTTCTTTATTTTTCTTGTTTTGATTTGTTTTGTATTTTTGGTCTGTGTTTTCTCTTGCAACATGACTACAATGGAAATATGTTTTGCATGACTACACATGCATAATCTATATCAAATTGCCTGCCTTTTCAAGGAGGCAGTAGAGGAAGGAAGCGGGATGTAAATTTAGAACTGATAAACATGTAAAAACTGTTTACCTGTAATTTGGAAAAGATGAGCTATACATTAAAAAAACTACTGAGAACAAAACTGTTGGTTGACAAAAAACGAAATCAAGGTCTAACTAATTTATTTTACTATGTGCTTATAGATATTTAGCAACTTTATAATACCAAAATTTTTGTAATAAATAAGTTTTCTTTATGAAGGAAAAGAAGTGATATGCTGCCACACATCTCAATTGGTATATCTCAGTATCTCTGTTTGGGGAGATGTCCCAACTATTACAATACTTTACATCAACATCTTAAGCTTAGTATATCTTGAGGGGTCATTGTCTTATACTGCACTACTCCCTTCCTGTATGCATTCTACATTCCATCCAATGGCCTTCTTTCTGTTTCTCACACAAAACTCTACCCTGCTTCCTTATTCCTAGGGTCAATCTTAGTTCTAACTTTCTATAAAGCTATGATGTTACTGTTTCTTCCTGGTCTGTTTTCTCTTCTACCCATCCCTTGTTTTCTATTCTAATGGGCATTCTTATACTTCAGTCCATCATTATCTATTGGTAGAATTATTGCTGTGATCTAGTTGTCTCATGAGATTAATGCTTCCTCCATGACCTTTAGCTCAAATAATTTCTTTCTTCCTTCAAGGAACAGTTCAAGCACCAGCTTCTAGGAGAAACCTTTCCTAACCCCTGTAAATGTTAATGCTTTCCTTCCCTAACTATCTTATATTTAACTACTTAGATATGGAATGTCTATTAATATGCATATATATACACTCATATACATAGGCATCTACATTTATGTATATATAGACACATGTGTATGTAATACATACACATGCACATGTACGTATATGTACATGTTTCTGTGTGTATAATAAAGATGATCTAATTTTTTTTTATTTGAATCCCCCCAGAACTTAATACATGTTCTGGAATGTCCTTGGTGCTATCAATTGTTTAATGATTAAAACTGAATTTTTTAAAATCTAAAGCCATGACCTCACCCTTCTAGCCTTTCTATTTACATGAGCTGTCTCATCATTCTATGACTCAAAGTTGAAAACTGTTAAGCAAACTGAATTGCACTGAATACCATTGAGAAACTAGTTGTTCATATACATTCAATCACCAACTTCTGCTAGTTATCCTTCTGTAACACCTTAAATCCTCCTGACTCCACATCTAGTATTCTATTCAGGACATCACCTATATATCTTAGAACCATAGAGTTAAAAGGAATCTCAAAGGCCATTTCACCCAACCCAGACATAAACTTATAGAATTATAGTCAGGATGTCTGATTTGGAAGGGATCTCAGTGTTCACATAGCTTTTGAGTGAGAATCTCTTGTACATTATTCCACAACTAGTTTTTCAGGTTCCACTGGCTCAAGTCAGACTGATCCTATCTTTGCAAAAATAAGATATAGACTATGCAAGTATAATCAACAGGACATTTGACAGTCAGACCTGGAACTCAGTATCCTCTCAATTCTATATACTACCTGTCTAGCTTTTGTCAATTTTCTGATTTACCTCTGATCACTTTAGGTTGTGAGGTTTTTTTTTTCCTTCTCGATGCATTCCCATTCTCTCATCTTCCTCCTCAACTTTACTCCCATAAGAGGCCAAATTATTTTTAATAAATAGGTTCTGCTGCCAATATATGCAGGGAACTGACTGACTATGTTCACTCAGTCAGGTGTTATTGAGCTGAGAATTCCCTCCTATTTGCACACTTGTAGTTGACCCAAGTAGTCTTGGAGATATAATAAGCTATTTTGAATCATCTCAAATCATTTTGAAACTTAATCAAATCTCCTCCAGCGTCCCTGAGAAACAGAAGTTAGTACCTCTGCATGCCTGCTTGTTGTCTCAAGGATGTCAGAAAATAACCATCTTTCCCTGGAAAGGATGTTTTGTTTTCTATTTGTTTTTTTTTTTTTTTTGAGAGGGGAGGAGTGGTGTTGATAATAGGTTGAAGAGTCAATCTTTGGACTTGTTTCCTCTGCTTGGGTAGAATTCCCAGAATAGCAATCATGAGTTCACAGCTCCATCTAATGGGCTTTCTAAGGATTTTTATTTTTCCTCCAGCTTCAAGGATTACTATTGATAAAAATGAAATCTCAGCCAGATAATCTTCTATTACAGAGTTAGTGTGCTGGATAGTACCAGTATTGGTATGGAGATGTATGGTGTGGATTGATGGAACAGGGGATAGAACACATACATAGACAAAAAAGTATCTTCCATAACGACAATGATCTATCAAAATTGAAAGCAAAAAGAAAGAATGATATGCACCAACAGATGGAAAAATGCATGGCATAAGTTTAGTTATTCATTGAGCTGCTTCCCTTATGCAATGCCTTACTGTGGGAATTAGTTCTTCAGGAGGAAATGATCTCTGGAATATGTTAGGTTGAAAAGTTTTCAAGGGCAGACTTATTAATGAATCCTTATGTGTCAGCCACCTAACACCAACCTAGCTAAGTGGGGAAAAAGCTAAATCATTAAGTAGTGATTTTGGATCCCACCCTACTCACCTCACCACATCCATCTGCAATATATACAAAGAATAATATATACAAATATTTACTAAGGTAGAGAGCAGGTCTGCTTTACTTTGTTATATATAATGTTCTCTTCTATATTCCAGGAGAAACCAGACTTCTCCATAATAATATGGGACCACATCAATTATTTCAACTAACAAAGAAATGTCATAAGCCCTCTGGACTATATGGTGTTTTTTTGACTAGTACCAAACCAACGAAACCTTCAAAACCCCATAAAAATGACCATGGACAAGCCTTGCAGCATCATTGCCTTGGAAGTTCACTTTTGAGAATCAGAAATAGAGACTACAGAAGACATGGTAAAGCAATATTGGTGCCTAGATTGATGGTGAACAGGAAGCCACACTGTGTCCTTGTCTATGATGGTATGCAGTCCTAAATAAATATGTCTGCACCTGATTGGAACACTGTAACAAAATAGAAAAGGTAGGAGAAACACATTAATTCTAAGTTGTACTGTTTTTCTACACAAACACGCACACACACACACACAAACATGATGTACACACACACACATACACAGAAAGATCATGCTAGTTATTCCTAAGAGGCAGAATTTGCAAGTGGTAGAGACTGGCTGAGACAGACGGAAGGGATTTATTTATATTTATTCTCTTTATTTATAGTCTGTCTAAACTTGCATATGTTCTTGTCTTCCTCATTAGATTATAAACTTCTTGTGAAGAGTCATTAATTCATTGATTATTCATCATCACCTCCCAATGTGTATGTCTTGCAGCAGGTGGCTAATAATTTAATTATTGTTAGATTATGTTCAGAAAGCTATGTGATCAAGTCCACTGAGGCTAATTCATCTCAAATGTCCATAATCGAAGCATCCAAAATCTGATCGGAGTAGAGATATTGTAAGGCAATTTGTTTCATTGTATCCCAAAGAAGTTGACATTTTTCATACCATTGTCACTAATTTTTTAATCAACCACTGGAACCACTGGATCTTCTTGATAATCAGATTGAGTTCTAGGAAGGTAACAAAAGTCTTCCAGAGGTCCTGAAGAAATCCTTCCATGATGTCAACCAGGAAGCTGATATTTTCCATGAGACAAGAAAAAGGCTTAGTAAATAACTTGCCCTCCTGCCCTCCATATGAGATGTCCAGAGGGCTGTTTTTAACCCGAGTAAAACTTAAGGATATACACCCATAAACAACTGATACCGATTCGTTAAGCTTGGAAAAATCATCAACCTAGTAGGACCTAGTGTGGGTCCATGAGCATCATCTAAATTCTACGCTGCTGCATCTGAATACTGTTCCAGGAATCATCTTTCTTCCTTCATAGTCCCAATCATTCCCTGAATGATGCCCAGGGATTCAGATATCTGACCCAATGTAGGGTGTCTGCTCCATGTTTCTAGATCCCCCTACTTGAGAATATTAATGTAATATTGCAGTTGTAACAATAAAATTAAAATTAGCAATAGCAGCAAGAACACTAATAATATGTTTTAAGTTTTGCAAAATGCTTTGTTATCTCATTTTCCCCTGAATAAAACCCTGCGAGGTAGGGACTATTAAGGAAATTGAAGTTGCAAAAGGTTGATTACTTGTCCTGGACCACATAGCTTTTGAATATTTGAATCAGGATTTGAACTCAAGTCTTTCTACTTCCAAATTCAATGTCCTACCTGCCATGCAACAGACATACCTATAAGCTATAGAATTTGACAATAAAAATTAATACGTCTCAGTCATTGAGGAAATTCTAGGAAAGAAATTGGTGGAAGGAAGGAATATTCAGCAGATACTGATGACTGTAGAGGAGATAACATAATCTGGTAATAAGATCTATATTGGAAATCTTAGCAATAAGAAGATAATTATATGGTAGAAGGCAAATCATTTCATTGTTTGTCAGATCAAAAAGTAAGATGTTAGGCCAGAAATGAACAAAGCAGATGGGGCAGTTAAGTACCAATTTATCTGTATCCAAATTACAGAAGCATAGATCCTCTCATTCAGGAAGCATGCGTGTCCTTCCCTGATTAATAAATTATGATACAAATGGTTCAGCATAGTCCCCTCAGCAGCCCATCTCTAACCATAGGAATATTTACCATATTCATACAAACGAACATCTCAGACTAGATGTCCTCAGACAACTCAAAGTCAACCAGTCCCAAAAAGAACTCATTCGTTTTCTTTTCGGATCCCCCTCTTTTCCAAATTCCCCCATGCTTGTCAAAAGCAGCACCATCCTTCTAGTCTCCTAGGTTTACAACTTCACCATTTGCTTTAATTCTTACTCTCCTTCATCACACATGTACAATCAGTTACCAAATTTCGCCATTTCTATCTCTGCATCCTGCACATCCAATAGTTTCTCTCTGCTTAGTTCAGACCCTCATTACTCCTTGCCTAAAGCTTTGTAATGGTCTCCTAATAGAAATTCTTTCCTCAAGACTCTCCTTATTCTGATCCATGCTCTACACTGCAGCCAAAATTATTTTCCTAAAGTATAGGCCTGACAATATGATTCCCCTTCTCAATTAGCTTAAACAGCTTCCTATTGCCTGTAGGATAAAATATAAATTTCTCTATCTAGCTTTTAAGGTCCTTCATAACCTGGGTCCAACACATTTTTCCTCCTCATTTGGCATTACTCGTCCTCTTGAACTCTATGATTTAGCCAAACTGGTCATCTTCCTGTTCCTCAAATGTGACATTTCATTTCCTGTGACAGTTCCTTTGCATATGACCGTCTGCTTTGGCTGGAATGCACTCCTTCCTTATCTCCTCCTCAGAGAATCACTTTCCTCTTTCAGACTTAGGTATTATATGAATCCTCTCTGCATACCTCCAAACTACTAGTGTCCTCTCTCTCAAACCACTTCAATGTGAGTAATAGTATTTGACACTTTGAATTTCTCTTTATTCTCTTTAACTCAATTCTGTATATTCTTATATATGTACTTGTTGTGCATATAGGGGAGTAGTATGGCAGTAGTTTAGGGAATCAGGTTAGATTTGATGTAAGAGAGGGTGTTTGAGAAGAGCTTTAAATAAAGTTAGTGATGGGAGAGGGGAGAGTTGATGGAGAGTGAGATAGTGATTGTGATGGTGGCAAAATCAAAGTAAAAAGCAAGTGTACAATTTAACATAAAGAAAAGAAATCAGAAAGACATAAGAAAGTCAGTCTTATCTCCCTCTATATGTAAGAAGTAGATTCAGGTACAACAATAAAAATCCCTAATGACTTTTCTCCCTTTTGCCCAACGATGAGTATCTTCATTGGTATGTTGATAAATGTATACACACATACACATACACACACACACACACACACACAGGACACACATTTAAATTGTTATGCAGTATTAATATCTTCTCTATCTTATTATGTCTAGACAATAAAAATTCAATTCCTACAAATTGATTTTGGAAAGATAAATATTACTAGAACTATAAACCATTTGCCAAGAATGAAAGATGGAATTAAACGTGGAAAAGGGGGGGGTCCCTTCTTTTTTAAAAGCCAATTTGTAGCATTTTGCTGATTTTCATAGTATAGAGAGACTCCCAATGAAAAGTTATCAATCAGCTGGCTAAAACTAATGGTTATCTTCCACCCAGGAAATATCCTATCAATTTGCTCAAGAAGCAACTTGACTGTTCTTTGATGATCTTTGTCTAAGAAGCTGAGTGAGATTATTTGCATGACACTGGCTGTCAATAGTCTCTATTAAACACAGGCAAACTATTTTGGTGTCTCTAAAGGCCTGGAGATTTTTCTTCTGATTCTGCATAAGGAGAGAGGGAAAATACATTTTAGAACTAGAATGAGCATCTCAAATAAGCTAATCCAGTTTGAATGGTACACAAAGTGGGTGTGAAATAATACTGAAGACTTGACTAGAGCCAGATTATGGGAACCCTTAAATGCTATTTTGAAGATTTTGAAATAGGATACCAATTAAGAATTTTTTGAGCAAATAATTATCCTGGTTAGATTGGTACATTAGGAAAAAAAATATATTTTTGCTAACTGTGTAAAGGATGAACTGGAGAGGGAAAAGACTAAGAGCAGGCAGGGCAATTAGGAGCCTAATATATAGTCATATGGTTTAAATGATCTCTGAGATTCCTTTCTAACTCCAAGTCTCATGACATTTGAGTCTCTGAAAACTCTGAAATTCTATGATTTGTTTGACATTTATCCTGAATGTTATTTGCATATATGCCTTTCTTGATTTAACAAAACAATGATTATTAATTGTCACCTATTTACCAGATGGTGTGCTACATGCTTCAAACTTACCTATTGTCCTAGACCCAATTCCCAGCTCTTACCATGATTTCTAATGTTTATACTGGCTTCGAGATGATAAGAATTTCTCCTTTGTGGGTCCCCTCTAGGCATGCCTGACTGTATCTTTCCTTTCCTCAGTAGGGACATTCTCTTCCCACTTTTAATTCCATCTTCCACCCATGGCTAATGGGTGTTCTAATGGAGTTCTAATAACATTTGTCTTCCTAAAGCCAAAATCCTGAGTGAATTCAGTGAAATAGCTATGCAAACCATTGCTTAACACTGCTTTATCCCTTTCATGGACAAAGTCCCTTTCATGGACAAAGCAATAGGCTGACCCATTTTCTCTGCTCTTCTCTAGTCATTTTAGTTGTCATGGTAGAGGAATCTGGAAAGAACATACCTCTATTCAGTTCCACTGTACTAAATTCCAATTCCCTCCCTCAAAATGGCAAATAGATCACAAGAATACAATCTCTTCTGTTCTATGCTGAGGCAGCATCTCTACGTGGAGATTGATTTCATCAATGTGAAAGAATGAGCCTCCTCTCAGTAGATGTGTGTGTGTGTGTGTGTGTGTGTGTGTATGTGGTTGCCTGAGAGTGTGCATGAGTAGGTATATATGAATGTGTGTGTGTGTGTTTGTACTAAGACTCCTTGTGATTAAAAATAGGGGACTGTGATCAAACAATGGGAAAATATTAGCTTTTCCAGGGCAGTAAATCCTGGAGTGTCACACTCCACTGGTAACTGGTCATTGAGATGAGTGGGAAGTTTGCTCTGAAGAGAAATGCTGTACAAGCATGCAAATACATGTAAGCATACACACAAAAACCTAGAGATTGTGGTCGGTGTCTAGGAAACTACAAACTCACCTTAAAATATGGAAAGATGAGATCAGAAAATATTAATACATGAGACTAATGCTAATAAGAAAAAATGTAGCAAGATGGTGGAGTAAGAGCAGGGATGGGCTAGAGTTCTCACCCCCAAACCCAGACAAATACCTGTAAAAATTACTCTAAGCCTAATTCTGAAGCTACAGAACCCACAGAATGACCTAGTGAAGCAAACCTACAACTCAAGACAGTCTGAAAGAGTCTATCACACTACACCAGCAGCAGAGGGTAGCATGGCATGGACAGCACAGACACAGAAAGGAGCTGAGCAAGACTTGGGCGTGGGGGGGGGGGTTGAGGGGAGGACTGAATCAATAGCATTTGTGGCAATTTCCAGACTTTACAACTCCAAAACTTTGAAGACAAATTGGAAGGTCAGTAGAAAAAACACATTGTACCTGTGTGAGAGAGTAAAGTGGTCTGGCCCCAGACATAAAGCAGCAGAGGGGACAAAAGAGCCCGTGGAAGCAGCAGGGACAGCAACAGCAGTTGTTGCTGGAGCTCTAGGTCCACAGATTGTGGGGTGAATAGAGGGGCTGACACACCCTTCTGAACCACACTGGAAACAGAAAATTACCTTGACAAAGAGCTCAAAAGTCAAGTAATTTGCTGGAGAAATGAGGAAAAAACAGGAAAAAAAATCAGACTGTAAAATGTTACTTTAGTGACAAGGAAGATCAAAACATACAACCAGAAAGAGAAAACATAGTAAAACTTCTATATCCAAAACCTTCAAGAAAGAAAAATAAATTCGTCTCAGGACATGGAAGAGCTCAAAAAGGATTTTGAAAATCAAGTAAGAGAAGTAGAGTAAAAATTGGAAGGAAAAATGAGTGATGCAAGAAAATAATGAAAAACAAGTCAAGAACTTGCTAAAGGGAACCTCAAAAAATGCTGAAGAAAATAACGCCTTAAAAATAGACCAACCCAAGTGGCAAAAGAGATCCAAAAAAAGACAATGAGGAGAATAATGCCTTAAAAAGCAGAATGGGCCAAATGGAAAAGGAGATCTAAAAGTTCACTGAAGAAAGTAAGTCCTTAAAAATTGGAATGGAGCAGATAGAAGCTAATGAATTATGAAAAATCAAGAAATTATAACACAAAAATCAAAAAAATGAAAAAAATAGTAGACAATGTGAAATATCTCACTGGACAAATACAACTTACCTGGAAAATAGATCCAGGAGAGACAATTTATAAACTATTGGACTACCTGAAAACCATAATTTAAAAAAAGCCTAGACATCATCTTTTAAGAAATTATCAAGGAAAACTACCCTAATATTCTAGAACCAGAAGGTGAAATAAATGTTAAAAGATCCCACTAATCACCTCCTGAAAGAGATCCCAAAATGAAATCTCCTAAGAATGTTGTAGCCAAATTCTAGAGTTCCGAGGTTAAGGAGAAAATATTGCAGCACACATTTTGACGATGTTATACTGGACAAATCCCTTAATCTTTTATTATCCTAGGGGACAGGATTGAAAAATGATGGATGTGCTGATAGTAAATGCCTCAAATACAATTAAAGAAAACTTTTTGTTTCTCCTTTGCTAATTATACATTTACTTCCTGAATGTAGTGTCCCAACTCAACGTAATGTCCCAAGGTTAAATCGTTGGTATTTTTAATTCTTTGTGTTCTGCTCCATTAATGAGTCTGTCTACTTTTATATTTGTAAGTATCATTTTGATAATCTTGAGTCCCATATAGAACGACATGTTCAAACTCTTTCCCAAGCTGTAAACATAAGATCAAAAGACCACAGATTTAGAATTATAAGGGACTCCAGAAACCATCATGTCCAATGTCTTCATTTTATAGAAGAATAAACTGACATCCAGGAAGATCAATTACTTGCCCAGTAGCACATAGACAATCAGTAACAGAGATTAGATATGAACTCAGATTCTCTGACCCCTCAGGACTCTTTACTTTTGAATCCTTTCACCTGTATGACCCCATGGTTAAGTAGAAAGCATATCTAAATCTGAATTTATCGTTATTCTTTCTACTCCGTCCTCCAAAAAAAGAGTAGTCCTTTGACCTCCTCACAGTCTTATTTCTTTAAATAGCATCATTATTCTTTTTTTAAACTAAAACTCAAACATTCAGAGTCAATTCTGACCAAACTCTACTGTTTCCCTTGCCTAAACATATTTATTTATGCAGCACCTTGTGATTTACAGAACCTTTTCTTTATAATAGCCATGTGAGATAGGTTGCACATAGATTATTTTTCCCAAATCACACAACCTCCGAAGTGGAAGAGATCTCAGAGGTTATCTAGTCTGATAGTTAAACAAGAGTAACAATTACAATGTCTTCAAGGCGTCATTCAGGGTTTACAAGAAATCATCGAATGGAAAAGAACCGATTTCCCCTCTCTGGCAACGGATTCCAATTTGGGATAACTTCAGTGCTGTATTTATTAGGAAGCTTTGCCTTACATTGAGTTGAACTGTGTGTTCCTGTAACTTCTACTTCTTTAGATCTAGCAGAACAAAATTACACTTCTGTATGGCAGTTCTTCAGATAGAGCCTCTCAATCTTGTCTTTTTCTGACTAAAGATCCTTCAAGTCTTCAATTGGTATTTTTATGTTATAAACTAAAGACCATTAACTATGCTCATTATCTCTCTCTGGTTGCTTTCCAGCTTATCAATTTATTTTGAAAAATGTGGTACCTAAGACTTTGGTGGCAGAAGTTGCTATTCATCCCTCATTTTTGAAGAGGACGGAGTATATCACAGGATGATGTCTTGACTTACAAGTGAATTGGATTTAAGTGAGGCAGAGATATACAGTCATCAGCCTCAGTCACTCTTCCAGAGACATCCAAGTCCAGTGGCAAGATAAAAGTCAGGATGACAGGCAATGTCCCAGGGTACATTAGATAGTTTTGGTGTCTTCAGTATGTCACCAAGCTCTAAGCACTCCACAATGCCTGCTTCAGCCGCCTTCGTAGATTTTGGAATAAATTGTTCTCATCCACCTATTCCACATGGGGAAGTCTTCACATGTTTGGAGGAGACATACCCTATAACTCAGTGATGGCTTTGAGGCTTATCTATTACCCTCAACAGTAGCCAATCTACTGAAACAATTTACCAGTCTGTGGCCACTGTATTTGCCACAGTTTATTGGAGGCACAGATGAGAGTTGAGTGAGAGGTAGACACCAAAGGTGGATGAGCAACCCTGAAAAGCTCTCAGCAAATCCTCAAACTAAAAGTATCAATCTTCCCTGAACACCTTATTCACCCCTCCCCCCCAAAAAATTTGGTATGATCACAGAAAAGGATAGCAAAGGGGATCATTTCCTTGTTAATGGACACTATGATTTTATTAATGTAGCCTAGTATTATATTAGATTTCTTCCTCAGAATATCACATTGTTGACCCATACTGTGTTGGTAGTACAAACAAAACAAAAACAAAGTTTAAGCTTCTTCAATAGTGTAATTGTAAAATCTATTGTTTAAACCCGAGTGTAACCCATTACATTAATCCAAATTATATATTAATGTGAGCATGGACAGTTATCAGAACCTATGAGAGAAACAGAATGACTAAGATAATGGACTGGTGGTGATCGTTGTGGTCCTTCATTTTCGAAGAGTACCAAAATGACACCACGATGACAAAGCAAAATTTCAGTGTGTCCAACTGTGGCTGATCAGACAACTATGAGATCAGAATGCTCTACCTCAGGTTGGGCACAGATAGTCTGTGTGAGTATTTGGAGTGGATACTGCAAATTTGGGTATCCTACATTTACTTTGTGATGTCTCAATTTTGTTTTGGGCATGCCATGTTGAGCAGTCCTGTGCCAGTGTCTCCCATATCACACAAACAAATCCAAAGTTCTTGAGATAAACCTTGACAGTGTCCTTGTATTGCTTCTTCTGACCACCATGTGATCTCCTGCCCCATGCAACTTCTCCATAAAATAGTCTTTTTGGCAAGTGTACATTTTGCATTTGAACAACATGGCCAGCCCATCAGAGTTGTACTCTCTGAAGCATATTTTGAATACTTGACAGTTTAGTTCGATTAAGGACCCCAGTATCTGGTACCTTACCCTGCCAGGTGATCTTCAGAATCTTTCTAAGATAGTTCAAATGGAAGTGATTCAGTTTTCTGGCATGGCATTGGTAGACTGTCCATGTTTCACAGGCATAGAACAAAGAGGTCAGCACAACTCTGTAGACTTTCAGTTGGCTACTCAGTCTTATACTTTTACACTCCCACACTTTCCTTAGGAGCCTCCCAAACCCTGAACTAGCTCTGGCAATGCATGTGTCAACTTCATTGTCAATGTGTACATCCCTGGAAAGTACCAAGGTAAGTGAACTCATCCACAGCATTCAAAACTTCTCCATTTGTGATAATTGATGGTTCCACGTATGGATGGTGTGGTGGTGGCTGATGGAGCACCTGTGTTTTCTTGGTGTTCATTATTAGACTTTGACTTCATTAGGGTTTGTCATGGTGGGAGCATAGGCACTGATGATAGTGGCATGGTGTTTTCTTGTGAGTGGCAATCGCATTGTCATGAGTCTGTCATTCACTCCTTTTGGTAGGCAAAGCAGTTTGCTGATTAGATTAGTTTGATTATAAAACTCACGCCAGCTTTATGGTGCTCCACTTCACTGTGCCTACTCCAGAAAAAGATGTATCCAGCTCCAAATTCAGTAAGCTGGCCTTCATTTGCCAACCTTGTTTCACTCAGGGCTGCTATTTGGATATGATACCTGTTGAGTTCTCCTGCAACAAGAGCAGTTCTTCTTTCAGGTCTACCGGATGTTGTGTTGTCTATTAGTGTGCCCACGTTCCATGTATTGATGGTGAGTAGAAGCATCTTTGCAAATGTTTTCATACTTTTTTTGTGTTTTGACTATATAGTGGGATTCCCTGCCTGCCAGGGTAATCAGGCCAGGGTTGGGTAAGCAGGCAATGTGTAGGGCATCTTTTCTAGCCCCCTTCCTCTTACCAGGAGGAGAGCAGTGCTATTCTTAAAAGGCTGCTCAGACACCCAGGGGGCTGCTGAGTCTCACTGCTGCTTCCAGTGAGAAATGACCCTATGGCCTGGGCCGCTTGTGTGCAGGGTTTTGACTACAGCTCCCAATGTATCCACACCTGCTGCTTCATCACTTGCCTGTCACCACAGGACTTCAAGGCATAATAGTGAAATGGTATGGGTGATGTCTTTTGATTTGTTTGTAAACTGGATTTAAGGGAGGCAGAGTTGCACAAAATTGTCAACTTCATTCTCTCCTCCAGAGTCATCGGGAGGATCCAATGGCAGGATAAAGTCAAGACAGCTGGTGATGACTCAGAATGCGGTGGTTGACCTTGGTGTATTTGGTGTCTAACCAAGCTCTAAGCACTCCATATCGCCTGCTTCATCTGCTTTCATGAACGTTGGAACAAATTGTTCTCATCCGCCCATTCCACCAGATGAAGTCTTCACATGCTTGGGGTAGACAACCCCTAACTCACCAATGAGTAAGCTAATTTTGGCCTAATAATTAACATCAAAAAAAAAACATGGGTGCTCCATCATCCACCACCACACCACCTATACGTGGAACCATTGATTAAAACAAATGGAGGAGTTTTGAAAGCTATGGAAAAGTTCATTTACCTGGGTAGTGTACTTTCCAGGGATGTACACATTGATAATGAGGTTGATGCATGCATTGCTAGAGCTAGCTCAGTGTCTGGGAGGATCTGAAGAAAGTTTGGGAGAGAAGAAGTATTAGACTGACTACCAGATTGAAGGTCTACAGAGTCATTTTGCTGACCTCGTTGTTATATGCTTGTGAAACATGGAGAATCTACCAGCACCATGCCAGGAAGCTAAATCACTTCCATTGTTGAATTGTCCTAGGAAGATTCTGAGGATCACATATCAAGATAAGGTACCAGACACTGAAGACCTTACTCAAACTAAACTGCCAAATATTCAAACTATGCTTCAGAGAGCACAACTCCGATGGTCTAGTCACATTGTTTGAATGTAAAATGTATATTTACTAAAAAGACTATTTTATGGAAAACCTGCATGGTCCAGGTGATCACATGAGGCCAGAAGAAACGATACAAGTACACTCTCAAGGTCTCTCTCAAGAATTCTGGATTTTAGTGTGAAACATGAGAGACACTGGCACAAGACCACTCAGCATGGTGTGCCCACATAAGAAAAGGTGTTGTGCTCTTTGAGCAAAGGAGAATTGAGACAGCACAAAGTAAACACAGGGGTGCAAATTTCGCAGTTTTGGAATATCCACCCCAAATATTCATACAAACTACCTGTGACCAACCTGTGGTAGAGCATTCTGAGCTCATATTGGTATGATCAGCCAGTCAGACACACGGAAATTTCACTTTACAGTAGTGATGTTGTTTTGGTCCTCTTCAAAGACAACGGACAGCAACCATTAGGCACAGGCAGTAGAGAAATGATCCATACTGTAAGAGTAAGGGATAATGAAAGAGGAAAATTTTTTTAAGGGAATAAAAAGGCAGGATGAGAAGTTGTAAGGAATGAGAAGAAATACACAAAAGAACAAGTAGGGTGAGGTGGAATTAAATAATGAAATGAATGAAGAAGAAAGTTAAGATGAGATTAGCTAGGCAAAGAGGAAATACATAAGATTGAAATGAGGAAAAAAAGAGGAGGTAAATGGGGAGGCAATGAAATAAACAAAGGACAGGGACTGGGCATATAATTTCTTTGGTCTAGGAAGTAACTGGATGAGCAAAGTCTTCTACTAGCACAAATTGATCCTCCTCTCAACCTAATAGCTATAAAGAATTCCCTAAAAAATAAAGAGGTTAACTGCCTTGAATAGGGTCACAGTCAGCATGTATCAGATATGGCATTGAACCCAGTTCTTTCTAGCTTTAAAGCCAGCCCTTTATCTACCACTTCAGGATATCTGTTGGGAAAGAAGAAGTAATAATATAAAATCAAAAAAGAAGAAGAAGGAAAGGAAAAAACATGAGTTGGATAGAGATAAAAAGAGGAAGGGGGAGGAGGAAACACCTATAGCCAAGAAACTTGGGGAAAGAGAATGAGATGAATAAGGAGAAAATGAAAAGAAAACAATATATTCATGAGGAAGAGGAGATAAGATGGAAAATGGAAGAGATAGAGGCAAATAGAGGTCAGGAAAAAGGAGAAAAGAACGAAAATAGATCAAAAAGGAAAAAGAGCAGGAGAATGACTGGAATAAGAGGGAATAAGAATCACACATTGGGATTATTAGATTAAGCTTTCCATTCTTAACTGGTCAGATAGTTTTAGATCCTGATGGTGTCATGATTCTCAGTAATGTGCCATTGGAAATACAACAATCATATTTTTTCTGTTTTCTATACATGTTATTTATAGAAAAAATTAGATGACATAATGCAAGGCAAAGATCATTTCGGCCTTAAAATATTGTTCATATGGTAAGAATACAGTGATTAGTGGATTTGGATATTCATCCAACTCCCTAATACTAATAGTATCCTACGTTATACTATCCTAATTACACTATAGTACATCTCTCCATCTTGTCCACATAGAATGAATGATTTTGTCAAGAACTCTGATAAAAGTCTAGGTATACCCATGGGATTTCCCTATTCCATCAATCTAATAGCTCCATTAAAAAATAGAAGAAATGAGATTAAACTTGCATGATCCATTCTTCATGAAGTTTTGATCAATGTTACATCTTCTTGCTTCTCTTTCTGTATCCTAACATACCATCTCTTCAAAAACATATTACAGATTTTTGCAAAGAAGTTGAAGTCAAGTTCATTGACCTCTAGTTTGAAGGCTCCATTCTCTCCTTTCATTATACTTGAAAACAATCATGCTTCTCACATCCTACTTGTTAGCATTCATCACCACATCAAATGCAGAGAAAGAAAATAAAGATAAAATAGAGAAGGAGAAGAATACCCATGATATAGAACATCAAGGAGAAGAAACAAATATCCAAAAGATTATGTTTCTTTGTGCTCAAAGAGCATGTTCATAAACCACCATTAGGCCATATGCTTTCAACTTGTTTTCTAATATTAGGATGGTTTTCAAGGGCCTAACCCTGAAGATTATATACATTTTGAGAAGTATGTGGACACCATCCAAAGATTTATAATTTATTCATGAGACCCAAATTAACAAGTATATCTAAATTGTATTTTATAGACATGCCTAGACTATGAGTTCCTTTATAGTAAGGATAAGCTTTGGCCTTATTTTTTATCTTCACAGTTTAGCACAATGCGTGGCATATATGGGGGACTTGAATAAATACTTCTTCATTAACTGACTATAGTCACTGTTTTGTACAGGGAAAAAATATATCAATTCAAATTTTTAAGGAAAAATAACAACTGAGATGGTCTGAGCATACAAAGCATACAAAGAAATATCAACAGTTCAAGAACCCTTCTAGGAGAGTGGAAAGGATAATGCTGAGAATGTACTGGGAGAGGGAATGTACAATGCAAAATTAAAGAAACCGCTGGAGTATTTGTGCATAACAAGTACTGAAGGGGAATACCTAGAGACCAGGCAATCAAATAGACTTATAATGAAAAAAAAAAAAGAAAGGAAAAGCTTGGCAAATTAGGACAAAGACTTTGATAATTGTAGTCATTTCACTCCAAATGGCATGAGTGACTCGCATGTTAACAGAATGAGTTTCCATGGGTTCTGAGGAATACCAATTCACTGCAGTCAGGAATGGAAAAATCGAGTTGCCAACATCCCCACTTGCACTAACTCCTTGGGAAATTACTGTCTTATTAGTAGTGGGCAAATCAATTCCACAACTGAAATGTTATCTGCCTTATTGGCTGTAGGTTAGTCTTTCCTCTCATAAGAGACCTTGGGGAAAGATCATTTTGAAAAATGGGAATTGATGGAGAGGTTTGTGGACTGCCATAGTTCTAGATAAAAGATACACCTAAGAGAGACCGGGTATATTTTGCTGAGTCCATATCTGTACGTTTACCTCACTTTACTATTCTGCTTTTATTTGGTCAGTTAGTCTATAGTAGCTATAAAGATAATATTTCTATGATACAGTGAGGTTTACAAAATCACTTCTTCACAATACACCCTAAAATAGGTAATAAACTGGTATTTATGTATTTGTTCTATATATGTTGCTTATACATACATGTATATATATGTTTATAGAAATCGATCAGGAAACATTTATTAATCCCAATCACTGCATGAGATATTTGGAATACAAAAAAAAGAATGAAAAAATTCATACAGGGGGTTAGAGTCTAATGAAGATGACAAATGTATGAATATGTTTAGAGAGATGATAGGTATGTAATACACAGATATACAATATATTTCACAATAGAAGGTGAACACCTTGAAGTCAAGAGCTGTTTCTTTTTTTTTATCTTTGTATCCCCAGTGCACTAAAAAGGTCTTACACACAGTAAAGTAAAGTTTAATTGCTATTTCCTGATGGATTGATTAGTAATCCCAATTATACATCTGTTAATCTATTAATGATATAATTTCAAAATATGAGTGGATATTAGTGGTTATGTAAGAATTTAGAGTAAGATTTTCCTCTACAAGATTCATAGGATTACCAACAATTGATTATCCAGCCTCCATTTTAAAATCTTTGATTTTGGGAAACTCATTATCTCATAAAGTATCATATTCTACCTTTGGACATTTTACAATGTTATGAAGTTTTCCTCAGATATTGAGCTACAATCTGCTCTTAAGCGTCCAATTATTGATCTTAATCTTCCATTTTGAAGGCTAATCAGAGCAAGCAAAATTTATTTTCCCCCTGAAATCCTTTTAATTACATGGAGATGATCATCATTCAATTTCTCCTTATGCCAGTACTCTCATAACTCTATTTCTAAATCTTAATATCTGCATTTTTCCAGCTGATAGTTACCATGTTTCAAGCCTTTCATGGTTCAAGCCCTCATGGTTGTCTTCCCTTGGGCACACACCAGTATGTCTAAGCCATTCCAAAGATGTTGCACCTCCTCCTCACCCCAGTTCTTTAGATATTATCTGACCAGGGACAAAGCAATAATTGCTTTATTGGTCAAAATAGTAGACATTTTTAATGGAGACTATTACCACCTCCTTCAGTTGCCATATCTCACTGATGATTGATAGAGCCTGTAGACCGCTAAAATCCTCAGTTCTTACTCCCTATCCTTAAAACTGTTACTTAGTAATATCTTCCTCATTTTAATCTTGTGTAAATGATTTTTAATTGTGGCTATATCATGCTTTCACAGCTGTTGAATTTCAATGCCAGGTATCCCAACACTAAATTGGCATTGCTTATGCCATGTCACATTGACATGATAATATCAAAGATGACAGTGATGGTAAGTATCAGCTCACTGTTATAAATCACTTTTATGTTCTAAGAGCATTTAATAATATCATACCATTGGATCCTCACAATAATCCCATGAGCTATGTGCTATCATCCTAACTATTTAATAAATGAGAAAACTGAGTTGGAAAGAGGTCCAGTGACTTACCCAAGGTCACACAAATAACAGGTTATTGAGGGAGGGTTTGAACTCAAGTCAAGTATTCCTGATTCCAAGTTGACTCTAAGTTAAGTGTTCTATCAACAATTACAGAAAGTTGTCAAGCGTATAACACAAGGTCCCTCTCCCACATTTTAGTAGAAGAATAAATCAGCAACACAGACAACTGCACCACAAAATAATACTTAAGTACCATGGAGAGGTATAATGTGCTATGAGAGGAAAAGATTTTTGACAATGGAGGACATTAATAAAGTGTTCATTAAGAAAGTGACATTATAATAGGGCTTTAAAAGATGTTTAGGATATAAAAAGACGTTTCTGCATACTTAACATATGTATAAAACCAGGGCAAGAACCACAGGAAATATGTCAGGAAGAGAATAGTCCTATCTATCTGGAGTACAGAACACAAAAATCCATATTAGATGTGACTATAAATGAGGGGGTCAAAATACTATAAGGAGGCATGAGTGCCAGGCAAAGAAGGTTAATTTGTGCATTGCTTGCAAGTGCTACTGTCCCATCGCAGGTGGTAAGCTATGACTTAGCCACACTGTGGCCAGTTTTGACCAATGTTAGTTTTGTTATGCTATCATCCCCACCCCCACCTCCTTCTCTCTCTCTCTGTCTCTCTGTCTCTGTCTCTGTGTGTGTCTCTCTGTCTGTCTCTCTTTATCTGTCTGTCTCTCTCTGTGTGTCTCTGTCAATCTCTCTCTCTCCCTCCCTCTGTCTCTGTCTCTGTCTCTGTCTCTGTCTCTCTCTCTCTCTCTCTCTCTCTGTCTCTCTCTCTCTCCCTCTCTCCCCCCTCTCTCTCTGTGTCTCCACCACCTCCCCCATTGGCAAAGTGGAGCAGATCAGGAAAGAAGCAATGGAAAATGGATGGATGGAGTTTTCTCTGTGTTCTAAAATTCTGTCTTGGGATTTCCCATCTACCAACTGCCTACAGTCTTCATTGCCGACTCTGTCCTTAGAAAACTATTTTCTGCCCGAGTGACTCTGCACATGAGCTCACTTACTAGAAAAAGACAATCATATATAACTCCCTTGAGTAAATTTCACAGCTGAGCTCAGGCATAGTGTGCTTGCTAATAATCATGTCCCAAAGGGTACTGGCGGGATCCCTGACCTCCTCCCTGTCCTTTTTATGTTTCTTCCTCCCTACTCCTACTCATTTCCTTCCCTATTCAAAAGAAATCAAGTCTATGCCTCAAGCTATGACTACAAATGTCCCATGTCCTTGAAGCAAACATGGTGGTGGTATTTTATTCATATTCTCAGGCTTAGAACAACCAAAGGAGTGTTGATGTCTGATTAGGTGCCTCTTACTGAGGACTATGGCAGCACATTGGAGCAAGGAGTGGCTTTGTGTTGCAGATATTGACATTTAGAAAATCATGCAATACTCACTATGAATGAGGCATGCAACAGTTTTCCCAAACCATATGCAAGAATATGACACAACTTCTCACAGATTTATAGATGCAGAGCTGTCTAAACAAACCCCTAATTTTACAAATGAAAACACTGGGGTACAAAGAGTTCCAGTGACTTGATCATAGGTGTCCTTCCCCCCACACAAAGTTACCCTCTATCTGTTTTATACAGAGGGTTCCAAGTGTCTTAGCACAGATTAAATTTGTGATAAATTTAAAGTACATGCTTTGCATCGATCTATATGCATGCATGCAAGTTATCTTCTCATAGAATGTAAAGTTCTTGATGACAGGGACTACTCTTATTTTTTTCTTTGCATAACCTATCTATAACACAGTACCTGACATAGAGTAGGAGGTTAATAAGGCTTATTGAATGATTGACCCTGGTAATAAGTGGTAAAATCATGATGTCAATCCAAGTGTGAATGCAGTAAGCTTTCCAGTGTAGTTCTAAAAGGTCTTGCCTCCAATGAAGTTGGAATATATTAGGATAGCTGGATAAGGAGATGCTAAGGTTATATGGTTGCTTTGGCTCTAATTTCACACTGTTAGTTGTTGAGAGGGCAATGATTTGGGTTTTCAAGCACCTTTTAAAAATGTTATTGTACCCTTTCTTGAGGAGATAAAGGAGAGGAAGAAAACAGGAGACAGAGAGAGAGGGGGACAGAGAGAGAGAGAGAGAGAGAGAGAGAGAGAGAGAGATTGATCTATGAGTTCCCTTTTTCCCTTCCCTATTGTGTAGTCTAGTGAAAAATTCAATAAAAATTAGTTTATCTTCATCTTGAGACAAAACTCATTATAAAAATACATACAGCAAATAAACAAAGTTTAAAGAGGACAGGAAACTCCCTAGGATAAGCAATGCTTGATGATCGAAGAGGACAGCAGAAAGAAGTGAAGAAGAAATAAATCCGCTATTTCCCAGTAGCTAAGACTGTCTAGAAAACCACAAAAGTTTTCCAAGCAAATTGCTCTTTAAGTAATGTAGTGAGTCACATGAAGTTCAAATTGCTTATGATTATATTCAGTTCAGGATAGCAATACCTTCACTGATAGTCAAATGGCCCCTGGCACTGAGGCATGTCCACAAACTCTAGGCTATTTCCAACTCTGCAGAACACAAAGCTTTACTGGCTTCCCTGGTCCTGTTGTTGTGTTTGTCCTTCATTTTCGAAGAAGACTATGACATCAGAGAAATGATGACATGACTTGCACTTGACTTTGTTTTGAGTGAGGGAGGTCTGTGCAAGTCACAAGCCTCACTTTTTCCTCCTGAGCCCCCCTGGTCCTATGAGCTAGCATTCAAGGAAGGACAACTAGGAAGGTTAAAATTGTCCAGATCATGAAATCTTGGCAAGAATTAGGAGAATATTTGTAAAATATTTGAAGAGTTGTCACACTGATGAGGGACTATGATTCTTTTCACTTGTCCCTAGAAGGTAGAACTAGGAGCTAAGGGAAGGATTTGAACAGGGACAGATTTTGATTTGTTATGAGAGAACTATCACTTAGTTACAGGTTTAAGACAAGTCTAGACACAGTAAATTACATATGTAGACCAGAAAGAAACCTCACAGGTAACTTTGTCCAACCCTCCCATTGTACAGATGAGAAAATTGAGATCCTTCCATCTTAAGTGGATTGTCCAAGGTCACAATGGTCATAAGTAAAAGTGATACTTGACCCCAAGTAATCGAACTCCACATTCAGTCCTTTTTTCCCATTTTTTTTCTAGCCTTCTGTAAGAAGGATTATTTTTCAGATGTGAGCTTAGATCACCTTTGAGTTTCCGTGGTTCTGGAATCCATGTCCAGTGAAACATGAAAAAGTTAGTGATACTAATGATAGTGATACTAGTGATATTCCAAAAGAGATTTAAAAACAAAAAGGAAAAGAACCTATATGTATATAAATATTTATAGCAGCTCTTTTCTGGTAGCAAAGAATTGGAAATTGAGGAGATGCCTAGTAATTGGGGAATGACTGAACAAATTGTGATGTGTGATTTTCATGGAATACTTTTGTGCTATAAGAAATGATGAGCAGGATGCTCTCAGAAAAAGTGGAAAGATTTACATGAACTGATGCAAAATGAAATGTACTGCGTTCAAAATAACAGCAACATTGCGCAATGATCTCTGAATCACTTAGCTATTCTCAGCAATATACTGATCCAAGGTAATTCTGAAGGACATACAATGAAAAATGCTATCCATCCCCAGGCAAAGAATTGATGGTGTCCAAATGTAGATTGAAACATACTTTTCCATTTTATTTTTGTTGTGTTTTTTTGTCTGTTTTCTTTCACAATATGATTAATATGCACATGTTTTGCATGACTACACGTGTATAATCTATTTGGAATTGTTTACCTTCTCAATAAGCAGAGTGAGAATTTGGACCTCAAAGTTTTAAAAGTGAATATTAATTGTTTTAACATGTAATTGGGGAGATTTTATATATAGATATATATTTCATATGTATTATTATATAATGTACATTTTATATATATATATTATCATATATTATAAATATTATATATATCCATACTTTAGTATATAAAACACTAAAAAATATTAGTGCTAGACCCTGATTCGTGAGAATAATGAATCCCATGAAACAGTTGTATATATTCAAATTCACACTATTTGAAGTTTAATTATGTAAAACATAGTGACTGATTCCAACCCAATGGAAATAAGAAGTGCAAATTCAAATAATTCAATGAGTTCATAGGATGCATCAGTAGTATGAATCAAGACCTAAGACTTTTACTCTAAAAAGACCAAAAGAAAAGCAAATGATGACCAGCAATTGACTCAGTAAATTAGTTTTCTTTGGAAATTAGCTACATAGCACACTTTTCACCATAGACATATTTGCTTACCCATACAAGCCTTCACCAAATCCAGCTATTGTCCATTTACCCCTACTTAATTCCTCTGCCTAAAGGGGCCAAAGCTTAGCCTCAACAACTTTTGCCTTCTTCTTTCTCTGCAAGAACTGCTACATAGGACTCTGTTCTTATGATTTAGTTTCTTTACCTCTCATTTCTTGCAGGTCAATGAAATTAAAATCAAAGAGCCAACCAGGCACTTCTCAACCTTCCCCCACAATGGCCCTCGCTGATTTCCTTTCAAGCCCTTCTTCAGAGTCTGCTCAGGCAAAGAGAGGAGGAGAAATAAGAGATTTTAAATCGAAGTGATCCCCAGAGTTATCCTTTCAAGTATCAGAGTTATCTGGCTCCATCACATTAAATATGCATGGTTTTTAATTACGTGTGAAGAGTGCACTAAGTCTTAAGGACTTCACTAACATCTCACTTTTGGCCATTAATTTTTCAGAAGAGCAACAGCAGCTTCAAGTTCTGCCCCTCCCTCCTCTCCCTTTAGAATCTTAACCTTCTACAAGTTGGTCTCTTCCTCTACTGTCCAGTTATCTTCTTGGTGAGTCAGAGCCATTTTCTTCCTTTCTCACAGAGTCTGGGAAGTAGATCTTCCACTCACATCATGACCTCATGCTGGACCTCTCAGTTCAGGGGAAGAGTGTTGCTGCCTTCTCAGTTCCTCCCTCCCCTCCCCTAAGGTAGCTTGGTGGGAAAATTTAAATTGACTCAGATGTTTTATGAAAAGATTTCCAAATTCTTAGAGTGATAATGATGGTAGTGCTGATCTTGGTGATAGAGATAGAATCATCTGCTGAATTCATTAGGGGACAAGGAAAATGAAAACCATGGTCCCTAAACTCAGGACAGCTAGGTGGTTCTATGAATAGAATGCTGAACCTGAAGCCAAGAAGTCTTGAGTTCAAATCTATCCTCAGATGCTTACTAGCAATATGACCCTGGGCAAGTTGCTCTGATTCAGTTCTCCAGATGCAAAATGGGTATACTAATAATACCTAATGCCCAGGATTATGGCAGAATCAAAAGAATCACACTGGCACATCATAGGTACTTAATACATCAATGTTTCATTCCCCTAATATTTTAAATTTGCTTTATTTCCCAATTAATTAGGCTATAATCATTGAAGGGGGTAGAATCTTGGCTTATTTAAAATACATATCTCCTCTACAACATAGTATGATGATCTCTATATAGGTGACACTTAATAAAAGCTTATTGAACAGAAATTAATTTAATTGCACAAGTTAAATTGTTTTCCCTACAAAAAATGCAATATTTGCATTTTTTAATTTTTTTTTTACTTTATCTCATTCCCAGGAAATAAGTAAATTTCACACAGTCTGTACTTTATGCTTTTTTTAGACTCCAAAGGAAAACTGGTTTTTGTTCTTTCCCTTCTTCTTTCTTCTCTTCCTCCTCTTCTTTTTCCTCCTTCCTCTCATTCTTCTTTTATTTCTCCTTCTTCCTCTTCTTTCCCTTCTGTCTTTCTTCTTCTTGTTGTTATTCCCCTCCCTCTCTTCTTCTTTCTCTTCTTCTTCTTCTTCTTCTTCTTCTTCTTTTTCTTCTTCTTCTTCTTCTTCTTCTTCTTCTTCTTCTTCTTCTTCTTCTTCTTCTTCTTCTTCTTCTTCTTCTTCTTCTTCTTCTCTTCCTCCTCCTCCTCCTCCTTCCTTTTTTTTCTCTTCTGTCATTTATAGTGTTCTATTTGATATTCTCTTCTCTCTAGGTTTCTAGACACTACTTTCTCGTTATCTTATGTATCTGACCATCCCTCAGTTTCCTTTGCTTTGTCTCCTTCCATTTCACAACTGTAACATATGGCTCTGTGCTGAGCCCTTTACTATTCTCTTTCTATGCTACTTCCCTTGGCTATCTCTTTGACTCCTAAAATTAATTTATCAGTTTACACTAGTAAATTAAATAGTGATTTAAAATGAGGGGAATCTTTCTCATGTCTGAGTTACATGGAGCCTGTGGTGGGAGGAATTTGTTGAATAAGTGGAACAGGAAAAGTGGGGCAGGAAGAGTCAGAGCTGGAAAAGAGATAAGAAGTTAGTCTTGAGAGTAGCCAGAGCTAGAAAGGATGTAGGTTGCTGACTTGTGTGAGTGAAAAACCTGGTTTGTGATTTTGTTTGAGGGCCTGCTTTTGAATTGTTTAATGGAGCTGGTTTGTGATCTGGCTAGCTGGGGATGGCTTGGGGATGGTGTTGTTTTCGGCATTGTTAGATGTGTATAGATTTTTATTGTTGTGATGGGTTTGACTTTCTGGTGTCTGAATAAGTGTTTTGTTTCTCCCTTCCATGTGGAGAGTTTGTGGTATTTCTCAAATTCAGAATTGCCCTGGGATATTCATGGCGGTGGTAGGCCCTATGAATATGGCATTGGTGCTGCAAATAGCAACAAGAACAAGATCGTGAAATATCAGGCTACTATTTAGAGACAGAAAGGCAGAGGAGACGGGATGAAACAGATTTATCAGGGGGGAATAATTTGCTTTATTCCTCCCTGGCAAGAGAATAGGCTAACTGCACAGGGCTTTGTGAAAACTGGGGACAGAGGCTACAAATGGGAGAAACCAGAGATTTAGAAAAATGTTTACAGAGATTAACTATAGAACCATGGAAAGAAATGGCAGGGATACATAGGACAGCCTGGGCCTGGATACAAGCTATCAAATTATATGTAAAAGCAGAGACAAGTTTAGGCCCAAACACAGGCCAGGATGATGTGTGGGAGGAGAATGAAACAAAAGATGAGGCTGAGGTTCGGCCAGTACTAAGAAAAAAGCAGGAGAGTCAGGGGTCCCCCACAGTGTTTGGGGAGATAATTGAGGATTTTATTCAACAAGAGGTTCGAGATATTTTGAGTAAGTTCACCCAAAGGATGGGAGAATCATTGGTACCTTGAATGGTGAGAATAAGAGAAAAAGATAAATTTCCTTGAGAGAAAAGAGTATTTACACTTTTTACTGGCTATTTACTGGCTATATGGCTAGTTGATTCAAAGTCAGAATACATTGACAAGAAAATAATTTTTTACTGCTCTATTGAGAGCAAGAGTATATTGTGGAAGAATATAGGGCATTCCAACTAATGAACTATATAAAATGTATCAGGGAAAGAAGTTTGATTTTAGACTGAGCAGGGAAATGAGAACTGCCCCTATACATCCTACTGAAACACTGTATACAATTTCATTACACCTGCAGGGGGAATGGGGCTGTTGACCAGGTCCTAGTTCATATCTTTAATATGAGTGTACTTCTAGTCAGAAAGATGACCCCAAAACTGCAAGTTAGAAAACAGTAAACAACAGTGAATGAGAATATAATAGTGGATTAATGAACTCCAGAAGCACAACCGACCCAATATCTACCCTATTTCTGGTTATTGTCTCCTATCTTTTTTGACTTTTTGTCTGTTCACCTTGTTGGTCAGATTTCTTTTCTGCAGGTTCAATACCCTCCACCCACAAATGATCGATTTCTTAAGCCACATACTGTGATCAAATGGCATAGGTTTCTTTACTGTTCCTCAAACAAGAAACTCCATCCCTTGGTTATAGGCATTTTCATTGGCTTTACCTAATACTTAGAATGTTCTCCATCATCATCTCTGCCTCCTGGCTTTCCTGGTTTCCTTCTAAAATCCTACCTCCCACGTGAAAGTTTTGCTATATACTCTTAATTCTAGTGCTTTTGCTTTCTTGATTATTTCCTATGTATTCCATATGCAGCTTTCATTATTCATGATAAGATCTGTCCCCACATGTAACATGGAGGTATCCCTGTGTGGCTTGAAAGGAAGCACTCTAGATGTCTCTAGTTTTCCCACCCCTTTTCTTCAAAGGAGACTTTCATTCTTGCCAGGAGGGGAAACAGGAAGTTGGGTCCAAAGTTGCCACTCTGCTCTCCTCAGAGATGGAGTGCCAGATTAGAATTGTATGTTTCCTAAATTATTACTAGTCTAGAGGATGTGATTTTCAGGTTCAATCACTATTCATTATTGGACAAAGAGCCCCAAGCTCTACGTCCGAGACTGGATTACTTTCCCACTAATACCAATTCCATAATAAGCATACAAAATAGGTAGCCAAGAAACCCATTTTTCCAATTCACCAAAAAAGAAACTAGAGAATATACTCATATGAAAATACATACTAGACAACAGAGAGTAAAGGAACTCCCTCGTTGGGAGCAAGGCAAACAACCAAGAGTCTCAGATTTCATCAAGGCGAAGTTCCTCAAAGTCTCTAGTGTAGCAGGTTGAAGATAGAGACATAATGGAGACTGCCAGTTGCTGTCGTGTCAGTCCCTTTCCAGAGTATTTTCCTTCAAAAACCTGAAGTGACGTTGGCCTTGTCCATCTTTTCTTTCAGAGCTAAAAGCCAGAAACTCCTTCAGGACCTGAAACTTTAGGAGACTCAATGACTAGGAGAGATTTAAAAAAGAGTTAAACTCTCCAGCTCTCACCAATGCCACCCCTCCCCTCACATAGAGTATTTATCTCTGTGAGTACCATACCTATCATCTTTGAAACTGGGCTAATGTATACACAAGTGTTTTTATATTTCCCTATTAAAGTGTGAGGGACAGAGACTGTCTTACATTTCTTGCCATTTCTTACTTAAACAAATGCCAGACGTACAGTTGGCATACTTAATAAATTTTTATTGGCCATCACTTTGCAAACAGAAGGTGTTTTCCTTCCATTCGTTATAGAGGTGAGGTACTATGAGGACAGAGTCAATTGTGAAATGATTATATTATTTAATTTAATTTTTTTATTTATTTCTCCTTTAAAAAAAGTTACAAGAAATAATTCACTATTTAAGGAGGGAAAATAAAAGGCAATAAAGAAAAAAGACAATGAGGAAACATATAGAAACTAAAGTAGTAATAAACTATTATTACTTCTTTGACTTTTAAGAGCTAGATGGAATTGCAGAAGTTATCCATTCTTCTTAATTACTTAGCCTTCTTAATTGAGTATTTTTATGGATAACCCAATGTTTTTATTTCCAGTATCCTTTCTAATATTGACACTTTCTTCAGAACATGACTAAGGAGCAAGGATTGATTTAGATTCAAATTAACAAGCATTTTAAGGGACTACTAGTTGTTTGGATAGAAAGACAAAAATTAAATCGTTCCTATATCAAGGTGGGTACGCCCCTCTTCAGAGAAGAGTAAAACATGCATGCATCAAACTATAAATTATATTGATGTAGAGAACTATAAACCCTATTCAACTCTTCATCTGAGCCTCAAATGATCCAGTGAGGCAGTTACTACAAATATTATCTCTATTCTGCATAAGGACATTGAGGATCAGAGATTGACTTGCTCACAATCACACAGCCATCATCAGAGACAGAATTTGAACCCAGATCTTCCTGGTTCCAAGTACAGCATCCCATTCCCTTGGCCAGGCTACCTCTAGTCACAGTAGAAAGAGGATAGGCTTTGTAATAGGAAAATGTGGGTACAAATCCCATCTCATTTACTACCACTGTGATTGCAGACAACTTCCTTAAATTCTCTGGGTCTCAATTAACTCGTTTGTAGAATGAAGGCGATGGTCTACATGGCTTTTTATGTTCATTCAGTTTCAGCAGTTATGATTTTATGGTTCTCTTCTCCCAGAAGAAAACTGGATGTAAGTTAGGAAACTCTCAGAAGAAAGTACTGTTCCTGAAATTATTCTATCTTCCGCTGTTATCCCTATTCCCATTTAGTGTGTGGGAAATGAATGATGTTAGACAAAGACTCATAGTTCTATTTTTAATGGGTGAATCTGAAGTCTTTTTTGTGTGTAATTCTTCAGGGTGCTTACCATGAGAATTATTCTGATCCAAACTATTTACTCATTCACTACCACAAGTTGAGAACACTTCAAAGCTCTAAAGAGTCTCTCTCACTTTGGTTTTCTATCTTCACACAGAAATCCTTTTCCCTTTTGCTCCTTGAAAAGCAGCAGGCATTTTGTTATTACAGCAAAGTTTCTTTAGGAAACAGAATTGTCAATTTACTTGACCTCAAGTGACACTTTCTAGTCGTGATCTCTCCATCCATTGATCTCATAGCACTTTCTACTTTCCTTGAACTGGTGCCATGGTCTACTAATAATCAACATTTTTAGAATAACTCTTGGTCTGTAAGTATGTTACGTAAATTATGCATTCTGATCAATGCCGCTGACAAGTGAAGCAGGTAATTTGAGTATTATCCTCTCAGGACTCACTTTACATATTAGGAAAAATATGTTCAATGTATTTAAATTACATCCCAAAGATCACATAGTAATCCTGAATCCTATTTCTAGAGCAGGAAGAGACTGCAAAGGCCACACAGTCAACATCATCATTTTACAAATGAAGAAGCTGATGCTCATGGATGTTAAGTGATTTGTCCATTTTCAAACAAATATTAGAGGCAATTAGAGGTACACTTTAAATCTGGTTATAGGATCATAGATAAAGGAGAAGGAAAGGTCTAAAATTCAGTATACTTCACTGCCTCCATTCTTCATAAATGGAGATTTGGGTATAGGAAGATTAAGCCTTTGTTCCTAGGTCAAAAAAGTAGAATTCTTTGAAGGCGGAATCTGAACTCAGTTCCTATGATTGCAGAATCAACATATACACCAATGTACCATTCTGCAACTTTGTAAAGTGCTTTGTTAATCTTGACTGTATATAATCAACCCATTAAATACAATCTAAATAACATTTGTTACAAATAACACATCTTGGCATATTCTTTGAATAACATCTTTGTCTGATTTTCTACATCAGTGGTTTAGTAATGTACCAGTCACATAGCAGAAGCTTAATGTTTGTTAAATGTAAAATGCACAATGACTGTTACAGCTAAATGTGCGAATAATTTGTGTTTCCTACTAGGCTATAAGCTGCATAAGGATATTGATACATTAACTCAGTGTCTTCCCCCAGAGGGTGATTCAATTCATTTCAATTCAACAGGCATTTATTAAGTGTACAAGTATTTGAAAGTATTGTTGTTCAGTCATTTTAGTCATCTCAGACTCTTTGTGACACCATTTGAGATTTCCTTGGCAAAGATAATGGAATAGTTTGCCATTTCTCTTTGTATCTCACTTTCCAGATGAGGAAACTGAGCCAAAAGGGTTGCCAAAGTAGCAAGCCAGGAACATAGCTAGCAAGTCTCTGAGCCTGGATTTGAACTCATGAAGATGAGTCCTTCTAACTCCAGTCCCAGCACTCTGTTAGCTGTGCCACCTATGCTAAATCCACTGCCATATGCTGAATAATCAGGAAGTCAACAACAAAAACAAAAAAGATAAAAACAGTCCTACTCTCAAGAAGTCTACAATCTATTTGGGGATGTGACATATGAACAGACATACTCCTGTGAGATCATTTGGGGAGAGGAAGAGTACTAACAACTAGGGCTAAAAGAAAACAGAGAGGTTAAGGCTAGCTACCAAGATTTGAGAATAATCGATACAAAGATTATAATTGAATCAAGTGGAGTTTATGTCACCAGACAAAAGAATATAGAGAGAGAAGAGAGGAAAGTTCATCATAAAAACTTTAAGGGAGAGGGGTGATGCTAAAATGGCAGAGTAGAAGCAGGGACTTCTAGAGCTGCTCCCCACCCCCCAAGTACAAGCAAATACCTATAAAAATGACTCTAAACAAATTCTGGAGCTGTAGAAACCACAGATTGATGGAGTAAAGCAAATATCCAGCCCAAGACAGTCTGAAAGGTTGACAGGAAGCCTCCATCATTCCACAAGATCAAAGAGCAGTATAGCATGGACCACGCAGGCACAGACTAAACCTGAGCAGACCTTGGGGGGTGGAAGAAGAGGACTGAATCTCTGGCACCTGTGGCAAGTTCAGACTTCACAACACCAAAACACTGAGGACAATTTGAAGTCAGTGTAAAAACCCTGCTGGACTTCTGTGAGAGAGTAGAGTGGTACACAGGGCAGGAGAGGGGATGGAGGAGCCCTTGACAGCCACTGCAGCAGCTGGGGCAGTGGCAGCAGATGTTTCTGAATCTCTAGGCTCACATATTGTAGGGGGATAAAGGGATTAACAGTATACTCCCCACTTCCACTGGAAGCAGAGAACTACCTTGGCAAAGAACTAAAAAGTCAAATAAATGAGTGGGGAAATGAGCAAAAACAGGAAAAAGAATCAGACAATAGAATCTTGTTTTTTTTCAATATTTTGGAAACATAATCAGGATAGCATGAGATGTAACAACTTCTATATTAAGGGATTGGAGGGCTTAGAATATGATATTCTGAAGGTCAAAGGAGCTAGGATTAAAACCAAGAATCACCTACCCAGCAAAACTAAGTTTAATACTTCAGGGAGGGATAAAATGATCTTTCATTGAAGTAGAGGACTTTCAAGCATTCTTGATGAAAAGACCAGAGCTGAATAGATTATTTGACTTTCACACATAAGAATCAAGAGAAGCATGAAAAGGTAAACAGGAAAGAAAAATCATAAGGGACTTACTAAAATTGAACTTTTTACATTCCTGTATGGAAAGATCATATTTATACTCTTGAAATTTTTCTCAGTATTAGGGTTGTTGGAGGGATTATATACACATAGACAGAAAACACAGGGTGAGCTGAATCTGAAAGAATGACACCCAAAAATATAAAATTAAGGAGTGAGAGAGGAATATTTTGGGAGAAGGAGAAATGGACAAATAGAATGGGAGTAAATTATCTCTCACATAAAAGAAGCAATAAAAAGCTTTTTCAATAGAGGGGAAGAGGGGGGAGGTGAGAAGGAAAGGGTGAACCTTACTCTCGTTGACTTTGGCTTAACAAAGGAATAACATGCACATTCAATTTAGCATGAAAATCTATCTTACACTATAGGAAAATAGGAGATAAAAGGTTAAGCAGGGGTGGGAGGATGATAGAAGAAAGGGCAAATGGGAGGATGGGTTAATTAGAAGTAAACACTTTTGAGGAGAGCCAGGTTAAAAAGAGAGAATAGAATAAATGGTGTGTAGGATAAGATGGAGGGAAATGTAGTTAGTCTTTCACAACATGATTGTTATGGAAGTGTTTTACATGACTACACATATATAGCCTGTATTGAATTGCTTGCCTTTTCAGTGGGGATGGGTGAAGAGGGAGGAAGGGAGATAAGTTGGAACTCAAGGTTTAGAAAAAGAATATTAAAAATTGTTTTTACATATAACTGAGAAATAAGACTTACAGGCAATAGAGTATGGAAATCTATCTTACCCTACAAGAAAATAAAGTAGAAGCAGATAAGAGAAGGGAGGGTTGTGATAGAAGGGAGGGCAGTTTGGAGTAAGGAGTAATCAGAATGCACCAGGTGTTGGGGTAGGCATAGGAGAGAGATAGGCAGAAAATCTGGAACTCTTGTAGGTGTGAATGTTGAAAACTAAAAATTAATTAATTTCTTAATAAAAATATTACATAGTAAAAAACAAAATGAAAAAAGATTTGTAGGACACAACATTAATGAGTACGGTTCAGATGGAAATCCAGGAAAAGAGACTAAAAAGGAGTAGACAGTTATATATAAGAAGAACCAGGAGAGAATGATAGCATGAAAATTTAGAGAGAATAATGTATCAAAGAGAATAAAGTGACTGTCAGAAATTTCAGAGAAGAAGGATGACTATTGAAAAATGACTTTTAGATTTGGTAATAAAAGAGACTATTGGTAACTTTGAAGAGAGTAGTCTTAGTTGAATGATGAAGTCAGAAACCAGAGTGAAAAGAATTAAGAAGAGAAAGAGGAAAAGATTTTTTGAAGAGTTTTATTACAAAAGGTAAGAGAGTTATGGGATGATAACTAGTTGTAGTAGATGGATCAAGTAAAGGTATTTTGAGGAGAAGTGAGAACTGAGAATATTAGTTGGCAGTAAAACTAGACTGTACACAGGGAGAGATTGAAGATAAATAAGAGAAAAGGGATGATAGAAGGGAAAAATCTACTGTTGAAGATGGATGGATATGAATCACTTGTGTGTGTAGAACAAAAAAAAACAACTGCCTTTTCATGTGAGACGGGGTGAAGGAGGTGAAGGAGGAGATAATGGAAGAAGGCATTTGAGTGGTATGAGATGAAGAGAAAAGAGAACTCCCAGTGAATGACCTCAATTTTTTTCTATGAAATATGATGTAATATCCCTATCCAGGAGGACTGAGGAGGGTGAGCCATAGGACTTTTAAGGAGATATGAAAAGTTATGGGAAAGGCACAGCAGTGAATTGATTGGTGGTATAAAAAAACTACCTTATCACAATGAGGACCCAGTTGAAATTATACAAAACAAATTGGTAGTGGACTTCATGTTTTCATGATTTTTCTCTCCACCTCCATTCAGTTGTATGTGAATAGAAGCAAGGGCAGTGGATGTTCAGAGTACCCCAAGTTTGAGACTTTACAGGGTAAGCATAGTGATAGAATAAGGGGGCAAGTGATTCAATTGAAGTGAACACATAGAGTTGAACTGATTACCATGGAGTTAAGATGAGAAAGGGAGCAAAACATATCTTAGTGGCTGCTGAGATGGAGGGGGCTAGTAGATAGGTAGATAGATAGATGAATGGATGGATACATGGATAGATAGAGACAGCATTATATATTTAACTTCAAAGTTGTACTGTATTCTTTTAATCCCTGATTAGTAGCGTTTTTTACAATGCACTTGCATATTCCTTGCTGCATTTGATTCTCAACTCTATCTGATTCTAAGTGTCAAATATTATACCTTGTAAAGTGAAATTTCAAAAGTTAGTATTTATTCCTTTGCCTTCATTCCACCTTTCCTATTTTAGATTTCACCTTTGAGATGTCCTCTAATACCTCAGGAAAGTCCAAATCTATGATTTTATAATCCCAGGTTAAGGATTTTTTTTAATTCACAGACCTCAAGTAGTTGAGAAACTTCAACCCAGTTCATATGAGACTGTGCAGTGAAGATTCCAAGTCTTGACTTGGAATCAAGGGAGCTGGAATTGACTCCCAACTCAAATATTTACTAGATGTGTGACCTTGGACAAAGTTGGTTACTAAAGTTGGCTTTTTTGCTTTTTACTATCTATATCTGTTGGCATATAATTGCATTTTAATAATCAAACCAGAATAAATGTATTGGGCTGTCAGAACTGGTCTAAAATAATGATCCATCAAAGAATACTAAGGAGGAATCACAAGATTGGTAGAAGGAAAACCAAGAGAGTAATGTCATTAAAGATGAAAGAATGCAGGAGGAATTGATTCTCAAGTGACCACTGAACTCAATGTTACATGATATCACTGGTGTGTGCTCATCCATGGGCACCCAATGTTAGTAGCCCTTGTCAATATCTTTCTATAAATTTACTATAGGTGGTCCATTCAACATTCTCAATACCTTCTTATTTTCTTGATGCTATGTGTATACCAATGCAACAACATCACTTTGAAGTAAAATATTATTTCAAAACTTGCGATCAATTAACACTTATTAAGCACCTACTATGTACCAGAGACTGTGCTGATCACTGATGATACAAAAAAGAAAGGGAAAAGCAGTTCCTCCTTTAACAATCTAATAAGGGAGACAACATGCAAACAAATATATACAAAGCAAGCAAGGTATGTACAGAATAAATAGGAACTAATTAACAAAGTGAAGGCACTGGAATTAAAAGAGATTGAGAAAGGCTTCCTACAAAACATATAACTTCAGCTGGAGTTAAAGGAAGTAAAGGAAGTTAGTTCAACATCCATCATAGTGACCTTACACATAGCCAACATGCAAGGAAGAGTTAATCGTGAGGCAGTTAAGGGTTTTTTGGACAGAGAAATTGTCTTAGTCAAGAACTAAGTAAAAACTCTCTCCTCAGACACTTACTACCTCTGAAGAAGGCACAAAACTTCTCAGCCTCATTATTCTTATCTTTATATTTCTTAACCTCCCAGTGTTGTTCTTAGGATCAGATGATGTAATATCTGCAAAGTACTTTGGAAAACAAAAGACATAATATAATATTAGATATTTTATTATTTATTAACTAGGTTGAGTGCTTATTTATATGAAAACATCAATTCCCAGATAAATGAGAGTTAATAGTGAATAGTTTGTATTTTTTTTTTAGGAAATGAATAACAATTGGATTTTATTAGAACTGAGAGTGCATGTAAGGGAATAATATCAGATATGGGGAAATAGGGTGGAGGGAGGGGAGAAATGGGGAGAAAATTTGGAACCCAAAATTTTGTGAAAATGAATGTTAAAAGTTAAATAAATAAATTTTAAAAAATTTTAAAAAAGGAACTGGTAGTGAATAGTTTCTTGACTAGCAAAGTTGATAGGACTTCAGTGAAGATATTTATCTGCTGAAAAGCAACTGAATTAACAATAAGAGTAATCTTCGCTTCCAGTTCTATGAGAATATAATAGAAATACACTTTTTCAAGAATGACTTATTTTTGAAAATACTTTTTATTTTGTAAAATTCATCCAATTACATATAAAAATTTAACAATCTTTTTTTTAACTTTGAGTTTCAAATTCTCTCCTTCCTTCAGAAGGCAAGGAATTCAATTTCAATTATATATTTATATATTATTTATTATATATTATATATAGCATGATTCCACATCTATGCATAGTATACATGTATATATATATATATATATATATGTTTCATATATACACATATGAAATCATGAAAAATATATTTCCATAATAGTGATGGTTTAAAAATAAAACAAAAACAATAAACAAAGTCAAACATTTTATCAGAATTCATCAGTTTTTCTCTCTGAAATTAGATAGCATTTTTCATCATGGGTTCTTTGGAATTGTCTTGGATCTTTGCCTTGATAAAAGTATCTAAGTCTTTAATGGTGAATCATCCTTACAATGCCACTGTTACTGAGTACACTGTTCTTCTGGTTCTACTGACTTCACTTTATATAATTTGATATGTCTTTCCTGTTTTGTTTTCTGAAACCATGTCCCAAATAATTTCTTACACCACAATAACATTCCATCAAAATCATATACCAAAATTTGTTCAGCCCATTCCACAATTTATGGGGATCCCAACAATTTTCAATTATTAGCCACCATGAAAAAAGCTGCTATAAATATTTCCATACAAATATGTCCTTTTACCATTTCTCTTATCTCTTTGATTTATAGACCTAGTTTTGCTGGGTACTACTTTCCAAATTCTGGAATTTTTGTCACATTGATGTCCTTTTCAGTGAAATTATGATTGTTTCTACAATTTGGTCTTTGACTCACATTCTTTAGGATTAGAATTTTTAGTTTCCAATTATCTTTTAATTTTTGCTTCCATAGCCCTTTAATAAATGCAAATGCATTGCATTATGGTCTGTAAAATGGTGCATTTAATATTTCTCCTTTTCTATATTTAGTTATGAGGTTTTTTTTATGCCCAAATACATGGTCAATTTTTGTGAAGATGTCATATACATCTGAACATAGATATGTTCCTTTCTATTCCCATTCAGTTTTCTCCAAAGGTCTTTCATACCTAACTTTTCTATGATTCTGTGCATCTCTTTGATTTCTTTCTTATATATTTCATCTTTAGATTTTTCTAGGTCTGAGAGAGTAAAGTTAAGTCCCCTACTGGTATAATTTTACTATCTATTTCCTCCTGTAATTCATTTAATTTTTCCTTTAGGAAAGTATATGCTGTGTCATTTGGTTCATATATGTTTGGTATTGATATTACTTCATTGCCTCTGCTTCGTTTTAGTGAGATATTGTTTCCCCACTTACTACTTTTCATTAATTCCATTTTTGTTCTGAAATCATGATTTTTGCCCCTGCCTTTTTTTCAACAAAATCATAATTGATTCTGCTCCAGCCCCTTATTTTTCTTTTGTGTGTGTCTTACTGTTTCATGTTTTATTCTTGTAAATAGCGTATTGTTGGATTCTGGTTTCTAATCTATTTTGCTATCTGCCTCCATTTTATGAGTGAGTTAATTCCATTCATATTCAAAGTAATGTTTACTAATTGCCTATTTCTCTCTATCCAGTTTTCTTCTTTTCATCCTTCTCTCTTTCTTTTTATGCTGTCCCTCCTCAAAAGTCTCTTTTGCTTCTGACCACTGCCTTCTCCTATCTGCCTCTCTCTTTTATCAATTGCTTGCTAAGTAAGATAAATTCTATTACTAATTCATATATATGTGTGTGAGTGCATATGTGTATATGCATGTATTTACAATACACGTGTATGTATCACATATAATTGCATATATATGTATACATATATACACATGTATGTGAGTATACATATTGTGTGTGTGTCTGTGTATTCCCTTTTTGAACCAATTTAAAGGTGGGTGAGCTTCAAGTATTGCCTGCCCAACCTTCACTTTTTCCTACGCCATTGAAAAAAGCTTTTCCTTGCACACTCTTCTATATGAGATAATTTTCCTCTTCCTTCCCCTTTTACCCAGGGTATACCTTTTTCATGCCTTTACATTTTTTCATAATATTTCAAGAAGTTAACTCCCTCCTATGCCTTCATTCAATGTAGAATCATTCTAACTGATCTAATAATGATAAAGTTCTTAGAAGTTACATATACCATCTCCCATATGGAAGGCAAAATTTTGATCTTTTAATTTCTCTTTTATAATGTAATTCTAATACACTTCTCTTTTAATAATCTCTTTTAATTTCATTTTAATATTTACCTTCTTATGCCTCTCTTGAGCATTTGAAAGTCAAATTTTCTGTTCATCTCTTGGTTTTTCATCAGTATTACTTGAAAGTCCTCTATTTCACTAAATATCCATTCCCCCCTCCCCCATGATTATATTCAGTTTTGCTGGGTAGGTGATTCTTGGTTGCAGTCCCAGCTCTTTTGTCTTCTGGAATATCCTACTTCAAATCCTCCACTCTTTTATTGTTGTCTCTGCTAAACCTTGTGTGAGCCTGTGGCTCCATATTTGAATGGCATCTTTGTTACTGCTTGAAATATTTTCCCTTTGACCTGGGAGTTCTGTAGTGTAACTCTCACGTGGTTAGCAGTGGATTCTTTCAATTTCTGTTTTACCCTATAGTTCTAGGATATCAAGGAAGCTTTCCTTGACAATTTTTTGAAATATTATTTCTCAGTTTTTCTTCGATACTGGTTTTCAGATAATCTGATAATTCTTAAGTTATTCCCTCTCAATCTATTTTCCAGGTCAATTGCTTTTCCTAACGAATATTTGACATTTTATTCTATTTCATTTAATTTTTTAACATTATTCAATCAGTATATATCTCATCATTAAATCAATATCAAGCATCCAAGTAAAAATAGCAATATTCTTAAGTAAGACATGCCAATCAAGTGTCCAAATAAAGTCCCCTTTGAAAGTATCACAGAAGCCACCTATAGGTCACTGTAAGAACTTTCTTAATCCACATCAAGCATCCAAATAAAGTCTTCTTTCATTTTAAATCAGGGCTATCTTCCAAGTCCCTTGGCTCTTCCTCTGTGGGCTGACCGCTCCCAACTCTCACCTAGATTCACATGTAGACAGCTCTTTGCTCCTGTTTCATGTTTCAGTTCATGGAAACTGCTCCACTCTATAGCTTCTGTCTCTGAGAAAACAAAACTCAGCAGGGCAACAGCAACACCAATACACACCACCAGCACCATTATCTCAATTTATTCATAAAGATAAACAGATAGGACTGGTGTCTGAGAAATCAATACTGATCTACAGACAGAATTTCTTCCTGGCTCTCAGAGGTCTTCCTCTTCCCTATCAGAGTTCTTCCTCTACACCTCAGATCTCTTCTTCTCAAGGCTGGCTCTTATCACTTCTGCTTCTCTCAGCTCCAGCTGTCTTTATAAACACTTTTAGTCATCATCTTATTGACTAGAGCCCATAGACATATGATTGGTTAGAGCCCACTTGCACATGTCTGTTTGGTTTAAACTCTCTCTACAATATACATACACACTGTTTCCAGCTAAAAGACTCTTGATTAATCAAAGGCAAGATTAAATCAGAGACACTTGATTTTCTAAAACAAAAACAACAAAAGATCCTACTTTGCTTGTCATTATATGGAGCTGCCAAACTGTTGTTCCTCAGGGTTCCCACTCCGTCTTGACTAAAAGGCTCTTCTCTTCCTTTGAATTATAATACTGAATGAGTATAAGCAATGGACATGGCAAACAGTATCTGTTCCTGCTTTCAGTACTAGAAAGAGAGCTCTGTAATCTTTTTTTATCAGTTGTCATGTCCCTTTACCACCTCTGGCCTGAGACTTCCCAAAGCTGCTGCTGCTTCTATCAGCACTGTCTAGTCCCACCATTGATATTCAATCCATGTGATTTCTGGCTAACCACTTTCCTTGTCTCACAGACCTTTTATGTTTTTTGGGCTGGAAAATCATCTCACTCTGACCCTCAGTTGGCTCTGCCACTCCAGAATTCTATTTGAGACATTACTTTAAAGTTGTTTGGAGGTGAATGTTGGGAGAGTTCAACTGAGTGCTTTCTCTACTCTACAATCTTGCCTCTTTCCCCAGAAGTAATAATTTACCTTTTGATAGAACTTCAAAGTTTGAAAAGCATCTTCCTCACAAGTACCCTGCAAAGACATCAACAAAAAAATTATCATCTCACTAAAGAAGAAAATGAATCTCAACATGGTTATTTCCTCAAAGTCACACAAAGTCACAAAAATCTGTTGGCATTTGGTCCTATCTCTTAATTCCATGTCAAACTCTCTTTCTACTCTACAGAAGTGCCTCTAAGAGATATAGATGTTAATATTGTCTCTGCCACTTGGCATCTCTATGAATTGTAATAAACACCTTACCCCCTCTGAATCTATGTTGCTTCATTTATAAAATAAGGATAGTAATGCTTGACTTAACTAATATCAGATTGGGCTAATGTAATGCATCAATTATAAAACCCTATTTTAATGTGAGTTATCATTTTTGCTCCTGTCATTCCCTGGTTTTGTAAATTTGGGCCAACCATTTCACCCCACCTTGAACTCTATATTTCTGGAAGATAATGATGATGCTCTTCGAAAGATAACTAACAAGAGTGGTTATGATACAGGAAGAAGGATTAGATGAATGACCTGGGAATGCTTAGCCTAGAGGAGTGATATAGGGACAATATTGGAGTGAACTGTCGTATGGATGAGAAGAGTTTACGTTTTTTTAGTTGACCTGAGAGGGCAGAACTAGAAACAATGGGCCCAGAGGGTTGCAGAGAGTTAGGTTTATGTTCAGGGTAAAGGGGAAAATAGGAACAAGCATTTATTAAGTGCCAGACACTGTGCTAAGTGCTTTACAAATACAATCTTGTGCAATCCACAATCCCAGAAGGTCAGTGTTGTGATTATGCCCATTTTAAGGTCAAAGAAACTAAGAAAGAGGGAGTTTAATTGACTTTTCCAGGGTCACACAACTAGTAAGTCTCTGAAACCATATTTCAACTCAGGTATTTTTAACTCCAGGCCAAGCACTCTATCAACAAGGCCACCTTGCTACTACTGTAAGGAAGAATCAGCCTAACCTTCAGAACTTTCCAAAAATGGAATGGACTTGCTCAGGAGCCTTACTATTAGAGGTTTTCAAGCAGATACTATTTGTCAGGAAGATGATAAGAGGGACTTTAATTCAGGAAGAGTTCAAAATAGAGACTGTCCACATCTCTTCCAATTTGGATGTTTTATGATTCTGTACTATGATATTACTGAATAATTGAACCAACATTCTGTTCTGCCAGCTGATCCAAGGAATTATTGCTATTACTACTTATAGCTGTGAGAGAAAAATTATTCCAATCTCAGGTACAGATACTTAATATCATGGAGTCAGAGCACGGTGGAACTTTTTAATCATTTTTCAAGAAGACAAAAGGACAATTTGGGATGGGAAAAGTAATTGGAAGTTGAATATATAAAGTTAAGAGAATTATGAAGATATACAAAATTGAGAGATATAAAAAGAAACACAGGAGTCAGAATAGCTCAACATCTAGGGGAAAGGTGTGGTAAGATTCCAAGAAAATGATATAAATCAATACATAACTTATGACATCAGGTTAAGCAGATGATATTCCTTGTTCTGTTAGAATAAGGATTCTTATCCTGAAGAGGTCTTATTGATATATTTTAGGAAATTCATGAACTTGTACAAGGAAAAAATCCATCTTTATGTTTTCTAACATTTAATTTAAACTTAGCCTTCAGTTATTTGATAACCTTTTTTTGGAGACATTTATAGGTTTTGTAAGACTGACAAAGGGGTACATGCCACACGAAAAAGATTAAGGAATCATGTGCTATAAGAAAGAAGATTTCTTACAAGAATGTCGATTTTCTTGTAGTCCTTCCTCATAAGCATGCCTAGACTACTCCTAGATCTTTGAATTAATGCTGATTTACTTAGAAGTACAAGTAATATGGTAGGCCTAGAGAACTGACTCTATAGCATCCTATAGTATCAACAGATAGAGAGGGTTTTATTTCTGAATGACTTCACTATCTTTAATACGAGTGGTCACTTTTCAGAGCTTCAAAATTATCACAGTATAATAGATTATATTCTACATTATAAAGTATGAAAAACGTGAGGGCAGGAGCTATTTATATTTTGTCTTCGTTTCCTCTGCACCCTGTACATAGTTACATACATAATAGGCATCTAATACATGTTCATTGGATTTGGTGAGATTAAATTGTATAGATTTTCATTGAAAGGATATGCTTAACATTTCCTTGCTTTTCTAATCAAAGAAGATTACTTTGATTCATCAATGGTTCTATTTCAAGATAGAACCATATGCAAAAGCTATTTTAAAACATTTGTTATTTCTTCATTTTGCATCTTTCTCCAAATACAGTTCTATCTACATTTAATATTTGGTTTATGTGATTTATTAAAGGTGAAAAAAATAATTGCCTTGGGTCACCTCCTTTGGTGATAAACCTCTCTCTCTACACTTAGCTATCTGATCTTCCATCACATACATCAATTCATTTGGGGATTGTTTCCTGAAGTTTTTACAGATTGGCAGAACCTCTCAACTTTTGGTTTCTACAGGAAGACACTTGAAGAACCCAGAGTGATTTGTATACTTCACTGAAGCAGAGCTTGAATGAAAGAACCACCACACAAATTTCTTCTTTGTTTTTCTTTGCCTCACCAAGGGTATCAGTAATAGACCAGTCTTTATATCATCAATAATTTTTGGATTTTTAACCTTCTTCTCGGCCACATGATGTCATTAGTACCTTTATGTAAGAGAAGCAGAAGACCATAGTTAAGCCAAAACTTGAATATATTCATTGCAGGTGTTAACTCTGAGATTTCCATATTGAACCATGTGTTTTTCTCAGAGCAGATGTCTGCTATATCATTCTGATATCATAAATTTAGGAAGTAACACTTTTATCATCTCAGAGAGAGTTTTGTGTCCTGGTTGGCAGCAGCAGGAATAGGGCTCTGGGGACCTGTGAAATTTAACCTGATGCTGTAGCATGTACTTCAAAAATGTCTCTTGAACCTGAGACAGATATTGTTAATTAACTTTTCACATCTCGACTGTTGAGGATGGAAGTCATGTCCTCTGTCGTTTTAATCTAATCTATTTTCTTCTCAATATTTATTTCCCTAATTCTTCCTTTCCCAATTCTGAACTTCAGCCAAACTGGCCCACTCTTTGCTTGGCAAATAATGTGTTGCAAATGAAAGAGCAATATTTTTGGAGTCTTAATTTAGTCTGGATTTAAACACCAGCTCTCCCATTTTCTTTTTTACCTATGTGACCTTGAATAAAATGTGGAGCTTTCTGGTCCTTGGGTTCCTCATTTGTAAAATGAAAAAATTAGACTAAGTTACCTATTAAGTCCCTTCTAACTCCAAATCTATGATTCCATGAGCCTGTGGTTTACATGGTTTCCCAGCTCTGTGACTGATTATCTTGCTCCCTTTGCTTGACTCTCCTTTTTCCCTTTTCCATATTTTTGATTTCTACCTATCTGACAAAGTCAAGCTTCATAATAACCTTCTTCTAGGAAGCCGTATAGAGTTTCCCATTAGAAAATAGCATAGCTCACCCTTTCTTGTAGCATTTTATCTATTTCATTTTGCTTTCAAGTTGTACTTTGTACAATATGTAGTTTGTGGCTCTGACTTTTCTGTTATATCACTGAATGCCCAGTTCAGGGGAAAGAATGTTATCTCCCTAACTTTTCCATCTGTGTCTTTCTCTTTATGTAGAATAGGCACTGACAATCTATCCCACGACAGTTGGGTGCCTCAGTGAATAGAGCACCAGTCCAGGAGTCTGGAAAACTCATCTTCATGAGGTCAAGTCTACTAAGCTGTGTGACCCTCGGCAAGTTACTTAAACTATTTGCCTCAAGTCCTTATCTACAAAATGAACTGGAGAAAAAAAGGGCAAACTACTCCAGTATCTTTGCCAAGAAAACCCCAAATGAGGTCACAAAAAGTTGGACACTACTGAAATGAATCTACAACAGTAACAAATATATCCCATCATGTCTGTAATGGAAAAGACCATTGTACATTGTACATTGTCAGAAGATTTGAAATTACTTCACAGCTCTGTTCTCTTGTTAGCTGAGAGATCTTAGAAAGTGCTTTACCTTCTGTAGACCTTAATTTACTTACTCAGAAAATTATGGGGCTGGAATAAATTATATTTAAAGTGCATTCTAGAACTACTATTTTGTTATTATGCTATTCCTTTCATGAAGTACTTGCCAATCCCCCAATAGTGATGCCTGTCCCTGAAATTATATTTATTTTTCATGTTTCTTATATATGTATATATATATATATATATATACATATGGTAGATACATATATACAAATTAGGTACACATATTATGTACGTGAGTATATATTTACTGCATGTGCATTATAAATGTACATTATGTGTGTCTTTGCACAGGTGTGCGTGTGCATATATACATATATATATACATGGTGTATACATGTGTGTATTGTACATATATGGATGCACATCTTACCTTTCCTCAATGTAATGTAAGGTCCTTGAGGCCAGGGTCTTTTTCATTTTTGTATCTCTATCCTCATAATTTACTAAGTGCCTGTACTTCATAGTTACTTATCATGCCATTAATCAATCGATTCCTCCTTCTTTGAACTCCTGAAGAACATATTATTGGCCATGCCATACTCTTTCATTTTGTTAATAGTTGTATTAACAGTATCCCTTGTGTAAATAAGACTGGGCTCTCTTGAGGCTATATGTAGCCTATAGAGCCATATCCTAAGTAGTGATTCATGATTTCAGAAAAGTTTGGACAAAATGATTTCTGAGTTTCCATTCCAAGGTCAAATTTCTACGATTATGGAGTCACATTGTTAGAATTAGCAAAATCTTGGAAATCAACTAGTTTAACACCTGTTACTAAATAAGAATATATATTTGAGAAATGGTCATACAAACCTCCTTGTAAAGTCGACAGTGATAAGGAACACATTTCCTCCTGAGGAGATGCATTCAACTCTTGGTCATCTGGAGGTCTGTATTTCTGATGAGCCAAGGCTGACTTGCTTGTGATTATCACCCCGTGGTTCTTCACTCAAGAGTCAAATAAACCATATCTAATTTCTCTTACCCATAAAAAGCCTTTCAAATACTAGAAAACTGTTGTCATGAACATACTACATTTTCTCTTCTCTGGAAAAAAATAGTTCCTTTAACTTTCCCTATTATAAAAAGAGTGCCACTGTCATATGTAGACAGTTTTTCTAGCAGAAAGGGTAATAAACAAGAATAATTGTGAAAAAATTATTGAAAAAACTCAGAAAAAATTGACACAACTCCAAGTAAAGATACAAAGTGTCTTTTTTCTTAGCATGTAATCTGCAAGACTTTGAAAATAATAACTGGTAAATCCTGATTCCTGGAAATGATTAGTGACCATGAGACAAGTGTATATTGAGTAGTTACTGGGTATGTGGCAGAAATGTGAATTTTTTTCTTTGTCAACGTAAGATTCAGTTGAGTCATCTCATTGAAAGACCCTTATTTGCATCAGTATGAGCTTAATTTAGGGTTCAAAGAAGAGATCAGAACAGATCTGATCCAAGGAGAGAGATCAATTTGGGAAGAGTTTACACTGCCACATGATATTGGAGAAAATTAACAGGAGAAAGGAAAAAAATTGATTTTTTTCTTAGGAGAAAAGTGTTGATAATAAAAATTAAACTTACAAGTCTGTGCACATATATTTTCCAGAACACACCAGTATTGTCCCATAAACATTGGTTGAACTCAGAAAGAGTGTAGAAAATAAAGTCATCACCAGACTAAAGACCTGATAAATGGAGTTTAATCATAATCATATAGTATTTTAAGGTTTATGAAGTCATTTTAACTCTCTTGTGATCCCCACAATATCTCTGAAGAAAGGCTTTCTCTTTACCAGTCCTTCCCTACTGCTGAGAGTTGCAAATTCTGATGCTATCCAAAGGAGCAACCCAAAAAAATGATCCAAAAATTTCAGGCTTCATTATGTGTTACTATTCTGTCTCTTTCTTTTTTGATGTTTTATTTTTAATTCATGAGGGGATTGTGAGGAAAAGTTAGCCAAAGTTGTGTCTAAATAACAAAAACAAAAAGCCTACACATAAGAGAACGTGAGGAAATTGAGGAGGAACAGACAAGTGGGATAGACTTGAAAGTATTGTGTAGAATATATACTCTTAAAAATCAACCAGCATGAAATAAAGATTCACAATATCATACAGCATCTTCTTTTGTGTTTTGGTGTGTATATCAAAATGACCTTTATTGATGTTTTAGTTCAGAGATTTTCAAATGTACCATTTGATACACTGGAGAAAGATCCTGAAGGACCTTGAATGCTAGGATGAAAAGCTTAGCTCAGATGGGGCACCTCCTGATCCTCCTAGGTACATATAAATCCTATTTTCCTCCTCAAATTATTGTATTTTCTTTTTTATTACATGTTGTATCCACCCCACCCCTCCTTCTCCACGTTGAGTATAAGGTCTTAGAAGATAGTACCTTCTGTCTTTGATTATTGGTTTTGTTTATCACAGAGAGAAGCTATATAATTTAGTGGATAGGAAGCTGGCCTCAAGGCCCTGGCTTCATGTCCCAATTTTGATGCATACTATGTGACCCTAGATAACTCACTAAGCATATTCATTAAAGTGCCTTGTACTTAGTAGGCAATTACCACATATTATTTGGATGAAATTGAATTAATACTCTCAAAAGATTTAGTTATAAGAAGTGACCTGGCCCAGGTCACAAAACCAAGTGGTAGAACAGAGATTGGAACACAACTGTTATGACTCTTCTCTGTGACCTTCCTCTTTTGAGGTAACAAGAAAAAAAATCACTCTCTCTTCAGTTCAGCCATTGTGAAGTGCAGAGTTTCCTGGAGTTCATTCATTATTCAGGTGGTAGGATGTACTTTGGATCCTACACAGGAGAAACATAAGACTCAAGTGGCAGATGGAATGTGATCCTTACAAGGGAACAGCTGCTGCTTTTTTCCTTAGTGCGATCCCCTTCTCTTTCAAGTATCTCTCTCTCCACCTCCCTCTGGGTTAACTGCTTGCCCATTTGTTCACACATGCAAGTTTCTAAGTAAGTGTTATTTTTACTATACATGTAAGTGAAGAGTGAGATTCTACATTAACCCTTGACCTGGTATCAAAAAAATGCAAGTAGCAATTAATAAACAAAACCTTCAGGGACAGGGTATTTCATATTCTAACTTAATATTTCCAATAATTATCATTTTCAATTTATCTTGTATATAGCTTGTTTGTACATAATTCTGTATATGTTGTCTAACTTATTAGATTGCAAGCTTCTCAAGGGCAGGAATGCTCTTTTGCTGGTTTTTGTTCATTGTTTTGGATTCCCAGCATTTAGCACAACAGTTGGCAGGTAGTAGGCATTTATATTTGTTTATGTATTTATTGTCTATTGCCTTAGTATACATCTCCAGTCCTTAACACAATGCCTGGCACTTGGTAGGTATTTAACAAATGTTTATTTAATGATTGACTGACTAGAGATAACCTGAAACTAGCACCTCATCCTTAAGAAAAATGGACATGGAGTCTGGGAAACTTAGATTCAAATTCCATGTCCGAAACTGTGTGACTATGGAAAATTACCTCATCTTTCTGAGCCTAGTAAGCTCAGAAGTCTACTTCTGAGTGGACTTACATGTTGGACCTGGAGTCAGAAAATCTTGAGTTTGAATCCATCTTCAGATACTTACTAGTTATGTGACCTTGGGTCAGTTACTTAGCCTCTGTTTGCCTCCATTTTCTAAACTATAAAACAAGGACGATGATAGTACCCAACCCTCAGGATGTTCTTAGGAGCAAATGAAATATGTGTAAAATGCTTAACAAAGTGCCTGGCACATAGCAGGTGTAATATAAAAGCCAGCTATTGGCAATATTAATCTTAATATAATAATTAAAAATATAGATTTACTATAAACTGTATTATGGAGTGAGACTCCTAACACTGGCAAGATAACAGATCCTCGCTACACTGACATATAAAGAAAATCTTCCTAGTACTCAGGGTTGTCCAAATGTGAAATGGGTTGCTTTTCCCCATAATGAGTTCCCTGTTATTCTATGTATTCAGGTAGTACTGCTTTGTTATTGCTAAAATAGCATTTGAATAAGATGGAGTTCTACAGTGTATTGCAACACCAATATTTTGTAATTTTGTGATATCCTCAGTTTTAACAGAGTAATATTTCAATGTAGAATGTCCTGGAAAGAACAACCAGTGCTGAGTTGCTGGGTGGAAATGGGATCTAACCAACTAAGCTACTTTTGTTTACATAGACCGAAAGGGATGATGAAATGGGGGTTAAAATGTTTATCACACTATTACTCAAACCATTTTCAATTGAAGCAAATGGTGACATTTACCTCTGCTAGGGGGTATGATAAAACCTAAAAAGTAAAAAGAGTTTCAGTACTTGTTAGATAACAGTTGAACCGAAAGATTCAGCAGAGACAGTAGAGGACAAAACAACTAAGAGAAGTGCCCAAAATAAGAGAAGCAATTAAGAGTGGGAAAAAATAATTCTAAGGAGAGTTCAATGAACTAACATAATCTCAAACTAGACCTCAACAAATTCTGATGTTCATCTGAAAAGAAAAGGTTTTTTGTTTGTTTGCTTTTTAGATGCTGACTGAGAAAGCTGCCTAAGGAATCTAAGAGACGTTTCCTAGATAGTATTCTAATGGAAGGAAGTCCTATCGGGGGAGAGACTTTCTCATCCCACTATCTCCATCAGGTAGAACATAAAGCAAGAGAGGGCTCTGATTATACACCTCAGTTAAAATCTATACTATGGCTGGAGTTTACAAAGAGTCTGAAGAAGAAACAGTTGTAAACCCTCCATTGCAGAAGAGTGACTTACTGATAGCTTTTCTACCCAGGGATTGCTAGATAAGGATAATGAATATTAAGGATGATGGTGGTGATGATGGTGGTGATGAATGACAACAAAATGATGATAGCAGGGACTGTCTTTTGCCTCTTTTTATATCCCAAGAGGTTAGATAGTGCCTGGTTCATAATAGCAGCTTAAGATATCTTGACTGATTGATTGATAACAAGGACCCTCTTAAAAGTTAATTCCCCCTCAATGTCATGGATAGGACAACTGCAAAAAGGTTAATACCAGCCAAGCTGATGTACAATGGGGATTTCATACGTCCTGAGTCAGTAGAGTAGCTATAGAAAACCTTGATATACTGGCTAATTGGGCTCCAGAATTATCGTTGATTGATGGTTTAACACCCTAATGAGAATAATTCAACAGCTACTAAAGGTCACAGAAGCTGATGAGGCATTATGGAACTACAGTGAGACCCTACTTGAAACTATTAGGGTGATCAGTTTGACTAAGGAAATAGCCAATCAAAAATAGCATTAGTTTTCTCATGTCCGAGGAAGGCAAAATACACATAAACTCATCAGAAATAACTATACCTTACCCATTTGGAAATACTTTAGAATAGATGAAGAAAACTAGATAAACTATGAGTGTTTATAATATAGTTCCATCATGTACCAGTATTATGTCACAAAAGCACTGGGAAAGATCTCATTACTTCCAGAGAATGACCTCATACTATTTTGTTTTATTTTGTGTTTTTGCTTTTTTGTTGTTGTTGTTGCTCTTGGCATGCTCGGTTCTGAATAATGTAATAAAAGCATATTGCCAATGCAGGACAATCATTAAAAACACATACATACACACACCCGTGAGTGTACATATGCATGCATTCATAAAACACATGCACACACAACTCATTTCTAATCCTAAAATGCAGATAAAGGAGATGATTACCTTTGGATTGGAATTCCTTCCTCTCCCCATCTCCCAAGGAAAAAACTGTCCGAGCTTGACAACATGAATCCAACTAGCTCACTAATTACACAATATCAAATTAATTTTAAAACAGTAGTAATTTCCCTAAGATTTATGAATGATACTTGCCCTTGCTTTCTGTCAAAAACTGTAAGAATATGCCATTCTCTGCCTATTGAAATATATATAGCCCCTATTATCATGCTCCATATGTGGAACTCTCAATGAATACCCTAAAGACACATATCAATCACTACCAAAGCAAAGCTACTGAAGATTTATAGAAAGACTGCTGCAAAGTTATATCAATATAAAATTGGTACAGAACTAAATAAATCTAAAATTTCCCTATTAAATCTCACAAGATTTTTTTAAATGGGATAAAATTATGAGAGAGAAACATTTGAGAAATTCTAGATTTCTTTAAGTAATTGAAAGTCAATTTCACTTGGGGAATGATATTTTTTTAAAAATGTGGCTATATCAAGGGAGAAAATTAAAAGTATAGCTTCTCTGCAAATCAGAAAAGTAGCAGAAGCAGAAATACTGCATAATTACTAGTTCAAATGCTTTAGAGTTACTTACATTATAGGACCACATTGGGGACCTTCTCCATTGGACTCACAGGAGTTTAGGTGCTCAGTCCTCCTTGTCCTAAACCAAAGTGGTCTGTTTGGAGTAGGTTCATGCATAAGTAGTATATTCTCTTATAAAGAGGGCCTTCATTTTCTCCTATTGTTCAGCTCAGTAAATTTCCCACCCTCATTGTCCTGGGGATTATTTTAATTGTAGTAAATTAGATTATGGCTTGCCAATAAAGGAGTTCCTTAAAACTCATATCCTAATTAGAGAAAACAGCATATACTCTAAAAGAGATTTCAGCTACAGGCTAGATGAAGAATCAGTAGTTCTAAGGAGATCTGCAAGGCAGATGTGGCTCACCCTTCATTTTCAAAGAGGATCAATGACATCTTGAAGGGGATAAAGACTTACACATAAATTGGGTTTGAGTGGAATAGAGCTGTACAATGTCCACAACCTCACTCTCTCCTCCAGAGTCTTGAAAGTCCACTGGCAAGACAAAGGTCCAACCAACAGGTGATAGCCCAGGATGCCTGCAGGGCAGATATTAATAGAATGGAGCACATGACATTTCTACTATCCTGTTTGCTACTAGAATTATACCAAGGCTGTCTGCAATTGCTCTTTAGAGTTGAATCTTACAGCCTGATTTTTTTATTCAACCGCAAACAAAAGTGTTTAATACACCTGTCCAATAATTCATGAAATATTATGTAGAGATAGGAATTAGATTTGTGGTTTTATTGATATAGTGACCTCCTCGATGAAGAAGCAACTTCTACTAATTCCTACTAGTATTTTGTCTGCAACTCATATCCTTAAAGAATTGTCTAAAACACTGAGAGTTTCAATGAATTTTCCAGGATCAAACAGTCAATATATGTCAAAGGCAGTACCTGAAGCAAGCTAGTCTTTGCTTTGAGATTCATTGCTTTTCACTTTTCCACATCTCCCATTTTTACCTATAAAAGAATAATTTGTAGGATAGCAACTTGTTCCAAGACGACTTCTCTGTGAAGGTTGTAGGGTAAGATGGTATCAGGAAGAATAAGAAAAACAATATTAGTGAGAATAGTATACATTTTGTAATAATAAGGATGCTATTTGAAAAATGATGATGATTTTATATTAATTGTAATAATTCAATTTTTACAGACAAGGTTTTCAACACTTTACATACCTGATCTTCTCTGAATAATATAGTTGGTTAAAAAAATGTATATTACCCTTTATTGAGGGAGGGATTTACTAAAGATGACACTGCTAGTGAGATTGGATAGTGTGTCAGGTGGCTATGAAGATTGTAAGGGCTGAAGATGAGTTGAAACACCTGGTGGGTGTCATAAAAGAACAAGGAGATAAATTGATGCACAACACTGGGTGAGAAATAGCTATGGCAAAGAATAACCCAACAATATCATTAGAAGGTCTCAGAATCTTTCTAGTAACAAAAACATGAGTTGCTTTCCATTATGTGTCTTGGCTCCAAATGTTAATATGTATACTCCCTGTGCTCTTAAGACTTGTGTCTTCACCATGATATGAATTGAACAAATATTTATTAAGTACGTGCGATCTTCTAACATGTTCCTGAAAGTCCTGACCACATATACTTGCCCTGTGTGGATACCTTATCATCATGAAGGTTGATTCCTGGAATAAAACATGTTTGTTGTTACATGATAGTGGGCCAAGATTTGTGAGGGAAATGTTCAGTTGTTATAGTTATTACACTAATATTCAATTAAATACCGTCAATGTGAATTGTTTGCCATGTATCTGACCAGTAAATGTAAATACCTAAGTGGGGGCTCATGAAGTACAGTTTAAGAGATCTTGAATCACATAACTAAAATAACTTGGTATAGCTAACTGGATACCCACCCAAGAGGCAGGCAGAGGGAGGAAAGGGAAGCAATTCATATGGAACAATTGATTTTAGTCATCTATGCTTTTTGAGGAATTCTTTGTAGCTCCTCTTTATAACATTAAGATAAAATTAAATTTATGACATATATTGAAGCAAAGGTTCTAGTTTAAAATTTATTACCTATTTATTTCTTTCTCTCCCCTGAATATCTATCTCATGTTTCTTATAATATATGGACATAGGATGACTCATTCAGAATTGCATCACACCAAAATAGCACAGTTATAGAAGGATAGTTCTGCTGCCATGATAGTAATAGACATCATCATTTATAATGTACTTATACAAGTTTTCTCACTTGGTCCCCAAATCAATCAATTAACAAGCATTATTAAGGCTTGCTATGTGCCAAGTCCTGTGCTAAACACTGGGAATATGAAGAAAGCAAAAATAGAACCTCCCCTCAAGAAGCCTCCATTATAATAGGAAAAGAAGTTTATGCAGCTACATACATTGTTTTATACATACATATATATATATATATGTACATACACACATATTTGTATTGAATTGGAAATAACCAACAAGATTTAAGCAAGTTTTAAGCAAAATCAAGAAAGGCTTCTTGCAGAAGATTAGATGACGACATTTTAGCAGGGACTTGAAGGAAGACAGAAAAAGCCAGAGGCAGAGATAGGGAGGGAAAGAGCTTTAGGAGGAGGATAGTCACTGAAAATGTACAAAGTCAGGAGATGCAGTGTCTTCCGTGAGGAACAACAAGGGTAGTAGTGTGGAAGGCACACTTGGAGTTCATTTTAACGTTCAGTATCGTGCTCTATGAGGATGGATCAGAGAAAGAGCTTCAATGTCTCATTTCATAGGTAAACATCTCCATCTGGTGGACTCTTTGGATTTTGTTGCCAAAGAGTAATTCTGGTTTTTACTTTCTCCACTACCTACATGAAGGGACCTAATGAGACTCCTAATTGATTTTTTTCTTCTTTTAGGATAATCTGAGGTAAACTTGCAATCATTTGTTAAATATTTGTAATTCTATATCTTTATGAGATAGTGAATTCTTCTTTCCTGGAGGTCTTGAAGAGTATTAGAGAGGATATTCTTGTTCAAGCATTGGTTCTAATAGATGAACTGTAAGATGCCAACCAGATTTTCACTTTAAAAGAATGTTTTATTAATCACCAATTCTGCTGTGTGTTGTTGATTAAACACACACACACACGCACACATATATGCATGTATATGTATATAAATACATATACATACATGTATACATACATGTATATATGCATATGTACACATGTATACACACACAAATATATATATATGTGTAAAACAGTGACCACTCCTTTTCATTAAGAGGTTATAGTCCATCATTGCTGATGCATCAAGTACCCAAGTAAATCTAATATAAAGGAGTAGTGAATGAGAACAAAGAACAGAGGGGCTACTCTAGGAAAACTTGTAGAGGATGAAAACAAATCCAGCTAGTGAGGAAAGAGAATGTGGTTGAAATAGGAGTAGGAATAAGAAAAGGATGAATGTAAAAGGTGGTACCTGATCTGAGTTTTTAAAGAAGATGAACTATGAAATATAAAGGAGAAGAAATTCATTAGAGGCCAGTGGATGGCCTCTGTGAATGTTTAGAGTCCTGTCATATTCAAGGAATTACTGGTAATCTTTTTTTTGTCTTAAATACAAAGTGTAATCAGAGTAATAATGTGTGAAATTTCAGCAAAAATAGAGGTGGGAAAATTTTAACTAAATCCTGTTTCCTCTCAAAATATTATTTTTTTTGTCATAAAGCCATTTGGTAGTGCAGTAAAGTCTCTGGACCACTTCTCAGAACGATGTTTTTAAATGAATGAAATTATAGCAAATAGGATGTTAAAAGAAAACAATTATATAAAAATATAGTTATCAAAATATTTCTAAAATATAAGTTCATGTATCCCAAGTTAAGTTCTTTTGTAAATGGACCTCTAGGGAAAAAAACTATTAAATGAAACAAAAGATCAATATACAAAACAGGTGACTAAAATAAATTACAATAAGGGACAAACAAAAAGACAAAATTTACAAAGAATCATTAAATTAATTAAATCACATGGGACCGATGACCTAAGCTAGGGTCAAATAGGAACCACCACTGTCCCCTAAATGAGGTCCTCCCCTAGCAACAGACAAATCTAGAACAATATTGCAATGTGGGCACTATCACCTTATACCTCCCAGCCCATCTGGAAAAGTACAGAACTCAAAGGGGTTGGAAGGTATCAACTTATCTTAATGTCTACACTTGTCACAAAATAACATAGAATTTCAGAACACAAAGCAATATCTGCATCCACCTACTCTAACATCTAACCCACCAAACACCCAATACCTATAGCAAAGTTAACAAATAGTCATTTGATTGTGCCTGAAAACTTTCAAAGAGTAGGAACTCAGAGTATCATATGGAAGCTTATTTGATTCTTGGATAGCTTGAATTCTTAGAAAATAGCTCCTGATTTCTATTTTAAATTTATTCCTTAGAATTCACAATCCATAACTCCCAAGTTTATCCTCTGGGGACAAACTAAAAATATATAAATACTTTTTCAGCATTATTTCATGTACTTGAAGATAGCTCTCATGCTCATCCCCATCCCTGAGTCTCCTCTTTCCTAATCTATTGCTCTTATTCATTTGTTCAGTTATGTTTGACTCTTTGTGACCCTATGGACCAATCAGAGGTTCCCAAACTTATTTGGTCTACAGCCCCCTTTATTTTTTTAGAAATTTATTTGAGTTTTCAAAATTCATTTCCACAAAATTTTGGGTTCCAAATTTTCTGCCCATTTCTTCCCTCCTCCCACCCCAAAATGCTGAGCATTCTAATTACTCTTATCACCAATCTGCCCTTGCTTCTAACATTCCTCCTTTCCCTTATCCCCATCTCCTCTTTTGTCCTGTAGGGCATGATAACTTTCTATACCCCATTACCTCTATTTCTTATTTCCTAGTTGCAAGAACAATACTCAACAGCTGTTTCTAAAACTTTGAGTTCTCTTCATCCCTCCCTCCCCACCCATTTCCTTTGGGAAGGCAAGTCATTCAATATAGGTCATATCTGTGTAGTTTTGCAATTGACTTCCATAATAGTCATGTTGTGTAAGATGAACTATATTTCCCTCAATCCTCTCCTGCCCCCCATTTCTTCTATTCTCTCCTTTGTTCCTGTCCGTCTCCAAAAGTGTTGATTTCTAATTGCTCCCTCCTCCCACTGACCTCCCTTCAATCATCCCCCCCTACCCTACCTATCCCCCTCTACCCCACTTTCCTGTATTGTAAGATAGGTTTTCATACCAAAATGAGTGTGCATTTTATTCCTTCCTTTAGTTGAATGTGATGAGAGTAAGCTTCATGTTTTTTCTCTCACCTCCCCACTTATTCCCTCCACTAAAAAGTCATTTACTTGCCTCTTTTGTGAGAGATAATTTTCCCCCTTCCATTTCTCCCTTTCTCCTCCCAATATATTTCTCTCTCACAGCTTAATTTCATTTTTTTAAGATATGATCCCATCCTATTCAATTCACCCTATGCTCTCTGTCTCTCTCTATGTGTGAGCGTGAGTGTGTGTGTGTATGTATAATCCCATCAATTAGCCAGATACTGAAAAAAGTTTCAAGAGTTACAAATATTGTCTTTCCATGTAGGAATGTAAACAGTTCAACTTTAGTAAGTCCCTTATGATTTTCTCTTTGTTGTTTACCTTTTCTTGCTTCTCTTGATTCTTGTGTTTGAAGATATAATTTTCTTTTCAGCTCTGGTCTTTTCATCAAGAATGCTTGAAAGTCTTCTGTTTCATTGAAAGACTATTTTTCCCCTGAAGTATTATACTCAGTTTTGCTGGGTAGGTGGTTCCTGGTTTCAGTCCTAGTTGCTTCCACTTCTGAAATATAGTGTTCTAAACCCTTCAATCCCCTAATGTAGAAGCTGCTAGATCTTGTGTTATCCTGACTGTATTTCCACAATACCTGAATTATTTCTTTCTAGATGCTTGCAATATTTTCTCCTTGACCTGGGAACTCTGAAATTTGGCCAAAATGTTCCTAGGAGTTTCTCCCTGTGGATCTCCCTCAGGTGATTGGTAGACTCCTTCAATATTTATTTTACGCCCTGGTTCTAGAATATCAGGAAAGTTTTCCCTGACAATTTCATGAAAGATGATGTCTAGACTCTTTTCCCGATAATGGCCTTCAGGCAGTCCCATGATCTTTAAACGGTCTCTCCTGGTTCTATTCTCCAGGTCAGTTGCTTTTCCAGTGAGATATTTCACATCATCTTCCCTTTTTTTTATTCTTTTGGTTATGTTTTGTGATTTATTGGTTTCTCATAAAGTCATTAGCCTCCATCTGTTCCATTCTAATTTTGAGAGAACTATTTTCTTCAGTGAGCTTTTGAACCTCCTTTTCCATTTGGCTAATTCTGCTTTTTAAAGCATTCTTCTCCTCATTGGCTTTTTGAACCTCTTTTGCCAAGTGAGTTAGCCTATTGTTATTTTCTTCAGCATTTTTTTTGGTCTCCTTTACAAGGTGTTGACCCACTTTTCATGCTTTTCTTGTATCTCTCTCATTTCTCTTCCCAGTTTTTCCTCCACCTCTCTTACTTGATTTTCAAAATTCTTTTTGAGGTCTTCCATGGCCTGAGCCCATTGAATATTTATTTTGGATTTTTTGGGATACAGAAGCCTTGACTTTTATGTCTTTCTCTGATGGTAAGCATTGTTCTTCCTCATCTGAAGGGATGGGAGAAGATATCTGTTCACCAAGAAAGTAACCTTCTAACCTTTTTTGGGAATTTTTCCAACCAGTTATTTGACTTTTGGGTCCATTGTCAAGAGTAGGGTATACTCTGGGAATCTGTAAGATCTCAATTCCTCCAAGGTGGCACAATCAAGTGTGTACACTGGTCTGAGAGAAGGGGAGATTTTTGTGCCCAGAATCTTAGCAGTTACCTCTCCACAGCCACCTGGTCTCCAATTCCACCAAGTCAGCACTGGGGGCTGATTTTCAGATATGCTGGATGGGCAGGGCCTCCATTCAGTGTGAGATAAAAATCAATTCCCTCAGGGACTCTAGACAGGGCTGAGGTAATATTCAGCTCCTCAGTGCCCCCAGGGGTTTCTACACTCCAACAATGGATGTGAGCGACTGTATGGGGCTGCTTTGGAAACTACTGCCACCTGCTCGGTTTGGTCTCTGCTGACACTGCCTGCGGCTGGAGTTATGGGAAGGCCCTTCTCCCTTCCTGACCAGCCGAAAAAACCCATCACTGACCTTTGTCACCTGTGGGTTGTGGGATCTGCGTGGGGATTCCACGACTGGAGATTCCGCCCCTGAGGGCTGTTCATGAGCCGCACCACGCAGACAAGGCTGGGCTGGTCTCTTCTCTGTGTCTGGTGCAACAGACATTTCCTGTGGGCCTTTCAGGTCACCTTGGCCTGGAAATCTCCTCTACTCTGTTGTTTTCCACTTTTGCTGCTCCAGAATTTGTTGAGAGTCCCTCTCTACAGGTATTTTATAAGTTGTGTGGGGAGAGCCTGCATATGTGTGCCTTTCTACTCCACCATTTTGTCCCTCTTAAAAAAAAATTATTCAGTGCTGCCCTGGAAATCTACTTTCTTTATTTTTTTTTCATTTTTTAAAAATTTGTGTCATTTCAAAAAACAATGTCCCCCCAACTCCCATTGTTCCATTCCCCCCTCCAGGGGGTGTTATTGCCCATGACTATGTCATGCCAATACTGTCCAGGGGCTTTTCTTGACAAAATGCTGAAGTAGGTTGCCACTCCTTCTTCAGTAGACTAAAACAAACAGAGTTTAAGTGGATTGCCCAGGATCACACAGCTAGTGAGTGTTTGTGGTCAGATTTGAACTCAGATCTTCCTGACTCTAGGACCTATTTTCTCTCAGCTGAGTCACTTAGCTATCGCATTGCCAGTCTAAACATGTCCAGTTTCAATTTATTCTGATAGGGCCTTTTAGAACTCCTAGGCCCATCTAAACTCGAGTTAAATACCATCTCCAATATGTGACCTTTCCTTATTGCTCAGATGTTAGTGTTCCTCCCCAAAAGATTATTTAATACACATGCACAGACTCTCAATGAAATAGAGGACTTTCAAGCATTCCTGATAGAAAACTAGAGATAAATTTTTTTAAAAATGACTTTCAAATATAAGATTCAAAGAAGCATAAAAATGAAGGGAAAATCATAAGGGACTCAATGAGGTTAAATTGTTAACATTCTACATGGGGATGATATAAGTAGATGACATATGCAGATGATATACACAGCTTTTAAGAACATTTTCATTATTAAGGTAGTTAGAAGGACTCTATATAAGCAAAGGGCATAGAAGTGTGTTGATTATATTAAGATCACAAAAAAAGAATGGATAAAAAATGGATGCTCTAATAGAAGGGAAAAGGGAAAAGAAGAATAGGGAAAATTGTCTTACATAAAAGAAACATGGAAGAAACATGGCTTTTACAGTTAAAAAGAAAGTGAAAGGGGCTGGGCAACATGTGAATCTGACTCTCATCTGAATTGGTTAAAAGAAGAAAGAATTATATAGATATAGAGGTGTTGATTGGTTGATTTGTTGGTTGGTTGGTTGTTGTCCTTCATTCTCAAAGAGGACCAAAATGGTTTCACTATGTTAGAGTCAAGTTACAATGTGTCTGACTGTGGTTGATCACATCAGTATGAGCTTGGAATGCTCCACCACAGCTCAGGCATAAAGAGTCTATGTGAATATTTGGGGTAAATTCTCTAAATTTGAGTATCTTCCACGTCCTTTACAATATTTCAATTCTCTTTTGCTCATTGAGTACAGCGCCTTCTTTGATGCAGGCACACCATGTTGGACAGTCCTATGCTGGTGTCTCCCACATCATACAATCAATTCCAAAGTTCTTAAGACTTTGAGGATGTCCTTGACCTGCTTCTTCTGAACACCATGTGAATGCTTGTCCTGTGTGAGTTCTCCATAAAATAAATAAATAAAAAGACTATAGAGAGATAGATGATGGATATGAATATACACACATACATACCTACACACTTACATACACCCAACTGGGAATAGAAATTTATCTTACCCCACAAGAAGGTAAGAAGGAAAGAGAAGAAAAGAAAGAAAATGATAAAAGGGTAACTGAGAATAAAAAGAATTATGCTTTTTTCTCAGGTATACATGACACCCTCAAAGAAATTACCCACATATGAAAACCTCATAACCAAATGCAGAAAAGAAGAAATATCAAATTTTCCTTTTCCTGCAGACCATAACGCAAAAGAATTAAATTCCGTAAAGAGCTGCAAAAGTATAGATTAAAAATTAATTGGAAATGAAATAACCTGTTCCTTAAAAAAAGGAATAGGTCAAAAGCAATAGACACAATCAATAATTTTATTAATAAGAATCATATCAATAAGATAATACAGTCCCACAAATATATGGGGCAAAGTCAAAGGAATACTTAGGGTAAAAATTATATCTTTACATAAATAAATAAAGGAGAGAACCCTAAAGAATCAACTAAAAAACTATCTGAAATAGTTATCAACTTGAGCAAAGTTGCAGGATATAAATTCGCATGCATCATTAGCATTTCTATGTATTACCAACGAAGTCCAGTAGCAAGAAACAGAAAGAGAAATTCCACTCAAAATGATGGTAGACAATATAAAATACCTAGGAGTCCATCTGCCAAGACAAACCCCATGACTATATGAACGCAAAGTTTTCACACAAATAAAGACAAATCTAAAAAATTGGAAAAAGAATATTTAATCACTTATGGGGAGGCTGAGCCAATATAATAAAAAATGCATTCCTGCTTAAGTTAATTTACTTATTCAGTGTTATACCAATTAAACTACCACAGAATTATTTTATAGGGCTAGAAAAAAAATTCATACAGAAGAAAAGGTCAAGAATATCAAGGAAATCAATGAAAAAAATATGTGAATGAATGTGGTCTAGTCATACCTGACCTTAAACTGTATTATAAAGTAGTAATTATCAAACAATATGACACTGACTAAGAAATAGAATGGTAGTTCAATAAAAATAGATTAGGTACACATTACAAAGTCATAAATGAGCATAATTTACTGTTTGTTAAACCCAAAGATCCAAGTTTTGGGGGAAAGAATTCACCATTTCACAAAAAAATAGCTGGGAAAACTGGAAAACAGTATAGTAGAAACTAGGCTTAGATCAACAACTCACATCTTATATGAACACATAGTCAAAATGAGTAAATTATTTAGACATAAAGGATTATATCATAAGGAAATTGGGAGATCAAGGGAAAATTTACCTGTCACATCTACAGATAAGGGAAGAGTTTATGATCAAACAAGATAGAGAGGATAATGGGAAGTAAAATGGATAATTTTGATATGAAATTTAAAATGTTTTGTATAAATAAAACAATGTCACCAAAGATAGAGGGAAAGCAGGAAACTAGAGAAAAAAATTTACAGTAAATTTCACTGATAAAGGCCTCATTTCACAAATATATAGAAAACAGAGCCAGATTTATAAGAATAAGAGCTATTCTCCAGCTGATGTCTCCGAGTGAGTGTAAATAGCAATTGTTCCTCTTTTGGGCAGAAATCCTGAGGGTCTTCCCCTCCCAGATTTTTTTCTCACTAGGTAAAAGAGGTCATTCTCTGCCTCATTTCTTACCCAGCTTTAGTCAATGAATGGATGTTGCCTCAGTCAAACTGAGACCTGTTAAAAACCTCAGATTAAAAAGACCAAGGTCTCCCACTGCATCCTGGGTTATCTTCAATTTTCCTAATCCACTGGACTCAGATGTCTCTGGAGGAGAAAATGAGGCTGGTAACTTTGCACAGTCTTCCCTCCCTTAAATTCAATTCACTTAATTGTCATGGCATCATTTCCCTGATGCCATGGTCCTCTTAAAGAGTGAAGGACAAACAACAAAAAATTGGTTTTCAAATGAAACAATATAAGTTAATCAGTGTTTCTGTATATTACTAACAAATATTAATACAAAAAGAAAGGCAAATAAACTTGAAATAACTGAAGAATCAATGAAAAAGTATTTCATGATACAGAAATAGAGAAAGACAAAAGTCATTTTAATGAGATTTGAAAAGAGATTCAATAAATAGTAGTTCCAGCAGGTACTTAAAAATAAACAAAAAAGAACAACAATTAGAAGATAAAAAAGGAAGGTGTCTGCAAATATATTACAATTTTTTTCAACATCAAGGACAGTGTAAAAAATTCATATATCCTATTATTAAATTTTTCAATATGCTTTATTAAGGTGCTAAAAATAGGACTAAAGAATGAAATGAGGGTAGGGATATTATGGAGTAGCGGAAAATATCTGGAATGGAGCAGAAATATAGAGGTGATGCATGCTGGAAGAGACACAATTAAAAAGTATGTTAGGGATCAATATAGCATATCTGAAGGAAAGGATGACACTATAGAAGTAGGGTGAAAATTTGCTAGTGCATCAAAAAAAGGTAGCAATGAAAACAACTGCCACCCAATATGAGTACTGTCTCATCTACACAAAATCTTTGTATGAGTCATTAAACAGTGAAATGATTGCATCTTTGCTGATAATATTAATACAGAATAAATGAGCTTTCTTGAGAAATTTTTGAAGAAAGATTACATCTTTACTGTTTCACAACTGGCTAAAAGAAATAAAGATTATGCAATTTCATTATGCTTGTACTTACTATTTGTTGACTACAAACAAGGAAAGAATATTTGATTTAGAAGCATGAAATGCCTCCTCCAAAATTCTTCACCAAGAAGATGTTTCCCATTTATACATCAAAATATTGAAGAGTTTGTAAAAGTCATTACAATAGAAGTAAGTCTGTTTATTTCCCCTCAGATCATAAATATTAGTTGATGCACAAAACTTGTTGTTGTCATTTTCATTTGGTCAAGTCATTTAGGAATATCCTAGGAAATTATAATAGGAAAATTTCAAAAGTGCATGTAGTATTTTAATTCAGGGATACTACGACTAGGCATGTACCCCCAAAATTCCAAAGAAAGAGGAAAAAGAAACAGTACATGCTAAAGTTAGTGATTTCCTTTTCTTTGATCTCTTTGGGATACAGACCTTGTATTGGTAGTCCTGGGTCAAAGGCTATGTATGCATAGTTTTATCACCCCTTGGGTCTAGTCCAAACTGTTTTCCAGAATGGTTGGACCAGTTTACAAATACATCAATAGTGACCGATTAAGTACAGCACTTGGCACTGTCACCCTTGTTTATAGCTAAGAGCACTCTGGTGGTAGCAAAGAACTATGAACAAAGGGAGTGACCATCAGTTGGAGAAGGGGAAATGAAATTGTGAGATATGAATATAATAGGCTATTATCTTACTTGAACAAAAATGATTATGAATAATTTAAGGAAACACAAGGAGAAAATGAGTCACTACAAAGTAAAATAAGCTGGATCAGGAAACCAATTTATACAATGACCAAAATAACATAAAGGGAAACAAAATGAGCAAATACCTTGCCATTGTAGGGCAATGATGATTTTAGATGACAAAGGGTAAAGTATGCCTCTCACTCATCTTAGCAGAAATGTTGCATAGAATTTTATGTACATAATGAAGCCTATACTTTTTTCAGATATGGCCAATGTGTTCATTTTTCTTCCTTATCTGTACTTATTTGTTATAAGGGAGAAGTGATGAGCCACCCAAAGCAGAGCCTCTAACATTTTTATTCTTTCCTAAATGAGATCCATAATTCATAAAGTTTTGACATATGGACACACAAAAAACCCAAGGGGATGAAGAATGTCTTTTGTCTAAACTATGATATGAAATTGAATGAACCCCCTAAAGAGTTCATCAAAGTAAACAAATACATCTGAAACAGACACTGTTAATCAATAATGGATTGATCTGAGAATTGACCTGGATGAAAAGAATTGAATAGATTGCAAAATGGTTTTTGATAACTAAAAGTTACCCTTGAAACAAAAGTCCATTTTAAATACCAACATCATTCTAATGTTGCTCTGAGTTACAGAGCACTACAGTCTTTTGAGAATGCAAAATGATCAACTAAATGGCAACAGAAAGGCATATAGTGGGTGTGTGCATTTGACATACAAACAAGAAATCATAAAAAGAAAAATAGAGGAAAGACTTATCAGAGAAATGCAATAATGGAAATGAAGATGACTCAGTTATGTATGAAGATTAAAGAATACCTAATAAACAGATAATTCATTGATATCCTTGAGATGTCAAGTAAAAAGCAAGGAAGGAAGTCATCTATTATGAGTGAATATACGGAAGCATATGAACAAAAATAACAAATCTATCCATAGTTAGCTTAACCATGAATAGTAACAGATGGGTATTGATCACATCACTAGAAGGAATATGTGTACTGATGCAATCTCATTTCCATTCTAAAATTTGTATGGCATTCAGCAAGATGTTTAATCTGTCTGGTCTTTCTTCCTTCATCTGCAAAATAAGATATTCTGACTACATGAGTTTTAATGTTCTTTCTAGTCCAAAATTTATGATCCTAGACAGTTTTTAAGCTACCCTACAACTCTGTTAAGTCCACTGCTGTTGTCAAGAAATGGAAAGGGAAATCGTTTCAGAAAAACCTGAGACATATGAATTGATGCAAAGTGAAGTGAGTAGAACTAGAATAAAATTGTAGTAGCAATATTGTAATGATGATCAACTATGAAAGACTTAATCTGATTGATACAATAACCAAAGACAATTCCAAAAAATTCATGATGAAAAATGGTTGTCTATATCAGAGAGAGAACTGATGAACTCTGAGTGCAGATTGAAGCTTTTTATCCATTGTCTGTACCTGGCCCTATCGTGATCTAGGTATGCTAAGAACCCTGAAAATTCAAGGGTATAGGGTGAGGTCTGCCTGGAAAGAATTTAACCACTCATACTTTGTTCTAGTCCAAGTGGGGAGTTTAGAGTTTATTAACACATTGGTTGGGTAGGCAAGATTCCTAGTTAGTCTGCTGTATTTGTGATGCCAATGAAAGTGGGTCAAATCTTAAGAATGTGTGCAATTTAATGGAGAAGAAGTCGATATTTTATACAGAAAGACTATGGGAAGATCTGGATAGGATTAAGAAATATCGAGAAGCCTAGGGTGGGGCCAGGTACAGACAATGAAAGGAGTCAAGTGACCAGAAAACACAGCAAAAGGGCAGTTAAGAGGATTATTGACTGGGATGGGCCAGATGCCTCTGGTGAACACCAGAAATCTAGCTTCAAGGGCTTTCTAGTCTAGGTCCCAAAAACATAGTCTTTTCATTTTAGGTGTTCATCATTAGTGCCCCATAATTAGAATGATAGAATTTTAAAATTCTACTATGTTAGATTTGTGTTAGGGAATTAATAGATAACATTTCAACCTTCTGCACAATGTAGATATTAACTCTTTTTCAAATTACTTTAGGTAACTTTACATGTACTTTGCAATTTATTTATCTTCATCCATATCATATCTATCTCCAATGTTCCCACCTTTAAGTAGAATTCAAGTTCTTTGAACTTTGAGTTTTTTTCCCTATTCTTTGAGTTGTTTCTCCATTACTTAACAGTGCTCTGCACAGTGAGAATGTAATAAGACCTGAGTCTGAAAGGGCTAGGGTCTCACATTGCATCCTACACCATCTCCAGTCATCCTAATGAATATCAGGCCATTGGACCCAGATTCCTCAGAAGAAAATGATGTTGGTGACCTTGCACAGGTCTCCCTCTCTCAAATCAAAGTCAACTACAAGTCATGTCATCATCTTGATGCCCTGGTCCTCTTCTAGAATGAAGGACAAACACAATTTGCTCAATAAATATTTGTTGAATTGAATCCTGTCTATGACATCACTGGTAGGTCATCATCTAAGCAATGTTTGCTGCCTTTAGTCACAGAGTATTTACTGTGTCCTGAGGAATTCTACCAATTCCCTTGCTAGCCAGGTGTGATTATTAGGAAATGATGTGTCATAGCAATGCAAAACTGTTCTTCCTGGAATCCTTCCCTCCTATTGGTCTTAATTATGCCCTCAGGGCCAAGCACAATAAATTAAAACTTTCTTCCATGTGATAGCCCTTCTAGTGTTTAAAGAGCCATCATCTTTCTCCTAAAGGTCACCTCAGCTTCATGGGTCAACCATTCCTCTTTTCCAAAAAGACTTTGAGATTGCTGAGAAGAATTGGAGACAAATTTCTGGTGGTTTTCACAGAAGTGTGAGAGATCATGTTGATAATAACTAAAAATCACAATGAGAGACTTTTTCTCACAATGTCCATGGGTACCATATTTCTTGTATATAGCTAAGAGATCTGAGCAATTCCCAATCAGTGCTTCATCAGACTGCTCTCCATGTGCTCTTCCTCCACAGACATTGGGGAACAATCATGTCACCGAAGAGAGGTCATCATCTCCCTTTATGCTTTTTATTATATCTCTACAAATGTTTGATCTACAGATGATCTGCTGGGCTCCCAAGGGAAGACCTAGGTAGGCCTAGTGAATATAGGGTACAGAAGACAGACTGCTGTTTGATATGAGGTAGGACTTCCCAAGCCATGTCATTTTGGCTCTAAATATTATCTGTGTTAATATAAGTAAATAGTTCTGCTCCATTGTAATTCAATTACCTTATCTTTGTGAGTGGGCAGGGGGGTTAAGTTATCCAGAAATGGAAGATATAAAACAAAATTTTTTTTCTATATAAGAAAGAATGACTATGGTATTGTAATAATAAAGCTTGATCCTAAAAAAGAGATATGCAAATTCACCTCCCTTTTTTATTTGTAGAAGTGATGAGCTCTTGGTGTGTAGCACTGCATATTATGTCAGATTTGATAAATTTGTTAGTTTTGCTAAACATTTTTTCTCTGTTTTATTCTCTGTTACAAGGAAGGGTCTCTGGGAGGGAAAGGACAAAAGAATATATTGGAAGTGTAGATAATATAAATATGTAAAATGAATACATGAAAATAAAACCATGGAGGACATATGTCCCAGAAATGAAGATAAGCAAATGCACTCATAATTTTAAAACAGAGGACAGTCAATGATTATTCGTCTTGTGGGCCAATAAATTTGCATTTGATTCCTGGAAAAATTCTGGAATGAATTGTTAGAAGGGTTAACTGATGAAGATATCTTGATACCCTGAAGAGTCTTGTAGAATGAGCAGTCATGATTGAATTGCAGCACAAACTATTAAAATGCCTAAGTATATTGATGAGATAAGACACTCGTTTGTGATCAATGAGAAAATGAGGTAGTGATCTACAAGGGTCAATAGTCAGTTAAGCAAAGGTAACAATGAATGCAAAGAATATTTATTCAGAAGCCTTGGGTAAAATCTCAACTCTGTTCTGACACTTGTGTAAACTATGTGACCTTAGGCAATTCACTTAATCTTTCTGAGTTAAAGTTTCCTTATTTTTAAAATAAGCAGGTTGGACTAAATGACTTTTAAAATCCTTTTCATATTGAAATATATGATCCCATGATCTTATTAAAATTATAGGTTAAGTGAATTCTTCATACATCCTGGTATACCTGAGTTTCAGCTAGGGATTTAATGAAGTTTTTTTCCTCATATTCCCACAGACAAGATGAGAAGAAGTGATGAGGTTTCTATATATCATATCATTGGCGACCAGCAGGACACATATAGATGGTGAACAATCAGGAAATTCACTGAAATAAAATGTTATACAGTTACATGAATGTGGAATTAGATGAGCTGCTGGACCAGTTATGATTGATGTTAACTAGGAGGAGTTTATGAAGGAGAACCCCAAGCCTCTGTTTCTCTCCACTTCTGTCTAGTATTGTTTATGGTTGCTTGGATGAAATCATAGTTAGCATGCTTATCAAATTGATGGATGATAGGAAGGAAGAAATGATCACTAACACAATGAATGACAAAAATCAAGATCCATAAAGACCTTGTCAGGTTGGAACATTGGGCCGAATCAAAGAATCCTTGTTGCTGTTGCTGCTGCTGCTGGTGGTAATAGTGGTGGTAATTGTGATGGTGGTGTGTGTATATGTGTGTGTGTATACCACATATATGTTGTAAATGTACATATATATGTTGTGAATATATGTATGCATATTCATGTGTGCATATACTCAAGTTTAAGACAATAGTAAATTTCATCCCACTAAATTCATCTCACTAAATTCATCTCAGTGTTCTAATACATTATGATGTCTTTTGGGGGATCCATACTCTTTCTTCTAGCATTTCAGCTCTACCTTCTAACTTTGCACCATATGAAATCTGAAAAACATGCTATCTATGCCTTTATCAATAAACAGGGATATATTTAATATCTACTCTCTGTCAGGTACTGTGCTAGTATCTGGGAATACAATTTTGTAGGGAAATTAGAGAGATAGGGATACACACATATATATGTGTATATATGTGTACATGTATGTAAATGTGTGTATATACGTTCAAAAATTGATTACACAAATATGGCATAGGGAAAGATGGATATACAATTAGTGATGCTTAAAGAACTTTTTATTTTAGCAGACTAAAAGTTTAATATGATTCAGTTTCATGCTATGAGTAGACAAAAATGTAGTAAGAGAATAAAGGGAGTGATGATCCACTATAAACTCATCCGGCAAAAATTACTGAGTTTCGTGTGCCACTTTTTAGGAAGAAAATTGTCAAGTAAGAATATACTCAGAGACAGGGAGTCAGGATTGACTATAAGAACGTAGGCTCAAAAAAAGACTTAGGGAAGCCTTCAAAGAAAACTATTATATTCTATCTTGAAGCGGGGAGAAAGATTAGAATTGTTCTGATGGACCCCAGATAAAAAAAATAACAAGAACCACTCTTATTACCAAAGTTTACAAAGTGCTTTGTATATTTCATTTGATACGAACAATATTTCTGCGAAGTAGTCACTATTATTCCCATTTTACACATTGGGAAACTGAAATTGAAATGGATTAAATGTCATTACATGTCTTGTGCAGAAAGTGAGGCTGGTGACTTTGCACAGCCCTCCCTCACTCAAAACAGAGTCAAGTGCAAGTCATGTCATCCTTTCTCTGATGTCATGGTCCTCTTCAAAAATGAAAGATGAACACAACAATGAAGAATAATATGTAAAAATGATAGAGAGGTAAATATGGGCTTGATTTTAAAAAAATATTAACAGTCATTCAAAAGTACAAAAGTGGAATAGGCTACCTGAGGAAGATTGTGAGTTTACATCACCTAGAGTTGTTCAAACAAATAATAAACAATTGCTCTTCCTGAAGATTTTAGAGGGAATATATCTGTTCAAGTATGGGTTGTATAAGGTGACAATTTAGTTCCTTCAAAGTCTAAGGTTTTCCAGTTCTCCAAGTCCATAATAGAGTTATAAACAAAGTGTTGCTCAAGGTATGAAAAATAAAGTATTTACTGGGAAGACATATAATGGTTTAACATCCACATAAGATCATATATAAAATTCACTTATGACCTCTGACATAATCATTAGGTTACCTTTAGGTTTATAAAAGAAAAAGGACCAATAAAAAGATGTCATCTAGGATAGGCTTTGTCCTAGAGCACTGTAGCCTAGAGTGAGCTCTTTCCTATATGATCCTCCCTTGTTTCCTTCCTCCATGAATGCTTTGGTCTAGCCAACCTTGACTCATGACAATGTCACATTATGTCTCATATCAACCTCCTCTATACCCCCAGCACACACACACTCACACACTCAACTGATGGCCCTCTATCAATTTGACCTGAGTCAAGTTTGTCATATTCTTTGTGAGTGTGACAATTCCAAGATTTCAGTTTTAAGCCAATAACTGAATTGACTAGGACAGCCCTAGGGATATGGCAAAGTATGATTAAGTGTATTGGACAGTTGCTAACACCAAAGGGGCAGGAGCTCAAGGCCCCAGTGAAGACATTGCAGTCACTAGGGAAACAACAAAGATGTGCTATTTTATCCATTATTTCAGGCGCAGTAGCTTTTAGCTGTCTTCAGCGTGACATGATATTTCATTTCTTTGTGAAGTAAAAGCTATTGCTCCGAGTGACAGCTGAGCCTTTTAAGGCCCTGGTTGGAGTGTTCAGCTTGGAAAGCCCCATTTAGAGATCTACAAAGTGCTTTTCTCCTCCTGGTTACAGTTTCACCGGTTACTTTTGTTTTTGCTCTCCCTGCCAGCACCCCTCCATCTAGACTCCCCCATCTTTACAGTCAGAACAGTGGATGTTTACAGACCCATTTCTAATAATCAAAGTCCATCATTTTCTCATATGGAGTACACAAAAGGGTTTCTGACTTAAAAAGAGAGATCCTGGCTGAGATGGGTTGTGAATATTTATATTGTCATGATTATTCCTATAATCTCTGCTATATTTATACTCTTTGATCTGCTACCAGTCAGTGCCCTGATAATTCTCTGCCCTTTCCCCTCCCCATTGTTATTCAGTTCTCAGTTAGTCCATAGAGAGTTATAGGTTTTGCAATTTGCTCCATGTTCCTTGGAATATCAATCTAAGAAGTGTTTCAGTGGCACGATCTACTACATCTGACAACAAATGACTTTTCAGATTTGATTCAGGGTTAGAGACACAAATGGAAAATCAGAGGGTTGTAAAAAAAAAACAAATATATATATATGTATGTATATATAAAATGTAATGAGGAAGAAGCTCGGACCAAAAACGAGGGTTAAGGTTTTACCTGTGACACATATTGGCTGAGTAATCATGAATGGTTTATTTAACATCTCAATGTTCCATTGAAAACTATCTAAGAATTTAAGTTACAGAAGACTACAGAAGTCTTGCCAATATACACAAGTGGGAGGAGATCTCATAATGGGAGATGCTTACATCACTAAAATAATAGATTCAGACTCAAAGCAGGAAAAAAAGCAACATGGTAGCACTACTGAGGTGCTAGCTAGGTTGGAAAAGAATCAATTTAGTTCAGTAAGTATAGCTTGCTACGCTGGCACTGTATGCCAGCCTTTAAGGTTCAGTTTAAAGATGACTTCACTGTGCAAATAAGGATTTCATTGCACATATATATGTATGGATGTGTATATGTATATATACATATACACATCCATACATATATACATATCTGTGTGTGTTTTTCTATTTAACCTTCTTTCATTTAAATGTTAGGACAGTTCAAGTGGCCTCAATGTTTGCTTGGTAATAGGCATCCAAAATGACCTCAAATGAGTTGAACAAATGCAAATGTCTTTAAAAGAAAATTACATAAGGGAGTATATTCAAATAAATCCTTATCAAAACAAGTTAATTAAGTAGTTATTATTGGCAATTTATTACTGAAAATCTGAAAATTAAAAATAATATTTTCTATGACCTTAAAGAGTTCACAATCAGTGTGGGGCAGGGGTTTCACATGTAGCATCCTTTTTCATGTCAAAAGCTAAGCTACAAGAGTCAACCTGGAAAAGAAGGGGGATGTAAGCAAGCCTCTAATACAGATGAAGTAAAGAGACCCAAATAGTGAAACTCAGGCTAGCAATCATGTTGTTCTTATTAAAAGGAAGAAAAATAATGAGGGTCATTGAAGTATTTTTAAAAAGCACAGAAAAAAGCAGAATAAGTCCAGAAGGAATCACAGAGAAACAGAACAGATTAAAAGTTGGATGCTGAACATTTTCTATGTTTAAAAGGAAAAGCAGCATGTATGTAATAAATGAGAAGTTTTCTGCACAATTATTTTGTTTTGTTCTACTTTGCATACGAAACTGTTCATTTATTTGGTGAATGTTAAATTCAAAATAAAAAATATTTTAAGAAAAAGAAAACTGAAAGTATTCTTCCTTATTATCTGAACGTGTCAAAATGATGGAATCATTTCAATGATGGATTTGGAGCATGCCTTTAGGCTGGTCAGAGAATGCTTGCATCTGGAAGAATCATAGAAAATTGGATGAATAAATGGATAGGGGTGTATGGTGTGTGTGTATGTGTGTGTGTGTGTGTGTGTGTGTGTGAGAGAGAGCGAGAGAGAGAGAGTACACATATACTCAGAGAAGTAGATATAGACATACAGATAGATGGTTTCTATATAGATGCAGACAACAAGGAAAGGCAAATATACATACATACAAACTTTATATATATGTATAGATATACATGCATACATACACACATGTATATATACATAATACATAAATGTGTATGTTGTCAGGATCCCCCCACCAAGACTGCCCCTCTCTTTTTACTCCTCTCTTTTAATTATTAGGAGACACCCTATTTTACAGAGTAAGGCCCACCAAGCAGGCTGCATCCTGAGCTTGGCATAACAACATCCTTTGTGTTCACTCTCTGGATGATCTCAGCCCCAGTGAAATCACAGAATTATTTCACACCATCATCAAGTAGTTTCTGAGCTTGGTCAAGCACCTGTAGTAGCCATGTTCCAGTCATAAAATCCTGCTATGGTTCACACTTGTCTCATTGTTGCTGTCACCCCTCACTGTCAGTTACAGCTCACTGTGAAGCCATTGGTATATGCATTGAGACTTGCCCATGGTAAAGTGGGTCTCTTACTAGACGAGACCTTGGCACATATGTCTAGTTTCCCTCTTCCACTGGAATAAAGAATGCTTTTTGCTTATGACCACCGCTATCTCTTTGGTTTTATTTTGGTTTTAATTTTCAGAGTTAATTGTAGTTGTGATAGCCTGTATGAGCTCTTTGGTATTTTCAGAGTTAACAGTGTTTACATAACTTCTGTGACTTTTTGGTTAACCAAAGGGTTGACATGTGTATGTTTCTGTTATATGTTTATGTATACACATATACAAATATATACATATAAATGTATATACATGCATGTAAATATACATATATACACATGTGTGTATATGTAGGTATGTATATATGTATCTATAATCTCTGAATCCTGAACTCAAGGAATGCACCTTTTAATGGGGCAGAAAATACATAAATACTAAGGTATATAAAAGATATATACAGAATAAATATTGGCAATCTGAAAGGGAAAGGCATAACAGCTGCGGAGAATAGCAAGCTCTTGCAAAAGGTGAGATTTGAACTGAATCTGGAACTGAGAGATAGAAAAGAGTGAGCAGAGCATTCTAGGGATGTGTGCTACCCACTGAGAAGGAATAAAGGCAGGAGATGGAGAACCATGTTTGAAAAATTCTAGTTGGGCTAGTGTAGCTAGATGGTATAAAGTACATGAAAGAGACTAAGTTTAAGTGGTGGTATAGAGGTAGAAGGGTAGCTGTGTGGTGCAGTGGATAGAGCACTGGGCCTGGAGTTAAGAAAACCTTTCTTGATTTCAAATCTGACCTCAGATACTTCCTAACTATGGGACCCTGGACAAGTCACATAACCCTGTTGGCCTCAGTTTTTTCATTTGTAAAATGAGCTGGAGAAGGAAATAGTCAACCACTCCAGTGTAAATTTCAAGAAAACACAAAATGGGGTTACAAAATGCTGAATGTGACTGAAACAACTCAAATAACAACATCACAAAGGTTGGAAGGAACCTGCCTTAAATGAACAAAGGTAGGAGAAGATAGTTTGGCATCAAAAAGTATTCAATTTGGTGGAATAGTGTGTATGATGTGCAACAGTGATAATATATACCTGGTGGGATAGCCTGGAGACAAATTGTGGAACACCTTAAATATGGGCTAAGGAGTTCACATTTTATCTCGAGGGCAAAAGAAAGCAACTGAATGATTTGGAGGCATGCAAAATACTTTCCCATTTCGTTTATGAACATTGATTTATGAACCTCAGCTATTCATAAAACTTCATTGGAAATTTTAAACCAATTTTGGAAAATATAAGTTCTAATAAACCAGCAAGATGATTGTATTTAACTATTATGTAAAGAATTCTTACAATTAGAGAGACCTTTTTCATTCCCCAGTTGTTAGTGCTCTCTCAAGAGGAAAAAACATACATTTTGGATGATTTAGAGTATCTGAAAAGTCTTAGTGTAGTTATAGTCATTTTAAATTACACTAAGACATTTGGGACACCTTTTAAATAGATAGATGGATAAATAGGTAGATGGGTGTAATATATGTATATATATATATATTTTCACATGTGTGTATACATGAGTGTCTTTATATGTACACATGCATGTGTGTATATATGTATATAAATATATACACTTATATACCCTAACTCCAGAGAATGCAAACTGTTTTAGTTCAGAGATCTTGTTTTTATCTTTATACTCCTAATGCTTAGCATAGTATCTTATATTGAGCAGATTTTCACAAAACACTCCTTCAGTTGTAACGAATTGAATTACCAGTGACTTGGATAAAGGTATAGATGATATATTTTTCAGATTACGCAGAATTGGGAGAGTTCACACATAGAATGACAGCCTTTGGTGCATTCGTGTGTCTGAGATCTCACTAATGTAGGTGCTCTATGAAATGGCAATGATCCTATCCCATCCATGCTATCTACTGTGCTAGGTATCTTTCTCATCTTGGTGCCATCTGTAAATTTAATAATTGTATCATCTATATCCACAACTTTTCTGGTCACATAAATCTCATGACTTCCTTTATAAAGCTTCTCTTAGGCAAGTTTCCATTGATAACGTATCACAGATTAGTAATGTTTGCCATATACTTCTCCATTGCCCTTCAGGTAACAATCAGTTTTTATTCTTTAGATACTGCCATATCCCATTATTCATGAATGTACAGCATCAATAGAAGAATATTGATTACAAAATGATGGGCCTTTGTTTAAGAGAGAACCCTGAGTTCGGTAAAACCCCTGGACAAAGCAAAGCAGCCTATTTTCTTCTTACTGTTTATTTCTGGAGTGAAATCACCAGTCATTTGTATTGTCTGTCCAAGACATATATCCATGTGGTATTTCTATGGGTTATCCATTCACTGCATATCATAATGTAAACATTCTCTAGCCACTTAGTTTTTCTAGCAGGCCAGCAGGGAAAATTTAGATAAATATTTTTTCAATCAGTTGCTGCTTTTTTTTTCCATTAGCAACTTTTATAAATTGGTCAGAATAGTTTGACTTTTGTCGTAATTTTATTTCATATAATGTGTTATTCATTATTTTCTTGTCTTTAGTACTTTGGCGCTCTAACCATACAGATGTGGCTGATTCAGGAATGGAATGCAGAACACTAATATAGTCAGGAAAACAGACATATTAATGCATTGTTGATAGAGCCATGAAATAGTCCAGTCAGTCTGGATCTGCTTGCAAATTACAAAACTGTGCATAACCTTTGACCCAATGGGCCAATATACCTAAGAGATGAAAGGAAACAGAAAATGTACAAATATATTTGGAAAAGCTTTTTTTGTTATGCCAAAACTAGAAATAAAGTCATTCTCATGCATTATGGGATGACTGAAAGAAACACAGAATATGAATGCCATTAAATACTAATGTGCTGTAGGAAATGATAACAAGGGATAGTTTCAGGGAATTCTGGGAGGATATATATAAACCAATGTGTGGAAAAGTGAGCTGAACTAGGAAAACAATGTATACAATAGCAACATTGTAAAGACAAGCAAATTAGAGATTTACTTAAGAATTCTAATCAACTCAGTGGGTAACCAGCGCTTCAGGAGACTCATAAGGAAGCATCAACCAACTTCCCAAAAGACAGGTTATGAATTAAAGATGCAAAATAAGATACAACTTTTGTCATGACCAATTAGAGAATTTCTTTTTGCTTGACTATGCATATTTTAGAAAGGTTTTATTTTTTCCATTCATTCCTCCCACAATAGGGATAAAGTTTGGGGGAAGAAAAAAATAAATGCTTGTTAAATGAAAGAAAAAACATAATCAATTTGGTTATGTTTTGTTTTGCTTTATATAATGATACACTTTCACATCACAATTTTTTTTCTTGACGAAAATATTCACCATGCAAATGTGTAAGGTTTTTCAGAGGCAACAGATCTTTGATCTATAGGTGATGCAGTGGATGGAGCACCAGTGCAGAAGTCAGGAGGATATGAGTTCAAATCTCATTGCAGACACTTGAAACTCACTAACTGTGTGAGCTTGGGCAAGTCAACCCCAGTTGCCTCATCCTGGGTCATCTCCAGTCATCCTGATGAATATCTGGTATTCAGATGGCTCTGGAGGAGAAGTGAGGTTGCTGACCTGCACAGCCCTCCCTCACTCAAAACAAAGTCAAGTGCAAGTCATGTCATCATTCCTCTGATGGCACGGTCTTCGGCAGTGAAGGATGAACACATTCCTACTAGCCCTGACTTACTGTTTTCCAATTTTTTTTTAACATTTTCCATTTTGTTCACCTTTGAATTAATGTCACAAAGTATCAAAATTCATGTTGCCTTAATTTTGATGTTCTTATCAAGTTCTTCAGAGAATTCCTCATTGTTTCTCATGCTGTGCACCAGGTGTTGTTGCATAATCAATTATTTTCATGTTGATATCATTAAAATGTCAATTACTTAAGGAATTGGTCAGTTTCACTATTTTTTTTGTATGTCCAGTGCATAACACAATGCCTATTACATGATAAAACCAAAAACCCTTGAGAAATGCTTGTTCATCGATGGATCAATTGAGCAATGTTTGCCTTTTGCAATACTTCTCAGTAGCACTGCAATACAATAACCTTGGTAGGGAATTGTTTCTTGGTGTCACTGGAAGCAAAATAGAAACTATCAACCAATCCCTTTCACTGTACCTACAAGGAAAACTTATGCACCATTCTTTTATTTAGTCTAAACTTCTTTTTGTCTTTCTACTTTACATTTATTGAAAATATATAGATTAATATGGTTGTTCCTTTGGTATATGCAATCACTGGTCACTCAACAAAATCACACATTTCAATTACCAAAAAGAAAGTTCATAGATATTCAAAAAGTGTGTGGCTTATAGCATTCTCTGCCCTCTCTTATGCCATCTTCATATCATAGGAAAAATAGAAGGGAGTCACACAGGTATATGAGGACTATTTTGAAATTTTTTTTTGTTTTGTGAGTCACTGTGGCCAAATAATTCATCACCAACCAGACATTTTTATGCATCTCAGCCTCTCTATACTTAGGTAATTTGGTCGTAAGAAAACTGATGTAGTCTGTTACCAGGACTGAACTGAAAAGATCTTTCAATCACGATAGAATTTACCAGATTAATCTCTTAGGAACAGTGGATGGGAGTTGTAAAGGAAGATAATTAAGACTAGGCTCACATGATGAAGTAGCTTTAATCCTTATCAATGGGAACCCCTCTACCTATAAAAGCAAATCCCATTACACCCCTAATCTACAACAAATTGTCCCCTCAGTCATACCTGTTATATTATTTATTTTCAATAGCCTTCTGTCTCCAGGTTCATTCCATGTCTCCCCTATCCTCAAAAAATCCTTGCTCGAACCTTCCATTCTTGCCAACCATCCTCTATCTTCTGCCTTTTGTACCTAAATTCCTTGAAAAAGCCCTCTACATTAGGTACCTGTATTGTCTCCCGTCTTACTTGCTTCTTAACCCCTTATAATGAAGCTTGTAACCTCATAATTCAATCTAAATAACTCCCCAAATGACTACTTACCTTTTAATAGCCAAATCCAATGGCCTTTCCTCAATCCTCATTCTCCATGATCTCTCTGTTGTCTTTGGCATCGTTCATCACTCTCTCCTCCTTAATCCTCTCTTCATTCTAGATTTTCTAGACACCATTCCCTCCTAGCTCTCTTGTGGATCTGACCCCTCATTCTCAGTCTCCTTTCCTGGATCTTCATCCAGATCACACCCTCTAACCATGTGTGTCTCACAGGGTTCTGCTCTGGGTCCCCTTCTCTTCTTTATATTATATCACTTGGTAATCTCTTCATTAACCATGTATTTCATTACCATTTTTATAATGACAATTCTCAAATAAACTAATCCTGCCCTAAGTTCTCTGCTGATTTCCAACTTCAGATCTCCACCTATCTTTCAGATGCCTTGAACTAGCTGTACAATAGATATCTTAAAGTCACCATGTTCAAATCTGAATTCATTATATTTCTCCCTAAACTCTTTCTCTCCTCTTAACTTCTTGGTGACTGTTGAGGGTAATCCCATGCTGTCAGAACTTTAGACTTGCAACTTAGATATCATTCTGGGCTCCTCGTTATCTCTTATCCCCCTTTCCCATATTAAATCTATTGCCAAAAGCCTATCAATTTCTCCCCTGTAACTGTGCTCATATATATCCCTTTCTCTTCTCTTACATCACCACTACTCATCACCTCATTGCAGTAGACTGCTGATAGATTGGCCTGCCTCAAGTCTCTCCTCAATCCAATCCATCCACCATTGAACTAGTGATGCTTTTTCCTAAGGTACAGCTTGACCATGTCATCTGAGTCCCTTTCTGTGCCCCCCTCCCCCAACACACACTAAATAAACTGGTGGTTCCTTATGACCTCTAGAATCAAATACAAAATACTCTGTAGGGCATTCAAACCCTTCATCACATAGCCCTCCCCCACTTTCCCAGTTTTCATTTTTCCTCATCGTACTCTTTGATCCAGTGGAACTGATCTCCTTAATGTTCCATGAATAAAACACTATCTCTCAGCTCTGGGTATTTTCTATGCCTGTACTGCATGGCCTAGAATGTTCTCTCTCCCTCATTTCCTAACTTCCTTTAAGTTCCAACTACCATCCTGTCTTCTAAAGTAAAATTCTCACAATCCCTTTCTTAATTCTAGTGCTTTCTCTCTCTTAATTATTGACTCTTTATCCTACATAGCTTGTTTGTATACAACTATTTACTCTGTTTTTCATTAGATTGTATGATCCTTGAGGGCAGAGGTTGTCTTTTACCTCTTCTTCTGTCTCCCATGCTTAATTAAGATAGTGTCTGGCACATCATAAGTGTCTAACAAATATTTATTGACTGATATTATCTAGCCAGTTAGCCAGCTAAATAGTTGTACTTCATCTGCAGGTAGAGATGACCTTGGACATAGTAGATCTTGAAGTCTGTCCAACTGAGCTCAAGAATATAAGGCCTGCATTTTTCGCCTACTTTTTTCAGTTTGTAATCCATTTCAAAGTGTCCACCTGCACTGGTTCAATTTTAATTAAAATGCTTCATAAAAAAAGGGTTGGCAAACATAGGCCTGTGGGGGTAGGGAAAGGAAAGCATGGCCAAAAGCCTTTTCAATTTACCAGAGAGGATTTTATTGGAAGGCTTTTAAGACTAAATCAGGCCAAAAGTCTAATATTAATACACAAAATACACACATAGTGTTTAACTAGAACAAGGCCAACAGCTGGTCCTATATCAAAGAGGCTTAGAGGATTTCTTTGATTAAAATATGATTAAAACCACCATCTACTTTTTTTTTAGCCATCATATAGCTAAAAAAATGGATAACAGAAAATCAGACACTGATATGGAGAATACAATTCATATTTTGAAGGAAACACTAAATTCTACCAGGGAGTTACCAGGCAGCAGTCATAACAGTAAAGAAGTGAAGTTGAAAGGACCTTAAGGAATTACTCTTGAATCGAATATATAGAGCTTATGAACTAAAGCCTAATGTTAGACAGTCCTGGAATAAGTAACAACAGACTGAGAGATTGTCTTTTGACTTTTTTTGTAAGCCCTGAGCTTAACACAATATTTGACGTATAGATAACATTGAACCAGAAAATTTTGTTGACTGACCTATAATCTAGTAGCATCCAAATTATTTGCTTGCTATATGACCCTGAACTTTAATTTTCTGGGACTCAGTTTTTTGATCTGTCAAAACAAAGTCACTTCTAGCTTCATTTTTTTTGTTCTAATGTCTTTCCCAGTTCTGAGTCTATATTCTAGGGAATCAGTTTTAATGTTTTGTAATATAATAAAATTTTCCAAGATAATAGTTCTCATATCCTTTTTAACAGTCTAAGTCAGCATAGGTTCCTATCTACTCTGATTCTCATAACCTCGTTTCCTACAAGCCTATCCCACAAACCTAACTTTATATCTACCCCAGGCTATGACATTTCTATTTTCAAGTGTAAAAGCTGTATTAGGGAAAGAAAATCTTCATGTAACTCTTCAGGCTCCCAAATGTTGTGTGTGTACATCCTCTAACATTTGCTGAGATGTGAGTGCCCTCTGGAGTCTCAAAGGAAGACTAACTCATGTGTCTCAATTAGGAAGGGCTGGAAAGAGGATTCTTCCAGGTAGAAGATGGACAGTGAAATAAAGTGCTAGGTTTAGCATGAGAATAGTCAAGTCCCTACTTAACATTTAACTGTGTAGTGACCTCAAGCATGTTATTGACCTTCTTTAACTTCAGTTCTCTAATCTGGAAAATAAAGGATTGGGCTGTGTTCTGTGAATTGTGCTTGGTTTCAAATAGAAATAGATCCCTGCAGACTATAGATTGACTTAGGTACCCATAAATTAATTTATTTTGTTAAATATCTCCCAATTATGTTTTAATTTGGTTCACTAAGAGTTTTGCAGTCCACAAGTTTGACACCTCTGTCAAATTAGGTGATGCTTAGGTCCCTTCCTTATTAATTATGAAACTATGAAGTGACCCTTTCAACTCTAACATTCTGAGATTCTGTGAGGCCTTAATATTATTTCAACATGAATAATAAAGAATTGCCCCTGGTGTACTTTGTGATCTTATACTGGACACTTCTACACTTTAAGCCTCAGTTGAAACTGACTATTTTATGATGATTCAAGTCTTAGCTGCCTGCACCAGTTAATCTCTACTATGGTTCCTATAAGGAAAATCTACCCTACCTTAAGAGACTTTTACTACATATGCTTTATGTTGTTTGATCTTTACAAGAACCCTGTGAAATAAGTATTCTTTTTTATAGATGGAGAAGCTGAGGTTCAGAGAAATTGCCTTGCCTTTGGTCACAAATTTAGGAAGTATCTGAGTTGGGTTTAGAACCCAAATCTTCCTAATTCCAAGTCCAGTGCTCTACACACTAAACTCTCCTGCTTCTCCAATCTATGACATAAAGAGAACAAAGATAGGCAGACCAATCTGCTGAAGGAAAGGAGCTAATTCACAGATCCTGTAAACAATAAAGGAAACTTCTAACTTTTTTTTTAATTTTTAGTCTGAGCTAGTTCACTCTAGCTACTGTATTTCCTGCCATTCTATTCAATATACCTGGCCAAACTCACCATTTATTATCTTCAGCATCAGGGGAAAGGGGAGGGGACAAAAATGTATTAAGATCATCCTATGTGCCAGGCACTATGCTAAGAACTTTACAAATATCTCATTTGATCCTCACAATAACCTATGAGGCAGGTGCTGTTATAATTCTCATTTCAAAGTTGAGGAGACTGAAGTAGTTAGAAGTTAAATGACTTGCTCTAGGTCACAGGGCTAGTAAGTGTGTGAGATGGCCTTTGAATTCAGGTCTTCCTGACATCAGGTCCCTTGCTCTATTCACTGTGCTACCTAGCTGCCTCAGAATAATGGTGGTGGTGGTGATGGAGTTGGTGGTAGTGGTGATGGTGATGGAGGTGGTGGTAGTGGTAATGGTGGTGGTGGTGGTGGTGATGGAGTTGGTGGTAGTGGTGATGGTGGTGGTGGTGGAGATGGTGATGGAGTTGGTGGTAGTGGTGATGGTGATGGAGGTGGTGGTAGTGGTGATGGTGATGGAGGTGGTGGTAGTGGTAATAGTGGTGGTGGTGGAGGTGGTGGTGGCAGCACCAGAAGCTCATGCTTATGTTGGGTTTCAAAGTTTACATTACACTTTCATTACGATAACCTATGTGGGAGGAGGGACAAGCATTTTTATCTTCATTTTAACTGATGAGGAAACTGGATCAAAAAGGTGAAAGTATTTGCCTACAATCACACAGTTAATAATTGACTCAAATAGGATTAGAATTCTCCCCATTCATTCACTCAATTATTCATTCAAGAAGCATTTACTAAGTCCTTAATTCCTATCAGTAACTGGTATGAGAGCCAGTCTAGTAAAGTGGATAGAGAGCTGGCACTGGTATCAGAAGACTAGTTCAATAACCCAGCCTCTATTAGATACTGACTATGTGATCCTAAACAAATCTCTTTATTTCTCAGTGACACAGACAGCTTTCTTAAACTACATTCCGAGTAATCATTTTTCTCAGGAGTTGCCAACATACTTGTGTCATCCCAGGTCTCTCTCTCTCTCTCTCCCTCCCTCTTTCTCTCCCCCTCCCTCCTTCCCTCCCTCTCCCTTTTCCTCCCCCTCTCTCTCCTCCTTCCTGTCCCTTTCTCTCTTTCTGTGTGTGTGTGTGTTTGTGTGAGTGCTTGCACACATGAGTTTGTGTGCATGTGCCAATCTCTGCCATCAATGAGCTTAGAATTTATTAGCAGAAATATATTCTATGAATACAGATCTAATCTTCTGTCTCTATAACATGTCCCTTGTTTTAAATCCCTTAGACATCAGAGTTGGAGAGCTGGAGGTAGAAATCACCATAGCAATGATCTAGTCCAGCTTCCTGCCCAATGAATTCATTCCCAGAGCTTGGATATGATGGCTGCTTATCTTTAAATCTGTCTAGATTCCAGCTGAACTTAAATTCCCTCAGAATCCTGAAAGTAGTTGAATGTCTTTTGGGAAGTGAGTGCTAAATGAAATATAGACTCATCACATTTGGATCTGGAAAGAACCTTAGAGGTCATCCAGTCTAGCCCTTTTATTCACACAGTTGAAAAAAACAGATTCAGAGAGATACTTCGCATGAGCAAGTCCTCAAACTAGGGCTTGAACCTTAGTCTTGTGACAAATCCAATGATCTTTCCACTACCGCTAAATTTAAAGGACAAATAATGGCTTCCACATTAACCTCTTCAGAGAAAACTGTATCTAAAGGGGCACAACAACTTAACATATGAGGAATGGGGCACACACTTAGAGAGCATGTTTGTCCAAGGTATTTGGCATCAAAGGCAATTCATGCTCTTGAAATTGTAGCACCAGTGATGTAATCCTGCTGCCCCTACTAATCTCCACTGGACATGTAATTTCTGCCAGATATTGCTCCATTGGGTGATGCCCCACTGGATCATAATTTCCCAGATACCTAGTCTCTGACAGATATAATTTGCATATAATGTACTGGATGCTGATCTTCTGGACATGTAATCAATTCTGAAAACTGCTCTTCTTGAAACATAATCTTTACCAGATCCTGCCAAGAAAGCTCTGGGCACATGGTTGAAGAATGTTTCCAGCTTCCAGCTCAACTGGAATTTTTACCTGTCTCTTCCTCACAAGAAGAGTGGTTGCCTTCCTTCTCCCCTAACTTCATTCTAGCTCATGGTGTACCAACCCTCTGACTCCAGGCAGCTCTGGGATTCAGTGTTCCCCCATTTTCCAAACACAAACCACTTCTGTTCTCTCACATCGAGTTATTGATGAATGGGCAGGAAAAATTACAGAATCCAGACCTAGCCCAATTAGTAAGGCTGTTGGATTGTGTACTTTTATAACACTGACTCCTCGTCTTTTTCTTGAATATAAGCAGTCAAGGCCTGAGAAGTTCTTTGAGGGGACACTTGTGTCTGGAAGCTTCCAGATGCAAAAGCTCCAGATGTGAAAGATTCCAAAAGATAGGGCAAGAAAGAGATACACAACAGTCAGGAAGGAGGTGGAGCTAGACTAGGGAATGGAGAGCTTATTGGACAATGAAAGAATAGGCCAGAAAAGTCAGAGGTTTCATTTTGTTTTCTCCGGAATGAAAGAAGGATCTTCCAATTCATTCATAAGTGAGGGGGCTGCATGATTGTGCAGAATAAGTACACTGCAGTGGAGAAAGACTATTTTTTAATAAAAACTAAATAGAAATAATAATACTTTTATTTCCATATCAGTTTAAGGCTTCACCTGTTTTCCTTAAACTACTGGAGAAGGAAATGGCAAACCACTCCAGTGTCCTTGCCGAGAAAATGCTATAGACAGTATGGTTCATGGAGTCAAAAATGACTGAACAGTGACAATAGTGGTCCATGTACATATTATTTTCTTCATCTTATGAATGAGCAAAATGACTCTAAGTGAGATGAAACTATTTCCTTAGCATTACACAGATCTAGTGTCTCTGACTTCAAATTAATTCTTCTTTCTACCATTTGATGACGAACTCTTCATCCTGCTACCGGGGATGTGAGGAAGTTTAAGAAACTTAGCCATCTAGCTACTGCTAGTGAATAGATGCTAAATTTAAATTTTAGGAGATCTGGGTTTAGAGCCTGCCTCAGTTACCTATTTATTCTCTGACACATTGTAAAAGGGGGACAAGAAGGTATGTAGAACTACTTTGCAGGGTTATCATGAAACTTACGTGAAAGAATGCAATCATCACTTTGGCATGTGGACTTTAAGGGACTATACCAATGTGGCTCCTTATTATTCCGATGGTGGCAGCCAGTCGATATAGAGTGCAGCAAAAGGATTTGAGCATTATTTAAGAAGACTATATGCAATTCCAATTTTTATCATAATTGGATTTTGCATGCTGTGATAAATAGAGAATTAGTTTAAAAAAAGATTAATATATTAAGTGAAAGAAATAGGGGATGGGGAGTCCCTGAGTTGGGTAGGGGTAGAGTTCTGCAGACTGTTTTCCTTCCTGACTGGGTTCATTTTGTCAGAGTCCTTCCAGCTGCCTCTCAAATTATCTTACAGAGGTAATCTACATGTTGGCCTGGACCTGACATGTGAGTCTTGATCAAATGCAAGAAACAGTAAATATTTCTGTGAAGGCTATATATGAGGATGTCTAGAGACTGGGTGTTACAACTATTTGGTTCTTCAGGAATTCTTACTTGAAAACAAAAAGTTGGAGACAGGCTCAGCTCTTCCCCAAATTCAAATGTGGATGCCATGGACGGCGTGTCAGACCTCATTATTGCTAATTCTTCGTTACTACTTCCTAAGCAAATTGAATTAGATTCTACATTTTTTTCTCTTTCTCCTAATTCACTGGATTTTCTCTAATGAATATAGATGCAAAAATTTTAAACAAGATTTTAGCAAAACGAATAGAGCATCTTATCAAGAGAATAATACATTATGATCAGGTAGGTTTCATACCAGGAATGCAGGGTGGTTCAACATTAGGAAAACTATTAGCATTATTCATCATATCAACAACAAAACTAACAGAAACCACACGATTATCTCAATAGATGCAGAAAAAGCTTTCCACAAAATACAACACCCATTCCTATTAAAAACACTGGAGAACATAGGAATAAAGGGAACTTTCCATAAAATAATAAGCAGAATCCTAATTCATAGGGCCATACAGTTATAAATTCAGAGCTAGAAGAAACCAAAAAGTCATCTAGTCCAACTCTGCCATTTTACAAACAGGAAACCAAGGTTGAAGAAAACTAGACTTTATACAAGGTCATACAGATAATGTCAGAGATAGTATTTGACTCTAATGTATAAAGGAGATGGTTGTTCCATGTCACCACATTCTCCTCCATTAGAATGTGAGAGCCTTGAGAGCAGGGACTGTCTTTTCTTGTCTTTGTATGCCCAGTGTTTACTTAGCACAACCCTACAGCATAATAAGTAGTAAATAAATCCTTGTTAACCTGATTTAATTTAACTTAAAACTTCCTCTGAAAAACCAAATAAGAATCACTCCTGTGGCATATTATCCCAGAATGCTGCTCAGTGCCTCAAGAGGTTGTGACATGTCCAGGGTCACAGAGACATTATGTCTCAAAGGTAGAACACAGAAACTCCCTGATTCTGGAGTTAGCTCTATAAGGACAACTGAGAAACCACCACCACCAATAAACAAGTAGCATTTATATAACTCTTTGAGGATGGCAAAGCATTGTAAGAATATTATATAATTATATAAAATTTTATGAATATTTTGAATATTATATAGTTATATGAATATTACATAACCTTATCTCCACAATAACTCTGCAAGACAGGTACTATTATAATGGCTATCTTTCAGATGAGGACAGTGAAAATGGGATTTTATGTGACCTGCCAAAAGTCACAGAGTTGCTATCAGGCAGAATTTCAATTTAGGTCTTCCTTATTCCTAAGTCTTATATCCACTGATTTACAAAATAGCGTCTCTCTTCCACAGAGAACTGTTCCTCCACCCACTACTATGTCCCACAGTGCATTTCTTTATATCATTTTAGTGTGTCATATTATTCAGTGCTATAAAGATGTGATATGTTCTGGAATATCCCTTTGGGTTTAAACCATAGCTCTAACCATTGCCTATGATGGGATTTCAGTTAAGTCCCTTTTCCTCTCATGGGTCTCAAGTCCCTCTTTTGTGAAATTAGGGCTTTGGAATAGATGAGCCCAAGGTCCCTTCCAACTTTATATCTATGGAAGGGTGCAAAGATATTATTAGGGACTGATCTTGTGGTATAAACACCATCCCCTAAACTTTTGTGTCTTCTTGGGATGAATTATATACTTCAGCACATGACTTGCCCAGAGCTACGCAGAACATAGGGAATATACATCCTATCTCACATTCCTATAACACCGTAAAGTTTTCATAATGCTTTCACCACAGCAATCCAATTGCAAGGATTATTGTCCCCCTTTTAGGGGCTCAAAGTGGTGAGTGAGATTATTTACCCAGGATCCAGAGCTAGTAAATATCAACTCTGGGCTAAATCAGCCAATATATCAATCAGTTAAGAAAAATTAATTAAAAACCTACTACACGCCAAGGACTGTGTTAGGATCTAGGGAAATAAAGACAAAAATGAAACACTCCATACCTTTGCACATATGAATTCTGTTGGGAAGGACAACATGGACACATGTCTGGGGTGTGGGCAACTTCCCCATTCTTGAAATAATCACAGAAGGTGGCCACAGAAGTTAAATTTTTATTGTAGAAACATGGTGCTGGCAGTCTTTAATCTCCATATGATTATGACTACATCTTTTTGGTTGAGGCAAAAGAGCCAATGAGTTTGTTCCACTGAAAACTGACCAAGTCAGGGTCAAGGGGAAGAGGGCAGGAGCCAAGGAAGGACATTAAATAAAAGTTAAATCCTTGAAAGAGTCAATTGAGTTCAAGAGTTTAGTAGTTTAGGTTAGTCAAAAGGAAATCCAACTATCATGGGAGTAAAAAGATGCTTTTTATCATTTTGGTATGAATGGAGGAAGGTTTCTCCTTATTCTTATTGACCATAGTGCCTAGCATTACAACTACCAATCGAAATGGAGACAACACATCCAATAGTTGGAGGATATTCAATACAAGAAAGTTCAAGGCACATTTGAGGAAACAAAGTCACTCTCCAGCAAGATATGGACACAGAGTCATTAGAGGCCACAGAAAAGTTGAAGTGCCAGAAATCCTGATGGAAAAGTGAGTTGGCTATGAGTTCCAAAGAGAGTCCTTGCCATGGAGAACTGAGCAGCAAATAGCACTTCCCAAGGAAATTCAGACCTTGAAATATCGAAATTCTGAATTATTTTGGCTGTATGTTCCCTGTATATGTAGCTCACTGACATTGTGCACCAAGTTTGTGCCTGCTGTTCTCATAGGCACTGTGGGAATATGTGGGAAATAGCTCCAGCTTTATTTAGGGAAATGTTTTATAGTTATTGCTTAAACTGCGCTATCTTATTAATAAATTTTATTGAGAACTAATTAGTGTTTACTGATTGTTAATGGTTAGCATACCGCTGGGGGCTTTTCATTATACTATTATGAGTAAATCTACACAAAGAACCTCGGAAACTCAAGGCTATAACGTTCCTTCTAGGGAACTGGAGACTGTGAGTATAAGTTGAGGAAGTAATTCAGAGGTAGGGCTACACACATGCACACATACATATACAAGTGTGTATGTGTATATGTGTGCATATATACATGTGTATGTATATGTATATATGCACTGTACACACAAACCCATACACATACACATATATGCATATACATATATGCATATATACATACATATATATAAATATGTATATATGTAATTACAAGAAGCTGTGAAGTCATGAAAGACTTCCATGGAAATTGAAATGAGCTTTGAAGGAATCTTTGGGTTCTAAGGGGCATAGGTTTTGGGAGCACATTGCAAAAATTAGGGACAGACAAAAAGAAGCGAGATGGAACATCACGTGTGTTACAAAGCGAGATGACTAGGGTATAAAAGGTATGTGTATATGTGTGTGTCTATCTAGAAAGAAAGGTTGCAACCAGACTATTAATTACTTTAAATATCTACTAGAAGAGTGAATTTTGTTTTAGAGGTAGCAGATACTGAAGTTTATTGAGCAAGATTCAGTTACTAATTTTGTGAGTCTTAATTTCCTCGTCTGTAAAATGGGTATCATGGGATCACAGTACGTGTAGTTAGTTGTTTCAGTCATGTCCAACTCTCAGCGACTCCATTTGAGGATTTTTTGGCAAATTTATTTGAGTGACATGACATTTCCTTGACCAGCTCATCTTTCAGATAAGGAACTGAGGCCAATAGGGCTAAATGAGTACCCAGGGTCACAAACTAACCCAAATCTACATTTGAATTCAGGATAATGAGACTTGCTGACTCCAGGTCTGGCATTCTATCCATTTCACCAACTAGATGTCTGCATCACTCCCAGTACCTCTCCCATAAAATTAATGTAGAGCCATAAAAAACATAAAGGAGTCTCCTCCTTCTTGTTAACTCTAGAAATGCCTCCAAACCATAATTCCAAAATCCAGACAAAGGCGAATACCAGGATGAAGGAAACAAAATATTTTATTACTTTCTTGTTGTTGCTTATTTGTGTCTTATTCTTTGAGACCCCTTTTGGGATTTTCTTGGCAAAGATCCTGAAGGGATTTGCTATTTCCATATCCATCTCATTTTGCAGAGGAGAAAGCTGAGGCAAACAGAGTTAAGTGACTTTTCCAGGGTCCCACAGCTGAGGTCAGATTTAGACTCAGGAAAATGAGTCTTCCTGACTCCAGGTGCAGAACTTTATCCACTGTATTTCGTAGCTGCTCCATGTCATTGCTACTCCCTTTTCGTAGGCCACAAGCCACACAAATACTAGAGAGAAGCAAGTGTAGAAAAATAGAAATCATTTGGTGCCGATAACTTCATTACTTTTACCATAACGTTATTAGACAGGTTTTGTCACCATAATAAACACACATTAAAATTTGACAGTGGCATTAAACTTGACATTCATTACTTTATTTCTGCAAAGGGTTCATACCAAAGAACCCCTGTCCCTCCTGATCTGATACAACAGGGCATCTTTTGAGACTAGATCATCTTTCATTTAGATCACTTCCCTTCTAGGTTAATGAGAACGCAGACCAGCTCAAAACCATACACTAGATCCTTAGAAGATGCACACAGCTTATATATTAGAGAAAGAATTCTGGTTCTGGGGGTCCAAAGGTCAGAGGTTGAATCTCAGCTCTACCATTTATAACTGCACAACTATAGGCAACTTTGTCTTCTAAATCACACTATCCTTTTCTCTATTGAAGGGAAAGAACTGGATTTTTGTTTTCAGCTTGGTGAGTTCTCAGGACAAGAATCTTTCCTGTTGATGCAGATCTATCTAGCCAAGTCCTTGGGGATTGCTTGAGGCAGAAAGACTTTTTCAGAAACAGACAACTAATAAGTGTCAGAGAGGTAAGATTTAAACATAGGTCTTCCTAACTCCAAGCCAACCATTCCATCAATTTATCCCATATCTTTTCTTTCTTCCTCTGTAAATTAATGAAGATAATTTTATCCTACCTATATCTCCCAGGGTTATTGTGAGAAAAGTGCGAAAAGTTCCATAAAAATGTAGAAAAAAATTGTCATCAAATATTGCACTTTAATTTCTTCTGTAAAACAGGAATAATAACATTGCCTTTCTTATCCCCTAGGACAGTGGTAAGGATAGTATTTTGTAAAGTATAAGGTTTTCTATAAAGGTAGAAAAGGCAAAACTTCCTGAATACTGAGCTTCATTTTTCTCTGTTACATCATGGGTTAATAATATTTGCTCTACCTGTCTCAGTTTTATGATGAAAATGTATTCAAATCTTACATAAAGAGAGACTGAACAAAAATTCAAACGCTTTTAGAAATGTGACTGGCATAGCTTCCAAAAAAAGAAAACAAAAAGAACTGAAGATTTTTGTCCCTACTCAGGTAAGCAATCTTATACATATTGAAAGGTCCAAAATGTTTGACTAGGAAATCCATTCTGTATAAATTTTTCCATAAATTGCTTCATTATGTTTTATCATAATTCTACTTGTTGTTAAAGTTCACTTTTTTGTCGGGACAGTGATATACACTATAAAGGTCCATACAATTGGCAAAATTGTAAATAAACACATCTTATCTATCTATGAATGAAGTCAATTAGAGACTTGCACAGGAGACTATGGCTAGTAGTGGGTTTGGTCAAATTCTGAGTGCTGCTAAAAAAAAATACCAAAGGAAATCTTTTAAAGGTTATCTAAGCTGAAAATGGATATCAGTATATCTTCACTGACAGGCAGAGACTAAACAGATTATGACGTCTGTGAAGAAAGCCTATTCCAAATTTCACGTGCATTCCCAGAAGCCATTGTAGTTGAATGCAATGCAAATTGTACCATATGTAGAGTTTAGATATCAATACACTGTATATTGACTACAACACACTTTCTAATATTTTTAAAGGCTGTAATCTATTTCAAAGTTCTCATAATAAATGGAAGGGGGGAGTTTCAGGGCTGAGAATCTTTCTACATGCATTTCTCAACTAAAGCAGATGCCTCACAGTGGGGCAGGGGCAGGGGGGTAGGTAGGACGAGGTTAGGCTCTTAAAGCCTAAACTGGCAGGTACAGCTAAACTGGAAAGGCATAGTTATGGACTGTGTGATTCTCCTCCAAGAGAACCAGTCTAGGTAAGTGGGAAAAGACTCACTGCTGGAAAGTTATGCACCAGGGGATATTTTTGTTTTATATTGGGTGTTTTTTATGCTCCCAACTAACTCCCTCATGCAGGTGACAACTAAGATGTGGAGGGAGACCCACCCTTATGAAATCACAGTATTCAGAAATGTTGAAATAGCGTATGCTTTACTCTTTACTGTGTCATGTGCATCATTGGGCATCTAAGAGTTCCACTTATGAGCTACCCAGGATGGTAAAAATTTGGTCTGAACACATGAAGACATGGTCCTCACATTACAAAGAAGGTAACCTTGCTCACAGCATCATGCATAACCCACTCTGGGCCCATCTGGCAGATTTGTGCAATTTACTGATTAAAATGAAACTGTGTCCAACCTTTTGGTGCATGAAGCTGCCTTTCTCCTGCCAAATAGGGGAGCCAAAGGAGGTCTATTTCCATTTAAACGCTTGAATGGTTAAATTTTTTAGCATTAAAATGCTGACATCAATCCCTGTAGCCTGATCAAAGGGCTTGCCAGAAAAACACCTTTGCATTGTGAACAATGGCCAGAAGGAGGGTAGGTTCATCTTTTGTAAAGGGATCCAGACATCAAACCTCCTGACCCCACATTTAGCCCTTCTGATTAATCTGGCTAGTTACTGCATCACTGAGGTCAGATGTTTTAAAAGTTTTGAAATATGTTAAGAAAACATAGCATTGAATGGAGCTGTGTTAAACTTTGGAAATGGGAGGGCATATGGACTGACTGAAAAAAGAGAAAAAGTATAGAATGGGATCACTGAGGAAAATAAGGCTATAATGTTAAGGAGAGCAGCCTGGTATAATGCAACAACCCTTCCAACACTTCAAGCCAGCAACATTCTCTTTTCTGGATTAAATAGCATTTCACAATTTATAAAGGGATTTAGATTCGTTATTTTATTCAATCTATTAACTACCTGTTAATTCTTCTTTATAGATATTAATACCCCCATTTTACAGATGAGGGATCTAAGATTCACAGAAGTCATGGACATGACTGAGTTCACGTAGTTAGTGAGGAGGCAGAACTCATGCATTTGGATTTAAACTAAATATACTATGGTGTTTCCTTCATCATGACTGGTAATTCAGTTGAATTCCACCTCAAACCCTTTTTAAATAAATGCAAATGCCCATAGGTGGAGTCTCATTTTAAACTGTGATTTGAGAGCCAAATTTAGAATTCAGTCTCAACAGGTGGGTGGCATATCCTAGGAAAGAAATGGCTAGAAAAGGATTGTCTCGATACAAAGAATATGAGGAATAATCTTCATCTTTCTCCCAAGGGTGGTCCCTTTTTACAGTGATGATCCATGTATTTGCTGTACCAGAATTATCTAAGTTTGAGGCTTCCAAGAAATAGGAATTTAAAATCAGAAAATCTTAGAACAAGAAAAGATCCCTGTCCCTTCCTATAGCCTGAAACTCAGATAATGTAAGAACTAGAAGAGAAATTAAAAATGATCATGTCCGATCTACTCATTTTAGAAATGCGGAAAATGAAGGAAAGAGAGCTGTCCAAGATTAAAGGGCTAGTTAGTAACAGGTTAGTGGCATGAAGCCCTGCCTTCAAACTTCTAGGTCATTTTTTCTCTCTACTAGAACCTGGAGAAATGATCATCCAGGCCTCTGACTAGAATGCCTCCACAGACAGAGAACTCACCACCACCCAAGTCAATCCATTCCATTTCAATGTAATAGTGAACTTGACTTATTTCCTCTAAGTAATATACCCTAACAAAACAAACAAAAAACAACAGAAATAGTTCTACCTAGTTTTGATCTTTTTCCAAAAGAGAACCCTTCAAATTCTTGCAGGTAATTATCATGCCCCATGTCTCTTTTCTCCAGTCTAAATATCCCTAGTTCCTTCAGCTACTTCTTCTTTGGTAACTATAACAGATTATAGTTGTCCAAAAATATAATGGACTATTTTGTGATGGTTGTGAGTTCTCTTTCAATGAAGATAGAAAGAAGTATAGTGCAGAAGAAGGAGTGCTGGATTTGGATGTGGAAGACCAGGGTCCAAACTTGGCTCTTCTGTTGAAAATTCTGAATGAATCAATCAACCTCTCTGGGCTACGCTTTCCTCATTTATACAAGAGGATAGGATTAGTGACCTCTTAGTTCTCTTTTAATCCAATGTCTGTCTTAATAAAGAAGTTTTATGACAATTTGTTGGGAATGTCATAGTTTTCTTATATCAGGGAGATAACTCCTAACTCTCATCCAACCCCTATTGGCTAATGTGTCCTGGATGGTGGGAGTGGTTTTGTGAGTGGAAAAGGAGCTCGATTTCCTTTATGCATATGCTCCTCTGGACATGGTGCAACTTGTCAATGTCCCTCTTAAAAGCACCCAGAATTCATCATAATTGCCTAAAGTAGCACAGGAGATGCAGGTATGATCCAGGAAGGAAGGGGCAAGTGACAATTATTTCTGAGAAGTGGGCCAAGGAGGACAGACAAACAAACACTTACCAATCTTTGTTAAATCTATCCCAAGCCATTTTTGGATCAGGAAGCAAGTTAGTGCCTAAGGTCCTACATTTTTTTCTAGAAGGTCAGGTTAAGGGAATTGCATCCAGTAAAATGTCTCTGTAAACTCTTTTTGTTTCCTTTGTGCTACGGAATCTTCCATCTCTGAAGAAGTCAAGGTAATAATTTTGAATATCAGCATAAACAATACTTAAGAGGTCATGCTCCCTTGTAAAACTCAAACTGACTGAAAATAATTTCCATTTTTTTACAAAGCAAAATCATTGAATAGAGAGCCCAAAGGGACTTTAGAAAATAGAGTGTTAAAACAACTGAAATGCAATACTTTATATTCAGAGGGCTTATGAACTTCCATGCAAGAATATAGAATATGTTGAAAGTTAGGTGAGACCTCAGGATAAAAAAAAAGAGTTTAGACGCAGACATAGAATACTAAGATTGGATAGGACTTCAGAGTTTATCTCATTCAATCCCATTCTAAAGAAGTTAAAGCTTTACTCCAAAATAAAGAGGATATAGAGTTTTGAATTGGGGCAATAAGGCCTTACTTATAATGAGCCTTGCTTCTCCCACAGATGAGAAGATTCTTTCATGGAGGACAATTTCCTGTAAATCCAAAACAATCACCTCAAAGATAATTTCCGAAGGCTAACTGAAAGCTAAGGGGGTAAAAACCGACTAAATCTTCAGATTAAAAATTATTGAATTCTTTGCATGTCCATCTCATAGTCCAAGGTCCTGCTATATAACAGAAACTTAATAAATACTTGTTGATTAACTGGTTTTTTTAGATTTTCTGAATAACTCCAAAGTCTTCCATTTGTCTCACAACTGGCCCTGAGGAATGACTTTTTTCAGGGCTACATATTAGAAATGAAATGATATGGAGGTAAATATTACTGAGTTTATTCTTCAGTATTTGAGGTAGGAAAGATATGTTAAGGAAAAAGATCACAGGAATATGGGAAGTATGGCATAATAGATAGAGATATCATGGCTTGGAGTCAAGAAGACCTAGGTTCAAATCATACTTCTGAAATATACTAGGTATTTGATTTAAGTCAAGGCAATAAATTGTTTGGTCCTCCCCTAAAACCTTCCCAAATGAGCTCTAAAAAACAGTGATTTAAACATCAGCTGCTCATCTGCAACGGTAAGGGAATTTCTAGATCAATGAAGTCATAGACCCAGGCCAAAAATAACCATTATCATGTGTCACGTACATTGCTGTCTTGTGTATGCACACATATCCACACAAATATGTATTACATATGTTTGGGAACCGTATATCCACATGTATGTTATATATACATATATGTGTTAGAACATCGGTTATAGAATGCTAGGCTGAAAGGGACCTCAGAACACGGAATGTATGAACACAGTTATAGAATGGTAGAATTCCAACAGCTAAATTGTTATATCTTAATAAGAGCAATAGCTCCAAATTCCATAGCAGTTTTAGAATTGAGAAAGGACCTGGAGTAAATCATCTCCTTTTACCCTCACAACAACACTTTGAGGTAATAAATATAAGTATCATTGTTTCCATTTTCATCATAAAGAAATTTAAGCATGGAGATATCAAATGATTTAAGTCAATCTATCACAGAGTTAATAAGTATCAGAAATAGGATTTGAACAGTGTTCTTAACCCAGTTTTTTTCTTTCATTTTCTATATTTATAAGGACCAAACATGTGAGAATGTTGACTCTTCTCATGGGACACATAAGTACGTGTTTATATGTGTGTGTGTGTGTTTACAGAGAGTTATGTGTGTATGTTTACAGAAAGGTGTGGGTGTGTGTGCGTGCACTAACAGATATTAGAAAGTTCAGAAGCATATTCTTCACTCTAATAGAACATATTGTCAAATAATGTTTTTTTGAAAGGTCAGGCAGAATAGGGATTAGATTTATATTGCTCTCCTGTAAAGAATAAAATTAGTATCAATTAGAATAGGGCAAAGGGGTACATGATAGAGGGAGGCAAATTTCAATTTATAAGGATGAAACATTTAGAAATTATAATTGTCTAAAAATATAATGGACTACCTTGTGATAGTAGTGAGTTCTCTGTCAGTGGAAATAAGAAAGAAGCATAGTACAGAGGAAAGAGTGCTGGATTTGGAGGCAGAAGACCTGGGATCAAACCTTGGTTCCTCTGTTTAAAATCTGTGTTGATGAGTCAATCAGCCAATCTGGGCTGCATTTTAATGAGGGGATAGGATAAGTGACCTCTTTGTTCCCTTCAAGCTCTAAATCAAGGCTTGTTTTAACAGAAGCTATATTACTATTTCTTGCTTCAGGGAGATGACTCTGAACTCTCATTCAATCCTAATTAGGTAATAATGTGTCCTGGATTGTAGAAGTGATTTGGTGAGTGGGAAAGAAAAGACCTTAATGTCATCAGGGAGGTAAAATTGTATTGGGAATTATCTTTTTGTCTACACTGGTGATTTCGGATTAGTTCTATAAAGTAACTCTATTTTTATGACGATATTCCTTAGATCCTCTGGGTTCTTTGAAACATTGAAGGAGATTATACAAAAGGAAAACGAAGTATTATTAACAAGCCAAAGAATCATGAAATAAAAATCTCATGGCTGGAAGGAACCTCAAAGAACATGAAGACCAAGTCCCTATGTGAATCAAGAATTCTGTCTACAATATTTTTCAAAGTAATCATTCTGTTTTCACTTCGGGGATTCTCATCTCTTTCCAAGGAATTCCATCTCATCGTTGGGCGTGTCTAATTCTTGGGAAATTCACTGTTATTCCTGAAATTCATCTACTTTCTTCTTCCCTTCATTGACCCTAATTCTGCCATATGTGCCTTTTTGTCGACATAAAGGAAAGAAAGGAAGCTGTTTTCTGATGCTCTTATTTTAATTTCATCGATGGGAACAATAAAAGGAAGCTTTTCACCATGATAGAGTCTTATATATTGAAGTAGAGGCAAAGCCATCTTTTGAATGTTTGTCCTCTAGCCCAAAGGAATCTATGTAAGGGCCTTTGAAGTAAGAGATGTTTCTAAGTTTTTTTGGCTGTGACACTTTATTTCTTAACATGGTTCATGATCTGGAAAGCTACCAATAATGAAGAAATCCTGAGGAATTTTAGCCAATGAGCATCTAACTTGGTACCACAGTCTTGCAAGTGGGAATGGTTAAGCCTCATTCATGAGTGGGTTTCTTGTTTAACACACATTAAAAAAGTGCAATATTTACATCTTGAATCATTTTATGACCAATCTTTTATATTATATGTAATATATATATACACATCTGTGTGTATATGTGACATATAAATATATGTGTGTTTATGTGTGCCTATGTATATGTGTGCATATATGTACATAGATAGTAAGAGCTGGAAGACACTTCTGAGGCAAGGATGTCCATAACTGGAAAAGAGATCATCCAGCTTCCACTTGAGGGCCTTCAGTGATAGAGAAGTCATTATCACCTGAGGTTAAGTCATTTTGTGTTTGGAAAGTGAAAATTATTAGGAAGATTTTTCCATATAGAGTCAAAAGCTGTCTCTCCTATATCTTCTACGTGTTGATCTAATCAACCTCTTTTATCTATTCCCCTTGGGAGGAGGAGGAGGAGGAGCAATAGGACAAAAAGGAGGAGGAAGAAGAGGAGGAAGAAAAGGAAGAAGAAGAAGAAGGAGCAGGAGGAGAGGAGAAAGAGGAGGAGGGGAAGAAGAAGCAGAAGACCAACACTCTATTCAAAGTATTATTCAAGGATAATAAGGTCAAAATATTCCTCCAAGTGATCTTTGGTTTGTTCATATAACAAATTATGTTTATGTTTAGCAATGTTTATGATTATGTTTTTGTTTAACAATAATAATTCATATTTATAAGACTGTTTAAATAAGAAATGGTAGTTCTTCATAATACTAAATTAGAAAATGCTAAACTTATGGTTACCTTGTGTCTTCAAGTATGAGGTAAAAACTCATTGTCTTCATTTGCATTCTGACCATAGGATCAAAGGGTCATAGATTTAGATCTAGAAGGAACCTTGAAAGACCACCTAGTTGACTTGCATTTTGCAGATAAGGAAACTTGGATCAAAAGAACTAATTACTTGCCCAAATTTGCACAGGTAATTAGTGATCGAGGTAGGATTTGAAACCTGGTCCTAGGACTCCAAATTCATTTCTCTTTCCACTCTACAATGGGAACTGGCTTATGTTGTTAGGACACGTTAATTTTGGTATCATGCCCCAGGGTTTTACTCCTAGAAAGTATTTATTTTTTGTTTAAGTGGATTAAATTAAGTCTAATTTGGGTTGAAATTTGTTGTGTTTATTACTTGCCATGTTACAAAATGAAAACTACCTGCCCCCATAACAAAAACCAGGTCATCTTGATCCCGTCACTCAAAGGGCTCCCTTGAATTCCTATTGCATCCGTTCTGAATGAACTATATCCTAGAAATTATTAAAACTGACATTTATATAGCTCTTTATGGTTTAGAAAGTTTTCTCAAAACTCTGCATGAGCATTTTCTCCAAATCTGACAAATAGAGAAATCAGTGGTCAGAGAGCCGAACTGACTTGTCAATTGGTTGAACAGTGAGTGATGGCTAGAACTGGAAGGAAAATTCATATCTCCATTGCTCTTACCAATATTGACATTGTACTCCTTCTTCTTAGTTTATGTTACCAATATCAATTGACTAAGGATTTTGTTATTACTACTTTTGGATAATTGTACATGCCTTGATAATTGTTTTCTTTTATATCCTTGGTTCTGAGCACCTGTGGTGGAGGGTGGAGGAGAAACAAACAAGCATTTATTAAGTACTTATCATATATCAGGCACTATGCTAATTGCTTTACAAGTATCACCTCATCTTATCCTCATTACAGCCCTGAAAACTGGTTTCTCTTATCTTCATTTTATAGTTGAGGAAAATGATGCATAGAGAGGTTATAGGAGCTGAGAATCATCCTAATAGGGATTCAGTTCTTCCTGAATCCAGACCCAGGGCTCTGTCCACTGGGCCACATAACTGACTCTTAGGCATTAGATATATACATGGTTTTTTTAAGTAACTTGATGATGATGGTTTTTTACATCTTATCTTCTGTACGCCCCAGACTAAATTTGGTATATTATGTTCAAATTGGGGTACCCCATTTCAAAAAAGACCTTGATTAACAAATACATAGGTGTGTATGTATATATACATATATATATATATATGTATATATACATACACATATATACATATGCATATGTGTATGTGCATGTGTGTATGCATGTGTCTATGTCTGTGTGTATACAGGAGGGCAGACAGGATCATGAAAGATCTCAAGATGTTGTCAAATGAGTATCAACTGAAGAAACATGGCGTGTTTAGACTGGAGAAAGAAAAGAATCATGATTAGGGAAACATGATAGATATCTTCAAGTATTTGAAGGACTGTTAACAGAAAATATATTAGACTTTTTTTGTTTGATTGCAAAGGACAAAATAAGATGCAATGGATGAGATTAACAAAAGGATTCATTTTGATAACATAAGGAAAAAATTCCTAATAATTAGAATCAACCAAGAATGGGATGGATTTCCTTTGGGAGTAATGGATCTACCTTGTTCAATATATTCAAATCAAGGATGGCAGATTACTTTGGGAACTTAATGTAGAGAGAATTGATTTTTAGGTGTGGTTTGGATGTGACATACATTAAAATTCCTTCCAACTCTGAAATTCTGTGATTCTAAATTTGGAAATCATGTGGTTATCATTTCAGCCTGAAACTAACATTGTGTAGTTTAAAGGTGCCATTTTTCATTCATGACATTACAGGGTAGCCAAGTTTAAACATTCAAAAATCAACTTCCTCAGTAAACTTTTATGTAATCCCAACTTTCTCTTCTTTCTACCTTTTTATAGAATTGAATGGAATCTTAAAAGTTGTAAGAAATCTCAGAGATCATCTTTTGCAATTCCTACTTGAAGCATAAATCCCTTCCACAGTGACGATGAGTGACTCAGACTACTTGAAGGTCTATGGTGATGGGAAATTCACTACCTTCAAAAGCAACTAATATTTTTGGTTCCAGTTAGACTTGAAAAACTAGGGAAAAAAACTGGAGGACCCAAAGGGTCTGGAGCAAAAAAAAAACCCAATACAGTTATATTTAGAATAATAATAACAGCTATGCTAAATATTATATCATTATGATGGTGATACACTGAAAACACTGATAAACTGATGGGCATTGAGAAGAGTATAAGGGAGATAATGTAGCATGACCTTAGAAAATCAGTTGAAGAAGGAGCCAAATGGAGTGAGAGCAACTACTCACCTAAGTTCTTAGACAAGGTCCCTTAGGTATCTCTAAAAAGAGAATCTGACTAAATTTTGGAGGTGCAGAATTCAATAGGAAAGAGACTGTGGCAGTTCCACAGCTGAGGACAGGAAGATTGATGGGAGGAATCTGTTCCATGAGGGTGGAAGAGCATACAGTGCACAACACAGCATGTCCGGGCTGTAGTAGGGTCAGCAGGAAAGCCCCAGGGTGGTCTGAAGAAGCAACAGCACTGAAGGATAGCAGCTAAGGCTGAGAGTCCAGTAGAGCCTAGTGAGTGAGAATCACTGAAGGAGGCCCAGGTATCTGCAGCAGCTGAACCTGAAACTTTCAGCCCACAGAGAAGATTAAATGTCTATAAATCACCTACTTGAACTTCTGGGTGTGATCATTAAACGCTCTCTCCCCCTTTCCTTGTTGACCTTGAAAGAACCATAAAATATTTCCCCGGAAAAATTCTGGACCAGTGGAATCAGCAGAAGGGGCAAACAGTCTCATAGAACCTGAGGCTAGGAAAATAGCTAAGGGGGATTCCTCTTACTGTGGCAGAGGACCAAACTGTCCCAGACAGCTGGAGCTTCAGGAGGGTGGAGCCTCACATTAGGATCCACATGTGCCTAAGCACTCGGGGAAACAGGAAAACACTACAGCAGCTGGGATCATCAAGTACTGAGCTTACCTTTGCTCTAGTTCAGCTGAGAAGATCTCCTGTGACCAGACCACCCCTCCCCCACACTTAACAAGTTAGCTCCAGGGCTCATCCTAGGAAACACAAACAGAATTCACCTGCCTTTGCTTTCTCACACCAGCCAGCTCAGCACCAAGTTCTTCTGTGTTTAGCTAAAAGAACAAGAGCCCACAACAAACAAACCCTCACCATTATGAGCAAGAAGCAAAGGTAGAAGGAAAAGATCATAGAATCTTTCTATGGGGACAAGGAGGTCAAAATTTGAATACCAAAGAGGTCAGTATTGAGACTGTACTCCCATCTGAAACTTCAGAATTGACTGTGAACTACTCACATGCACAAAGAGCACTCCTAGAGCAGTTGAAGAAGAAAATAGAAGAAGAAATGGGCAATAATTTTACAAGTATGATGAATTCACTGAAGAGAACAGCTCTTTAAAAAGGAAAATTGAACATGTGGAAAAGGAAGTACAAAAATTTACTGAAGAAAATAATTCCTTAAATGGAATAATTGGACAGATGGGAAAGGAAATGCAAAAGTTAACTGAATAAAACAATTTGATGAAAATTAGAATTGGACAAGTAGAAGCTAATGACTCTATGAGACATCAAGAATCAGTCAAACAAAATCTAAAGAATGAAAAGACAGAAGAAAATGTAAAAACAACTGACCAGGAAAATAGATCCAGGAAAGAAAATTTAAGAATTATTGGTCTACCAAAAAGCCATGATGAAAAAAAAGAGCCTGGACAATATCTTCCAAGAAATCATCAAGGAAAACTACCCAAAAGTGCTAGATCCAGAGGGCAAAATAGTCATTGAAAGAATCCACCATTCACCTCCTGAAAGAGACCCCAAACTAAAAATACATAGAAATATTGTTGCCAAATTCCAGAACTATCAAGTGAAGGAGAAAATACTACAGGCAGCTAGAAAGAAACCATTCCAATATCAATGAGTTACAGTCAGGATCACACAGGACCTTGCAGCTTCTACATTAAAAGATAGAAGGAATTGGAATGTGATATTTCACAAAAAGCTGGGAATACAACCAAGGATCAACTACCCAGCAAAGTTCAGCATAACATTTCAGGCAAGGAGATGGACATTCAATGAAATAAGAGATTTCCAGACTTTCCTGATAAAAAGAACAGAACTCAACAGAAAATTGGATCTTCAAATGCAGGTGTCAAGAAAGGCATAAAAAGGTAAACAGGGGAAAAGAAAATTTGTTACTCAGTTTGGGCAAACTGTTTACCTCCCTATAAGAGAATTGTACATCTATTATGAAATATAAAAGTGAAATACATAGATAGAGGGAATGGTTATAAAGTAAATTATATGATGATAAACGTGGTTTAAGCATGAGAAGGGATTGTAACAGGAGATGTGAAAAGGAGGAAGTAGAAAATGGTAAATTACATCACAGGAGGAAGTACAAAATTATATTACAGTAGAGAGAAAGAGGAGAGGGAGATGAGCATTGTTTGAGAGGTACTCTCTCTGATTTGGTTCACAGAGGGAACAACAAATTTAATTAAGTATATAAATCTAACTGGCTCTATAGGCAGTAAGAGGGGAAGGGGGAAAGAAAGGGAAGGGGAGGCTAAAAAGGAGGGAAGAAGTAGTAGGGGTAAAGGGGAGTAAAAGGGAGGGGGGCTGAAAGAAAGAAGGTAAGACTGTGGGAGGTGGTGGTCAAAACTTAAAACTCTATTGTGGAGGGGAAGGGAGAAGGGAAAACTAGAAGTACAAATGGTGGGAAAGAGGAAGGGAAAGACGCAGAGAGTAATCGTAACTGTGAATGTGAATGGGATAAATTCTCCTATAAAACTATAAGAAATGATGAACAGGAAGACTTTAGAGAGGCCTAGAAAGACTTATATGATCTGATGCTGAGCGAAAGGAGCAGAACCAGGAGAACTTTGTGCACAGCAAAGACCACAGTGTGCAAGATTTTTCTGATAGACTTGGAACTTCATTGCAATGCAAGGACTTAAAAAAATTCCCAATGATCTTTTAAGGCAAAATGCCTTCCACATCCAGAGAAAGAACTATGGAATCCAATCACAGAATGTAGTAGAAAATTTTCTTTTGTATTACATTTTGGTTTGTTATGATTTCTCCCATTCATTTTAATTCTTCTACACAGCATGACTATAGTGAAAATATATTTAATAGGAATGTATGTGTAGAACCTATATATAATTGTATGTCATTTTGGGGAGGGAGGGGGAAATTAGGGGGAAGGAGGGGAAAAATTTCTACGTTATATGGTAGTGATTGCAGAACACTGAAAATAAATAAAATTTATTTTAAAAAAACAAAAACAAAAAATTATGAGGGTCCAAAAAAAAAAATAAAGAAAATCAGTTGAAGAAACTAGTGAACTATCCTGAAGAAGGCTCATTGAAGTCACAAATGTATTTCTCATATATTTAAAACTGTTTTATAGAACAATTAGATTTTTTTTATCTCAAAGGCAAGACAAGGAACAATGGTTAGAATATACAATTAAGTCAATTTAGATTTATATATAAGGAAAAAATGTCCTAAATCTTAGAACTAACACAAAAATGGAATAGGCTCTCTAAGAAAGAATGGGGTTCTCTCTCACTTTAGGTCTTCATGTAAAGGCTGGATAACCACTTGTTGGGTCTTTAGTAGAGGGGATTCATGTTCAGTGGTGTCAGTTTACATGAGACTTCTGCATTTCCTTCCAGCTCACAGATTCCATGACATCACATGCTGTCCCATGATCTCTAATAGAATGGAAATTCCTTGAGGTTAAAAATGGAGATTTTTGCCTTTTTATCCATAGCACCTGATACTAATACCTAGTGTTTATTAAGTATTCATTTAAAAAATATTCATAGGATTGAATTGAATCAAATGAAATTGTCATTCCAAATGATAATGTGAGTGGAAGCATTTTATTGAATTAAGAGTCCTGATATTTGGAGTCAGGGGAATTGGGCTCCAATCCTGCCTTCAATACTAATGTGTTATGTGGGCTATGGACCATGTAGTAACAGTAGTATCCACCTCTCTAAGCATCAATCTCCTCTTCTGTAAAACTAGTATAATAATACTTGAGATTACCTTCCTCATGGCATTATGTGGAAGGTATTTTGTCAACTGTACCATGATAAAGATTCTTCTGGAGGGCAGATACATAGACTGGTGTGAGAAAACTTTCCCTAATTCTCCAGTCTAAATCCTTCCCAGATGTGACCAGGATCTTCCTTTCCCAGGCCCTTAGATACCAGGGGGATGTGACAGCCTAGCTGGTTTCAATGAGCAAGATGTCACCTACTCCAAAACTTGTGCTAGGATGGAGGACCTCCAGAACTTTATCATCTCCCCTGACACTGGGCCCTAAGGACCATTAGGCCTTATCATCTGATCTGTAATTATGCCCTCTAAATTTCTGGGAAAGTGCCATTGGGTCTATACATCCATATTCTAGCTTACCATTTCCTCATATGCAGCCCTCTTCAATTAGAATATAAGCCCTTGGACAAAAAGGATTGTTCCACTTTTCTGTTGGTATTCTCAGAGTTTAGTACAGGGTAATAAATGCATTTCTATTTCATTCCATGTCACACAGATATGTTAGTTATGCTTAAACAAGTCAGTCACATGAGTGTTGCCATCTTTTAAGCAGTCTCTGCCATCCAGTACTCAGTACAACACTGGAGCTGTCTTTGGATACAGAGATTGTTGCATATTTTCATTCTTTTCATCCTTCATTTCAAGAAGAAGAAAATACCACATAATGAGAGGAGCATTAGACCTAGGGCCAGAATATCTTGGGTGAATCCCAGTTGAGCTATGCATATGTGAACAAATCAATGCATTTATCTGCCCTTGGCTGGTTCACCTGTAAAACCAAGTGGATGAACTAGATTAGAAGTCATAGACCCTTCTTTGGCAGTCCAGTGAAGCCTACAGACTTGAATGATTTTAATGTTTTAAATTTAAAATAAAATACACAGGGTTATAATGGAAATTAAGAGTTATTTTACCTATTGAAGTTCATAGATCCCCTGAAATCTATCCATAGATAGTTAGGACCCATGAAACCAGGTTAGGGACTACTAAACTGTATGGTTTCTCAAATCCCTTCTGGCTATTGGGTTGTCATTTTTGGAGCTAGGCAAAAAATAAGTGTAGTGAATATGTTGGGTGACTTAAATTTGGAAATAGTGTTTTTGCTTCAAAATCAGGTCCTGCTATAAAGGTTAATAAGGTCTTGGTTATCTTACCTTTTGGGTCACAAGACCCAAAGTAGTCATCATTTGGTTTATTGGAATAAGTGTCCCTTAGGGGACTAATTCCAAAGGACACTAGTTTGAAAAAGAATCATTTAGATGCACAAATTGTAATCTGTTAAAAAGATTAGTATTGTGTGGTGCAGCATTGCAAAATAGTGAAAAGAGCAGAAACCTGATAATCAGGAGAACTTGATTTTAATCCTGACTCTGCAACTCATTTATGGAGTGACAGATTGACTGCCCCTACCTGAAGCCCCATTTCTGCATCTGTATAAAAAGAACATAGGACTAGATAATCCTTACTCCTCTAGGTAAATCCTCTTCCAGCTCTATCATTCTTCGTTCTATTTTCAAACACTTTGGAAGGTCCCTTTCAAATCTAAAATTAGATTATTCTTGTGTCTTATGCACAGTAAGTACTTAAATGATTGTTTAATAATAATCCTCAAACTGTGAACATGTCCAGGTGAAAAGTAGAAATATATAGCTCTGGACTTCAGGCTTCTAGTGTTTGGACAAGTCACCTTCACCTTTTCTGGTCCTTAGTTTTTTCATCTTTAAAATGTAAGTCTTGTACTGTTCAGTCATCTTTCACTCATGTCCCCTTCTTCATCACCCCATTTGGGATTTTCTTGGTAAAGATACTGGAGTGGTTTGACATTTCTTTCTCTAGCTCATTTTAGAGATGAGGAAACTGAGGCACATGGGATCAAGTGACTTGTTCAGGGTCACACATGAAGTAAGTGTCTGAGACCAGATTTGAATTCTGGAAGAGGAATCATTCTGACACTAAGCTTGGATACACTGTACTAACTCCCCTAGGTGCTGTACTTGATAAACTATAAATTCACTCTGAAAGCTAAATCCTATTTTTTTATCACCTAATGAGTTTCCAGAATCAATAAGAACCTGAGTGAATAGTGTACAGGAGTATCAATCAATCAAAATATATATATATATATATATATATATATATATATATATATATATATATATATATAATGACTTAGTTTCTTTTAATCATGGTTAAAAAAAAAGTTTAAACAAAAATCATCTTATGTCTCCATCTCCAGTGCAATTCTTGAAAATTTCCAGCAAATAGCTGCAAAGACCTGTAGCTGTTTTGACAGGTTATTTGATCTGTCCTATAATTTGATCAGTGATAATTCCAATTACCCTCAGTGAAACTAATTTCCATTTTCACTAAAAATAAACACTGAAAACAAAACAGTATTAGAACAAAGATGATCTCTCTCTCCATACTCACACATACACAAGCACAAATACGTGTATATGTATATATATAATATATATTATATATATGTCCACAAATACTCATCTCTAAATTCCAATTTTTGATCACTGAGAGATTAAGTTGACTAATACATGGTAACAAGGGCTGACCTTGAGCCTATGTCTTCCTGACTATACATTCAACCTTTTAGCCACTATACCACCTTTCTAAAGAAGGAACTAGATCCCTATCTTGGTAGATATTTAGTTCATACATTTTCTAAACTGATAATATGGGTTTATTTCTCTATATTTCTCTCTCTTAGTTTCCAAATCTCTGATCTTTATACATACCTGCATATATATGCAGTTAAAGGATCAAATATAACATATAGGTCATAACTTTTCCCTCAAAATGAATGGCATAAAATGGGTTTATTTCTCTATTTCTATCTTAGTTTTCCAGCTTCTATCTGTTACATATATATCTGTATACATACCTGCATATACACACAATTAAAGGATCAAATATAACATATAGGTCATACCTTTCCCCCCAAATGGATGACATAAAACTTTAGAATAGTCCACAATCAAGGTTAATTTTCTAGCAAGACCTCTCTTTTTTCCTCCACCTCCCTTCTCTCCCCGTCACACACTCGCCCCCCTTTCCAAGAGATGTCATTTTAGAGATAGGGCCCATATTCATGGGCAATCTACTTCGAATCAACTTATATTCCATAAAATTCCAAGATTTAGTGTTGATAGTAACATTAAGCCCTACTTAGGTTTTCTCTGTCATATTATAGATGAGGAAAGAGAGGCCTAGAAAGTTGAATTGATTTTCTGAATCTGTTCTGATGATGGTCGTACTTGTCATAATCAGTAAGGCCAAGATTCAAAACCAGTCTTGCTCCAAATCCAGGGCTTTTTCCATTTTTTATCAAATTAGAATATATACACATACTTGTCTCTATATGTATAGCATAGATACATTTATATATTTATACATATATGCATGTGAGTACACATGTTGGTGTGTATATATATATATATGTGTGTGTGAATATAAAATCTTTATTATATATATATATATATATAAATATATATGACAAAGTCTTTCCAAATGAGCCTACCTTGAGTTCCTGTAAGTCTAACAATGTGCAATCTCTTTTTTATAAGATTAGCATGTATTTCCTACATGACTGTAATATATACTCATAAATCAGTTGAGTTTTACAATAACAATGTCTTTACAACAAAGACAGTTACCCCAGTGGAAAAGAGGCACTGGGGGATCTCAAATTATTTGCATTGTTGAACTATTTATTATTGCCAGTATTTTTATCAGTTAGTTTAGGCAGCACATTGGATTTTTTTTTTTTAAATCTGGCTATTTAAATGAACAATACTTGTTGGATTCATCTTGGCTTTATAGCCAGTGGCTCTGAAGGCCTTCAAATGATCACACATTGACACATATCACAGACAGGTTCATAGACATGCAATGGCAAGACTGATGTGTTCATGGAAAAGGATGCATTTGCTCAATAATGGGGACATTATTATAAATTGTGAGCTTTTTTCCTGGGGTGAACATGCATCATAAAATCTTTAGTGTTGGACATTCAAAGAGATGTATGACTCCACAGGGATAGGTATCATTTTCTTCTAAAAAGGAAAGAGAGCCAGAGATTGTACATTATCACTAGGGAGATAATTGATGATTGCAATCAACTTTAGACCTTCTGACAATATGGAGGGAGGAGTTGATTTGATGGAACTTGACTCTAGCACTTACATTCTATGAATACTTGGATGAGTCACTTAACCCTTAGTGGGCCTCAGTTCCTTCATCTCTCAAATCAAAGGACTGGAATACATGCTCCTGAAGGTTTCTTAACTGTGACATTTTATATATATATATTTCAAGTTCTAAGGACCCTTTAATCTGTAACAGTCTATGTACTCGGTCCTTTTCAGCTTTTACATTCTATTTTCTACGGTTACTGCACACTCTAACAATCTATAATTCTATGATTTATTTATTTTTGGTCACAACTCACTACTATGGAGCTAATGGAATACAAATCAAAGGGCAGAATCATCTCCAAGCTAAAACAATATCCCAGAGTTTTGTAGTATAGGTACTTGTAGCCTACTCTCACTGATTTTTCTTGAAGTGTTTCCACTTTTGATGAATGGAATTCTTTCAGGGTAAGAGTATGATCTCTTTGATTTCCATAGACTTCCATAAGAAATATTCTCTGTCTTGGGCTTTTAAATCACTTCCACTTAATTCTATTTTAAAGCCACACCTTTATCCAGCATTTCTTTACTTGGAGAAAGATCAACCCAATGATGTTTGAAATTTCCTTTCTCATTGAAATGACCACTGTCCTCAAAGTCTTTTTGAGCTGACAAGTAGCTTAGAGTCATTCTAATCAAAAGTCCTTATTTGAAAGATGAGGAAATTAAAGCTCATAGAGGTTGAGTGACTTGCCTTTAATCATTCAGCTAATAAGTTGTAGAAGTGGGACTTGAATCTGGGACTCCTGATACCCAGTGCATTGCTCTGTCTCCTCTGAACTCATCTTGTCACTTTGCCAGCCCTTTGTCTGCTATTGTCTGAGTGAGGTTTTTAGCACCTTTCTGAAGGCAAGATGACACTTTAAGGTATGATCATTGTAACTGGGTTAGGATTTTAATTCTTTGTCCCTCGATTTGGATGCCGTTGTTTCTTTATGAAGGAGGAAAAGTTGGCTGCTTTAATGTTCTTCCCCTTCCCCCTCCCCGCAAATTCACCCCAGTAGTATTAGGTGGTAAGTTGGCATTTCATTGGATAATTCCAACAGTGCCATCAAACCCATGTATAGTAGGCTGGACTTTGAGTATAGTGATTTCAATTTCTTGTAAGTATCCCTGAATGAAAACAAAAATGTAAACATCACCAATGACAAAAGCATGATTTAGACCAGAAACTTAAGTAGGGATCCAGAAAAAAGGTATCTGGACCAACTGGCCTAATATAATCTTCATGGGTATTTTTATTTTCAGGATTCTTAGGATCAATGATGAACTACCTTACTCCCTCCCTCCCTCATGTTCCCACCCCCCACCAAAAAAAAGGTTTTGAAGAACACCCCTTGAATCACATATGAAAAGGAATGATGGAATGGAAATCAGATTTTTTTTTTTTAACAGAGATGGCACAAAAGAATTTATAAAGGATTCTTTGCACATAAATAATCTTCAGTTCTACACACACAAAAAGAGGTTTTAACCTGAGTTCTGAAATGTTTCTATGAATTTGTATCAACCAACAAACACTCAAGCTGGTAATGCTTTGGACAAATCGAGTTAAATGGGGGAGGAAGCCATTGTTCTATGCTATTAAGATTTTGACACTGGTCCCACCACCTCTCCCAACACTTGTTTATTTTTCTTCTTGTTCCTGTGAAGTATCTGGAATGAAATTTCAGGTCACCATTAAATAACAACCTACGATTTGGTAAATGATGGCTTGCTTGGTTTTCCTAAAATGGCATAGGAGCAGCTTCAATATCTCTAACCATTCCCATATGGCCTTCTCCTTTCCACTTTCCACCTAAAATGCAAATGGGGCTCCTATTTCAATGTTTAGCATGGGCCTCCCAAGTCTAAAAAGCTGTATGTTTCAGCTAAGGGTCTGGATGATACTGAAGAAAGTGCACTGGTTGCCTTTTGGGGTATTACACAGGGCCCTAATTGATTTCCCTAAAGTCACTATTTGAAGTAGTTAAGTCCTGTGACCAAGAAAAATTTCTCCAGGAACAGTTCAGAATCCAGCACAGCTATGTGGGCAGCTCGGCCAATCAGGGCATTGGCAGTGTTGGGCAGAGCGTGGAACACGTTGTGTCGAATTACAGTGCAATCCTTGGCCTCAATCAGAGGTTGGAGAAGGTTGTTGATCATCTCCACATAAACTGGGCCTGAAAATGGGGTAGAAGAAGAGAGATCATTCACAATATAGCAGTAACTCTGCTTAGTAATTTTCTGCTTGGACTAAAAGTACTTCTGTTAACTTCCAACACAGGTGAAATCAGCAAATCTTGAACAGATGCTCTTAAAACTTTTTGTTTAATGAACCCCTTTGGCCTATACATCTATTTAATTATTTTTTTAATGTACCAGGAAATAGATAGGATTACAATGGAAATCATATTAAAATATACTTACCAAATATGCAGATAGTATATATATATGTATTTATAGGTTATATCCCCTGCTCTAGAATTTTAAGTTCTATAAAGTATGCTTCTTTTTAGACATTTAAAAATTTTAACAATATTTTGGATGTTTATTTTTGTTTCCAAAACATCTCCTTTCTGTCCTATCTGCCACTCATAGAGAATTCTAGAAATATGATACATATGAAATCATGCAAAATATTTTCACATTAGCTATACTGAGGTACAAAAAGAAGAAAAGAAAAAAAATAATATGCTTCAATCTTCACTCAGAGTGCATCAGTTCTCTCTCTGGAGGTGAATAGCATTTCTCATCATGACTCCTCTGGCACTGCTATGGATCATCACATTTATCAGAGTAGCTAAGTCTTTCACAATTGAGTATCTTTACAATATTGCTATTACTGTGTTATAATGTTGTTCTAATTCTGCTCACTTCTCTTATAAAGTACATTACTCACAGTTGCCATCCCTTGAAGGCAGGAAGGTAAAAGTGAGTTATGATTATTTTAGAGATGAAGGAAGCTCAGGCTTAGAGAAATAAAGATAGATACATAGATATAGATAGATATATGTATGTGTGTGTGTGTATATATATATATATATATATATACGCACACATACAAATATGTATGCACATGTGTGCATGTGTTTATATGTATGTGTATATGTATATATATATGTATATATATACATATACATATATATGTATATATATATTTCACATAGCTATTAAAATCAGGAACCAGGACTTGAACCCAAGCATTTTGCCTTCAAGATTACTGCTTCTCTTACATATCTCTATTAAATTCTATCTGGACAATACAAAGGATAGCCATGGAAAATCTGGCTGACATTATGTTTCTAGAAAGTACAAAACCTTAGCCCAGAATCAGATAATAAAAAAGGCAACATAATGTAACCAATAGACAGCTGTGAAAGCAAAAGTGGGACTTTTGCTGTTTTCTTTTTGGAGTTCAGTTTCCCAGGCTCAGGCTCCTTGAAAATGTCTGAAGGATTGATCTCGTTTGAACCCTGAAAATTCACAGCTGTGTTGAGTCATGTAGGTTTTGTGCCTACCGACTCTGAGCCAATCAGAAACTGAGTCTTTGTTACATATTCTGGGAGGTTGATATTTCAATTTGAGAGCTTATTTATGAGAAGGATCTTGTGATTCCCTGGTCAAGACACTCAGTAGCTACATGTTCAGATCCCCTGACTGCTCAGAGATCTTGGCACAAGAACCCATGGGATACAGTGAAAAAACCCTTTATCCTCCCCTAGTCTCAGTTTTTGATCAGTAAAATGTGTGGTTAAAATAGAGGGTTCATCCATTAGAACCCTTCTGGATCTAAATCTAAAATTTAATGGTCCGGAGTCACTAAAACACCCTAAAGGTTAATTTTCACATATATGAAATGAAAAGAACACTTTCCCTGGACCTGATTTACTTTAGGAAACTGCACAGTTCTTTTTAATAACTTCAAGCTCCTCTCTGAAACAAAGGACCATCTTTTTAGTACAATATTGTATTTTTATTGATTTGTGGCTACAAGTCATGGAATGTCATGATTTCTGAAGAACTTAAATTTATAATCATACAAAATGCAATGTTTACATGGATGGTAGGACTGAGTAGGGTGAAACACATACCAATCAAAGGATGATAAAGGTGAGATGGAATAAAAGATGTTATCAAAGAGATGTAATAGTGAAAAAAAAGATGGATTGTTCTCATGACAAGAGGAAGAGATTTAACTGATATATGGGACCCATATCCAATCTTCACAAGCTTTGATAAAAATACAGAAGGACCCCAGTATGTTGCAAGGTCTCCCAGTGATGAAATCACTGGAGAATATGAACAAGAGACTCACAGGATGTCAAGGGCTAGATGAGTTGCAATCGGCATTACTAAAGGCAATATCCACATTAATAAAATCAAAATACATTTAGTAATGCTTTCCCTCCTAAGTAAGGTTTATTTGGAGGATCAAATGGGTAAATAGATATGATTTCTTTTTATCAAGCAAAGTACTATCAAAGTATGAGGTGTTCTTATTCTAGTATCCTAGAGACACTGAATTCAGTCACAATGGGCCACACAGTGGGCACACTCCTTCAATCAATCTGTAAATCAAGCACTCATGAAGCTTCTACTATGTGTCCAGAATTATGCTACACTCCTTTAAAAGTTATGGTGGAACATGTTAATAGCCAGGTTTAAAATGGTAAGGAGTATCAGTTTAACAGAGAGAATTTTGGTCCACTGGTCTATTTGTCACTTCTTAAGAAAGGAGCTCATAAAGCAAAATTTTATACTACAGCTAAAGATGTATCTCCCTGAGAGATAACCTAATGTACTAGAGACACACTGTGCTTGAAGTTAGAGAGCCTGAGTTCAAATCCAGCTCTTCCACTAATTAACTTATGACTTAAAATATGTCACTAGACTTTCTGGGGCCATGGTTTTGTCATCTTTAAAATAAGGGGATTCCATTATATAACCTTATGATCCCATAGCTATATTTCAATACTCAAATGGACTAGTGATCTAACTAGTAGTTGTGTATTCCTCATTCCACAAGATTCTTGTCCAAGTGTCTTTTATCCAACATGACTAAGGTATTTCCTTGATTCACCCACTATTTTGTGGATATCAGGATAACACTCAGACTTTTCATTAGTTATTCTTTCTTACTACATGGCTGGCCACTTTTTTTCTTCTTTTCTTATATGTCTTAGATACAAGTCAATGTTAAAAAGTCAGCTCATTGTAAATAGGGATTGTGTGTTCTTTGTATGTGAATCTTAGTGTTAACTAGAGTTAAGCACAGTGCTTAACTCAAAGCAGGCACTTAATAAGTGCTTCCTTCTATGACTGATGGAACATTGTTTGTTGCAGATTAAACCATTCTTATGCAGTTACCTCACATAATAAGGCTTTACATGTGTCATGAGCTGGAGGTTTCAGGGCAAGAAATGAGACTCATTTTTATTTAACGTACTCTTAGACTCAAAACAAGCAAGACCTGATGATATTGCAGGACACGACCTACCTGTATGCCTGTCCTTGAGAGCCATTTTACACATTTCAATTCTTGCTGAATGAAATGGCACATACCGGTCTTGAGGAGAAGCAACCAATACAACATTTTTAAAATACTGAAGGCCTAGAATAAAGGGGAGAAATTATACTATTTTCACAAAGAAAGAATAAAAATTTTATATACTGTTCATTTTGCAGGGGGGGTGGGCGGGGATTATAAAGACAGAGCAGGCATTATTAAATGCTTGTTGTTCATCTAAGGATCTGATGCCTCTACACAATGATAAAGACACAATTGTAACCTGAAGAGTTTGTGCTATGTTACTGTCACACTGGAAATCCTTGGACTTTGGGAAAAAAGTCTTCACTGGTCCCTGAGTTATTCACAACATAGTGAGGGGGAAGGTACCCCCCTGAGGAGGTCAGCTGTGTCCACTATCACAGGAGCAGTCCTCAAATATCAGGGCCCATTAAGCATCCTCACACCCTGCCCTGAAGAGTCTTCTTGTATTCTCATGGCGGAACAGAAGGGAGGGAGAATAATATGTCCTGTGTCTTTCAGAATTCCTGAACCCATTACACCTTTGCAAAGCATGTTTTCTAGTGTGTCGATTTTTATATTATACTAGTATATAACCCAAGGGACAAAATTCAATTTCAAAAGTATATATTGAATGTCTATTGCCTAGTATATGTTGTCGCAGGTACTTGGATGCATACATGCATACATACACACACACACATGCATATTAGGAGGATACTACTACTAAGTTGTAGTTATCATATTCAGTTTAAAGACAGTACAGGAATAAAGCTACTGATGTAAATAACCACTAATCTAATGCTAAAACTACTACTAATAGTATTTATACTATTTATATATTTATAGTATTTAAACCTAATATTTGCAAGACACAGTGATAAGTTTTATTTATAAAATCTCATTTGATACTCACAACAACCTTGGAAGATTGTTGCTATTTTATTCTCTGCATTTTACAGAGGAGGAAATTAAGACAGATATTAAGAGACTTGTGCAGGATCACATAGGTACAAAGTGTCTCAGGCTGTATTTGAACCCAAGGTTTCCTCACTCCAGACCTAGAATTCTATCCACTGAACCTCCTAGCTACTCATATAAAATAAAACTTGATAAATAAAAAAAAGAGAGGTACAACACAACAATATATTTTGTGAGGTCTGGAGTATGGGACTTTATAACAAGATAGTTCAATCCTGGCCATTTCCACTGTAGCCATCTCTTTGCCAGCTACGTTTGTATGCCACTATGGTCTCTTAACAACAGACCTCATGCTTTGGGATTTAAAACTGTGGAACTCTTCATCTGGGGAGATGTTCTTTCTGCCACTTCTTTGCCTTGGTTTTGCCACTCCCACTTTCTGCCATCTTCGCCTTGGTTTGTCTTGCATTCCAGCCATTTTATTCCTTCATTCTTACTTGCCACCGTATGGACCCTAACACATATACATGTTCCAGTTTGGAAATGTAACCAATTTAATATTGCAATTGCTATTGCAGATAGAATGTCACGAAATTTCCCTAAGGCTCTACTCACCACCCCTGTGACTTCTCAGACTTAAACATTAGTTTATCACTTGTTTACTCTGCCTACGACTGTCCTGTATGTGTGTCTCACTTTATTGGAATATAAGCTCCTTGAAGGTCTGTCTTGTTTATATTTATCATTAGCACATAGCAAGTACTTGTTAAATGAGATTTTTGTAAAGTATTTGGGACAATGCCTAAAACATAGAAGGAACTTAATAAATTCATGTTCATTTTCCATATTACATAGGATTTATTAAATGCTTTTTCATTCATTCATTTTAATCCATTGAATCATTAGAACCATTTCCTCTTGTTTACTTTTTCTTGTTTTCATGCTTTATTATTTTTTTCTTTTTTTAATATCACTACCTTTTGGCATTGACTCTTCTTCCTTACTCCCACATATCCCAGTCCTTATAAGAAATAAGGAAGATTAAGCAAAACAAATGACCACATTGGTCATGTATGTCCCACAAGCCTATTCCATTATTTCTCTAATCAGAAACAAGAGGCATGTTTCATTTGGTTTCATTTTCATGGCCTTAGCTTCCATCTAATTTCTCTCCCCAGGCATGTGTAACAGCCAACCTACCTGTCTTTTGGCTCAGTTGGTACAGGAAACATTTGCGCAAATCTGTGTTGTCCCTGAAGGTCAGTTGTAAAAGGGACCCAGATTTCTTCAGCTTTTGCATGAGCCACAAACCTAGTAAAACAGAGAGAGAATCAAGAATCTTATTTCTTTGCATACTCCATGGTGTTACTCACAACATTAAGGGTGAGGAACACTGGAAATATCACTTCTATTCAGAGGTCGTTATCTTGCTTTATAGGAGTAGAAGACAAATGGAAAGCTTGCTGAGTTCCTAAATCTAGAGTGGGGAGGGGTCTTTGACCATTAGCTGTTCTCTCAGTCTTTTTGAAGGAACTCAGGTATAGAATGGTTAAGTGCAGGGATATATAAGGGCAGAGAAGTAATAAGCTTCAAAGGTAAGATTTATACCAACTCCTATGATTGTGGAACTAGTGTTCTTTTGACTTTGAATTTGCTAATAAATGTCTGAAGCATGCAGCGAACACAGGTTTTCTGCTTCACAGTTCAATCCATTCTTTATTATACTACTGAGCTCTCCCCAACATCGGCCAAATCTTCTAACCTCTCAAGAGTTTGATTTACTTAGATGTGAAAGTGCAATATCTACCTCTTACAAGGATCCTGTAAGATAGCAAATGTGATAAAAATCAGATAAAAAATATGCAATAGCCCTTTGCAGATATCATAGTGTTATACAAATACTAGGTATCACAGCACTTATGAAACAAAGGATACAAGAGATGGTCTTTATATTTTAATGATGGAGAAAAGGAGCAGCACCCTCAGATATCTATAGTATTTTTAAAGAATTTCAAAGTCTCTTCCAAGCAACAATCCTGAATGGTAAGTAGTACACATATTATCATATCTGTTTTATAGATGCAGAAATTACATGGGAGAAGTCTTAGCAGTTTGAAGTGGAATGGAATTGACTATGTGCTTGTGAAGTCTACTTCAAGAGAATAAAGAGAATTGGCAGGGCCTAACAACAGAAGATGGAGTCAGTACTGAATTCAAAAGGGATATGGCTAAGTAAAAGCTTACCTGTACTAACAAGAGTGCTATTGTTGTACAGTGTCCCCAAGTGTGGCCCAGAGAGAGAGAGAAAGGTATGTAGCTTGTTGAGGTAATACCGAAAGCGAGGCCGAGTCAATACTGATCGGATGATGATGTTGCCAAGGGAATGGCCAATGAAGCTGTTTGGAAAAACCAAAGGATATGAGTTCATTAGACTGTTATCTTTCTAGGATGTGGTAAGTGTCATATCTACCCATGTGTGCTTAGCACCTATGACAGTGCCATAAACATAGTAGATGTTTGGTAAATTTTGAATTTAATCTTGTTAGATAAATATGCATTTCAGTATCAGCCCCTCTCAGGCTAACCAACAAGCAGCAATAAATAAATATTATTGAAATAATTTTTGTCTTACTTCTTCACCTGGAGTGTGTTTTTACCTGATTCGAGAAATGGACAGATTATATAACTGGATATGCTGAATGATCTCATCTAGTAATCGATCTGTCATTGTGTCAAAGTCAGCAAAAGTGTCACTCTGAAAGAAGAGATAGCAAAGAAGGGACTTATGAAATTACAACAATGAACCAAGACCCCAAAGCATAAATTTTTTTTGCGATTGCACAACCACATCATGGCCTACTATGGCTAGGGTTCTAGAATGGAGGAAGGAAAATATAGATAAAGCTACTTCTCTACCACTTACAACCTTTATGATCCTGGCCAAGTCATGCCATCTCTATGAGACTCAGGAGCTTCATCTCTAAAATGGGAAAGTGGGAAGATTATATTTATTTTCCCTGCTTCAAAGGAGTATTTTGCTGGAGAAGAGATTGGGAGTAGGGGGGTGGTGATGTGAGAGATAGGAGACATCCTTCCAAGTATTTGAGGGGCTCTATTGAAAGCCTGACTAAACTTGTTCTTGGATTGAAAGGGCCAAATGAAATGCCATAATTAGAAGTTACAAAGATTCAAATATAGGCTTGATTTAAAGTGCGTGTAAGGGTATGTATCTGTGTGTGTATGCATGCATGTGTGTGTATATATATATACATATATAAACACACATGTATAAAAGATGTATATTTCATGTTTCCTTTTTATATACAAATGCATGTGTGTGTATAGATACATACATATTTCCTATTCTTCCATTCTACATGGCTGGGGAAAGAAACTAGAAAACAACTGAAACCATGGAAATGAGACCAAATAAAATGTACCTCTTGATTCTCATTACAGAAGTGGTGGAATAGAGGTGAAGAAGTGGGCACATAAATTCAGACATGGCCAATGTGCTCCTTTGTTTTGCTTAACTATCTTTGTTTTTTATAAGGGCTAGGTTATAGGGGAGTAAGGGGGAAGAATCAGTGCAAAATAGTGATATTTAAAAAGGAAATATACATATACACACACACATACATATATTACATAATTTATGAGCTATCCAAAAAAAAAAATATGGGATTCCCTACTAGTTCATGGCTCTGTCTCACTAGATGTCTTCAGGTAAAGACTGGATAACTGCTTGTTGGACATTATATAGAAAAGTCCATGTTTGTGTGTGAGAAGCAGATAAAGTTTCCTTCCTGAAATTCTGTGATTCTCTGATCACTTAGCGCAACCCCCTCATATCACAGATGAGAAAATGAGAAAAGAGAATATACACGATTTGCCCATGATCCTATAGGCAGACAAGAGGGACCTAGATTAGAACCCAAGTCTTCTGATGACCAATCTATTGCTCCTTCCACACCAAGATGTTACAATTTTTTTTCCAGCTTACACAAAGTTACTGACATTTGTGGCAGAATGAAATAATTGTTTAACTTCTCAAATCATCAGTTAATCATCTTGTTTAAAGATGTGGGTTTGTTGCTCCAATGGGAATCAGAATCAATTTTCAACCTAAGTAGATATGTGAGAAATTATCATCAAATACTGATGCAGACAGTGTTGGAAAATATACCTCTAGCAATGAATGCTTTCATGAGTCAACATGCCTTGCTAATGTCGGCCCACTCAAAGGATTCCCCACTAGGGACAACTCACTCAGCACTCTTCAAGATGAACAGATGTAGGAGACAGATGTAATTTATAAGGTTTCTGCTGTGGGATAATAGAATCTCAGAGTGGGAAGAGCTCTTCAAGGTCGGGTCCAAACTGTTCCTGAACAAAAACCCTCCTGCAATGGTCATCCAGCTTGTATTTGAAGCCCTCTAGTGGAGCTGGTGGTGGGGTGTGTAGTGGGGGAGGAAGCATTAAACAGCCCATTATATTTGTTATTTTCTCTCTGCTTCAAGGAGAAATTTGACTCCTTGCCCCTCCTTTTTACTGCTACTTGTTCTGTGCTCTCACACCAAGCAGAAAACAGTCTGGTCTTTTTCCACCTTACAACCTTGCACATATGTAAAGAATATGCTCATGACCCTAGTCCCATTTCACCCCAAGTCTATCCTCCAGGCTAAAAATCCAATGTCCCGTCAGCTAGCACTCATAGGTCATCATCTCATTCATCAATTAGTATAATGGTGATGAACCTGTAGTTTGTGACATTTAAGAACTGAAGGAAATAGGAATATTTAACTTGAATTCCTGCCTTTACAATCCTTTTACACCTTATATCACCATTCCTTGCCTCCACCCCATTCCTGCCCAAACACACACACACACACACACACACACACACAAACCACACACTGCAATCCAGTGACACTGGCTTCCTTGATGTTCCTCCAACAAGGCACTCCATCTTTTAGCTCTGGACATTTTCATTGACTTTCCCTCAAGCATAGAATATTCTCCTACCTCTCTTTAAATTCTCAGTCCTTCCCTCTTGTAATTATCTCCTATTTGTCCTGTATATAGCTTGCTTTGAATATATTTGTTTGCATGTTGTCTCCCTGTTTAATTGTAAGCTCCTTGAGGGCAGAGTTTGCCTTTTGCCTCTTTTTGTATCCCCAGCAATTAGTAAAGTGCCTGGAACATAGTAGGTACTTAATACATATTTTTTGATTGCTTTGTCTCTGCTTCCTCATTTTCCTGGTTTCCTTCAAGTTCTAGCTAAAATCCAACCTTGTACAGGAACCTTTTTTGATTTCTGTTAATTTTGGTGCCTTTTATCTGTTGACTCTCCTGTCTGTCCTGTTCATTGTGTGTTTGTCCATAGCTGTTTCTGTGTTATCTCCATTGTACTCTGACCTCTCTGAAAGCAAGGATTGTCTTCTACCCTTCATTTTCCCAGATCTTTGGACAGTGCCTGGCACGTAACAGGCACTTCACTGTTGCTGTTGTTTGTCCTTTGCTCTTGAAGACAACCATGTCATCAAGGAGGTGATGCCATGACTTGCAAGTGAACTTGAGTTAAGTGAGGGAGGGCTGTGCAAAATCAGCAGCCTCACTTTCTCTTCTGGAGACCTCTGGACCTAGTGGTCCAATATAGATCAGAATGACTGGAGATGGCTCCAGATACAGTAGAAGACCTTGGCTTTTTAAAGTTAAGATCTTTCTGAGTTCTCATTTTGACTGAGGCAATGTCCATTCAGTGATTAAGGCTAGGTAAGAAATGAGACCTTTTTTACCCAACCCCCCAAAAAAATCAATCTGAGAAGGGAAGATACTTAGGATTTCTGGATAAAACAGAAACAACCACTATTTGCATTCACTCTGAGCCATGCAAGATGGAGACCTATTGTTGGTCAATCTATGAGAAGCCAGAGAGAATTGGGTTTAAGGCATGACCCTTAAAAAATTAACGACTTAATGAGAAATCAAGAAACAATAAAACAAAGCCAAAAGAATAAGAAAAATAGAAGACAGTGGCCGTTTGAGGGGTTTGCCACCAGACATGTCTATCCAGTTCTGCAGATGGAGCCAACACACCCTCAGGACCAAAGGGTGTGTTAGCCTGTAATGCACACATTACCACATTAATGATCTCCCTTAATTCTAGTGTCTTCCATCTGGTGATTATTTCCCACAAATGCTGTATATATTATATTTATACATAGTTGTTTGCCTATTATCTCTCCCATTAGATTGTGAGGGTCATTAGAGAAGGGACTGACTTTTGTTTTCTTTGTATCCTCAAGTACTTAGCATAGTACCTGGTAAATAATAGTCACTTAATAAATGTTATTGACTGCCAGCTTCAGCTATTTGGTGCCTCCATACTAATGACAGATTCCATATCCATATCTGTCCAATGGATATGGCAAAAGCCTCAGGTCCTTGACATTCCTAATTTATAAAATGGACAGAATAATATTTATCTTACCCTTCTCTCAAGATTAACACAAAGGCAAATATAAAGTTACTTTATCTTACAATGCTTTAGAAATGTAGTTGTAAATGGCTTATGTTATCTCCAATTTAACCTGTCTATATTTTGTTTGTGTGTATTTGTTGCATGTTGCTTCCCCCATTAGTATCTGAGCTTCTTGAGAGCTGGGATTCACTTTTGCCTTTCTTTGTACCCTCAGGACAGTGCCTAACAAGTAAGCGCTTAACACACTCTTGTTGCCTGACTAAAAGACTGACATTCTCTTTATCATCTCGTCACTCTGACCCTCCTACCTGATTCCTCTCAGACATCAAGAAGTCCAATTTTCCTCCAGGAAGGCCCAGTTCAATAAATGTCTTTACCAGGCGGAGGTCTGCGCTGTTACCTGGAAAGGATATATGCCCCCAGCTCCCATAAGTAAATTCCAAAAAAAAAGAAGAAGAAGAAGAAAAGCAAGTTGTTTTTCTTCATTGTTCTTTAAATTAAAAAAAATAAGGGTCTATTCATCAAACACATAAGGCACCTGAAAATGGATACACAAGAACAACATGCTTAAGAATATTTTCACACTGTGCCTCACTGTACTCACTGTACTATCAACTAATTACAGGTTTCAAAACTGAGGCTCCAGAACTAAAACTTTCTGTATTTTATTTGAACTTAATTTTTGTCTGCTCTTAGCTAGGGTTTGAAGAGGTCATTGAAAATGTTCCAGAACATTCATAGAATTCTATAAATTGATAGGGTTCTATTGGTCTTAGTGGTACATATCTATCATCCTTACTACTGGGAATACTAAGACTAGGTGATCTCAAGATCTAGAGTTCTTTGCTGCACTAGGGCTAAGTTGATATGGTGAATGGAAAAAAGTTTAGCATTAATACAGTTATTCTCCAGGAGGGCAGAGGGTGGTAGTAGGCCACCATGTTCCCTAAGAAGAGGCAAACTAGCCCAGGATTGAAACTGAACAAGTCAAGTTCCAATGCTTATCAGAGACTGGCTCTGAAAACTGTCTCTACAATTCCAACCTGGGTAAAATAGGGAAACCCAGTCTTTAAAAAGAGAAAAGAGGATACAGCAGAGAGAGGAATGGAGGGAGAGAGAGATACATATACACACACACAAAGACAGAGGCACAGAAGATAGAGATAGATATAGACAGACAGAAAGAGAAGGAAACAAAGAGACAGAGAGAGACAAAGACATATAGAGATTTAAGAAAACAGAGAAAAAGAGACTGAGACAGAGAGATGGATATGAAGGTAGAAGAGAGGAGAAGAGAATAGAGGAGAATGGAGAGGAAGGGACTGGAGGGGGGAAGAATGGGACATTATAGGAGAGGGAGAGAGAGAAAGAGATAGAAACAGAAACAAGAGAACGAGGAAAGGAGATAATGAGAGTTAGTTCCACACTCTAATTTTAGGAACAATTAAAATGAAGCCCAGAGAAACAGTATGATTTTGCCAAAGTTACATTAAAAAAAAATCATTAAGTGAAGCAGGAAATATTATCTTTGGATGTTCCTTTTCCCAACTGAAGAAAACTTTTCTCGAGCTAATCACTGGTTGGCACTTTGCCTGTTGGATAACTTCCGGTTTTCAAGCTTGGAGTTGCCTTCCTACTTATGTCCTTGAACACCTGTAGCATTAATGCAAGAGGGAGTATTGGATCATGGAAAGAACACTTAGGGTGGAGAAGAAATCTAGACCTAACTCTTAACAATAACCAGCTAAATGACCTGGTACAAAGACCTTACCTCTCAAGGACACAGTTTCCTCCCCTGTAAAACACTAATACTCATTCTACCTAATTTATGGGCTAGTTTTGAGGAAAATGCTTTATAAATTGTAAACCTCTATCTTAATTTGGACTGTGATCATTAAGAATTAGGAAAAAGTTTTTTTTTCCTCAGACTTACCATCCAGCCCATGGACACAAATAACCAGATGAATCCCATCTTCCAAGTTTTCTTCCTCTTCCTCTGGTGGAAAATATGGCAAGTCAGAAGCTAGTACAGACAAGTCACTGTACAGACACTCTTCATTCTTCAGTTCTTTTTTAAATTTCTCTTTGGCCTGATAAAAACTGGAGAATATATTAATTAATCATAAGCCAAGCTGTATGTGTGGAGTTAAATTGGAAATATAGACTGGATATACACAGAAGAAATGAACCTCTGTTAAGTAGCATCTTGAGGGTGGGGCAGGGGGAGAAGGTGTGTGTTTTGTAGGAAAAGATATAAGGAAACAATATAATGGGAAGTATTTCTGTCAACCAAGTCTCAATTCTGTAAGGATTAATTACACAATTACCATATATGTAGCCTTTCACTGGATTCTAAAGAAATAAAGCAAACTGGAGAAGGCATAACTTATAACCTCGTGGAGCTTACAGCCCAGTTAAAAGGTACTGCACATAAACACATATATATTACAGAATAATATTCACCAAGGCCATATGAAAGTCACTATAGTAGAGTGGAGAGAGAGGACTCCTCTTATAAGTAAGGAAGATCTAGGTCTAAGTACTGACTATGAATCCGGCAAATCACATAATCTCTCAGTGTGCCCAGGCAATCCACTAAGACTATAAATTACATATATTTGTGAGTAAAGGGAATTTTATTTCTTAAAATTTTCTCAACCAACGATATAAAAAATTATTCCTTCCTGCCCATGTCTCATTCTTTAAAGGCATAAGGTACGTATTTAAATGTATATATGTATGCATGTATTTATGTGTGTGTACATATATGTATATGTATGTATACACATATACATATGTTTGTGATATATACAACAGTCTGAATAGGTGTGTATATATGTGTGGATGTATATATATATATATGTATGTATAAGTGCATGTGTATATATACACACATGCATCTCTCTCTCTCTCTCTATATATATATATATAGATATACTTATATATATGTATATACATATATAAACACTCTAAGGAGGAAAAGGTCATCACTATTCTGTTACTGAATGATCGTTACTAAGGGGGAAAATCAAGGAACACTATTGTGGAGAAAATAAACATTTGAGTTGAACAGTAAAGGAAGGGTAGTATTCAATAGATGAACTTATAGAGTAGGGTAATTTACACATAGGAAATACTGTGAATAAAGGCATAAAGTGAAGGCGTAATAAAGCCAAGTTTGAGGGATGTGGGATAATGATGTATAGAGGAGTATAGAGGAGGTCTGAGGACAACCAAGAGATAACTCTACAAAGGTAAGATGGCACCAGATTTAAGAAATGCTCAAAGGACTAGCTACAAGGAGTAGCTATTTAATCCAATAGATAATAGGGAATCAAAAAACAATTTTGAAAAGAGTATCAATAGTAAGGAGTATGCGTAAAATTAATCTGGCAATAAGTAAAAGATGGATAGGAATAGAGGAACTGATGCAATAGTGGTTAGTGGCAATAAAAGTTCACACTAGGGTAGCTCAATTGAGAAAAGAAGAGATGGTCAATGCCATAGATATTTCAGATATAGAATGGATACCACTCAGAAATTGATTTCATGTGAAAAAATGAAGGTAAAGGGGGACTCAAGGAAAATATGAAATTTGGGAGATGTGGTGAATAGTGCTATTAACTTGATAAATAGAAAAGTCAGAGAGGAGCAAGTTTTGATGAAAAGATAATAAATTTTATGGAGACAGAGCCAAAATGGAAGAGAAAAGGCAGCAACTTGCCTAAACTCTCCCCCAAACACCTCTAAACATCTTTAAATAATGCCATAAAAAATTCCTGGAGCAGCAGAACCCACAAAAGGATGAGGTAAAAAATTTTCCAACAAAAGACAACTTAAGTTAGCAGGAAAGGTCTGTTGCATCTGGGTGATAGTGGAGCACAGTTCAGTACAGGCTGCACCAACACAGACTCAGCCATAGCACACTGGGAGCAGGTCTTGGGAACCACTGAATCAACAACAGCATCTGCTTCTGGAGCTCTCAGCCCATAGATGTTAAGGGGTTCAAATAACTGATCAGAAGAAGATTACAGGGTTTCTTTGCTAGCACTGAAGCAGGGCTTTGCTACTTTGTCCATATTTGGATCCTAGTCACAGCCTTGGGTGGAAGTTCCAGGGCAAGGGAAACATTAATACACCAGAGCTTGTGGCCCCAGTGAAGCAGGGACCCTCCTCACAGTTCCAGGGCAGAAAAGAGTGCTCATGATGGCTCACAGACAAGAGCACAAGCCAAGAGGGTAGTAAACATACCTTTCCTTAGATCAGATCTCCTTGGAAGAACTGAAAATTTAGAGGTTCCTAGAAGTTTCTATGAAAACAGCTGCACAAAACCCATGAAGCCTGGGACAGTGTGCCATACACTGGAAACGTAACTCTACTTTAGCAAAGAGATAAAAATAAAACTATAGGTTAGGAAAATGAGCAAGTAACAGAAAAAATCTGAACATAGAAAGTTATGTGTTGACAAGGGATATTATAGCTAAATTCCAGAGTTCCCAGGTCAAGGAGAAAATATTGCAAGAAGCCATAAAGAAACAATTCGAGTATTGCAGAAATGCAATCAGGATGACACAAGATCAAGCAGCTTCTACATTAAGGGACTGAAGGGCTTGGAATATGACATTCCAGTAGTCAAAGGAGCTAGGATTAAAACCAAGAATCATCTACCCAGAAAAACAGAATATAATACTTCAGGGCAAAAAAAACATGGTCATTCAATGAAATAGAGGACTTTCAAGTATTCTTGATGAAAAGGCCAGAACTGAAAAGAATATTTGACTTTAAAACACAAGAATCAAGAGAAGCATGAAAAGGTAAACAGGAAAGATAAATCATAAGGGACTTACTAAAGTTGAACAAACTGTTTACATTCCTACATGGAAATATATTATTTGTAACTCTTGAGATTTTTCTCAGCATTTGGGTAGTTGGAGGGACTATGTACATATAGACAGAGGTCACAGGATGAGTTAAATAGAAAGGAGTGATATTTAAAAAAATGAAATAAGGAGTGAGAGAGGAATATATTGGGAGGAGAAAGGGGGCAAATTATCGCTCCTAAAAGAGTTAAGAGAAAGCTTTTTCAATGGAGCGGAAAAGGGGAGAGTGAAGAGGGAAAAAGTGAAGCTTACTCTCATCATATTTGGCTTAAGGAAAGAACAACATGCACTCTAAATTTGGTATAAAAATATATTTTACACTACAGGCAAGTAGGGGAGAAGGGAATAAGTGGGACATAGGGGGATGATAGAAGTGAGGGCAAATGGAAGAATGGGGTAATTAGAAGTAAACACTTTTGGGGAGGGACAAGGTCAAAAGAGAGAATAGAATAAATGGGGGGAGGATAGGAAGGAGGGAAATATAGTTAAACTTTCACAACATGACTTTTATGGAAGTCTTTTGCAAAACTAAACATGTATAACCTATATTGAATTGCTTACCTTCTCAGTGGGAATGGGTGGGGAGGGAGGAAGAAAATGAAATTGGAACTCAGTGTTTTAAAAACAAATGTTAAAAATTGTTTTTACATGCAACAGGGATATAAGAAATACAGGTAATGGGGTACAGAAATGTATCTTGCCCTATGAGAAAATATAGGATATGGGGATAAGGGAAGGGAGGGGTGTGATAGAAGGGAGGGCAGATTGGGGGAAGGGGTAATCAGAATGCATGGTGTCTTAGGGTGGTGGGGGAGAGGAGAGATGGGGAGAAAATTTGGAACTCAAAATCTTGTAGAAATGAATATTAAAAACTAAAAGTAAGTAAATAAATTTTTAAAAAAGAAATAATGAGTAGGATGCTCTCAGAAAAACCTGGGAAGACTTATGAGAGCTGATGCAAATAGAAATGTACTACATACAAAGTGACAACAATAGTATAAGATGATTAGCTGTGAATGATATAGCTGTTCTCAGCAATATAACAATCCAAGACATCTCTGAAAGACTCATAGTGAGAAATGATATCCATTCCCAGAGAAAGAACTGATGGTGTCTGAATACAGATTGAAGCATACTTTTCTTATTTTATTTTTCTTGAGAGTTTTTTGGGGGAGATCTATATTTTCTTTCACAACATGACAAATATGGAAGTGTTTTGCATGACTACATATGCAAAACCTATACCAAATCATTTCCCTTTTGAATTGTGGGAGAGAGAAAGAGGCAGGGAGATAATTCAGAACTCAAAATTTAAAAACTCAATGTTAAAAATTGTTTTAACGTAATGGGGAGAAATGCTAAATATTTTTTAAGAAGAAAAGTAACTACATTTCATTTTGGTAATGTTGAATTTTGAGTGATAGTTGGACATCTAGGGGTAGGGGCAGATGTCTAATTGATAGCTTGCCCTGTTGTAGAGGAGCATGGCCAAAAAAGTCAGGTAGAGCTACAGCTACAGATCTGAGTCTTATCAAGAGGGAATCAATTATTACTATGAAATTGACTGTGATTACTAGAGGAGAGTTTAGAAGGGAAGAGGAATAAACATTTATATAGCATTCACTATGTGCAAAGCACTATGCTAAATGCTATTGTTCTTTGAGCAAATATTATTTCATTCTCAAAACCACTTTGTGAGATAGGTGCTATTGTTAGCTAAATTTTATGTTTTAGGAAATGGAGACCATGCACCATTAAGTGACTTGCCCAGTGTCACACAGCTAACTGTCTGAGGCTCATTTTGAACTCGTCTTCATGACTCCATGCTCAGAATTATATCCATTTTACCACCAGCTACTTTCCTAAAAGCCTGAAGGAATGGATCCTGAGGAACATGAATATTGGAGAGTAGGGAAAAGGAGGAAAAGCCAGTAAAAAATATAGAGAAAACTGTGCCTTAGAATCAATCAACAAGCATTTATTAGGTACCAGTGTTGAGAATTTGAAGACCAGTCAATAGCATCAAATGCTGTGGAAGAGACAGGAAGGATGAAGACAGAGACAATTCCATTGGATTTGATGAAAAAGAAGTCACAGAGGCTGCTCTGAGGATAGTGTTCGTATGATACTGGAAAAAGGAAACCAGATTATGGAGATCTGAGGAATAATGAGAAAGCAGAAACAGCGGATAGAATGAATAGTTTCAGAAAAGTATAGCTATGAAAGGGAGAAAAGAAATTGGATGATAGTCTGAGGATATATTTAAACCAAGGGCAAGCTTTCTTAAGATGGGGGGAAGACCAGAATTTAGGAAGGAGGAATCCATGAAGAGGAAGTGATTAAAGGTAACTGAGAAAGAATACCACCAAATACAGTCAAAGGGGATATTATCAAGAGCACAAGTATAATAACTAACCTTCTAAAAGGCCAAGAACGCTTTTTGTCTTAACATAAAAATGAAAAGGAATGGAATGGGTGAAGAAATTGAGGATTATTTATGGAATGAAAGTCACAATGCAGAAATAAAAAGTCTGTCTTTTCTCAATTTGGCATACTCTTCCATGATTTCTAAAATATATGGAAAATTAGAATAGATAACTTTTATAGTCATATATAACTTTAGGACTCTCATTTTAAAAACTATATGGATGGATACACACACACACACACACACACACACACACACACACACACACACACACATATATATATATATATATATATATATATGAAAATATATCAACATGTATATTGAAAATGTTAAATATATATCAGTTCATGTGTTGGATTTATATATATTCTATTCTCATTTTTATTTGGATTGCTAAATCTGTCTCAACAATATGAACCAATTAGTATTTGTTACATTAATATTATCTGTAAGGAATTGTTCTAGTTGCCAGGAATATAAAAGTGAAACAAATAATAGTCCTTGATATTAAGGAGATTTAATTCTATTGGAGGTAAGGAATGGGTGCATGAAATAAAAAGAGGTATCAATCAATCTATCTATCACCTGATAATCTAAGAAATAAGATGGCACTAATGACCAGAAGTAGAAGAATAAAATAACAATCTTCCTGCAAATGACAATGATCTAGTGTTTTGTTTTGCAAAGTGATATATATATATATATATATATATATAGCATTTCAAAAACCTTGGATTTTTTTATTGTTAGTTTTTTTTCCAGTCATGTCCAACTCTTCATGATTACATGTGGGGTTTTCTTGGCAAGGATAATATACTGGTCTGCCATTTCCTTCTTCACTTTATATTACATTAGAAAAAAATGATTCAAGTATGGTAAAGGGATTTGTCCAAGGTCACACAGTAAATGTCTGAGGCCAAGATCCAGCAATTTCCATCCATTGTGCCACCTAGCTGCCCCAAGAACTTGAAGTAGGTATCTAATATCTGTTGGATTTAGTCTATCCTATGGAATAGAGGATGTGGTCTTGAAAAATACCTCCCTTTTAAAACAAGAATCTTGAAATAGATTCAAACTTTATCTCTTTATGAAATTTCTTTAGCTGGATAGCTAATGAACCAATATAAAAAAAATAAACTCCACTGGATGTGAATTGGTAATGAATAATTCAACAAACTATTCTGTTTGAAAAGTGCTTCGTATTTCATGGAAATAAGCACAACTAAAATGGAATGCTTCAAAATAACTAGAGCCTTCTTGCATGCCAAGAAAACTGAGTGTGGGAAAAATCTGAATCTCCACTAGATAGAATTCCAAAAGACTTTTTCTTCCTCCTCTCTCATTCTTAAGGTCAAGGTTAGGGCCGAGAAGTACGCAATATAGGGCATTATATAGGGCCATAGACATGCTATAGGGCCATAGACAATGTAAAATTATCCCTGATGAATACCCTCTTTACGTTTATACACTGTCACTAAATAACACTATAGATAGGTGTAAATATGGTGGACCCCTAGAATTACAAATTGCTTTTCATACTTAGCCATTCAGAAGAGAGTTGATGGGCTAAGACAAGGGAGATATTACCTAGAATGAACAGATTAGATGGTCTTCTGTCTCCTTTAAGATCTAAGTCAGGAGTGGGGAACCTGCAGCCTGGAGGCCATATGTAGCTTTCTAGGTCCTTGAGTGTGACCTTTCCACTGAGTCCCAATTTTACATAACAAATTCTTTTATTAGGGGGATTTGTTCTGTGAAGTTTGGATTCAGTTAAAAGGCTGCACTTGAGGACCTAGAGGGCTACATGTGGCTTCAAGGCTGTAAGTTCCACACATCTAAGTTTTTATTTACCAAACTGTAGCAGTCTAGGAATATTTATAACTTTATTCCAAATGAAATTCTCTAGGTAATAATGACATTTTACTGAATACTGAGGTTTTTCTTTAATGGAACCAATAAAAGACATTATAGTTGGTATGCCTGCATTAATCTATCCATCAGTATTTATCAAGTGTCTTCTATTTGCCAGGTTCTATGCTAAGTGCTACAGATATATACAAAAGAAAAATGGTCCCTGACCTCAAGAATCTTACATCTTAATGGGGAAAACTACACATATATGTAGAAGTACACTAATAAATTTGAACAAAGTAGATACAAGTTTTTTTAATTCATTTTTTAGAGAGGAGCAAGCTGAAGTCAAGAGTGGGAACAGAACAGGAAAGGCTTATATCCCAACTTCCTATCAATTCATTTATAGCTGTTTAACAAAATATTTGGTTGTCTCATGAAAAAGCATACTCTCGTGTATCCAGAGATATTTAAATAATGTTTCCTGGAATGTTGCATCAAAATTTCTGCGCTGGGTAGGAGATGAGGTCTTTCTAGCATGGACATCTGTGATTGTCATTTTCCTAAATAGAAGGAAAGCTTCTTCGGAAAAGGGAATGTTTAGTTTTTGCCATTGTTATCTCAAGAACACAAGGGTGGCCGCTGTGGTTAAGGCCCCTTGCAGTGTAGCTACCTTGTAAATGCTTGGCCAACTTGAATTTTATCTTTCATAGGCTTGGAAGAAACTTTACATAGGATCTAGCTCAGTCCCTTAAACTTTCATATGAAGAGAGTAAGTCACTAGATGGTTTAAATGACTCCTCCATCCTTACGTGTTTATTAAAAGAGCTGGAATTTGAATTCCAGTCTTTTAACTCCAAACATGGATTGTTCCCATTATGTGAGGCTTGAAAAGCACCAGATACAAAACAGTCTGATCAAATGAACCTATTCTACTTACTTCCTTTCCAAATAGCATTCAGAACAGGTTTTCATTCTAGGAAGGGTAAGATTAAAAAAAACAAAAACAAAAACTGATGAGAAATGTAGACTGGGAGAACTCTGGAAAGTGTCACCACTCAGACTTACCTATACATTCTTTCATTGACTTCTTCCTCTAAATTTCTTGTATCACATGAGACCACCCCAAAGGAGCCCACAGGCTGGTGGGTAATTGGGAATGTATTTTGTTTAGAAGAAAGTCCAACCTTGGCAGGAGCTTCCTTAAGCATTGAGGAGAAAGGAAGACATGTTGCTGTACAGGACACAGACAAATTAACCACCTCCACAGCCTTTCTTGTGTCCAATGCCAATGCCTCAGTGGTAGCCAAATGGAAGTTGTTACTATTGGCAATGGATTTAGATTCAAAGTTTTCAAGGCATTGATAATCAATGTCATGGACCTCTGGGCTATAGTTGACCACCGTAACTTCATTTAGATCTACTTCCTGCAAACTATGGGACCTTTCTTGGTTAGGGGCATCATCACCAGTGGAAAAGTCCCTACTTTTCTCTGTGTTTGAGTTTAGCCTGGCAGTTTCTGTAGAGGGACTACAGGGAAATTCAGGCACCTGATAGATGGATTTGGGGAAATCCTCAATGGCTGAGATATTGATACTAGAAAATATGTCATTCTCAGTCTTTGAGACCTCAGACTCAGCCTTTGGATTCTCCAGTAGACCTTCATTGGAAACATCATCCTGGGTAGTATCTACTTCTGAGACATGCAAAACGTCTAACGTCGGTTCTTTGGTTTTAGTCATGGAGGAGTACTCAGCTCCACCAACATAAGATGTTTCATCCACCACTGGTTCACTATAGGTGAAGCTACAGTGCCCAAAAAGAAAATGTGGATTATCGTTAACTTCTGCTAAGTCCATGTAGCCCTTATCTTCCTGTGGGTGTTCTGTGTCAAAAACCATCTCCACTAATGAATGGAAGACTTCACAGTCATGCTTTGGGGGGTCATTTTGAAACCCAGGAAAGTTCCTAATAGAATCTATGTTTCTGCCCTCATCCTGGTTTTCTTCAAGGTATTTCTGAAAGTGGCCATCCAAGGTCTCTGTATTCCCCTGGTCACTTCTGGATATGTCATTGTCTTCTGCCAACTCCTCTGGGCTACTAATCTGAGGAGCTGAAACAGATTTAGTTAGCTTGTTAAGTGCTACCTCTCTCTCCTCTTCCTCAAAGGGCAAAGAACTAATGGAGGTCAGGGAAGCTTGGATACCACTTGGCAAACTTGTATTGCTTTCTGTGTGACCCCCTTCTAAGGAATTTCTATGGATAGCATGCCTTCTTACAAGTTGGTGCAAGACCTCTCGGTCACTGGGTAATTCCAGAGCCCTGCTACGGGCCTCAGACCATGCAACAGAGCTTGGTTCACTTTCAATGCCTGAGTCAGAGATGACTGAGGAAGACCTTTTGATGGTTCCAGACAATGCTGATAACACTTCGCATTCATTACTCTTTGGATCCCTTGGCAATGAAGGAACATCCAATGGATCTCTTGGTGTTGGGCTCGATGACTCAATCAAGTTCACTGGATGTTTCAGTGATAGCAATGTGGTCTTATTCTCTTGATTTTCCTCTTTGCTTAATTCATTTAATCCAACTTTGTCTGTGGAGACATTCTCAGGGTTAGGAAATGCAGAGGCTTCACCCGACACAGTCCTGAGGTAATTATCTAGAGGTGTCCTGGTCTCATAATGAGTAGCAATTACTAACCCAGGTTCACCATTATCAGGGTGCTTATTGCTGGGGTTCATTTCAATGTATGTCAAACAAGATGCCAGATTACTATCTCCAACCACAGTCTGCTCAGATCTGCTCAAATCTGGTACAGTTTGCATTAAAACAGTGGGCCTGAAGTCAGTTGCAGGATCATCAGCCGAAGCCATTGGAGGATCTTGAGGTAAACCCGTTTCATCCTGGGATTCACCAATTGTCAAGTATACCTGAGATACTGAACTAGGGGGTGAGTATCTGTCTGTGGATACTTCTCCATGTATACCAGGACACAGATAGTCCACTTCATCATTGCGTGGTAAAGACTCATCTTCCCTGAAAGCTATTTTCTCAGATATTGCGTTAGTGTTTGATTGTTGACTCTTCTCTTTTTCCTTTTGTTCCACTTTTGGGGTAGTTTTAACAGGAGCAGCAACATTTGGGGAAATCCCCAAATTATACCCTAGAAGAAAAGAAGTCAAATGTCATATTTCGTTTAGGTGAATTGTTGAAACTTTCATGGCATCAAATACTCCCTTACCAAAAATGTCTATGTTCTGGTGTCATTCAGAGTGTTTGCTTCAGTTTACTTCAGTTCAGTTCATTTGGGCAAATATGGATTAAGCACCTGCTAGCAAACCCTTATAACAGGGGAGGGAGGAAGATTTGATGATAGAAGGTCACTTCCTTCAAAAAACAAACTGCTCTATGAATCAGAAGACCTAGATCTGAGCTCTGGCTCTCAAGCTTATTAGCTCCTTGGTCTTTAAACAAGACATTTCATGTCTTGGTCAGTCATTTTCCTTATCTTTCCTTAACATGGGGATAATGATATATTTGTACTCCTGATCTCATATGATTGTTCTGGAGCCAAATGAAATAGCATGTAAGAACATGTCCTACAATCATAAAGTACTAAAGAATCGAGTGCTGTTATCCAGAATTGTATTGGAGCCAAGGAGAGTCAATTACCATATTTTCAGTGTTAGCAGTTACCCTTGGAAATTAGCAAATACTAAAATCAGGGCTTGATTTGCTGTTTTGTTAATTATATAATCTTAAGAAAGTGATGAATAAAATGTTATTAAGTGTGCTACAGTGTAGTCTTTAACCCCAGTGCCCCACCCTGACAAAGAGCCAATTGTTATACATTTACCAGCACATTCCTGGTTACAGACCACATTTAAAACTATTCCTCCAAGTTTCCATAGGGTCAAGAGCTACAAGTGACTTTAAAGATAATTTGGTACAAACCTCTCACTTCAGAGATGAGGAAACTGGGGCCTGGAGATAGATCTTTCTAGATTTAATCACATTACTTCTCCTCATATGGTCTATGTTCCAGTCAGACTTCCCTATTTGCTATTCTCTTTTCTTGAAGTTTCCTCCCGCATCTCTTGTGCTTTTAACAAAGGCTGTCCCTTATGTCTGGAACGCCTCATGCAATCCCTATCTCCTTTCAAAGTTCAGTTCTAATGCTCATTTACTATACCTAGCATTTCCTGAACTCTCCAGTTTTTAATGTCCCTCTCAATTTTTTTATAGTGTGTATTTATTCATGTTATCATGGCGAGGGAGTGGGAAGGAAGGGGAGAAAATTTAAAACTCATGGAAGTGAATGTTGGAAACTAAAAATAAATTAATAAAAATACTGTATATTTATTATAAATGTGCAAGTTATTTCCTTTCTCCAGTAAAAAGGTGAGTTGAACGAAGGCCAAGACTGTTTCATTTTTCTCTCCCTCTGTTTAATGATGACTACAGTACTTGGTACATAACAGAAGCTTGGTAATGTTTACTAGAGTGAAGTTAAGTGAAATGAATTAATCCTTTCAAGGTCACAGGACTTGGACTGAAGCTTTGGTCACAGGACCACGGATTTAGAAACAGAAAGCACTTTAGACATCATTGAGTTCAACTCTATATTTTACAAATGAGGAAAGCAAGGCACTGATACATTAAGTGATTTGCCCATTGTTACATACCTAGTAAATGTCTGAAGTGGTATTTGGACCCGAGTCTTCTTGGCTACAAATCTAGTGCTCTGCCCATCATTTCTCACTACCTTCTCTTCCATGTCAATTCCAAATCTGCATCTTTTCATTCCTGCCCTTTACACACTACATGGGTTACATCACTTCTAGATGGAAAAATCTAAAAAAACAAGTTCTATAAAATGATGATGACACATTGTCATCATTTATACAAGCAAGCAGAAGAACCCTCATTAATAAAGTCCACCAGTTACTCATTCAGGCTTTATTCAAGGCATTGCCACTAGATGTCAGACAAGCACAGAGCACCACATTCCTTTCAAATGATCTCAACAACTGCAGCGTGCATCTCTCTTCCTCCAGTGTTACTTGGCATGCTATTTTAAACATTATTTTAATCTAACAATTGATGGGGGAAACACTATTAATTTCCTTTTAAATGGATATATTCAGTGCTCTTATGGTCTATAAGATAAAATGCAAAATTTTTACCCTGACATTCAATGCCTTCTTAAATATGGTTCCAATGTGACTTTCTAGCTTTATTTCATACTACTCTGCTTGCTTCATTCTTTGTTTTAACAAAACTGACCTTATCATCCCTAGATCTTATCCTATTCACTCCTATCTTTCCAGATCTTTTCATATTGTCTCAGATAATTACAAGAATTTGAGAGCCTAGGTTCAAATCTAATCTCTGATGTTTATTACCTGGCTGTCATTGATTGACCAATAATTGTTCCCAGGCCAAGACTCACTTGCTCATTGTTTGGATTTTGATGGCTGAGTGAGTGTAAATAGCAATTGCTTCTGTTTTGGCCAGAAACTCTAAGGGTTTTCGCCTTGCAGATTGAGTCTTTTGTAAAGGTAAACTAGGCCATCTTTTACCTCTGTTCTTACCCATTTACTGAATGGGTATTGCCTCAGACAAACTGAGACCTAAAGGCTCGGTTTAGCTTAAAAAGACTATGGTCTTCCATTACACCCTGGGCCAAGGCTAGTCATCCTAACCTATATCTTGCCTATGGACTCTGATGACTCTGGGGGAGATAATGAGGCTGATGATTGCATAGCTCAGCCTCACTTAAATCCAAATGACTTGCAAGTCATGACATCACCCCCCCTGGTGTCATTAGTCCTATTTGAGAACAAAGGATCAACAGTGTTACCAACCTTTCATGGACTTGTTTATTTATCTATAAAATGAAGGGATTCGATTAGAGGCCTTCTGAGGCCCCTTCCAAATCTGTCAGTGATGTTATATCAAAAGGTAGAGTTTTGTTCCTTGAGCAGATACAGTTAAGTCTTTTCCAATCATATATACCACTGTTTGGATCTTTGTAATATGCAATACTTTTAGCACTTCCTACAGTCTTTGAAGCCATGATATTAATTCTGATGAATATTTTGCTCTCAATTGGAAGTTGTAACAAAAACCTTGAAGTACAAGAAAAATTTCAAGAACTCTCATAACATTTAAGCCCCAGACTTTCTGTACTAAACTAGACCACTTGAGTGATAGAGAAGTTTCTCCATCGGATATTTTACTTCTAAGCAACCATTTAACAAACTGAATTAAATGTGTATCTAACAGAGCTGAATCCTCAACCCAACACTGAAGAACCTGGCTTATTTATTTCAATAGTGTCTTTGACTTGTCCTACATAAGTCCTCAATGGCAGAGACTGTATTGGTTTTCATCTTTGTTTTATGAGTGCAGTGCTCATTAGATAGTAGTATGCACTTGAAAAATATGTGTTCAATGAAAATGAAATGAGTTTCCCTGTAATGGGATAGAAATAATGCTTGATGTTGATGATTATAAGATGAAGAAGATGAGGGAGAATATGGTGATAGTCAATTAACTTCAACATCAACCTGATTGTATATCCTTTCTAGTTCCATTGTTAATGCTCTAGGACAAAGCTTTCTTTTCCATCTCTGTCAAAAGTATTGCAAGAGACTCATAAAAAGTATTCTTATCTCCCCCTATCCTCATTCTAATCTGTTTATCCATCTTTCATCGTATATATCTAAATCTCTCATCTGCTCAAAAACATTCAGAAGCAAGCAAGCAAAGTACCTTCCAAAGTGTGGAGTCACTCTATTTTCATCTTTTTTATATGTTTCTCCTTTCCATCAGATTAGATTGCCTTGCAAACATACTGTGAACTCCCCTATCTCTATGCCTCTTCTCATACTATGCTAATTACCTGGAATGCCCTTGCCTTTTTCTCTGTTGAATGATTACCAGTTCTCTAATGTCCAACTCAAATTCAACTTTGACTCCATTGCTATGATCAAGTGTGGGGAACCTCAGGTCTTAAGGCCACATGTGACCTTCTAGGTCCTTGGGTGTGACCTTTTGACCTAGTTCAAGTTTTACAAAATGGATCCTTTTATTAAGAGGACCTGCAGGGTCACATGAAGATTCAAGGCTTCAGGTTTCTCCCCATGACTTAGATACCAATAACTTACTCCTTTGGATGTCAGACAGCACTTTGTTCTGTAATATCATACCATACAATGTCACTGCCTAAGACTTTTCTCTTGTGTGACTTACACCTCTTAATAGAGTGTGAGAGATACTGTTATTAAATAATTAATTGTTAATATTGGGGAGACACAGGATTTATCTCTCTCTGAAACCTCATTCTCTATTAGGCTAAACCAACATCTGAAAGACATTGCTGATAATGAGACTGGATTAACTTTCTCCTCAACATTGTTCAGATCCTACTGAGGTGAGGAAAGTACATTGTGTTCTAGTCAGGTTTGAGTGGGAATAAATTATTTGATTAGATTGTGCTAGGATGAGGTTAGTTTGGAAGTAAATGATATGATCAAAATCAAGACCTCTAGTCTTTCATTAGACTAGGTCCATGTCTCATTATAATATACATTCTCTCTCATTATTTATTAACCAATCATAGTCAATCACCACTCTCAGGGTCACTTATTCTTCCCAGGGCATATAAGTATTGAGTAGGTCCCATGAAAGGTCTTTGATATTCCAGAGTGTCACTGACCTCTTTTATTAATTATTGCTAGCACGATTAATAAAATGATTAATTTCCAAGAAATTATGTCCCTCAAACTTTTTATACATCACAACTGAAAGTTACAGAATAACAGGAACTATGTTTTATTTTTAAAAATATCTTCTCCACTATTTTATACTGGGCAATACATTTAAAAAGTGTTTATTAAATATATGTGAATTACATTAAATCACATGACTGATTTCTTGTTCTTTAACTGTAATGATTGGTTATTTCAACCATTAGACCAGAGTTCATTGCTTGGGGTTGTCAGAAAAATATCACCTTTAATCCTTGCCCTTTAATTCATTTAAATGGTAATCTTTGTTCTTTGTGCCCTTCTAATGTTACTAACCTTTCCCAGGATGTTCCATGTATCTATCCTCAAAAATGACTGGTAGGGTGTTCCAGTCTCCATCAATATCTAGGCATTCTGCTGGGAGGGGAGGCATGCTGGTGAAGTATTCAGAATTCCGGACATCCAAAGCAATCTGACTCTGTCTTTGGATCCTGAGAAATACAAAGACAGGAAAGAGGTAAACCGTTATTCATGAAGCAATCTGCAGTTCATATATTGTTTTCCTTTCTGCAGTTCTTTGAGGTAAATAGTGAATATGCCATTATCTCTGTTTTACAGATGAGGTGACAAAAGTTCAGTTTTGTGAGGTCAACACTCGTCTGTGATTTTGTTGATTTTGACGTTGTACCAGTGATGCCAGCTGTCACTTATTCTTGTCTACCAGATCCTGTGTAACTCTATTCCATGTCCCCTTATATGTTCTCCAAAGGAAATCCACTCTGTACGTTGGGTGTTCCTTACTTTCTCTTGATTGGTAAAACTATCGTTGGATGTCCATCTAACACTCTTTATCCCCACCTCTTTTCTTCCTGTTTCATGTTTCCTTAATGAAATCCTATATTCCCATCCTTTTAAAAAGTTTTCAATTAGCTATATACTGCTACTTTCAGAGCTTGGTGGTAGAGCTCACATGCACCATGAATTTCTTCAATGTTCTCTATAGAATGTTCATTTTTAATTCTTCAATATTATTGTATTCCATATCTCCCTGCCATATGACAAGGTCATAGGCATTGTAGAATTTAGAGTCAGGAGAGAAATCAGAAGACATAGGACATAAACTTTTCAAATTATAAATGAGAGAAATGAGACCCAGAGAGGATGAGAGATTTTCCCATGGTTCCAAAGAAGTGGCAGAGCCAGAATCGGAACCTGACTTCTGGCTCCAAGGTCAACAATCTTGGCGCTATTTCATTGCTACAAATTAAGGCTTTCAGAGAATAGATTGGGAGAGAACATTAGAAATAATTTAGACTAATCTCCCCTATTGTTACAGATGAAAAGACAAGGCATTAGGCCAAAGTCACACAGAAAACAAATGGCAAAACTGGTATTCAAATCCAGGACCTCTGACTCCAAATCTAGTATTCTTTAAACTTGACCAAGATTACATAGTGAGTGGTGGATCTGGACTTCAAATTCAGACTTCTGACTCCAAGCTAAGAGTTCTTCCCTGTATATCACATATCCTAAGCATAGGCTAAGTGGGTTTAATTGCCACCTCATCGGTTCTAGAGGGAAAATTCTGAAAGGTCTCTTTTCTTGTTTTGTGAATTTCAAAATCAACAATGCAATATATCTCCACTATATTAAAACTGCATCTTGTTCTGGTCTCCCTGACCACCCTTAGCCCTCTAATTACAATGTATGTTTTAGGAGGAAATAAGAATGCAAAGGTGAACTTAGAAATCATGTATAAACCATTGCTAAGATCAAAGGAGCATAATTTATAAATTATTTCATCTATTAATTAAAATTCCCATCCTAGTAATCAGGAGACACCATCTAGACACTGCTTGTCAAGATTTCTAGTCCTGTGATGTCTAAAGTGAGTGTCCTCCACTGCTCCTGACCAGCAGAATATCAAAAAGATGCTGATAATTTGGGGATGATGGGAGTTTACCTACAATTCTGCAGTGATTTGGATATATTAATCAGGTTACAACACGATGACCCAGATAGTCTTTTTCTACCTTGTATTCTAGAAAAAAGAATCCTTCAACCTTTGTCCTCTGAGCAATTTTCCATATTCAACAAGTCCGTGCCGCTCAAGTGCTCCCAACTCTAATTAGTTCTAATCTCCACCTCTTCCCTCACCATCCCATTCGCTACATCTATAGCATATTCCACTCTGTATCTTCACCACTTATCTCTGTGCCTTATTAAAACTGTGATTTCTGCCCCATTTTCTACTGCCAATCATGGTCTTTCCTGGTAAGTACCCAAAAAACTGGGCATGTCCGCTCCATTTCATAATTTCATAAATTAAGTATCAATTCATCCAGCAAAGCAGGCCATTTTCTTTTTTTCATTTTTACTGAAATAAGGAGTTTGTTTTGGGCAGCCCTCAGATCCGTGGAACAAACTGATTCCCACATTAGGAAATGAATAGTCATGCCCTCATAATCCTGTTAATTCCTATCTTTTGCAACATATGCAAAAATTATTTTCCCATTTAATTATTGGAAGGATTGGATATTGAAATGCATTTTCACAAGCAGGGCTATTTTTGTGCTTAATCATCCACAACTTCATTTCCCTTGTATGCAAATCTTTCTCTTTACCAATACTGGACTAGTTCCCTTTCCCTGAAAAATTACAACGCTGTCTCCCACCTGCTTTCCTCCTCCCAACACATACATGATGTTCCTTTGCTGAAATGGCTTCTTCCCCCTAGAAGTCCTCTCTCTCCCCACTTCTCCCTGTCCAATTCCTACTCATCCTTCAAGATCAGTTTCCACATATATAATTATGATCTATTCTTCAAGATTCAGATCCAACTTTTCAATTCTTTACCACCTTAAAGGCCAAGATAGGCCTGCATTATGTTTTAAGGCCCAATTCAAATGCTACTTTTTTCCTGAAAGTTTGCCATGATTCTGGCCAGAAGTGCTCTCTTTTTCCATTGAATTGACAATTTTTTACCACTCTGATTGGACTTACATGCTACACCTTCCATTATATTTATTTATGTCCATATCTTAGCTCCATTACTATACTCTAAGCTCCTTAGATGGATTCTGAAACTGTGGTCATTCATTTCCACTTTCTTCCAAGCTTAAGACTTTTCCATCTTGCCCCTCCCTATTTCTGGCTTGTAAGTATTACCTTTCCCCATTATAATATCCCTTAGAGTAAGGATTGATTTTTTTGCTTAAATTTTTATTCTAAGTACTTAGCATTTTTTTTTTGTCATATAGTAAATGCTTGAAAATCCTCTATCTAATCTATCTAGATATTATCTACCCACATATCCATCCATCTATCTTCAGCCCTCTGCACTAATCCAGTGATATAATAACAGACTTTTGGAAAATTATACCTAGCTTTCTTCCTACTCCTTCTGACCTACTGTATACATATAGACTAGATACTACTTTTGGACTGAGAGAAGAAAAAAGACTCAATGAAATGAATGAAGACAAGATAGTGTAATGGGAGGAGTAGTACATTGGGAATCAGAAGATCTGGGATATCTTGATCACAATGACTGGAAAGACTGCCTTTTGAGTAGGTGTCACAACAAGAAAGGGCTCTAGTTCTCTAAGGTTATTTACATCTCAGAAGGTCAAGGTTCCATCATCATTCCCACAATTTTTTTATCAGAGAAGAACATTCATGATTTTAAAAAAATAAGTAATTTGCCCAAGTTCATAGAGGTACTTAGTAAAAGTCAAGATTTGAACTAAAGTCCTCTGGCTCCAAAAAAATATCCTTTCCACTGTATCATGATGCTTTGCCTTCTTTAAAGAAAGCCCATCAATATCACTACTTAAACATTGCTTTCATATTTTTAAAGTATTTATGAAGTGCTTACTATGTGTGGAATTAGAGGCGACAAAGAAGAAAATAAAAAGTTGGCCTTAAAATTGGGAAATACTGGGTTAAAATTCTTCTGACATATTCTTTCTGGGTGATCCTTTGTCGTTTACTTGAACACCCAATGGCCAAGACAAATTTCTACGACTAAGTTACAAGAGAGTTGGTGATCTGCATTCTTATAAGCAGTTTGAACACTGGGCAGTTTCTAGTTATATTAAATTTTGTATCTGAACAACCTGAAGTTTCTTCCCCAACCATTCCAGAAATAAAATAACCAAGTAGAGTACTTTGCTCAGTGTTGGAGAGATACCAAAATTAAATCAGTCACTCTGACTGTCCTCATGGTACTAATCATCTAACCAAAGGATAGAAAATATAAATTCATTTAGCATAAAGTCACAGTGTTAGAATGTTGTAGCTAGAAGGGACCATAGAGAGGATTCATTCATTTTATAGGGGTAGAAATTGAGTCTGAGGAAAAGACCTTTCTATGCTCACACAGTGAATTCATGTCTGAGCTGGAACTAAAAGTCAGGACTCTTTTTCTCAGTTTTTATATTATTGCCTCTGAATCTGACAAAAGACATTATTATTGCTGTAAGTATTCAAATGAAATTGCTTAAAATGCAGTGTGTACATAATACACACTTTTTGATCTGGTAAGTTGTTTTCCTTGCATCTTTCCTAGATACTCTCCAGAAAGAAAATGACATTATTATTTTTAGAGATCAAAACCTTGACACTAAAACATTGAAGACAGCAGTTCGTGTGTGTGTGATAGCCAAGAACTGGAAACCAAGTAGATGCATTTATTGTGGTCCATGAATGTACTAGAATATTGCTCTATAAGTGGTGATTAATATGATGAGTAGAGAGAAGCACAGAAAGACCTATATGAACTTATACCAAGTTAAGCAAAGCCAGAAAAGCAATACATACATTATAGTACAAAAATGTAAATGGAAAGAACAGCCATCAAAAAAAAAGATGAATATGACACAATTTTAAAGACTAATCATAGATTGAAAGAAAAGGTGAGAAGACCTTTCTCAGCATTCTTTTGTAGAGAGATGGGACTCTTTTCAGTCGTTTACCATCAGTTATGCTGATTTTTTTCCTCTCCTTTTTAATTTTTTTCTTTGAAAAATAGTATTTTCTTTATATGTAACGGCTCTCTGGGAGGGAGAAAAACTTGGAGAAACTATGTGGATATAAAAAATATATAAATGAAACTCATTTTTAAAAAGATCAAAGCCTTGTACTATTAATTATTTCTTACTGATTACATGTCTCCTGACTCTAATAAAATTTTAAATCATGTAAGGACAGAATCTGCCCTTCATTTGAAAGCTTGGTTGCATACTGAATAGAGCACTGGAGCTCAGACAGTTATTAGCTATGTGGTCACGGGCAAGTCAGTCAACTCTCAGCTGCCTCAGTCTCCTCATCTGTAAAATGGATATGATAACAGCACCTATCTCCAAGGGTTGTAGTGAGAATAAAATAATATTTGTAACGATATTTGAAAGAACTTGGAGCACTATATAAATGACAACTATTAGTAGTAGTAATAATTTTATTCCTTTTTCACTCTATCCTTTGTATCCAGCAAAATTCATTGAGAATTTCAGTTAGAAGGGCCCTTAGGCATCTGTTCATCCTGACCTCTACCCTCTTCCAAGCACAGCCACAGCAATGTACCCAATAAGTGAACATCTTGTCTTTGACTGAAGTCTTCCAACAAGTACTTAATAACATTCTGTTCACAATGTCTTCAACTAATGCTGGAGAACACACCACAAGTATTCAATGAAGATTTCTTGACTTGATTCAACCCTACCATTATTGGTAATTAACCATTGGTTAGTTAACAAAAATTTCACCTTTATTCATCTTTGCCATGTTATTGTCCCAGATCCCTCTGGACCTTCCATGGCATTTTGTGTGAACTCTTCTGATGAATTCATCATGTGTTCATTCATATTAAAGCTATTAGTAGGTATATAAGGTATCTACTAGGCAGTAAGCTTCACAAGAGTAAGAATACTTTATCTAAACTTTTGTTCCTCCCCCAAACAACCCCTTTATTTTATGCATAGTAGATAATAAATTTACACAACTGACCACAATTAGATCATACCTATATAGCTCTTTGTAGACAACAAAGCACTTTATTCATATCTTTAAAAGGTAAGTTTTGAAAAAAAAAAGTATTGTTAGACTAATTTAAAGAAGATACTAAATGTGAAGGAATTAGAATTTTTAATCAGTATTTTTCCAGTTCACGCATAAAATTATATCTACATGCATATTTACCACTGATGTGTTTCAATTGTTCTAAACCACTGCCTGCTGCCTTACCTACCTGCTGCGGGAAATTCTATTTGCATGCAAATCTCCACTTTTGCATGCAGAACAGAAGAGTTTGGTAAACTCAAGCTGCTATTCATGAATGCAAATAGGATAATTATATACATCAATCATGTGGAGAGCTATGTACACAATTACGGTATATACAGAAGGTCATTAACAAAGGGAGTGCATTAGTCTTAGTTGGCATATTGAAAAGTCAGTTTAGTCAGAAGCAGAATCATATACTATTTGAGGCTGAGTGTGAGTGAGTTTGTGTGTGTGTGTGTGTGTGTGTGTGTGTGTGTGTGTACGTGTATGTGTGCGTGTGTGTGTGTTGGGAGAGGGGAAGGTGCTAGTGATACATACAGAGCAGCTGAAGCTTTCCATCTTCAGAAGACTTGTCAGAGCACTTGACCTGATAGTGTAGCCTACAGCTAGGAAGGCTGGATAAAACTGACAAAACACTGCCTGGAGTTAAGAAAACTGAGTTCAAATTCAGCCTCAGGCACTTACTAGCTATGCAGCTCTGACAAGTCATTTAACTATTAACTGTGTCAGTTTCCTCATCTGTAAAATGAACACCTATGGAACAGGGTTACCAAATGAGATATTAAATTTCAAGCACTTAGCCCAATGCCTGGTCCATGGTAGTCTTTCAGTAAATGAATGTTATTTTGTTACCCTGTTATTTTAAAAACTAGAGGAATCAAAAATAACTTTATAAGTTATTGTGTCACGGCTACTTTGTGGTCAGGAGCAAATTTGACTTTAGTTTTTTTTTTGGTTTAAAAGTTAATTAAGGCTAAGTTTTCTGGATATCTTATGTGATATATTATGTATAAGTTTGCCTATCAGCACTGAGAAGAGGAGTTTCCACATGGGGAATCAGAGAATCAAAGATATTGAACAGGAAAGGACTTTAAGAAGGCATTCAATCACCCTGACTCCTTCATTTTATAAATGAAATCTAGAGAAGTTAGTTAACGTTCTCAAAGTTAGTAAGTAGTAGTGGCAAGGATTTGAACCCAGGTCTTTGTACTTTAAATCCCATAATCCTTCAGTATACTTTGTATCACAACATAGATCATGGAATAGAAGTGACAGGGAGTCTTATTGATATTTGTCCTTTGTTCTAGAAGAGGACCATGACATCAGGAAGGTGATGCCATGACTAGCAAGTAAATATGATTTAATTGAGGCAGCACTGTACAAAGTTACCAGTCTCACTATCTCCTCCAGAGCCATCTGGTCCAGTGGCCAGATAAATATCAAGACGACTGGAAAAGGCCCCAACGCAAACAGGTAGGCAGACATTGATATAAAAAAAAATTTCCTAACAATGAGAACTGTCCTTTATTATCTATTTTGAACTAATAACTTCTGTGTCACTGAATATTTTTAAGCTGAGTCTGAGTGGCCATTTGTCAGGGAAGTTATAGAGAGAGATTAACGCTTCAGGTGTTGAACCAGACCTTTGAGATCCTTTCCAGTTTCATATTCTATGATTACCAGAGGAATAATGTTGTGTTTTCTTGTTTATATGAACACTGTGTAACTTGCTAACATGAGAGCATATTTTCAATTACTTTTGTCACAATTTTTTGTCCATTAAGTCATTCCAACCCTGGTGACACAAGTACAAGCACATTCATACACATATGCACACACATCCACTTAAATACTTATGTGTAAATGTCCTGATTGCCAAATGAATTGAATATAACATGTAAAGGCAAGATGTTTTACTAGGTAAACATCCTTTGTGGGTACATGGGTATTAACTTTTTGATTTTCCAAGCATGGAATTTAAGTCTAAAAAAAGTCATGTGTATATACATGTGCGTGTGTGTGTGTGTGTGTGTGTGTGTGTGTGTGTGTGTGAGAGAGAGAGAGAGAGAGAGAGAGAGAGAGAGAGAGAGAGAGAAAGAGAGAGAGAGAGTCAGGGTTACAAAAATAGAGATGAAGGAACAGAGAGAGACAGAAAGAGGCACAGAGAGAGACAGAAACTAAGAGACAGAGAGAAGCAGAGTGAGGCGTACAGGGAGACAGAAAAAGAGAAAGAGGCAGAGAAAGACAAAGATAAAGACAGAGACATGGGGAAGGAGGAGAGAAGGAACAATAGGAATAAAAAGAATGGGATGAGGAGAAAAAGGGAGAAAGAGAAACTGAGTATATGTACAAGGTGAAATTGATGTTTTAAATATCACTTGAGAGATTTGGTTTTAAATGACAGAAATTTCCACATTTTCTAAATTATATTTAGACAGATTTCATCTTAGTTCATTTTTAGATGTGTTTGAAACATACTGGAAAAGGAAAATAATAGAGGAGTTTTTTCAGGAGCAAAACAAGATACATATTTAAAAATGATCATCAATCTCTCACTGCATAAATCACTGAGAAAAGATGATTTTCTTTATTGTCAATTTCTTAGTTTGCAAACTGAGGTAGTGAAAGAGCCATGGGGTACAGTTAAGGAGTCTGCAGCCATCTTCATAATCTGATTCTACATGATAATGTGATCCTGTGGAAGCCCTATCACCTTTTTGGTCTCAGTTTCCCCATTTTTTTTAAAATGAGAGAGCTGAAGTACATGAGAAATGATTAAGGTTTTTCAATAGTAGGTGACATGATCAACTATCCATCTGTGTTGGCTACATGACTTCTTTTTTTTACAACTGGAGATTATTAGTAACCAACTTGAAATCACTGGTGAAGAGAATCACTGTTTGAAAATAACTTTAGTTCCTACTTTCTCTTCAACTCACAGTCTTAGAAAGTCACCTACAGCATTTAGTAATGAAGTGCTTTGCCCATGATCACGCAGCCAAGTTTATATCATCACAGGAGGGACCTGAACCCAGGTCTTCCCACATCCAGGTCCAGCTCTCTATCTGCTACACCAAGTTGCCACTCTTGTTATAATTACCATAGCTAATCAATTTCAAGTTTGCTAAGATGATGCCTGGCAAATGTCAATTACACAGTAGTGGTAGAAGGCAGGTGGTTAGTCTCCCCTTGTGTACTAATTTATGTATGCACACCAATTAGACTTTTTTCAAACTGTTAAAAATCTCGGGTGGGACATACCCAGAATTAGATATGCTACATTTGGCAATAATTTTGAATTGTACAAGCGTGGAGCCTAGATTATCTCTAATATCTCTTTGGGCTCTAATATTCCAGGTTTTGACATTAGGAGCTTAGATCTAGATCTTGAAGAGCAATCAGAGGTCATCTAATCTAACTCTTTCAACTGCACAAATGAAAAACCTTAGATTTAGACAAATGAGGTAATGTGCCCAAAGTTCCACTGGTAGTAAATGTCAGGTAAAGTTTCTCAACCTAGGTCTTATGTAGAGGCAATGTCTTTTCCATTGTACTATGCCACCTCGCATTCTATAATCCAAGGATTTTTCTCTGAGATAACAAAAAGAGGAGAAAAGGAAGAAAAATTGAGGAATAACAGGAAGAAAAAAGGAAGACAGTAGAAGACCCTTTATTTTTAGGGGGGGTAAACATGGAAGGAGAGGAAGACAGAGCATAGAATTTGGAACTCAAAACCTGAAAAAATGTTAAAAATGTTTTTAGATGTAATTTGGGGAAGTATATTATTTTTAAAATATGACTACTGAGTAGTTAATTATTTAATTAAATATTCCTATTTGATTATTCATGTTGATTTGAGAAGTAAGAACAGTACTTAGCAGAGAAGAAATGCATCTTTGAGAAACACCAATAGCCCAATTCCATTGTCCACACTATTCCTTGTCCAACCCAACAACCTTGAGGATGTTTCCCTTTTTTTACTATATAAAAGAGGAGAAAAAAGGAGAGTCATTTGCATTCATAATTAGGAATCTTCTCAATTCTTAAGCTAAATTAGTTTAGCAAGATACAGAGTATTTTAGCATTTGTACACAGATGAATCTGCCCCAGTATTGGCTTCTAAATTATGCTTTAAAGAACAGTGAGTATGATTCTAGGGAAGGGAAGAATTCTCTTTGATTCAGTTCTATAGAATCATTCTCAATTTGATAAATATGTTTGGCTTATATGCCACCCACTCAGTTTCCTCCTGTGAAATGTTTGTTTGAATCTTTCCTGGAAAGGAAAGAAAGACTGAATACATGGAGGAGGAAAGACAAACTCAGATCTTCCATAGTAAGATATGAAAAAACAAATGTCCTTGAATAATTAAAACTTCATCTCCTTTGGATGAACCTAGTTAGACTTTCAACATTTTTACTTTGGACTAATATATTAACTGCCTTACCAATCTCCTTGTCTCCAGTCTCTGCATCCTTCATCCTGTCATGCATACAATTCCTAACCTATAATAGTTCTGTTTGTTTCCTTTGAATAGATAAAGGTGTAAACATATGATTCTGACATTCATAACTCTCTCCAGTTTAGATTCAATCTACCATTTGAAATTTATCTCATCTTACTTGTGTTTATATTTTCGTGAACTAGAACATTCACCATTAAGTCCCTTATTTTAGAGTCTCTGACTATATCATTGAAATCACATGTAATTCTCTTCCTCAATATCTGCATCTAATAAATCACTGGTGTGCTTGTTAGGGTAGTGATTCAGGAGAAAAAAAAAATATATATATATACACATTGAGGTACACATGCATTTATACATACACAAACATATTATTAAATTTTCTCTATCACTTTCTTAAATCAAGCCAATCAACAAATCAATAAATCAAGCCCTTATTTGTAGCTTTTGCTGATTTCTGAGGTGAAAATTTTCACGCTGAATATTTAATAATTAGTTCTCATGAGGTGGTGTGAATCGGACCCGGTACACCCTTGACAAGCCACCTCTTTCATGAAAACTTATCTGATTTCCCTCTCCAGGCAAAAAGAATGTACTTTATATCTACTTCTTTCACAATAGTCTATGGCTTTCTTTTGTACCTATATTATTCTAATCTATATCATCATTGCGTGAATATATGTCTTCTCTCCTATGCCAGGTTATAATTTCCTTGAAGGCAAGAGCTATACTTTATTTTATGAAGCTATGCTCCTTCAGTGTATAAGGCATGACAAAATATGCAGCAGAATATTGGTATAAGTGTTTTGGATGAATTAGTAAATGAATATAAATATATGTGAATATGAATATAAATATATGTATATATAAATATACAAATATAAGTGAATATAAATATGTGTATATATATTTCTATATAATCTTATATATTATATGTAATCTATGTTATATACTATTTATATTTATTATATATTATGTATATATAATTTATGTACATACATGTGTCCCTATACAGGCACCCAGAAATACATGTGTTTATACTTAAGGTATATACACATGTGTATACATATGTACACCCCATATATATATACACGTGTGTGTGTGTGTGTGTGTGTGTGTGTGTGTGTGTGTGTAATTTGAGGGCATGAAATTACTTACACACTTTCCTGAAACGTCAAGACAGAAAGTTTTTGATGTTCCATGTAGAAGAAAGCCTCTGAAAATCTTCTGACCTAGGAAAGAAAATGATCAACCATTTTAAGCCTAGGGATTCTCCCAAAGTAGACATTTTGGTTGGCTAAATCTTATCATGTGACTTGTTACTGATCATGTAAATGTCCCCAATCAATCACTTAGGTTGATTTGAGGAATAACATCAGTACTTAGCAGAGAAGAAATGTATCTTTGGAAATCACCATTTTGTTCTCCACTCATTTCAGCCTGGGTAATGTGGTGATGTTTGCTTTTTTTTTTTTTTTTGCTTTATATACAGAGAAATATCCCTGTACCAATATTTATGAAACGGGGGTCCCAACTCTAATGTTGGCTCACTGTGTTATCCTTAGCTTTCCTTCTCTGGACTTCAGTTCCTTCCTTTGATAAATCAGACTGCTGGCTCAGCTGAAGTCTGAGATTCCTGGCAGCTCTAATGTTCTATGTTCTATACTCCAAAAGGCATTCTCTCTTTCTTGGGAATGGAGGGGAGCAGAGAGCCTCTTTAAAAATCTAATACACACAGTTATATTGTGAACATATGCCTCTGTGATCGCTTTTCTGAGGAGCAAACTGGTGTTGCAAGCATGGTCTTTCTCCAGAGCAGTGCTTCCTTCTGTACATTTGATTGTTGTCTGTTTTTCTTCTATTTTTCTTCCTCATGGTTTTAGGGTGTTGGAGAAGTCTTTAGTTATTAACCACATATCACTCAATTCCCATGGGATCTAGGAACAATGGTTATTTATACCCAATCTCCAATCGATTTTAGGTGTTAAAATGTTACAAAGAAAAAGGATTTCTTTGAGCTATTTTAAGGCAAAGAGAAGAACCAAAAATGGTAAAGATGGAGTAGATGGCTTAGTGATTTTAAAAGGCTTGACTATTTCAGTTTTGTGTATGAAGTAAAATAATTGGAAACAAAATTAATTTAAATGTTTAACAAGAAATTGAAATCAATGATAATGAGGAGATAGTAAAGAGACCTTCTCCCTTCCCTCAATGAGTTTAAGCAATCAGGCCTACACAAGTTATAGCTTAGGGTACTGAGAGAACCAGTGGATGTGATTATTGAACCACTATCTAAAACCTTCAAAAACTCCTGGAAAATAGGAAAACTGCTAGGTAACTGAAGAAAAAAAAAGGAGTTGTTCTTGACCTTAGCTATAGAGACAGAATAAACATATGCCAAGGAAACTTTAGAATCCTTAGAAGTAGAGCCAAGATGACAGAGTGAAGCCAGCAAGTTTACCAAACTTTCTTAAAACTTCTTCTCTACAACTAAAAAAAAAGCATCAAACCAAATTTTATGAGAAAACCAATCAGAAGTTACAGTGAGTCCTTTGTAATCACAGTGCAGGTTAGGAAGATAGAAAGAGAAGTCTGCAGACACTGAAGCAAGTGTTGGTCAAGAATGTGGTGTCTCATTTTACTGATAGGTGTTTGAAACCCAGAAAAGTAAATTGACTTGCCCAAGATCCCAGAGGTAATAAGCAATAAAGTCAGGATTAAAAATCTGCCTTCTGACTTTTAAATTACTGCTCCTAATGTAGACTCCTTCTGACATCCAAATAGTCCTGCTATCAAAAAAGAAAACATGATAGCTAGGCCAAGGTTTTGCCTATAATATCCTATTTCCTTTCTAAAATGAAATTCCCCAATTGTATTTCACATACTGGCACCAATGGATTTGAGAGAGACCAATTCAATGTATCTCTTTTCAGCTTCTAGGACCTAAAGAGTACTGGTGGATACACGGAATAAATTCACAAAGCTATTTTCTCTCCTTACCCTTAGAGTATGGTGCTCCTTGTTGAGATATGTTGTGACTTCAGGGTTCAGTGACACCACTTCCAGGAACTGAGTCCATAGTTCCAAGAGGTGGGAGCAAAGCCAAGTGAGATCCTTACTTATCTGCTCTGCTATCTTCTCTGGATTGTTCATCAGCTAGGGGGAAAAGAATCATAAGTCAAGACATCAAATCCTACTCGTCCCAACTTTGCCATGAAACTCTCTCTAATTGGATCCTTAACTAATTTATCCAAAAAACAAAAACAAAATAAACAAACAAAAATCTTTATTCCATTATTTCACAAAGATTGCTATAGTGAAAGAGCCCTAATTTTGGGAGTCACAGTTTATAAGATTTAGATGGCATTATGTAGAGGTGAGGGTAATCTCACTAAGTCCAATCCCTCCATTTAACAGAAGAGGATGCTGAGATAGAGGAAAAATTAATCACTTAGGATCTTAGCATATTTGATCTAGAATTTGAAGGGACATCGTAGGCTATTTCATACCATACTCTAATTTGAGAAATGAGGAAGCAGTGGTCCAGCAAGATATTAACTGATTTGGCTAACATCACACAGGTAGTAAATTTTTACATGAAGTCTGAAACCCAGGTCCACTAATTCCATCTCCAGCCATTTTTTTGAATTTTGAATTCAAATTACATTTGAATGTAATGCCCTGGAGGGCAGACTCTGTTTTACTTATATTTTGTCTTTGTACTTCCAAGCCAGCATATGTGCTTTAGTTGACCACATAGCTCAGGTTAAAGCAAATGCCTGCGTTTGAGATTTCTAGAAAATTTCTAGAAAATATCATTTCTTAGGAAATTATATAATCATGAACTTTATTGTTATGTTATGCAGCGCACAGGCAAACAAATCATATATACATGCTATAGCAATATAAGCAGACAGAGGCTTGGTCCCACATAAAAGAAACTCATCCCAGTTGCGGGGAGGACTCATGTTGAGGAGAGAAATTTCAATTCAAAGTTGGAGTTCAGGTGAGATTATATACCCTAAAAATGGGTGTGGTAATCCTAATCAGATATATGAGGGGGCATTCCTAATCAGACCCAGAGGTGGTAGAAAAGTTATCAAGTTCCCATACTGACAAAAGGTTTGGATGAAACTCTAGTAGAGGGAGTTTCATTATTGAGACCAAACACTGGTGGGACAATTAGTTAACCCAGTGTAAGGAAAAAGACTCAGAGCCCCTGTAGTAGTCAAGAGATCATCCCATCAAACAACTGGCAGCCTCATCTCTCTGACACAGAATTAACAGTGGAAAAATATAACTGTTTTTTCCTATGTGATTCTATGGGCAATTAGGACTATTTAGCTTAAATGACTCCATATTAGAGTCTGCTCCTTATAATATGGCATCAGACTATAATTAAACAATAACATCAACCAATAAAAGTTTATAATTTTCACAACCGTACAAAATGCTTTACAACTTAATAAATGTTTGTTAAGATTGTGTCACATTCTTCCAATCCTTGTCTGCATAGGAATCCACCTTTCAGCAAATCCAACCAAGGATAATACAGCTTCCGCTTGAATATCTGAAGGGATAGCCAACTAAATAACCTCAAAATAGTATTTACTACATTCATCATGTCAGGCAAATCTTTTCAAATCTGAGTCTCAGTTTTCCAATTTGTAAAATGGATGGAGTTAGAAGCAGATGATCTCTAAGGTTTCCATCAGTTTCATAGTTGATGAGACAACAGTAGCAACACAACTAAAAAAATATGCAGATTCTTTGACCCAGAGATACTTAAACAAAATTATACAACAGAGACCAAATAAAGATGGAAAAGATCAGTAAGGACAGAGATATTTATAACAACTCTTTCATGGTGGGAAAGAATTAAAATCTAATGTGCTCATTAATGGGGAAATGGCTGAACAAGTTATCATGTATGAATGTGATGGAATGGTATTGCACTATAAGAAATTGTGAGAGTTTCATAGAAACTTGGGAAAACATGTATAGACAATGCACAGTAAAGTGACTAGAACCAGAATATTTTATACAATAACAGCAATATTATAAAGTCAGACAATTGTGAAAGACTTAGGAACTCTGATCAACAAATGACCAAACACAATTTCAGTAAAGCACTAAAGAATTCAGTGCAGTTTCAACATATTTTTAAAATTATCTTGAGGGCATGGTCAATATGGAAATTTGCTTGACTATTCATAGATTTAATATGATTTTGTTTTTCTTTCACGAGTGGGAAGGACAAAAATTTTGGTACTGAAATTAAATTCACAAGTAAAATATCTGTGATCAATACATAGTGGAAATAGTGGAAAGCACATTGGTTTTCTATTCTGAAGACTCAGATTAGAATCGTAGGTCAATTACTAATGTAATTTACTTTTTTTAAAGTAAATCATTTCATCTCTCTAAGCTTTAGTTTCCTCATCTGGAAAATAAAAGGGTTAGATTTGATGGCCTCTAGGACCCTCCCTTCTAGAGTCTAGAGTTTATATATCCTGGTTTTATTAGTAAATGTATCACCTTGGGTAAAAAATACCTTTCCTTACAGGGTCTTGCTTTCCTTTGTCTGTAAAGTGAGAGCAATTATATCTGCACAGTCTATCTTAAAGGTATGAGGAAAGAATTTCAAAGCCTTTAAAGTGCTAGAGAAAGAATGTGGCTTTATTATTTTTTTTAACCAAACCTATGGTTTCATTTTCATGGAAAAATTTTCCATAAAGGAACTCCAATCAATGCAGACTCTTTTGCAGCTACCAATATTTGAGCATTACCTGGGGCATTGAGAGATCAAATGATTTGACCAAGTCACACAGCAATATATGTCTGAGGTAGGATTTGAACTCAGGTCTTCTTGACTTAAGTGGGCTTGCTATCAACTACAGGATGCTGCCTACCCTCTCAGAACAGAAATGAGTTCCTCTCTACCATTATCACTCTTGTCTCCACTTGTTTCTATCTAATAGCTTCATTTACATTACATATTTTCCCAGTAAGATTCTTAGTTATAACTATATGAGGATGATTAACTAGAACTTAGTTCTAGTTGTATATAATATTTCTCTTCCCCTCCCTCCCTCTGATTGGAAAAAATGGACCTGGATCTTAAAGACCTCCTCCCAGATCCTTCCAGAGTAACCATCTCCTCATTTTCTATCTGGTTGCACTCCTCTGGATTTTATCATGCCCCCTCACATGTAGTCTCTCCCCACCTTCAGTTGTCCAAGAGATTGTGAGCTCTCTGAGGGCAGAGATTGTCCTTTGACTTTCTTTGTATCCTACTGCTTAGTACATATAGTAGGGGCTTAATATTTATTGACTGACTGATTTGTGGTCTCCACAGATTCATCCTTCATTGCCAAAGAAGACCATGCCATCAGACAAATAATGACATGACTTGCACTTGACTTTGTTTTGAGTGAGGGAGGGCTGTGCAGGACACCAGCCTCACTTCTCCTCCAGAGCCATCTGAATCCAGTGACCAGATATTCATCAGGATGACTGGAGATGACTCAGGATGAGGCAACTGGGGTTAAGTGACTTGCCCAAAGTCACACTAGCTAGTGAGGGTCAGGTGTCTGAAGTGAGATTTGAACTCAGGTCCTCCTGACTCCTGCACTGGTGCTCTATCCACTGTATTGCCTAGCTGCCCAACAGATTCTAGTAAGAAATGGGAAAAACAAAGCTTCCATAAAACAATGAGTTGGATGACTTAAGAACTCGCAACAGTGAGAACTTTTCAAGAATGGGGACAAAGGCTGTTTTCTAAGGTAGTGAGTTCCCTGTCAATGAAAGAATTCAAATCAAGTCAGGGTAACTGCTAGTTGTCAGGGATGATGATTAAGTCATTGTTGCTTCAGCTGGGGGTGGGGGTAGGATCAAATACATGATGTACAAGATATTTGATACCACTAAGGTTCTGCAAGACTGTAAATGCAGAAACACTTGCAAGTTTCCAGAATTTTCCTTAATGAGCCAAGGAATCCTATCTTTTGTTTCTGGGGAGGCTACACTCTTATTTCCCAATAGCAAAGAGTGCCTGTTCTTTCTGAGATATTTTTATTTTTCATTCTGCTGGCAACTCCACATTTTTTCCTCTTTGTAAGTTAACTTTGGCTGTGGGGAGAAGGACTTAAGACTCAAGGGAGGTATTTCAATAAACTACCCATAAATCTGCCTAGAACACCATTGTGGACTTTTATGTGTTTATAAAAATGCCCTTAAATAACCATAAAAGATTTATTTTTTCTATTTTGGAAAGAGAAAGTGAGCCTTGGGGGTATTCATCAATTTCTTGCTCAATATCAACCACTAGGTGGTACTATTTTACCTCCCTGCACCTTATGTGATCACTTTCTGGCACGGGGTAGGGGAGATACTTCTACCTTGGCTGCACAATTGGCTCCTCTACTGCAAGGTGATGTTTGTGATGATTCCAACTTTACCCTCCAACAACTCCTTTCCCAGGAATCCTGCCTGACCTAACTTTCTTCTTCCAATGACAAAGGAGTGGAGGTGATCTCTGCTAGGTTTTCCCCTTACGAAACAAAGTCAACTACCCCAGAGTCACCCAAATATTCTGAACAATTTCCTACAGGTTGGGTTTTCCCTGTCTGAATGACAGCCATGTTTAGCCTTTTCTTTTAAAGAAAATCAATTTTATAAACTTTATTGCATGAAATGTTTTGACTAGAATTATAAGACCGAAGTTTCAGAATTGAATGGGAACTTAGAAACCACATATTCCAAAGCACATCATTTAACAAATAAGGAAACTGAAGCTCAGAGACCCTTTCTGATGGCCACAGTGGGAATAATTACCAGAGACAAGATTAGAACCAAAAACTCCTGACTCTCAGTCTAAAGCCATGTGCTACTGGGCAAGTTGCTTGACATCTCTCAACCTCACTTTCACCCTCTTAAAATGGGGATATTAAATAGTACCTACCACTCAAGGTTGTTGTAAAGATTGAACAAGAAAACATACATATTTGTTTTGCAAATCATAAAGTTCTGGGTAAATGCTGGGTTTTAAATAAGCAATTTTAGAGATCATTTACAGAGATCATTTGTCAGAGAATGAAACTATGACGCAAAAAGGGTATCCATTTTAGGATTCTCAACATCTCCTTCAGTATTGCAACCTCATAACTTCCCAGTTAAAACCCTCACCAATCCAAGCACACTGCAGTCTCCAGGCATCTAACTGACAGGGATTGAATTATAAAGTGAACTCTTGTTTTCTTCCTACTCTCATTTGTTAATTTCTTTGTTGGACAAAGAAAGCCCTTTCATCTCTGAGTATCTGATTTCATCCTTGGAGATGACACTGCTGGATGCAGCAGGAAATACTCTCTGTTTGTGGGAGCTGTTACGGAGTTATTCATTTGTCAGTCACTGCCTTTGGAAGTTCAGATGCATTGATTTGGAATGCTGGAATGCTACTGTGTGTTTTAAATTGTTCAGGCTAAAAACATTTCCAATTTCTAGAGATCAAAACATTGTAAGCAGATTCTTTTGAATGAAACGGAGTTGTTCTTACTGGCCCAAATACTGTGGGTGTCAGGTTTCTTTGCATCATCTTTTATTTTAAAGTCAAGTTAAGTGCTTATAACGGTGACACAATGGGGGTTCTGATGTTTGGGACTCAAAACACCAATTCTAAGCATAAAAGTTAGGGCAATAAAAGAGGAAATTTTAAAAAAGAGGAAGGTTTTGTTTAATTATATTTTAGCATTATGATTAATATAAATCAATAGTAATATAATTAATAATTAGCATTTTATGTAACTCTTTAAGTCATGAAAAGCACTTTACATTTGCTCTTTCATTTAATCCATGCATCTCTATGAAATATGTACTATGGTTATCCTCACTCAAACTGAAGCAGACAGTGGTTAAGTGACTTGCTCAGAATCACACAGTAAGTATCTGAGAGTGGCTTTGAACTCAGGTATTCTGGACTCCAAGTCCAGCACTTAGTAGTACAATTTGGAAGACAAAAGAGTCAATGACAGGGTGTATTAAAAGAAGTATTATATCTATTCGATAGTTATAGTGTACACCACCATGGTCAGATAATATGTGGAATTCTGTGTTTATATCTGGACTGTATGTTTTAGGGAAGGTAGCAGCAGATTATAGCACATCCAGAAGAAGGCTACAAGAATGATGAAAGACTTGGAGATTATGTCATGTCATTATTGATTCAAGAACTAGGGACATTTAGTCTGAAAAAGAAAAACCTCAAGGAACATATTATAACTGTGTTCAGTTATCTGAAGTGCTGGCATTTGTAACAGGGATCAGATTTATTCTAATTGCCCTCAGAGAGCAAAACCAACAGGCTTGATAGGAAGGATTTTTTTTTCCCTACTGGTTACAATTATTCAAAATGGAATGGGCTGCATTAGAAGGCAGTAGGGATCCCCCTTGCTTGGTGTCAAGTCAACAAACATTTATTCATTTATTAAGCACATACTATGTGTCAGGACCCTCTGCTAAATACTGAAGATTTTTTAAAAAGGGAAATCAATATGCATGTATATGTTGCATATTATATTTAATTTATCATAGCAGTACATTATATATATTATATATAATTATATATGATATACATATATTTTTATGTATGTTTCATATGTGTATATGTATATTTACCCACACAATACACCCCTGGCCTCAAGAAGTTCACAGTCTAATGGACTGATGACCATTAGGTTACAGAGGAAGTTCTTGTTCAGTATGGGCTGAACATTATAACCTCTGAGAATAGAGTTGTTCTTATAAAAAGCTCTTTCAGCAACTTTCCTAAATCTTGACTGCATGCGGATAATTACCACACACATACTTTTTTGTGCAGTTAGTATGTGTGTGTGTGTGTGTGTGTTTCTATCAAAATCCTCCTATTATAAAAACAAGGACTTTGGATATCCCCCCAATACCCAGTGTAGCCTACACAGAAAATATAAACATTGTGGATTGACTGAATGATGAGGGAATAATTGTCAGTTTAAGGCCAAAATGTGAAATTTTGCATTCTTTTTTACCTTACTTTCCTGCTTCTGTTCCCTTCTTTTTGACCTCAGTATAAGGCAAGAGACTGTGACTTGACTTCCCAATATATCTATTGCCACAATATACTAAGAGAATACAATACATTCAATTCACTAAATTACCTGTAACTCTGAACACAGAAGAGATAATGTTTCTTCAACAGCAAGTTTCTCTATAGAAGGAAAAACAAAGGCAGAAAATGAAACTGATGTCAAAAGTGAAATTAAAGTTATTATTTAAATTGAAGAGCCTTTCATATGTCCATCAAAATATCCCCATTCCACTCTCAATTCCCAAACTCTTGACCTAGAATCAAAAAATATCTTAGAGTTGTAAGCCCCTCATTTTCTCATCCTGAAAAGTAAGCCCCACAGAAGTAACCTGATGTATACTGCAAGGCTGCTAAGGAGTAAGAATTTGAAAGTATATTTATTGATTCCTAATCCAATGAAGTTCCCATGTCACTAGGCTCTTTCCTGTGTGGGAACTGAATCTAGTCATGTTACAACTATAGTAGCCAGAGAGTTAAAATGGTATAATGGACAGCAATCTGACTTTGGAAACAGAAAAAAAGGTGATTGATTCAAGTCTAGTCTCTGGCACATGCTGCCCCTTTGACACTGGATAAGTAAATCAACCTCTCATTCTCTTCAAGTTCAATATTAATAAGCCTATAAGTGGCAGAATGGGCACGGATTAACAATGGTGGAGGGTGATTTCTTACTGGGAAAATAAAGATTTTAACCCCAAAATAATATAAGTTCCTATAAAAATTGTGAGACCTCAGGAAATGGATTAATTATTCGACCATGACCTTAGTTGTGGATCTACAATTTATACAGAACGGAAGATAGAAAAAGAAACAAAACAAAAACCTCAAATATCCCAGGAATAAGCTTAGACATTTTTTTTTTACCAGCCACCCTGATACCTAGATCAGAAACCAAGCTGTTCGCCCTTCCTCCTTTTTCATGTCCTGAATTACAATCTAATCAATATTATTGTTCAGTTTTATCTGACTCTTCATGACTTCATTTAGGATTTTCTTGGAATGATTTACCATTTCCTTCTCTAGCTTATTTTATAGATGAGGAAACTGAAGCAAACAGTTTTAAGTGACTTGCCCAGGGTTGCACAGCAAGTGAGTATCTGAAGTAAGATTTGAACTCAGGAAGACGAATGTTTCTGACCTGGGCTGGTTCACCCTTCATGGTGCACCCTGGTGTCTTCTCACTTCTGGAGGATCAAAGTACTAATGGCATATAGTTCAGACACCTAGTTGGCATAGTCCACTGCAGCTACCAGCTTCAACCTCCCAGGTAACTGAGATTATAAGAGTGGGCCCACCACACTCAGTAATAGTATGTGATCTTAATAATTTCATGAGAAACAACTTCTCCAAGCAGAAAGTTTCAGAATACATCTTATTCTACCAAACTTAAAAAAAAATTAGTTGTAATGAACAAACAACGAAACTCTTGTGTACCATGAGTATTAAACAATATTTATTAAATTCCTATATGCTGGGCACTGCGCCAGGTGTTTGGAGTCCAAAGACAAACAAGAGAAAGTTCATTTACTCAAGGGACTTACATTCTGTTGGCAGAAAACATGTACACAGAAAATTAAATATAAATTATATGGAAAGTTGATACAAAGTGATTTGGGGGGAAACAGGATTCACTTCAAGTAGAAGGTCAGACTTGAGTTGATCACTCAAGAGAGCCAAGGATTCCTTGGGACTGAGTTGGTAGTGCTTTCCAGGTAAGCAGGTAGAGATGAGTGTCAGTTTAGAAGATATTACAGTACTTCAGTTGAGAGATGATTAAGGATTGAACTAGTATAATAGGCAAGCAAATGGTGAAAAGTAAACAGATGTGAGATATATTGTGGAGATACAAATGATTCACTTTGAAGGGTGAGGGAGAAGGAAGACCTGAGAATTACTCTAAGGTTATGAACTTGGGTGACCAGAAGAAAAGTGGTATCCTCAACAGAAATATGAGGTAGCTAGATGGCACAATAAATAGAATACTGGGCTTGGAGTTAGGAAGACCCAAGTTCAAATCCAGCCTCAGAAACTAGTTATGTGACCCTGGGCAAGTCACTTAACCCTTTTTGTCTCGGTTTTCCTATCTGCAAAATGAGCTAGAGAAGGAAGTGATAAATCATTCCAGTATCTTTGCCAAGAAAATGTCAAATGGGGTCACAGAGAATCTGACATTACTGAAACAACTAAACAACAATAACAGAAGTAGTGAAGTTAGGAAGAGGGGCTAGTTTAGATAAAACAAAAATAAACTGTATTTTAGACAAGTTATTTTTGAGAGATCCAATGACTATCCAGTTAGAGCTGTTCAACAGAAGTTGGCCATATAGGACTGTAACAGAAGCAAAGTGGGATTTGTTTGTCTTCTTTTTGGAGTTGTTATGCAAGCTCAGACTAAATTGTGAGCATCTGAAGGCTCAATCTCTTTTGAGCCCTGATAGTTCCCAGCTGTGCTGAGTCATGTAGGTTTCATGCCTACTGACTGAGCCAATCAGGAGCCAAGTCTTCATTACATATACTGGGAGGCTAGCATTTTACTTTGGGGGTTTGCTTATGAGAAGGATCTTGTGGTTATATGGTTGAGACTCTGACATGACATATGTTCAGGATCCCCACCCCCTTGCCCCTGGCTGCTGAGATGTAAAGATTGTCTCGATCCAGGGATATATATGAATTATATAGCAATATTGCTTTGATTCAGGCAGTAGAACCCTATCTGTTGGTTTTTATTTCTCTGTATTTTCTCTGTTGAATGTCTTTAAAGTGATGAACCCTCAAAAGTTGTCTTTCCTTTTATAAATGCATATCTAAGAACGTATGACAGCACCCCCCATGCATGTTGGAGAGTTTACTGATACAAGGATTCAAGTTCAAGAGACAGACTGGGACAGGACACAGACCTGATAATTGTCTGTATGAAACTGAACCAATAGAAGCAGATTAGATCATTGAGACAGAGTTGAGAAAAAAAATATCAAGGGCAGAGCCCTGGTTTACGCCCCCATAAAGGGGGTAGGAAATGGGCAATGATCCTTCAAAAAAAGATGGGAGAGAGAGACAAGATAAGGAATAATGGAGAAAGGGAGGAGAACAGGCGCACACACACACACACACACACTCACACACGTGAGCATGCACACGCACTCATGCAACTCCAGGAAGGAAAAGGTACATAGAAAGAAGACACTCCTTAAAATGTAAAGTACAAGCAAAACTTAGATTCAGGATTCTTAGCTCAATACATAAAAGGCAGATCAAATTCAGTTTTACATTAATAGTAACAATCCAAATCAATTTTATGATGCCCTGAAGACTATTTATGGGCCAAAGATGTATGGTACATCTATTCAGCACTGTTGAAACCACACTGATACGGAAATGATCCTGGAAAGTGCCAGTGTTCACTTTAACAGGAGGAAACAGAATAGAAAAATGAGCGATGACCAGAGTAGATTATATCGGTGATGGTAATGAATATAGTAGTTATGGTGTTATCCAATCTATTTAGTCATGTCTGACTCTTCACAATTCTGTGGATTATAGCAGGCCAATGTAGTCCACAGGATTTTCTTGGAAAAGATACTGGGGTGTTTTGCCATTTCCAACTACAGTAGACTAAGGCAAACAGAGGTTAAGTGACTTGTTCAGAGTCAATACAGCTAGTGAGTGTCTAAGGCTATATTTGAATTCAGGTCTTCCTGACTCCAGGACCAGAATTTTATCTGCTGAGACACCTAGCTGTCTTGAATATGTAGTAACATAGCCCACTGACCCACCCCTTCAAGTGGTGATGTTGATTGAATTATATCCCTCAGAATAAGAGGTGGGAAACAAGGCATATGGAGAGGTAGAAGGTGGGGATATATTGACAAATACTTGCATAGTTTGGGGGCTTTCATAACTCAGTGACTTTGTACCAGGTCTGGGACAGGTCTCTGAAGTTTGATTTGGGAGTAAAATGGTAACCACAGCAGGTATCTGGAGCAGTTTGCACGGTACTTGGACATTCCAAGCTGAGAGCAAACCTGCTTCCAGGTATGGTCTCTGAAGATCCAGAAAGAAGAGGTGAGCAACAACAGAAGCAGGGTGGCTTTAGGCCAATTTGTCTAAAATCTACATGATTCCTAGCACCACAGTTTACCTTCTTTTCTGGCACTACTTTACCATAGCTACATATAATAAGTATAAGGTGGCTACCTAGGACTGAGGACTGTGCTTATGATATTTCTTTTTATCATGAATGACTATGGCCAAATACCCTACCACATATCCATTATGGTCCCGGTAATTTACTATGACTTTTCCAAGAAGAAGAACTATAAAATGTGAGCAGTAGAAGAGGCTTTAGTGATCACTATCCCAATACCCTCATTTCACTGAGGGAAAATGATTTATCTAAGTCAAGAAAAGAGTGTTTGGCCTAATCTCAGGTCTTGTGAATCAAAGTTCATTATTCTTTCCCCATACAACAATGCTTTCCCATTTTAAGTACAGAGGCTTGGCTGTCTACATGGGAATGGATACAGCTGGCCATTGAAAATGACAAAACCCAATTATGTAGGAAGGAGGAGACGTGGCAATTATGATAGTATAGTGGTATACATGGTGAATTTGGAGTCAGAGGATCTGACTCTGCTTACTTATTACATGAATGACTTTAGGCAAGATATTTCTCTGAGCCTCAGTTTCCTCAGATGTCAAATGTAGTAGTTGGGCAGGGGCCTGTGAGGTCCCTTTGATTGGCAGATCTATGTACCCATGATTCTATACCTGTATTGGGGGAGGTATTCTGGTAATGTCATGGATGCTTGAAGAAGAGCTGAAGTGACATTTTCTACTATCTATATCACAGGCTTGGAGTGGGGATCAAATCAAATGAGATATATGTAAAGTGCTGTATAATCATCAGCACTCTACAAGGCCACTTACTCTTATTTATGGTGTTATTTTTTTTCATAGAATCAAAGCATTTTAGAGTTGGAAGGTATTTTTAAAAGACACCTAGTCCAAACTATGAACAGCTCTAATGGAAGGGGACCTTTTACCAACTACGGCAATTCATTTGATTTTGGGATAATTCGATTACTGGAAAGATTAATTACCCCCCCCCAATGTATCAAGAACCAATTTGTGTTTTAGCAAAATTCATCCATTGCCCTTAAAAGTGGTCAAATTCCTCTTCAGAATGGTAAATTTCCAAATGACTGAAGCCAGCTATTACGTTCCCTTTGAGGAGTCTCTTTTCCAGGAAAAACATTCCCAGTTACTTCAAATGATCCTTATATGGCCTAAACTCATGTCCTTTTCACTCTGGTTGCCCCTTTTGAGTTCTCTTCAGTTTATGCATATTGTCCCTAAAGTGCGGCATTGAAAACTGAACACAATAATATGGTTGTAATTTGAACAGAGTATTGTGGACTTCCAACTTGGTGGGGCTTAGCTATATAAGAACTGAGTTAAGCTGTGAACCTACCTCCTTTCCCTTCTCCAGAGACTAAGTGGAGGGTGGAATTTTGTCTCTGAGGTGCTGGGAACAATGTTTTTGATTGCTATACCTTTAAAGTAAATACTGAATTGTGTAAAAAGCTAACCTGTCAAGCAGTTAAGTGCAACCTGGGTGATTGGACACCTAAAAGTGGAAGGGACATCTGTAGAGGCTTGAGTAATGGAGGAAATGGGAGACACCTCCCTATCCAGAGAACCCTGAGGGAGAAGTGAATTGTAAAACTGGTCTTGAGCAATCACTGTTACAAATATAAAGAGAATGATTATGTATACTTTTGGATATACTATATCCCTTTTTTCTTTACCTGTGATCAGTTCTTTCTTTTTGTCCTTCCTTAATATCATAAATACAGTCTTCTTATCAAATATCAGATCTGTGAGCCAACCAAAAATATCCAACCAAAAAGAATGGTGGTTGGTAAGCAGAAATACAAATTTACTTACCCAGCTTCATTCGTGGGAAATCTGGGATATCCTTCATGAGGATGAGGAAGTAAACGTATAGTTCTTGGTATGTGTTCAAGAGGAGGTGACATAGATCCCGGTGCCATTTGTATGCATGTTGCATACAGTTTTCAGAGGGTGTATAAAAGCTTCCCTGCAGAAGGAAAAGGGGACATCTTCAATAGTCCCATTGACATAGTACAGTGCTCTATAAGCTTTCCCTGAAATCTCCATTTAGATCAAGAACAAACTTTTCTCAAGTTTCTGCTATAGTGCCTTGATAGAATGGAGAGTAATTTGGATACAAAATTATATTAAATAAGTCCCCTGTCCTCAAGGAACATTATCATTAACCCCACAAAAATAATAGCTAGCATTTATACAGAACAACGTATTTTGCAAAGTGCTTTGTAAACATTACCATTTAATTCTCACTGCCATCATAGGAGGTGTAGGAATTGTTATTAGTTATCCTCATTTTACAGATGACGATACTGAGGAAGATAGAAGTTAAGTGACTTAGCAAGGGTCACACAGCTATTAAGTACATGTGGCAAGGTATCAATTAGGTCTTCTTGATTCCAGGAAGTTTTATTCACTATGTCACCAAGAGATGCCTCTGATCTTAGATAAAAACTTAGAATGACATTTAAGGTAATATGCAAAATTTTAAGTACAAAATGTTAAGACATCTATGAGATCTAAGAAAGAAAGAAAAATTCTGAATGGGGGATTAAAGAAGGCTTTCTGAGGGATTGACTTTCAGTCAGGTTTTGAAAGAAGAACATCATTTCCTCTAGAATCAGAATGACATTTTAGGCACAGGAGAAAGCAACTGCAAAAATGAAGAGATGGTTAAATCTGGGATGTGTTTAGGAGAGCATGTAGAGACTACTTTGAAGGAGAGCAGAGTGAGACATGGACTGTATGTAGAGAAGTGCCATACTGAAGAGGGCTTTAAATCCCAGAGGAAACCACTATGACTTCATACTCTTAGCAGGTGTAGTTACTAAAAATATGCGAACATTGGAAAACTGACTGTATATATAGACAAAGACTTTCTATCTGTTAAAAACTGGGGAGCATAGGCCAGGACTGACTTTCTTTCTACCTTTCAAAAACCATAGTGTTCTTGAGCTATTGTGTAACAATTTTTATAGTCTGGCCCCCATCCATTTTTGTTCAATAACTGAATTTTGATATGAACAAATGCATTTTCTTGTTAAAAATAATACACAAGAGAATGACATGAACAAATCAATGAGTAAAAACAGTTCATCTGAAGACATGTGAAACTAATTAGAGGTTAGAGCAGTAAGTACAACACAATAATCCAGTCACAGGATAACAAGGGCCTGTATATATCTGGATATTCACCAGCATGTACTAAAAAGAGAGGTTGTTAACTGGTCTTGAAGACCCTTAAAAATGATAAAGTTATTCGGTAGCTTTTTTTCCCTTTTTCCTGGCTTTCCCTATCTTTCTGTTTACCTAGCATATCAGAATAAACAAGGTTGACCCAAACCCTGACCCCCCTCTCTGAGGAAAGACAAACAAGTAACATGACATGCTTCTCATGATCAAGTAAGACATAAGCTAAAACTAAAATGGATAGCCCATTAGCAAAGTACTTTTATTGGGCTATTGTCAATTCTATTTTCCTCAAGTGCCATTTGATGGGGTTATATATTTCTTTATTCTGGGCCCTGGTGCCAGTGAATAATTCCATTTTCATTTCACCTTCAGCTCACCCTGAAGATGCTTAGGCATGTAACTGAGAGGATGCAGAATCTATGAAACCTGCTATTGAGTTTGACTTTTAATATCAGTCTCTGGTACTAGGTGGCTTTCCGAGGAAAGTTTAAAGCAGTAGCTAATCAAATACATTTATGGGGATGGTGAAAAGATAAACCAATTGAAAGAAGAAAAAGGAAAATATGGAAATAGATTTTTTCTAATTAAATAAATTTAACTTTTTACATTCATTTTCACAGAATTTTGGGTTCCAAATTTTCTCCCCATTTGTCCCCTCCCCCCTCCCCGATACACTGGACATTCTACTTACCCATATCACCAATCTGCCCTCTCTTCTTTCATCCCTCCCTTCCCTT
>CM053773.1:168185454-168283907 GCA_028658325.1 Potorous gilbertii
AAACTTCATGTTTTTCTCTCAGCTCTCCTCTTTTTCCCTCCACTAAAAAGTCTCCTGCTTGCCTCTTCTGTGAGAGATAATTTGCCCCATTCTATTTCTCTCTCTCTCCTCCCAATACATTTCTCTCTCACCATTTACCTTAATTTCTTTTAAGATATGATCCCTTCCTAGTCAATTCACTCTGTGCTCTCTGTCTCTGTATGTGCGTGCGTGTGTGTGTGTATGTGTGTGTGTGTGTGGGAAATGGATTTTTTTAAAAAGAGATAACTTCTCCCCTAATTAAATGTGAATAGCAACATCATCCCCACCATCATCATCATTACTAACAGATACATGATTTCACTGGTATATGGATTTACTAGATAAAAAAAAACTTCTAGAAATGTATAAATAATGTCATACATACATGAAAGATATACAGAAGAAAGATACCTTAGTAAAACTAACAAAATGGTTCTGATATATATATGTATATATATATGTATATATATCATCCTATATATATATGTATATATATCATCCTATATATATATATATATATGTATATATATCATCCTATATATATAGGATGTATATACATCCTGTTTCCCCAAAAGCTTTCATGCAGCAACCTTCCAGACTCTATATCCTAGGATTTTACATTCTTAAGTTTCTTCTTACTCTTACATTCTAGTGCTCTATATTCTATCATTCTATGCTCTAAGGTTTCTTTCAGTTCAGAGGAACCCATGAATATCAAACCAGAATTTCATGAGTTTGATGTGTGTTCATCCTTTGTTGCCAAAGAAGACCATACCATCAGAGAAATGATGACATGACTTGCACTTGACTTTGTTTTGAGTGAAGGAGGGCTGTGCAGGTCACCAGCCTCACTTCTCCTCCAGAGCCATCTGAATCCAGTGACCAGATATTCATCAGGATGACTGGAGATGACCCAGGATGAGGTAATTGGAGTTAAGTGACTTATCCAAGGTCACACAGCTAGTAAGTGTCAAATGTCTGAGGTGAGGTTTGAACTCAGGTCCTTCTGACTCCTGGACTGGTGCTCTATCCACTGTACCACCTAGTTGCCTCATGAATTTGATACTCCTCAGCACAATAGCACAAAATTTAGCAACTAACCCTTCAGTTGCCCTGATATAATTTATTAAGCAACAAAAAATAGAAGTCAATAATAGAAAAAGGAACTTTAGACTATACAAGGATCAGGTAACCACACAAAAATGTATGGATTAACTCAGGTTTGATTGTGCATGTGAACATAATAATGGCCATAGGCTAAAATTATGTAAAGTCCTCCTATATCATTATGAAATCAATTTTGGTCCAAGTAAGAATCAGAAGTTCTGATCAAGACCTAAAGAATTAGATCAGCATTTCAATTTTGTTTGGTTCCATAAGTACTTTTTGAGTGTCTTCTGTGTGTATGGGATAGAGTTGGAAGGGATCTCAGGAGTTATCTATTACACTACTTCAGTAAAGCACAAATCCACATTAAGTGATTGCCTTGATATTTCTTAAATCCAGTGATAGGGAACTCAATAACTTCCCGGAGATCAGTCATTAGAAACAGAGAAAATTATTTTAAATAGAAAGTGAAGATGCAATTTATACCTGCATTCTATATGGTACACAGCATGTGTGTGTATGTAGATTCACATGCACACATACAGAATCACATGATTATAAAATTTAGAGCTGGATGATGAGATCTAAAACTTAGAAATCATCGCACTAAATGCTTTCAGTCGACATATGAGCTTGCTGAGATCCAGAGAGATTGTGCAACTTAATGGAACTGTGATTTAAACTTGGACCCCTAGAATGAATACAAAGAATGTTCTTTCTATCATCACCCTGTGTTTGAGGACAGCTGGATCAATAATGTGGAAAAATGGAAAGAACTCTGGAGTAAAAACAGCGTTCAGATTGGAGGGCTTAGGGAAGGGTAGGGAAAATGCATTTATTAAGAATATTACATTCCAGCTACTGGGATACAAATATCTTATTTGACATTCCCAATAACCCTGGGAATTGCTATCCTCATTTTACAGTTGAGGAAACTGAGAGAGAAGGGAGGAAGGAAGGAAATAAACATTTACACAGGATCTACTATGTACCAGCTACTGTACAAAGTGCTACACAAATTTATCACATTTCATCCTCACAAAACCCTGAGAGATAGATGCTCTTATCATCATCTGCAGATGAAAAAACAGGTAGACAGAAGTTCAGTGACTTATCCTGGATGACATACCATTAAGTACCTAAATATTTCAAGAGTAGGTAGGAAAATCTGCACTTCTAATGTGTTATTGTCCACTGACGACTGAGTTTGGTAGGGAAAAATATATATATATATATAAAAATATATATTCATAGATATCTATACATGCATGTATAAATATATTATAATTAAAAATAAGAATGTAGAATGTACACATAAATGTACACACAAATGAATACCGGGGGCAATCAGTGTACTTGTATGCACGTATAAATGTGTATACACATATGCATATATATGTGTAAGTATATATTATATTATTATATATAATTATATTATTATAATGCATTATTTTATATTATATTATAGAATCATTTTATCTCTTTGAGGCTCAGGTTTCCTATCAATGAAATTATGGTGATCATATTTGTAGATCAATCAACCCACAGGTGTCCTAAGGATCAAATGAGACAACATATGTGAAGTGTTCTTTTTAATTATGAAATGTGGTATTTTGTCATCATCATGATTGATGTTCTACAAGTCTTACACTTGAAAATTTTAAAACTATGACTACTTTACTATTATAGACGTAATGTAGTACAGCACAAGAATTTTGGGGCTGAAACGAAGGCATCTGGGTACGTTCTGATACTTTCTTTGAGATTTTGGACAAGATTGGGAGCTGGAGTTTGCCCATTTATAAAAGAAGGATGACAATGTTCGTTCTACCTTCCTCACTGGATTGTTGTGAAGGAGGATTCTTATCATCCACACTGTGCAAAAATACTGTATTTGGAGTCAATCATGTTGTATTTGAATGTTGGTCCTGCCACTTTCTGACTTGGGGACTTTGAGGAAGAAACAGTCATTCTTTCCATTTGTAGAGACCCCGCTGTAATAATCACTTTCCTCTTCTCCTTTTCCTTCTCCTCCTTTTTCTCTTTTGTTTTCTTCTCCTCTTTCTCCTTCTGCTTATTCTTTTTTCACATTATTATCAGGAAGGCAATAACAACAACTAGCCTTTGTGTAGCTCTAAAACTTGTGTAAACACTTTACCTGCATTATATGAGGTAGCTAGTTTTGCTATTGGTATTGGAAAGATCTGAGTTCAAATGAGGCCCGTATCTCCCAGGGTTGTTATAAAGAACAAGTGAGACAATAACTGTAAAGTGCTTGACATGGTACTTGGCAAATTGTAAGCTCTGCGTAAGCATCTAACAACTACCATCATTATTTTAGTTGATCCTCACAAAAATTCTGTGAGATCAGCGCTTTATTACTGTCATTCTACAGATAAGGAAACTGAGGCTGAGAGAGGGTAAGCAACTTGCCCAGGGTAACATAGGAATTAATTTTCTAACAAAAGGTTTAAACTCAGGTCTTTATGACTCCCAGTATAGTGATCCACTTAACAGGCCATCTATCTGCCTGTGATCTCAAAGGCTCCTTCCCTATTTCTATAATATAATTCCTATGATATATATCTGTTGATAACTTTCTACTTCTACTGTTTCTCACTCCCCTGTGTAAGACAGGCTTGCCAACTTTACTCTATTCCCAAGTCCTGAAGAGGGCACCGTGGGCTGAAGTCTCAGAGCCAGACTTTCTAATAATCAAGGCTTGTGCACCTTGTAATGAGCTATCTTATGAGGAAGTCTATGAGTAGAGACTACACAATCATTTGTCAGGGATGCTGAATAAGATTAGTGAATCGCAGAGGGATGGGAAGGATATAAGCATTGATTCATAGTAGAAAATATCTAAGAAAAACAAGAACAACAAAACTCATGGATTCAGATATCTTTACACAAATGTTCAAAGAATGGCTAACAAATGAGGCAAAGTAGAGTTCTTAACATATGGAGGTAAGTTTGACCTTAGAAGTAGACATTATAAGTGATTCATGATGAAAATATAGTATTAAAAGTATATATCTTTTGTAAGGAAGAGATTAAAAGAAGAAAAATAGAGCTGAAGTAAAATTATATTTCAAGATAATAAACTCATATAATGACAACTGTGGACCAGAGTGGGAAAACATGAGGGTGATGATTAATAAAGGGAGAGCAGAAGTAATATTTTAGTGAGAGTTCAATATAGATAGCACTGCTTTAAGAAGGCAACGCATGGCAAATTTCAGAAGCAGATCCTGAAACTGACGTAGATGAGGGTTATAGTAGGTAGGGGCACTAATGATTTGGACACCTGATGGAATGGTTATGACTGTCATTTATTTGCTTCAGCAAAACAACTAGATAAATTCTTCTTTGTGTCATGACTAATGTGAAAATATGTTTAATATGAAGGTACATATAGAGACTATATCAGATTGCATGCCATCTTGGGGAGGGAGGAAGGAGGGGGAGAAAATTTAATACTTAGCATCTTATGGAAATGAATGCTGAAAACAATAATAAATACATAAATTTTTAAAATTAAAAAATAAAGTAGAGATAAAGGGTGAGGACAAGCATGTGTATTAATTACCCAAGCCAGAATTTAAATGAATTCCTATAAATCCAATAACTGCAATCCTTTCCCAGTTATTTCTTTTAATAAAGAGAAGGTATCTGCATGGGTGTGGAGAGTTAGACTAAATCTCCTTTTACATCTCTGTTTTAATGAAATATATCTGTGTATCCAATGCTGTGTGTATACTTCACTTCTTTGAAAAGCTCCTCCATGTTTGTATAGAATTCTACTTGCATCTCCTTATTATCTGAAATAAATTTCCCTAAAATTTTTTCTGACTTCTTGCCCAGTTTATTTTTTCCTTCTTTACAATCTTTTAAAATTATCAAAATTCAACACAAACATTCCCAGGTTCTTTGTCTAATTTGAGTCCCTTATTGGACTATGATGAGAGTATCGTTTCTAGGAGATTCATGTATGATCCTTCTACACTAAAATATTAAAATTAATCCTTGTTTATTCCAAAAATGACTAAACATATTTTTTTTGTTTTAATTATGGGAATGGAATATAGTGTATGCTGAAGGAAGTTTGCCTGAATTGTAAAGAGCTTAAAGGCAAAGTGGTATTTAATAAGGTTGGGAAGGGGGGTTGAGGACAGCTTGAGCAGGTTTTAAATGCTGGACTGAAAACTATGTCAATAGACCAAATAGAGGATAGATCTGACAATAAACTAAATCTATGCCACAGAATGACCAGCTTAGCTGAATTGGAAAAGGTTCATTACCAGAAGATTGACCATCATTTTATATAACCACTGACCATAGCAACTGATAAAAGCCACATATTAATGTAAGGGAATTGTGATCTATATCATTGGAGAGAATTTTCACACCAATGGACTTTTGAAATGGAGCATATACTATTAAATTTCACATCATTAATATTGTGTGTGTGCCTTTACTTCCTGCCAGAGAGATCCCATTTTAAGGGTATTCCTTATACTTCTTAGTAACCTATATTCAGATGAATAGCATATGCAGCACATAATATAGCATATAGAATGCCAGATTTGAAATCAAATCATGTGATTTTGAATCCTAGCTTTATGATCTTGGCCAAACTTTTACCTATCTTAATAATTATTTCTAAATAATTATTAATAAATATATTCTAAAATGAGGGGACTGGGTGACTTCTAAAGTTTCTTTTACCTCTAAATTTAAAATCCTGTATCATTGTGTATTATTCAATATCATATTGAATTGGGTGAATTTTTCTCATTCGCAAATAGGCCAGTATATGAATTAAAACAATGCTAATGTGTTTCAGGCTGAGTTTCCAATAGCACTCAGAGTACACAGCTAGTGATGGATTGTCACTGAGCCAGCCACACTCTCGTGTCTGGCCACCTGGGTTATCAACTTACAAATATCAGCTAAATGATAGCCTGGAGTTAAGGTTATGTGGTTTATGAACATAGAAAAGACTGCAATCAAACTCATGGACTGAGCACTATTATAATACACTAACCAAGTAGGAAAACCAGGCTTCAACTTGCTTTGGCTATACATCTGATGGTGCTCTATAGAAAACAGATCTTCAAAAGCATCATATTCACTAAGAAACTTATTCATCATCAGAGGCATTATCTGATCCTGACCACCTTCCACTGAATTAGCCCCTTTAAGATAAGCCTGGCAAAGGGGCCATCACATAAGAATTCAAAGAAGTCATCCAGAAACAAAGCAACCTGTTGATTTCCCAGTGGTTTCTAAAGTGCTCTGTGGATGTCAAGGAATCAAGGAATGTCAAAGTTGAAAGGGACCACATAAATTAAGTTTTGCATATTTTATAGAATCACAGAACATTAAAAGTGAGAACAAATGTCAAAGATCAAAAACCCCATGAGAATCTCTAATCACAGAAAGTCTAACTTGGAAAAGTAATCAAAGTTGTTCTTGTTCATCCCTTTCATTTTGCAGTTGAGGAGACAGAGACCAGATTTAAGTTGCTTGCCTAAGATCATACAGTTACTAAATGATTGGAACCAAAATTAGAACCTAGGTCAGGGGTGGGAAACCTGTGGTCTGAAGGCCACATGCGACCTTCGAGGTCCTCAAAGGTGACCCTTTGACTGAATCCAAACTTTGCAGAACCAATTTGTTCTTCTGACTCCAAGTCCTGTCTAAATTTTCAGTTATTTCTATTGTCCTTTTTTCTTTTCTCCTCAAGCTACCCTATATAGTCCTTTGACTACATATTCCCGCCTTTATTTTTCCTAACAACTTTCATAGAATCTGCCTTTCTTTCCATCCATTTGATACCGACCATCCTGTGAGATATGGCAAATGTATACATCCATGCACCCTTGACCCTTTCCACCTTGCCGCTGCCCTTGTAAAAAAAATAAGCCACAAACATCAGTACAAGGATTCTCAGAAAATTCCATCCCACTTTGAACTATATAAGTATAAAAAGAGGGATGGGGGAGATCAAGTGAAATGTGTTGAGAGCTAGGTCATGGCATGTCTGTTTTGTGTTATTCTTGCTTCTCATTCCTAAGTGGAGAGTCAGATAGTCATAGAATTTTTCAGCTGGGGAAATTCTTGAATTCTTTTCCACCCTCATTGAACATATGAAGAAAATGAAGACAAGAGCAGTATTCACCTTAGTGTAAATGCTATTAAATTAAAAGCCCTCTGAGGTTTTACCTCACATCCAGGAAACCATCAAAGATAACAAAAGATTGGAAGAGTTAACACTGTAGTTGTTATGCATAGATGAGTACAAAAATGCAATTTTGAGGGAGCTGTGAATTGGACAAAACCATTCTGCAAAGCAATCTGGAATATGCAAAAAAGGTAATTAAAATGTCCAGGCTCTTTGGCCCAGTATATGCCCTAGTAGACATAGATTCCCATAGATTCCCATGATGAAAAGAAAGATTCCCTATGCAGCAAAATATTTACAGTGGCACTTTTTGTGATAGCAAAAAACTGGCAATGAAATGGGTGTCCATCAACTGAGGAATGATTAAACAAATAGTGAAACATGATTGTAAGGGAGTTACTATGCTATAAAAATGGATGAAAATGATTAGTACAGAGAAGCATGAAAAGATCCATAAGCTGATATAAAATAAAGTGAAAGGGAAAAAGAGTGTGCATGCGTGTGTGTGTGTGAAATGACTGTAAAGGTAAATATAATATATATCTATACATATATTTAATGACAATGTAAATGAATAAAAAACACAAAAAATTAATTTCATGAAATATTAATGACAAACTCAGTTTCAATGAAGATATATAAGATCCCAATGAAGATACATTCTCCCTCCCTCTTCTACTCAGTCCTCTGCAGAAGTAGGAAACCATAGGTCTGGGATAGTCTGGGATATCTGATATAATGTGAGGTTTTGGGACATGTTTAATTTTATGGAACTTTTTAAAAATCTTAATTTATATCTTATTAAATTTGATATTTGTCTAGGAGAGGTTGGGATATGTAGTAGGGAATAGAGATGATATAAAAACAACAGACATATCTATCTGTCTGTCTGTCCATTTGAAGTGATTGATATTGTAGAAAAACTCCAGCTGTCCGGAATCCTAAAAGAGTTCTTTAAATTTTCATGTATTTATTTTTAAGTGATATATCTGCCAGGTAGAATCTAAGCTCCTTGAGGGTGTACAGATTGTATCTCATTTTATTGTTATATCCCCAGCACCTAGTACAGCACCATAATAGACACAACTATTTTTTTTATTAGATTCAATTAAATATCAGATAAAGGCTGATTAAAGAAGAGGGGATAAAGCAATCTATGTCAGAAAGAGCTAACCAAAGTTTCCATGCTATTAAAAAGTGATTCTGACCTATAAGCAATTACTGAACTTGTGAGTTGGACAAGCTAGGGAGATAGAGTCACAACAAATATACAACCAAACCAAAACAAAAAAAAAAAAACACCTATCTTCCCTAGTATTTACCACACTATTTTTCATATACAAAGTGCACTTAATAGCAATGGATTGTTGTACAACAGGATCTCCCTGCTTAGGTCTTTGCCCAGAAATTTACTGAAGTCGCTCTCATTTCCTGATGATATACGATATTTAAATTCTATCCCAAAGAACTCTTAATTTGTTTATTGGTATGCTTAAAAGGTAGTGATTTCTGCCCTAAAGCTCTGGAACTTAGGAAATGGACCAATTTCTAATATAATTAAGAGATCTTGTCATATTTAAGACTTTTTTTACAGAAACTCAGAGGTAATTATGTAAGTTGATATATTAGGTCTGAATAATTCATAACTTATTATGTTAATAAATACCTCAATGCATACATTGCATAAAGTAGGGATAAATAGTTTAATTGCTAATAATCTGTTTGACTTCAGAGGGCTTTATTTACAAATTGCTAGAATTAGAAGAATCTCATTGATTCCTTACTATTCTTAGAGAAGTCCCTGGAATCAGTCCTCAGATGTAACCCTTTCAAACTTAACATGCCTAAAGCATATATTAATGTGTCCAGGAATAAGGAAACAAAGCAAAAATTAATTTAAAAGGCCAGAAAAAATATATTGCATCAGTATCATGTCTCATGAAAGGAATAGCAATTATGAACAAGAACTCAAGATTGTTAGCCTTAGAAGGTTATCATTGGAAATTAAAACACTTCTAAAAGGTTGTCAGGCTTCAAATTGCAAGATATATTCTGCACCCTCCCCCTAAGAGGAGAGAATGCTGGAATAATAAACTCCAATATGTATTAGGGGATTCAAGGAGTAATCATCTAAATTAAAAGAGATAACCTGATCCTAATACTCCATTTGCTTTAGAATAATAGGAAATTCACATGATAATAGCTAGCATCTATAAAGCACCTACTCTGTGTCAGAAGGGCTACCAGAATAGAATTCCAGGTCTGAAGTCAGGAAGATTCATCTTCCTGAATTCAAATCTGGCCTCAGATACTCACTGATTGTGTAACCCTAGGAAAGTCACTTAACCTTGTTTGCTTCAATTTCTCATGTATAAAATGAGCTGGAGAAGGAAATGGAAAACCACTCCAGTATCTTTGCCAAGAAAATGCAAATGGCATCACAAAGAGTTGAACATGACCAAAACACTCAATAAGATAAGGCTAACTTGTGTAACAGGAACTTCCAGGATTACAATTTCTGAAGTCCTTTCTTCACAGTAGATTGGAGAAGGAGGGGGAGCAAAAACATCTTTATCATTGGTAGATGAATGAAATTCACAGAAATACGTTACATGTCTTGCTCAGGTTAGGATAACTCCTAAGTAACAGGGCCAGCACTCTGATCTAAAATTCGTTAATTCCACTCTTTCCATTATGATTTTTAAGTCTCTGAATTCTTCCTTTTCTTCCTTTTGTTCTCCTCACTGATCCTGGCAATAAACCATGCTTATTCTGGACTCCACATCTTTATGCATGACATCACCCAGAGTTTGAATGCCTTTTCATTTTCTCTGTGTTGTATCTACATCTTCCTCAAAATAGCAAGGAAGATTTTGGTAAATATCAACTGTTCTGGGCTTGAATTCAGGAGACTTGGGTTTGAAACTCAGTTCTCAGATTTATTACCTTCATGACCTTAAAGAAATAATTCAATATCTTTTATCCCTGGTTTAAAAAAAATGCTCATTAAAAGTATGGATTTTGTCATTCTTTTATCTCTAGTGCTTGATACATAGTAGGTGCTTTATAATGTTTGAGGATTTGTCTTAAAAACTAAAGGTAATAATTAACTACCTAAGAGGATCATTGTGATGAAGCACTTTGTAAACTGTGAAGTACTACAGAAATGTGAGTCACTCTGTGGATTATTTTTGGAAAGTATATTTGCAACGGTTAAACTCTTCTTCCTCCAAAGTTCCCTGTTTCTACTGAGGGAGCTCCATGTTTCCCAGTCCACTAGATTCATTATGCCATAGTTATATCTGATTTCTCCTTTCTCACTCTCTCCATCACTACCCCCGTATGCAGTAAGTTGTCAAATCATGTTGATTCCACCTCCACAGCATTTCTCACAATCATCCCCCTCTTCTTACTCATACGGCCACCACCCTAGTTCAGGCCTTTTCTAATGAGTACCCAGACTATTATGACATTTTCGTTAGTGGTTTCCCTACCTACAATCTGTCCCCACTTCAATGTATCCTACCGAAAACAAAATGAAAGCAAAACAAAAAAACATTACTAAGACAGAGGTCTGTTTGCATCATTTTGCTGAGAAAACTTTCATAGCTTCCTGTTGCCTCCAGGACAAAATGTAAATGATTTAGCATTTAAGGAGATGTAAAATAGATTCCCTATCCTTATTTTCCTCCTCTCCCTTTTATTCACTTTATTTTGACCAATCTGTCAATAAGTTTTTCTCTTAACTTGAAATGCCATCTTCTACTTTCATATATACATATTTGTCCCCTATAACTGAAATGTACTCAAAATCAAAAATTTAAAAGGGTCCTTAGGGTCATCTACTGTAGTTAAGACTGATTTGTAAGATTCCACATATAACAACCAAGTAAGACAAAAGATTACAGAAATTTATTTTCCCCCTTTCTGGACTTGAAGGTTCAGATCACTGAGAGAGAGATACACTTGAAGAAGAGAGATGATAGATAGATAGATAAGAAGGAGAAAATTAAATGAGAACAAATAAATATAAGATAAAAATCATAAGCTGAAAGTATTTACAAACCCAAATTAAAGTAGTTGGCACAATTATAAATGAAAATATCACGACTTCTGTGGGTAGCTGAAGTTGAATAAAAATTTTGGTCTTCAGACTGGAGGAGAAAGTAGAAATAGTATTCATTGGGAAGTTAGATGTCTTGTATTCTTGTTCTCAGTATGATTTACTACGGTGACCTTGGGCAAGTCACCTGCCTTCTCTGTGGGTCAGTATCATCATTCATAAACAGGAAAGAGCAGGCTATATAATCTTACAATTCTCAATGGCTCTACCATTCTATGAAGAAGAATAGTTTACTCAAGTCACAGAGCCCATTTCCTTCTCTGTTTCATGTCACAATTGTTTTTCTCTCTTTTTACCTTTCTGTGTTATGTTTATTACATTCCTGTAATAACTTGAGTATGTTTTTTTCTCAACACATGTATTTATCAAAGTGGTTGTACGGAAAGGAATTGTTTTAATTAAGTCGGCTTACATGGTTTCATTTTCCTACTGCAGAAGACAAGGCATCTCACTACTCTAGTAAAAGTGCTGAATTCATCGAAGTCAATTTTTAAAGTCACTAAAGAGATTTGGCACTCCCATTTCTGGGTAGTTTACGTCCATCCATTCTGTATTAAGAGCAAGCCCTAAACTCTGTGCAACATTAAGCAATATTGCTAATGGTGGGTAAATGGTGTTCTTAATATTTAATCTAATCGGGAACAACATTATATATTTCAAATTGAGTATGTTATTATTTTCTCAAATTATCATAAAACCTTAAAAAACTTTTTTAGTTAAATGTCTACACTTTTATAGGCCTATCTTAAAGGAATACAATCTTTAAAAATAACCTATATAGTACTGTGCATTTAATTGAGATTTATGTATCTTTACGCAGCATAAAAGTTGGATGAGCCTTTAGATATTAAAATACAGAATATTAGGGCTTGGAGATACACTAGAATGAAAAAGATTAGATAATTTTTGCCCCATGAATGAATTTTTAAAATATAAAAGCCTGTATCACACAGAATGCCAGAGCTCAAAAGACCCTTAGAATATCTGACCCCAATGCTCTGTCCTGGGCCCTCTTCTCTTCTCCCTCTATATTATCTCAGTTGACAAAATCATCAGCTCCCATTAGTTCAGTTATCATCTCTTTGCAGACATTTCTCAGATCTGTATATTCAGTTCTAGCCTCTATAATGAAGCACAGGGCTATATCACCAACTGTCTTTTTGATCAACATGAAGTAGAGGCCCCCAAACATCTTAAACTCCACATATACAAAACAGAATTTATTACATTTCTTCCCAAAAGTTCCCCTCTTCTGAACTTCCCTATTTATACTGTCAAGAGTACAGCCATCCTGGCAGTCACTCACCATCATGGGATCCTCTGCTCCTAACTCTGAATAACCCCACAAGTTCAATTCATTGCCAAAACTTGTCTTTCTTCCTTCACATCTCTTGTATAAATTCTCTTCTCTTCATTCATATAAGGCTAACCCTAGTTCAGGTCCTTATTATCTTTCATCTGGGCTATTGTGAGGGTCTTTAAATCAATGCCCCCTGCCTTAAATCTCTCCCCCACTCCAAATTATTTTCCACTCGGCTGCCACAGCATTTTTCTTAAAGTGATTTTGTTACTATCCTTCTCAATAAGCTCCAATAACTCCCTATTGACTCCAGAATGAAATATTAAGACCTCTGTTCAGCATTAAAAACTCTTTATAACCTCCCATTTTCCTACCTTTCATATCATATATCCCACTCTCTTCCAATTTACTAAGTATTAGCAAAATTGCTTAATGCTGCACACAGGTTAAGGTACTGCTTTTAATAGAGAATGGATAGAGCAAACTACTTAGAAATGACAGTATCAAATCTCTTTAGTGACTTTAAAAATTGACTCAGATGGATTTAGCACATTCACTAGAGGAGTGAAATTGTTCAGACTGTATATATAGCTATATTCATGTCTGTTAACTTGTTTTGAATTTTTTGAGGACAAATTCTAACTCAGGGCTTAAGGAAGGCTGCATAGAGGAAGCATTTAAGCATTGTCTTTAAATGTATGGGGCTGGGAAGAAATAACTTTAGGCAGAAGGAATGATGCTAATGAAGTTGGGGAGGGGAAAGCATTTAACAGGTTCAAGAGATAGAACAGATTCTAGCTTGTTTGGAGTATAGAATACCTATAGGAGAAGGAGGTGAGATAAGCCTGGAGATTTAAGAACATGGAAAGAACTGAATGTCAGGCAGCAAATCTTTGAGGAATTTTAATAAGCAAGAAAGCTAATGTGGGATTTTGGATGGGTAAATGTTATTCTAGTTAAAAAAGAAACTGAGGAGAAGGTGGGTTCTTCTCTAAGCCAATGAGTTTAACATCAATTCCTCATAAATTTCTAGAGTGGACTACTAACAACACAACAAGGTTGATTCTATCAGTGCGTCTCTGCACTGATGCCAGCCCTCTACACCTTAGAAAATAGTCTTTGAAAAATAAAAGGGCTAGAACAGTTCCTCACTCTGAAGGCAACCCAGGAATGATCCTCTCTGAATTTGGCTAGATCAGCCTTCCTGATGACATATATCATACACTACCAGGTTTACTTCCAAAGCCTTTGTAGGGTGGGAAGACAGGCCAAAACTTGTGCTTCATGGACAACACCTTTGGGAATCTAGTGTTTCTTACGTATAATGATAATGCATGAGAGGCAAAAACAATGACAGAATTTTGAGCTAGATCTTAGAGATCTACTCCAACTTCCTCATTTTACAGATGGGGAAACTAAGGCCCAGAAATTTGTCCAAAGTCTCTCAGCTCGTATGTACTAAAGCAAGAATCTGAACCTAGCTCCTCGGACTCTAAATTCAGGGTTGCTTTGATTGTACCACAAGCATTGGTTACATAACAAGAAGTTCAATCTATTCAGAAGCAAGATTCCCCTCTCCATCATCCCCAACAAAGTGTCCTTATTATGCCCTAAGAAGAAGTCTTCTAGCTTCCTTAAGAACACCTTCAGTGACTGAAAATTGACAATCAAGGAAGCCCATGGCACTTTTAGACAATTCTAATTCTTAGGAAGCAATTACAATTGATCCACTTCTCAAACAGCAACAACAACAAATAATTAGGAGTCTACTATGTACATAATAGCGTGTGACTGTTCGAGTGTTATAGTCACATCTTTTTGTGATTTTCTGACCGTTACCTTCAATTGATTTAGAATTGTTCCCCATTTTGGCTATCTTACTTGTTTCCACTCAGTGTGGTTCCTGTCTTCATTCCTATTCTCAAGTTGTACAGCTAATAGTATTTAAGTGTGCATTTGAACTCAGGACTTCCTAAGTCCAAGTCTAATGCTCTACCCTCTGCACCACCTAATACAGTGCCTTGTATATAGAAATGTTTGTTTCATTGAATTATTCTTTACTTTCAAATGCCCCATCCAGAGGGTGCTTGACTAAAATAAGGAAAGTTATCTTAAACATATCAGTCTTTTGCAAAGTGCATGTGCATGCACGTGCACACACACACATATGCCAAAGACATCATCTTCCTAAAGGTAGGAGCTATTTTTATCCTTTGTCTTTATGTCTTCAGAGGCTTGCCTTACTAGGCACATTAAAAGATGTTTGATGAATTGAATTAAATGTTTACCTATGAAGGCAGAAAGAACAAACAACTTTCATTTTACAGATGAGGAATCTGAGGTTCTAATTGGTGAAGTTCATTTGTCTTAAATTACCCAATTAATAACAGAGCAAGCACTGGAGCATGGGTTTTCTGATCAAAACTCAAGAGCTATGTACTATAGTGTTCTGACTGAATTTAATTGCATGCCAAGGAGGTAGAATGAATAATTTGGTTTCTAGGATAAAATGCCTTTTAAATTATGACTGAAATGGTGTGTCATAACGAATATAATGAGTTGGACTGAAGACTTCAGTTTCAGATCTTGCCTCCAACACTAACTAGTTCTATGATCATTGGTTAATCAAAGAACTTCAGTGTTTTCATCTGTAAAAGAGGGGCATAATAGCTACAGTGTCTACGTCATAAAGCTATTGTGGCATCACATAAATATCAGCTATTATTATTAGGTATAAATGGCTGAAGGGAAGAAGAAATTTTGATCATTTGAATAATCGTATCTTCCACATAAAAGGGATACTCATCTTCATCCAATGAACAATATTCATAGATTGCTCAATATCTGCTGGGATTTGTCCTGGAAATTTGCAAATGCTGAATTATATAATATACAGGAAAGATAAGCTGAGGTTAACAATAAATGTAGTAAATGTCATGGAAGATACAAACCAAGTTCCAAAGAGATCCCTCTAGCTAGAATAATCACAGACAGCTTTTCTAAAATGTGACTTTTGAGGAAAGCCTTGAAGATAGGGATAATCTTGATAAAACTTGAGTGAGGAGGACATTTCAGGAGGAGGGAACAGTGTCACCAAAGGCAGAACAAGGTAATGCACAGATAGTCACCTATAGTCTTAGAATTATAATAGTGTAGTGCTCAAAGACACCTAATGATGCCTTTGAACTTAATTAAGATCATCTGGCAAAATACCCCAAATTTTCATATAGGTAAACTGAGATTTAGAGGGATTGGAGATTAAATAACACGTCAAGTTAATGGCAAGAACGCAATTCTTATCAAAAGACTCCCAACTTCCAGTCTGCTGTTCATCCCATAGCAGAAAACTCCATCTCTTATTCATATGAGATGGTCCAATTTGGTGGCTAGGGGGACCCAGGTAGGAGAGCTGGAATGGTATATTTGATCTACTTTATTGAGAGTTTTGAATGCCAGACTCAGGGTTTTATATGATGGACATATTGGATAAATGAGACTTAGGAGATATGTCAAGTCATTTCTACGAAAGATACTATTGCAATTAGACTTTGTTCCAAAAGACTTCAAATAAATCCTTTGGAGAACTTAGTGTGTTTGTGTGTGTGTGTGTGTGTGTGTTTGTGCGTGTGTGTGTGTGCATGTGTATAATATTTTATATATATGAGCCCATATGTAAAATGTTATATATAATATATGATTATATAAATATAGATTATTATACAGCTATTATATTACATAAATAGCCTCATTCATGTTTCTATTTAAGATATTAAGAATTTGACCCAGGGTATTATAAATAAAGAGGAATTGACTCATTCTAAATTTTCAGAATTCAGAACCATCTAGTTGTGCTCTCAGGACATCAGAACACAGAATGTTGTAGCTGAAAGGACCCTTAGGCACAGAATATTAAAACAAAGAACATAGACCACTGGAAATAGAAAGAATCCTTGAACGGAGAATTTTAGAAATAGAAATAGTCCAATCTCTTAATTTCCTATGTAAGGAAACTGAGGCCCAAAGAACTGAAGCAACTTGAATAAATAGTGTATTAGGGGTAAGATAATTAGAACATGGGTCATATAAATATAATCTGATGCTGCCATTCCCTAATGCCATGTTGCTTACATTGAATTAAGTTATTTTCAAATACCCTTACTTCAAGCAGGAAAAGCACTGTGATAGAAGTAGTATAACAGAATTATAGGTTTTAACTGTGTTTTCTCCTTCAGTAAAAGCAAGGCAAGAAATAAATATCACTCTATCTTAGATATGAATAAAATGGTCAGGGTCAACAAGCTGTTTTAAATAAAATACCCAATGATTATTCCAAACATATTTCATCAGAAAGAAATTGTAAGGGAAGACTGACAAATATGAAGAGTAGCTAGGATACTTGGCTGCCATATTGGATCAGGGAAGAAGTGAAGTGTAGAGAGAAGAGTATTTCAGTCCTCATTCTGATTCTAATATTTATGAGCTGTGGGGTTTTGGGAAAGTCACTTTACTGACCTGAGTCTCAGATTCCTTGTCTATTAAGTGCCAGTTTAAACTAGATAATCCTCAAGCGTCCACCTAGTTCTGACATTTGGTTTTCTATGTTCTAATACTACGTCACTTATCAGTATAAGAATCTCTGTACTATGGACATTTCCAACTGTAATATCTATCATTCGTTATATGAACACTGAGATTCCAGGAATAACAATAAACGATTGAAATACATGAATAATTTGGAAAACCTCACAGCATCTAATACATTTAAATTTCTCTCCTTCTAAACCTTTTATCAATGTCATGGACAAATGGATTGGTACCATGCTATATAGCCTTTCCTTTCTGTTGTTGGAACGCAACATGCTGTAGTATCTTTGTACTAGAATTTTAAAATTCTTGCCTCATTTTCCTCTTCTTAAAGAGGACAATAACCATCACTTTCTTATCTCAGAAGGCTGTTGTGACAGGGAAGAAAATTATAAATGGTAAAGTAGGTTGAGAGCAATAAAGTTCAAAATATGGGAGTTATATTTTATTAAGTATAATGTTTTATATTCTTTGGATAGAGAAGAGGTTCTTGAGCTTAGAAGATCTATAACCAAGTGAAACTTCTGAACATTCTGACTACCTGAAACTTCATCAAGTCATTGAAATTTTGATCCAGTAAACTCTCTCAAACTATAACTTGAAAAATAATTGTGGATCTGCATCAGCAAAGGAGCTTTCCTCATCATTAAACTCCCCACACTAATGAAATCATACTAGTGGTTTTACCAGGCATTAAACTATGTATGTTACAAATAAATTAGAGTGTTTTATTTAGAAATTGAGTATAGATCTTTGAACTGTTAATTATATTGCACATAAAAATTTGTGATATTTATTAATACTAATAAGTAGCAAAAACAAAGTATGTAAGTTTCTCAAGGGCACGGAATTATGCCTTCTCATCCGGAATCCCCAACACTGCCTTGCATAGACCTTCCTCCAAGCTTACTGAACCAAACCAAAAATAGTTATAGCTCCAGGAAAATGCCCTGCACTCATTTCCTGAACAAATACACAGATGACTCATTAACTGAGATTAATAATCACACCATTGGACAATAGTGATTTTTGCCTTCTTAGGAGAAGAAACTAGTATCTTTTCCCTCTTCCTGGATGGATCTTTTATTGTTTCAATATCTGAAGAACTATTTTTCAAGTTGATAGAAACCATCAAATGTCTTCAATTATGGACTGCATTTTAGATGTAAAATGAACGTGGGTCACAGGAAGATCAATTCTGATATTGCTACTAATTCGTTACGGAGTTCTCCTGACTCCAAGATCAATACTCTACCCACTGAGATAACCAGCTATCTATATTCTTCTGGGAATACTTTATATGAAGATCATCACAATCTGAAAAGAATCAAAACCCTGGATAACCCAAAGAATAACAGAAAAAATATAGACTGGATATAAGGAGGTTACAGTATGTTTCCCATGATGGCTTATGTCAATAAACATGTGTCAGGTCAATGTGGCAAGAAGTCTTCCATGGAGTCCCCTGGCAATTTGTACTGTATCTTGTGATGTTCAACCCTTTTATCAATGACTTCAATTGAGGTTTATATTGCTTACTCAAAAATTTTCAAAGGATAAACAGTTGAGAGTGATTACTGATACAAGAAATGGTAGAGTCAAGATCTAGAAGGATATAGAAAAGTTAGATCATTAGACTAAAGCTGGTAAGGTGAATGGCAGTTACTTGGGTAGTTGTTGAGAGTAGCTGAAATTGTAGTTGTTTGAAAATGATCTGATCATTTCTATACACTGTAAGTGCAAAACAAGCCAACACTGTGATTTTTCAGCCAAAAAAGCCTAATACACTCTTGGACTACATAAAGACACGCACACCTTCCCAGAATACAGAGATGATAGTACTATTGTACTGTGTCCTGATCAGCCCTCTTCTTGGGAATAACATTCAGTCCTCAGTGGCACAGTTGAAGAAGATATTGATAAGCTGGAAAAAAAGCAAACATGATGACTAAGGGCCTGGAATTCATATCATATAAACAATGTTTGAAGGAATTCAAGAAGACTGGAAATGTGTGTGTAGGGTTGATAACTGTCTTTAGGTATTTGAAAGGCTATCTCAGAGAAGAAATCAGACTTATTCTTTTGAGCTTAAGAGGGTAGAAGCAGGAGCAATAAGACAGAAAATTAAAAAGAGTCCATTTTGGCTTAATGACAAGAAAAAACAAAATTAGAGGAGTCCCAAAGCAGAATTGGTTCCCTTAAGAAGTGACTGAGGTTTTTTTTTCTTTTTTTTTGTTTCTCTCCCTGGAGGGCTTTGAGGAAAGACCAGAGGATCACTCATTGTGGGAATTCCTTTGTGGACTGGCTGGACCAGATGACTGCCAAGATCCCTCCCAGGTCAAATTCTGTGATTCTTTGATCAAGTATAGAAAGAATTTTTTTAAAATGGAGCAGGCCTGTGCCACGTAGGACAGGTATCAGACAAGGTACACTAGGAGTATACAGGTACTGTTGACAAAGAGGCTGATAAAATGTTTTAGTACTAACTCATCATGATCCCATTTGGGATTTTCTTAGCAAAGATACTAAAGTGGTTTGTCATTTCCTTCTCATTTTATAGATGAGGAAACTGAGGCAAACAGGGTTAAGTGATTTGCCTAGAGTCACACAGCTATTAAGTGTCTGAGGCTAGATTTGAACCCAGGTCTTCCTGACTCCAGGTCTAGCATTCCATTTATTTTGCCACCTAGCTGTTCTGATAATAAGTAAAGCAATGTAAAAAAGTTAATTCATATTGATGTTTTGTTAAAAGAATAGGAGGAAGACTTCCTGAGTGTTAAAAAGCAAGTCTATTTCTTTTGTATTTCAGAAAGGAAACCAAGGTCTAGAGAAGTTATGTGACTTCCCCAAGGTCACTCCAGTAATCAGAGGCCAGAGCCTGAAGTCAAATCCTAAAATGGGAATAAAAAAAACAAAACCTTGTAGTATCTACCTCAAAGTTTCTTTCTCTTGGGTTCATATAAGATAATAGACGGGGTGTCCCATAAGTCTTAGTGGAGTCTTAGACCTTGAATTAAGCACAGCTTAAACTTTTGAGATATCCTATATAAGAAGGTCTTTCTTAGAATATGAAAGTTATTTTTCTGATTCCTCCAATTTTCATTTTCCTCCTTTCCAAATACTTTGTGTTTGCTTATTTAATTATCTATCTACATGGTATTTTTACCCATGCATTTCCTAGTAGAATGGAAACTCCTTGAGAGTCAGGGTTCATCTGTTATAATCTTTGTGTCACTAGTGGCTAGTAAAATTCAGGCATTTAATAAGTGCTTGTTGAAGTGGTAAGTGATAAAATAAGATGCTTGCATTATGGAGGCAAGGCACTTTAATAGAAAATATACTGTCCTAATTACGTGTTCAACTTAAGTAAATAATCGCACCTAAAATTAGCTTGTTATCTATTTTCTCTGGGGTAACATAAAAGTTATCTCATCAAAGTAAAATTATATTATATAAAATGAGAGATTGAACTAGATTACCCCTAAAACTCCATCCTTTGTTAAACTGCTATTTTTATAAGTCATATCATGTTTTATGAGCATCTTTAATCTGTGCTAATATCAAAATTTGAAGTTTTCATATTTCCAATGAAGTTGCCTCTTAAATCCCTAGCTCAATTTATAGAATAATACTGGTTCAAGCCTAATACAGTTGAGCTAGAAGGAATCTCTGAATGCACAATGTTAGTAAATATCTTAGAGTGTGTTAAAGTCAAAAGGGACTTTGTAGAATGCTAGCGTATTGAATTATAGATCTCAACTTTTAGGTAAAAGAGAAAGATTATAGTGATATGTCAAGGAGAAGGGAAAAGAAATAGCTATATGTTTGCTTTTGGTGGGGGACAAATAGGAACAAATGCTACCCATGTCTTTTCACATATCCCCTCAAAAAAAAGGGGGGAGAGATTATAGAAAGAAGGACTATTTTCTAATTTCTTATCCAGGAAAAAAGGCTTGAGGGACACTACATTTTTTGTTACCGATTTGCATTTAACTGAAAAGAGATTTCTGATTTCTTAATATAAAACACTACTCTAGAGTCAAGAGAAACACATTCCTACTGGTAAATATTGCCAAGTCTTTAAACTTCTGATGAATAGATTTCCCAAAATTACCCTACTATTTCTAAAATGCAGATTCAAGCATTTGTGAATAAAGTTAGGGTGAATGAGTTCTCCTGCTGTGCTTCAAAAAAAAAAAAAAAAAGAAATGTACTGTACAGGATGTAGATGACAACCATACGATGGGTGGGTATGGGCCCGAGGATTTTTCTGTCCAAATCAGTTTTAAATTCAAATTTAAAAGAAATTATGATGGGGGTGATAAAAGGTTATTCATGCAAGGTTAACTGCAGGGAAACTCTATGGTATACTCATAGAGCTAGGGAAAAAATCCAACAACTTGGAGATTATGAATTCTCCCTGTCATTGAATCTCTTCTATCTCTGTTTCTGTCTCTGTTTCTCTATCTCTTTCTCTCTCTCTCTGTGTGTCTCCTTGTCTGTGTATCTGTACACTCTGTACCATGCTAGCTCAAAATGTTTCTTCCACAATGGTTATTCCCTGATAAGGAAAGGATACATTTTGGGAAACTGCATGGCGACAACCAATCAGGCAGGATAACATGTTTTACAGTAAGTAAAGTGTGGTCTCATAAGCAACTCATAATTAAATGAAAAATCTTTGCCAAATTAAACAATTTGGGAACTGGTTCTTCTCTGTGAATGAACGCCTAATATTCTGTGTTAACAAGACTCTCTCAGTCTGAGCACTTGAAGGTGAAAATGATCAACTCTTTTCTGAGCAATGAATAACCAATAGTCAGCCCACACGATTCATAGGTATTCATTAAATGTTCATCTAAAGGAATCCTCCTGTCACATTGGCCAGACCCTCTGTGGAGGATTTATGGAAGGACATGAATATGGTTTTTACACATTAATAAGACATGCCATCTATCTCACTAAAGGAAACACTCCCCTCAGTAAGATTGCAGAACCATCTAAGAACCATTGATTCATCTATTCCTATATGAGAGATATAACACAGACCCATTGCTGAAGAAATATACTATCTAATGCTACCACAAGAAGAGTTGTGATTTTGCTGTCATTAGTGGTTTTCAAATCAGTACTAAATGGCCACTTCTCAATAATGCTTTTTGGGGACCAGATGAATGTTGAAGTCCTTTCCAGTTCCAAGTCTATCATCCTATAAATAGTAATGACAGTAAAGACCTGGAAGCCACAGGTTCCCCAACTCTGAACGTCTACAAGCCTCAGTTTCTTCATCTATAAAATGGGTGCAATAATAGCACCTGCTCTTCAGGGATTTGTGAGGATTGAATGAAATAATATATGTAAGCACTTTGCAAACCTTTGTAGGGTTTTATAAATGTCAGCTAGTACAGGTTTGACAAAGCCCAACATGGTTAAGCTTTAGAAAGAAACCATGATTTTGAGAGGGTGCTATGTTATCATCTCTCAAATGTGTCTTTTTATCATGAAGATTCTATCATTCTATAGCTACAACTTTATCCTCAAGTAGCTAAATGACTCTGGATAAGTCACTTCATCTTGCTGCCCTCATTTGTAAAATAATTGTGTAAACTGTTTAATTGTTTCAATGGTCTCTGCCTCAGTTCCTTCATGTTTACAATGAGGAGGCTAAATGACCTGAAAATTACCTTTCTTTTCTACGTTTTATGATTTTATGTTATCTTCTTTGTAAGGAAATCATTCTCTTCATCATGTTTTTAATCAATTATTCAATTAACAGAAATTTATTAAGTACCCATGATGCCTTCTCTTGCCTTAAGAAAGTGTCATCTGCCAAGAGAATTAGGTAGATGGTCTTGTATACCTGAAACTCAGAAGAGACAGAAGGTCCTCATCTGTTTAGAATATGTCGATGAATAATTGAGAACTTCAAAGTTCTTAATATGGAGTGCCATATACCTCCTAGTTGGTGGGAAACTGATGCTACCATTCTATAACTTAGTGAGGAAAAAATCAAGAAATTTATTAGGACCTATGTTTCTCTCAAGTAAGAGTCTAATGACTTTTAAAGAATTAGGACTCTCAAGAATGGGCACTGTTTAAGAAATCCTAGAATATCACTGTGGCAGATAAATGAAAGATGTATTACAAATGGAATAGATTTAATCCTAGAAAACCCATTAGAAGGTTATTACAATATTCAAAAATAAAAAAAAAAAGGTGAAAAGGAAACCAATTAGTTTTGATTACTTTGATTTATTTTTAATTTTATTATAGAATTAAGCTCTATCCTTTAAGAAAAGCTAGTGCTAACAGATATTCGTTACTTACAGATTTAGTGAATAGATTATAAAATGTTATCATTTAGTAGTAGATAATTTATAGTAAGACTTACATCTTTGTAGGAATGAAATAATCCTAGGATTATAAGACTCTTTTTCAAGGCCAAGTGCCCCTTTCTGGTAGCTGGGGACAAGGGAGTTGACTACAGGATTTTTCCCCCTTGCAGTAGAGGTGAAGTCTAAGTTGAGTAACGTAATCTTAGCAGATGGAAGATGGAAGTTGGGGGAGGCTGACTGCTAACTACAAACCACAAGTTTCCCTTCAGAGTGAGTTTCTTGACTACAAAAGACATCACCTGTCGGATAAGGACTTCTGAGAGTAATCTTACTTTGACATCTAAATGTCACCAACAATATGAATGTGGATGAAGAAAGCCTAAGAGAAGTGAACTAGTCATACTAGCTGTCTTGTCCAATGGAATTATATTCAAAACGCATTTCCTATGTGTTTTACTCCTTTCTTCCATTATAAAAACAAGCTCTGTAATTCATTCCTTTGTGATGAATTACTGATGAATAAGCTGACCTGAATTAATGATAACCTGTAAGTATTTGATGATACAGGACTAAGCCTCAAAGGACAGACTGCCTGGAGGTACAGATGCATAGTCACATGCATACAGATGTCATCAAGAGAGTCTAGAGAGGAAAAAACAAGAGACTAGGATGGGATATTGGAGTATAATCATCATTAGAGGCTGGGATGTGGTTGCAAAAACATCATATTTTGGCGTATGTGAAATTACTTGGAGCTCCTGTTGTGAAATATTTTAAGTCTAAAGTTTAAGGTGGCAGTGTATGGCTTGGTTCCAAAAGGGATTTAAGAGGCAATCCCTAAGCAATCTTGTTTAGAGATAAAGGAATCAAAGATGCATAAAAAGCTATAATTTAAATGTTTCATAATTAAATCACCTCATGTTGCTATTAAAGACACTGTGGTTGAGAGAACACACAGTTAGAACTAGGGCTTCTTAACCCAAGTTCAGTTATCATCAAGTCTACCCTGCATTCAGTTGCAGCGTGATATTAACTTTAAACAACTGCCAGGCTGTGAGTCTTGGTTCTGAATACTACTCATTGTGTAGCCTAATGGAAGTCATATAAACCTCTTTAGAGCCTGCTGTAAAATGGAATAAGCACTAAATGGTTCCTAATGTTTCTTCCACATCTTTGATCCCATGAGAAAGTGAGACAATAAGAATTATTGTTCAGGTATTTGGATTATATGGTCTCTGGAATTCTTTCTGTGCAGCTGTAAATTCTAGGATCTGAGACCATCACTGACCTCATTTCTTTATCTCCCTCATCAAATCATGCCTGTCCTGGGCTTTATTTCCTCTGGGCTCTGCTCTCTGCTTATGCTAATCTGAACAATTAATTCTAGTTAAGGAGCTTTTGGCTGACAATGGCTCACTATGTTAATTTGGCTGGTTTTATGAAAAAAAATTGAGTACAAAGGGGATTTTAGTTCCTAAAGCAGGTCTGGTTGGGATGCTCCAATGATGTGGAATTCAGAGGTTGGAACTGCAAGCCTGATCATGGGTCATCCTAGGGCTATGCAGCAATGCAGGGAAACTTGGCACTAGGACTTCTGGCAGAAGGTGAAAAACTATTCCTCAGGCAGCCCTGACTTAGTTTATTCTGTGAACAAAGAGCTATTTCAAAGGACCTACAAGAAAATCAGAGAGCAGGTTCTAATTTAGAACTTAGGATACATATGAACCTTATCACTTAGAATTGTAAATATCTCATAGGCAAGGACTTATTGTATCACATTCCATACAAGAATAGGTCTATGTAATTGTAAACTAACATTACTATTAGTATTATACTATGTGTATGTATATATAAACACACATATACATATACTACATATACATATGCACACATATATACACATGCATAAGCTACATACGTATATAGGTACATGTACACACATATGTATGTATATGCACACATGCATAGTGCTATACTAGTAATTGGTATGGTCATAGGCTATAGGTAGAAACTAGGTGCCATAGTTTTTAGAGTGATGGCCTTGGAGTCAGGAAGATGTAAAATAAAATTCTGCCTCAGTAGCTTACTACATTTGCAATTCTGGGTAAGTCACTTAACCACTCTCAGCTTCTGTTTCTTCATCTTTAAAATGAAGATAATAGATAAATAGCATCTAGTACCTTTCAGAGTTGTTGTGAGGATGGAAGGAGATACAAATGTAAAGTGTTTTACAAACACAAAAACATTATATTTTATTGCTGTTGTTATCAGACTAGAGTAAATCAAGCAAACAAGCAACATTTGCAAAGTGTTTTAGCAATTTCAAGCATTGCTTTGGGCACAAAGCATAAAAAAAAAAAACAAAGCAAAAATGGCTCTTTTCCTTGAGGAGATGAAAATCTAATCAGGACAACCTCATATGGATGGGGATACTTAAACGGAAGCAGGAAGAAAACTAGGAATTGTGCAAGAAAGCACAGAGTAGGTAATGAATAAAAGGGTCCCTAAAGATCATCCATCCAACTAATTTATCATGCAGAAGAGGAAATTAAGGCCAAGAGAAATGAAGTGATTTTACCAAGGTCATTCATAAAGGGAATGATAGATGGAAAAAGATTAGGTATGGTAATATACCTTATTGTTACCATGGGATACTCTCTCCTCAGGAATGCATTACTGTTTTGGAGGACAGGATAGTTTAAGTACCAAGGCAGGTGTTTGAGGGAAAGATTAAAAAGGGATATTAAAATCAGAAAACTCCCCGTTGTTCAGTGTTTGGTACCTTTTTGTCTTTGGAATGCTAGCCAAACAGGTGCACATTAGCATCTCCTTCCTGATAGTAATAAATGGGAGGAGAGGACATGAGGACTGAATGGGCAGAAAGGGGGATTTGAAAAAGGGATAAAAATAGCTTTTGAATTAAAGGAAATTTTGAAAAGGAGTAGATTAAGACACCCCAGCATGCAAAGGTTCAAAGACTTTGAAATCTCTAATACCCTCTCTAATATCAGTATTGTCCTTTAATTTGAATTTGGAGGACCACCTTTTTCTTAGAAAATTAGTAGAGGGACCCAAGGAGATGATTAATTTCAAATCAGTACCAAACCCTTTCTCCATCATTTCCCTCCAAATTATTATTTATGTAAGTATAAATTACCCCTTTCTGATTGTGACAATTTTGTTGAGTAAAATGAATAGGTAAAGGCAACTGTGTGAGAAACAATGAAACAGTAACTGATCAGGGAAATTTATCTAAGAGGAAAGAAAACTAATGTGTCATTTCTCAGCATGTAGTTTACATATATTTGACACATATATTTGAAGACTGACCATTGTAAAACTCTTATGCCTAGAACTATTTGTTGACTATGGAATGACTATATATTTTCTAGATTTAGTTTTCCTTGCAGAAATGTAGATCTTGGTTTCTCACAGTAAGAAAGACGGGGAATCATTTCTAAAGAGATTCTGCTTTGGAGGAGTAGTGTTGATCAAGACCAAACATACCAGTGTGTCTAAAGAGAGTGTTAAAATATGGGTCCAAGAAACCATTTCAGAGTGAGGCCAAAGAATTAGGAAAGAGCCTCCACTTTCATCTGTTGCTTAGAGGAATTAATTGGAAGAAAAGCTTTATTCTGGTTGGAAGGTTGATTGGATATAAATGATGTTACTTAGAGTTGCTGATTAGAGAAAATAATTTTGAAGCTTAGAAGAATTGAGAGTATGTGTGTGTGTGTGTGTATGTGTGTGTGAAAGGTTCTATGTTTGCACTTTTTATTTTTTTTAAACTGTCATGCACAATCAGAGAAGTTGAAATCATTTAGAGCCTAAACAATGAAATAGTCCTGAAAGAGTTGGGCAGGTTCCAGATTTAAGGAAAGTGCTTTTACTGAAAGAGCATAGCACTTTATCAGAAGCCAGTCAAAGGAGGAGACCTGGAAGACCTCTGCAGTTTCCTAATTCTTAGTGTTTTTATTTTGTTGAAAGTGCTTAATATTGTCTCAGAATCCATGATGAGTAGTGGTCTAGGTATAGTAGCCAGCAAGGATGTGGTTTCATTTATCTAACTGCTATCACTTGGTTATCACTTGGAATGGGTTGCCCTATTTTATGTTTCACCAATATCCATGAGATTCAGAGATCTGGTTGTTCCTGGGTATCTAGTGACTGCAAGTGTCTAGGAGGCGAGGCGTTGTTCCCTCCTCACTTTTGCAATTATGACTTTCCTTTCCATAGTGACACCTGAGAAAGTGTGCCTTCCTTTATATTTTTTTTAATAGAAGGTACAAAAAAATCAGAACTGAAAGGGATCTTAGAGATTAACCTTCTCCCCATTTTACATAAAAGTAAACTGAGGAGTAGAGGGAGAGGTGACTTGTTCAACTCAGTCGTAAGTGGTAGAACTGGGGTTATATCCCTAGTCTCTCCACTGAGTTCAAGTTTTCTTCCCATCACTCTCCCTATATTATTATTTTACTGTATATATGTACCTTCTCAACAAAACTGTAGCTCCACCTTTCACTCTTCTTCCTGGAGTTTAACTTAATACTTCTTTATATCTCTGGAGGCAGGTAAATGGCTCAGTGGTTAGAGCCCTGACCCTAGAATCAGGCAGACCTGAGTTCCAATCTGCCCTCAGACACTCAACTATGTGATTCTGGGCAATCACTTAACCTTTGCTTACCTTAATCTACTGGAGAAGGAAATGTCAAACCACTCACATGTGGAGTCACGGAGTCAGACAAGACTGAACACTACCATCAACTCTGGGTCAGAGCACGGTACTGGGTATATTAGCTGTTCCACAGTGGTGAGATGGTAATGTTAGCATCCATTTCTATAGCCTTATAGCCTTACACAGTTTGTAAAGCACTTTCCTCACTGCTGGATAAGGAGTGCAATTATTATTGTACCCCTCTGAAAATTCATATAGACCTCAAGTTTAATCTCCATTCTTAATATTTTTCCATCACTTTTTCAAGTCTAAGTAATCAACAAAATAATAAATTAAGCCCTGATTTTTAGCATTTGCCAATTCCTAAGGTATAAATGCACACAACTGAAAATTTAACAACCGCTTCCAATAAACCAGTAGAAACTAGCCCCCAAATATCCCTGTGGGACACCCAAACATGTCAAGGGACTTATTCACAGACACATGGTTAGTTAGATGGAAGGGTCAAGACCTCAAATCCAAGTGCTTTCCACAATATAATGATGGTGATGATGATGACACTGGAAAAAGCAGCTGAAGAGAAAAACTCTGAAAACCTTTTGACTTTACAGCACTTTATATTCACTAATTTTCACCAGTTTAACAAAGGGTCCAGTTGAGTTATCATCTTGGAATTCTTTGATAAATTAACCCTTTGCTATTTAAAGTTTCTTTTCAGAAGCATTCATATTTTATTCAGGAAGAATCCATCTCTAAATCTGTTTTCCTTGGACATTACTAATTTTTAAAAAAAAGAAATGGCAGGAAAATTTTAAAAGGGTACTTTTAGTTAAACTGTGTAAAAGGAACGTCCTTTGTTAGACAACTAAACCTGAATTGAGGGTTGAAAAATTGATCCATTATAAGAAATTCTTTTCCTCATCAATTCTCTCCCAATTCCCACTCCCATCCCCCCAACATACACACACACACACACACACACACACACACGCACACACACACAGTCAACACTCGCAGACACTCACACCACATAAAGACACATATACGGATTCACATATATACAAACAAATACATAGAGACATAACCACATCATATGTATATAATGTTTTTTTGACCCAAGGACTACAAAATCCATAAATGTAAGGACAATTTTTGACTTTGCATTGCCACAGCTCATATCGCAAGTTAACCCATGTTCCTTCTTTCCAGGGGCTGCCTCTACGACTCTGCCCTGGACTTTCTTCCCCTGGGAACCGAAGTCTCAAAATCTCTTTTTCTACATCTGTGGATGGCTTCCTGGGTCTCACAGTGCTTTTGTTCCATGATCTCTCTTTACATTTCAACTAAATTAGTCTTTCAAAGTTGGTTAAAATTAGTAATCATGTTATATGGCTTTGGAAAAAATTCCTATTTACCTACAAGCTGGGATACAGCATTGGGAAAAAATGGTTTATTAATTATTTTGGTGATAAGTCCTCATTACCACAATAATATCAACTTAGATGTATATATGGCTTTGAAGTTACATAACAACTTTGTACATGTCATCACATTTTAATTCATGTAAAATACAGTGATGTGTGAATATGAGCGTTTTAATTATCTGAGTGAGGCCACTGCTTGTGAATTAAATATGCTCTCTGCTGAAGCCAGTCTACCAGTTGCCAGGATGTAATGAGCTGTCTCTACATATTCAGAGAACACTGATTCACCTTTCGGCACTAGGACACCTGCTTGGAATTTTTGTTTTACTAGATAGCTAATAAAAGACAAACAATAACAGGTAGCATTTCAATTGAAATGATGCTTGGGAAGTACCTAGCACAGTGGCTGACTGGTACACAGGGGGCGCTATATCGGTGTTAGCTACTATTAGTATCATTTTCATCATATAGTGCTTTACAATTTGGAAAACACTTTATAAACTCTTTTTTTGTTTTTTGTTTTTTCCTTCTGACAACCCAGAGAAGTAGGTGCCGCTGTTACCTTCAATTCACAACTGAGGAAACTGAGGCAGACAGTGGGAAAGTGACGCGCTCAGGGTCAAATAACCAGGAAGTATCTACTAATGATTCCAGGTCTAGCACTCTACTCTGTCACCTAGCTGTCTTATTTTTCTTCTTCAAAAGCAATGATGGCTATGTGGTATAATAGAAAGAACAGCAGACTAAGAAATCAGGAGACTTGGGTTCCAATCCCACTTACAGTCATTTATAAGTCCTTTTCCCTCTTGCAGCCTCAATTCTCTTCCTTTAAAATTAGTTCCTTTAAGTATCAACTAAAATCCTACCTCCTACGGAAAAACCTACCCTTCCGCAACCCCTCATTGTGTTTCCTTTATTAATAATTTAGTAATAAACATTTTTCTTCAGCTTTTTTTGGGGGGGTTGGTCTCACAATATGACTAATGTTTTGCATGATTACACATGTATAACACATGTATTATACATGTATAACCTACACTACACATGTATAATCTATATCAAATTGTTTGCCTTCTCAACAAGGAGGGTTTGGGAGGAAGGAAGGGATAGAATTTGGAGCTCAAAGTTTTAAAAATGAATATTAAAAATTGTTTTCACATGTAACTGGTGAAAAATAAAATACTAAATACATTTTTAAAAAGGATAAATCTAATTTCACAATACTTTCAAAGAATTCCTTCATAGTCTTTCTAAAGTGATAATCCTGCGTAAATTTGACATTCCCCATTATCCCCACTTCTCTTTTTTGCACCCAGAAAGTGCTATTGCCATCATATCCAAAGCTTCTATTTATACCCAGAATTTCTCCAATAACACTTGCTACCTTGATAATCTTCAGACATGACAATGCATCTCCCAACTATAGACATCTTCATTGTCTGTTTCTCAAGCCTACTATTCTTTCCCTTCTCATCTTGGCTTCTGGAATTCCCTGGCTTCTCTCAAATGTCTTCTCAAATTACACCTTCTCAAATCACAATAGCTCAATGCTATTGCCATCCCTCTGAGATCACCTCCAATTTATCCTGTCTATAATTTGTATGTACATAATTAGTATCTTCTTCACTAACACATAAGATCCTTCAGAACCAAGGCCATTTTTGCTTTCTTTTTATCCCCAGTGTTTAACACGGTGCCTGGCTCATAGTACACTTTTCATAAACACTCGTTGACTTGACCTGTCTTCTCTTTCCATATACCTTCCATTTTTGTCCCTAGTAGTATCTGGTAGGGGTAGGAGAGCAAAGATTGAAGGAAAGAGGATCCTGTTGATTACAAAGTTAAGACTGATTCAGCTGGCGATTAAGAGTGGGTGAATTCCTATTCATGGGGTCATTAAGTAAAGGACTGGATGCAAAATGTTAAAAAATGAGCAATAATACTAGGGATACATGCTTATATAGTGCTTTGCAGGTTACAAAATGAGAATGTTGTATGTGGAAAGGATATTCCCTCAAATTACAGGTGATGAAACTGAGACTTAGAGATAGAAAATGATCTGGAGACCTTATGATCTCTAGACCATGAACACTTATGTTAATTAAATTCACAGCACAGGCTAAAAAAACCTGGTAAGGGCTGTATCCCCATCACTCACTGACCAACACACACACACACATACACTCACACACATGCACACACACACTCACACACATGTGCACACACGCACACACACACACACACACACACACTTTTTCATAAAATGGAACAGGTAAGAACAGGGTATGGTAGTTCAGTGCAGTTACTTGAACCAGGATCTTAAATATCCTCTGATCTAACAGATATGGAAACTAGCACCCAGAGAAGTGAAATGACAGCCTAAAGGTAAAGGAAGATAGTTTAGATCACAGGGATGTGGAATCTGCAGCTTTAAGGCCACATGTGGCCTTCTAAATCCTTAAGGCAGGCCTTTTGATGCAACTCAAATTTTGTTCTGTAAAATTCTGATTCTGTCTAAAGGCTGCACTTAAGGATTTAGAAGGCCATATATGGTCTTAGGGCCCCAAGTCCCTCCACTCGTAGTTTAGGGGAAGCCAGATGAGGGCCTGGTTAAATGAGAAATGGGAAATTCTTATCATTTCAATTCTCCCCACCCTGTAGTTTTTCATGTAAATCAGCTCGTTTTAGCAGAAACTCTGGTTTCAGCAAATGTCTTTGTGAGGAAAGGACTTTTTCTTTTTTTTGAAAGGAACACCTGTTCCCTAATTTTCCCAGCTGACACCACAATCTGGGCATATTCTGATTTTATTTGCTAATGCATTAGGCTTCTCAGGGATTTGGACTTGGAGCTCCAGGGCTCCTGGATTTTGTTCTAAGCTTGGCTCCCCTTCAGCTGTTGGATGGTGTGTAAGGCACAGGCATAGCAGCTTGAAGAGTGGATCACTGGTTGTTCCCCAAATGGAAACTGTACAGAAATAGAATCAAATCCTAGAAATAACCAGGCATGCTAAGCTTAAATACCCACAAACAATTCATCCTCTGACTCCCATAATGAAGATGAGGCTGGAGCCACTAGTTTTCCATGAGACAAGTGAGCATCACTAAGAAAGCAGATGAACCCTGTGGATGCCGATTCATGGTTGCTTTGGTTTCACCTCAATTCGGTCACTGCCTCTTGTCCAACCTCAGTTAATTCATTTGTGGAAATGGGAGGGAAGCAGGGGTCAATAAATAAAGGATTAAAGTCCCTTCCATCATCCCTATGATTTTATGAATACATAATATCTCCAAATGCAATTTCTAAAACCAAAACCTTTTGAAATTTCATTTACATTGAAAGAAAGAAACTGAGGCTGACAAACGGGTGAGTAATCTATCAAAGATAAATACATGTGACTTCAGCCAGTTGAATAATGTTTATCATAGCAGTCTCCATTTATAGAGACAGGGCTTTAAAAATTGCTCAAGAAAAAAACATACAATGGAGGTAATGGAAAGATCATTAGAGTTGAAAGCAGAAGACCAGGTGTTCCATTTTTCTCCAGGGCTTCCTCACCTGGCTTCCAGTTTCAGCTCTGCTGCTTTCAGGCTTCCTGGTAGTAATTAAGTCACTAAAACTCTTTAAGTCTCCATTTCTTCATCTGAAAAATGAGAATGAAAATATTTGCCTAACCTTTTTCACCTTTCTTTTTTTTCTGTTTGATCCTTATAATGAGACTATGTATAGTATAAGATACTCATTTTAAAGATGGCTTTTGGCAGGTCCAAAGACTTTGAATGAGGGATGGGGAACCTGCTGCCTGGAGGCCACATGTGACCCCCTAGGTCAGCCCTTTGACTAAATTCATACTTCACAGACCAAATTCCCCTAGTAAAAGGATTTGTTCTGTAAAATGTGGACTTAGTGGAAAGGCCACACCCAAGGACATAGAAGGCCACATGTGGCCTGGGGACCAGCTGCAGGTTCCCTACCTCTGCTTTGAATGATAGCCTGTTAATGTTAAGAGAGGTCTTATAGGTTACTGAATGTAAGGCCCTGAGACCAAAAGACATAAACAGGAATTCTAACACCTGGGGCAAGTCAGTTGAATGGGGTTGAGGATGGAGTGATACAAAAAGGAGAATGTGCTTTGTTGAAGGTAATTATACTAGGATGGAGGACATCCCAACACTCATATCTCTTAGGCTTAGCAAGAGGATAAGCTAGGGGAGACCTGATGCTGAGGGATAGTAAGCCCTGGAAAAAACAAGTTAGGAACCTCAGAGGTAGACCTTATAGTGTGGAGATGGCATAGATCTAAAATTTGTGAATCCAGTGGGCTAAAGGATTACTCAAGGGATGAAGTCCTCTCTATCTTCCTCATTCCTCTTCAACCAGAAGCTTGGCCTCAGGCTCCAAGACTCTGGGTTCTGATTGGTGAGCTTTTCTTTGACTTCTCCTTCACTTCCTGCCCATTTCCAGCAAATGTTAGCATACACATACTATGGCACCCCACCCCTTAACCCTTGGAAGTTCTAGTTTCCCTTTATGTATTTTCCCCTCATTGCAATGTGAAATTCTTGAGAGCAGGAACTGTCTTATTTGTATTATATCAAAAGCACTTAGGCTGGAACGCAGCACATAATAAGCATTTACCAAATACTTTATCACTCGCCTAATTATCTGTTCATTCTCTCCTTGGATTCCATCTTCCTAGAAAAAGCCCCTGTTGGTCTACCCTAGTTTCAGTTCTTTTTAAACCACTGACATACTCTAAAAGACAGGAAGAGGCTTAGAGAAAATATTTCAGCGATACAGAATGCCTTGAACTTAACCATACCTTTTCATCAAAGTTTCTCTCTTTTCCTGCGATGCACTAGCTCCTGGGCAATGGTAATACCAACTCAGACACATGGGACACAGACATTATGAGTCCTCTGATCGCTATTCACCACAGACAGACATCCAGCAGAGCATGGAGAAATGCACAAGAGAGACATGCCTGCTGGGTCTGCCCTATTCAGCCCTAACCACAATCCTACCAGAGATACCTTCCCTTACAACAACACCAACATTCAAATTCTATTATTACCCTTAGAAAGTCAAGGCAGCTGATCTATGCATCATGAAGGTAGCAGCTATTTTTCAATAGGCCAGTCAACTGGTATTTATTAAATGTTCAATATATGTCAGGCACAGTGCTAAGCTCTGGGGCTGCAAAAAAGGGGGGAAATAATTAATTACTCTCAAAACTTATAGCCTATCATGGGAGAAAATATGCAAAAAACAACCTTATATTATAACTACATAAATATATAGTAACTACATATATACTGTAACTGTGTATATAAGTGTATATATATATATGTGTGTGTGTATTTATGTATATGTGTATGTATACACACATACAAACACACAGAATAAATTGGGGATAATGTCTGAGAGAGGACACTAAGATTAAGGATGACTAGGAAAAACATCTTGAAGAAGGTAAGGCTTTATCTAATACTTTGAAGATGCCAAGGTAGCTAGGAGGTGGAGATGAGGAGGGGAAGTGTTTGAGGCATGAAAGACAGTGGATGAAAATGCTCAGGTTAAGGAGATGGAAAATATTCTTCAAGGAATAGCTAGGAGACCTGTGTCATTTGTTTGCAAAGAACATGGGACAAAAAGAATACGGTGCAAGAAGATAAGAAAGGTAGAAAGAGGTAAGTTTATGATGGGCTTTGACAGCTTTTTAAAATTTTTACATTTGATTCTGGGGTAATAGGGTATGTGTATGCATGTGTCTGTGTATGACATGGTCAGATTTGCATTTTAGTAAGATCAATTTGACAGTTGAGGGAATGATGGATTGCAGTGAGGAGAGATTTTTAGCATTGACACCAACCGGTAGGCTACTGAAGCATTCCAAGCATAAGGTAATGAAGGTCTCTATCTGGTTGGTGACAGTGTCAAAGTAGAGAAGGGGGCATGTGTGATAGATGTTGCAAAGGTAAAATCAACATGACTTAACAAGACATCAGATAGAAGGCTGAGAGAGAGCCTCCACTCTTAAGTTGAGGATGACTCTTAAACTTGAGTCTGGGTGACTGGGAGGATGGTAGAACCATCAACAGTAATAGGAAATTTAAAATGAGTAGAAAGGTTTTGGGGAAGGAGACTGAGTTCAGATTTAGATATGTAGAGTTTAAGATGCCTAGGGTGCATCCAGCTGGAGGTGGAGAGCCCTTATTAGACTTCCTTTAGACTGACTAGAGGCGGCAGATCAAAAGTGGACCTCTATAATAGAACTCCTAATACTATGCAAAACTTTTATATTTGAAGGAAGTGGAGCAAGAGAAAAAGCTCAGACCTCTATATGGCAAAGCAATGTACCTCTAAGCTATCTGATTACCTGTATATCTATTTGTCTTCCTATATATTGTGTCTATCTCAAGATTTTTGGACTTTATTGCAAGCTGTGTAAGATCTTAGGGACAGAAAATACCAAAAGACTAGATGTTGATATCTCTGCCATAGGTTTCATGACACAAACTGTACTTGGACATAACTTCTGGAACTTTTCTTTTTGTTTCAGTCATACCTCTGCCATATTCCATATGATCTTGGTTACTGTTGTTAAGTTCTTTTCAGTCATGACCAACTTTCTTCATGAACCCATTTGAGGTCTTCTGGACAAAGATAGTGAAATGGTTTGCCATTTTCTTCTCAAACTAATTTTGCAGATGAAAAAACTGAGGTAAACAGGGTTAAGTGATTTGCTTAGGGTCATATAGTTGGTAAGCATCTGAGGCCAGATTTGAACTCAGGAAGTTGAATCTTCCTGACTCCAGGCCCAGCACTCGATCCCACCTATTTGCCTTATTAACTGTACACTCACAAGCTGAATCCATGAGAATCATAACCAGCATCTCAAGAAAACACCAGTGTCCATCTCTTTCTTTGAGTTACAAAATTTAACTTCTTGACATGTAGATCTGGACAGAAGTATCAGTGAAACAACACCTCATCTTGTTCCCTGAATTTCCAGCAAGACTGCTTTGGATGAGTCTCTGGAGGACTCTTTAGTTAACAGTGTATTTAAGAACCCTTATGCTTTCTCCCACTCTCACTTCTTTATGTTGTCTTCTCTTACCACACTGATTATTAACTGGCTTCCCGTGAGATCAGTGGCAACAATTTCTGATATAAAGAGTAGGATTTGCAGTCTATGCCCACTGAAAAGAGAATGATTAAATGACCTATGTGTGATGAAAATGGAAGATCTTGGTCTTATTAACACAATTTGATTTCAATTAGAAACCTGATCCAATTATATTTATTTGAATATTTTTAAAATGTTATATTTTGTATGTATAGTTAGTTACTCAAGCCCTGGCTCAGGAGAAAACCTTTAGATATTCTTAAGGCCATGCAAATTTCTCATCTGGTAAGCTGATCCTTTGGTAAGGGATCTTTCCACATTCACCTAGCCTAGTTATTTATTTAAAAAACACAGCATGACCTTGTGCCTACAGACCAAAGTTGCAGATGGATTTCAGGGAGCCTATAATTTTGGATGGGAAAAATACATCATTATCTTCACCAACTTCTAACTAAAATTTAGCATTTAATTCAATTGTGAATTAAAACAAGACATTTTTCCAAAGAGGTTCATAAACTTAACCAGACTACCAAATGGTCCATGACACAGAAAAGTTTAAGAATCCCTCCCTGTTCTAAGTTTTCTCAGCTCAGTAAAACAGGCAAAAGCTTCTATTTTGTTAACACAGAAGACATGGTCACCTCCAGTGAATCACTGGAATATGGCCTTAGTAAATGGACCTAAAAACACTTGTTTGACTTTATATTACACCGAGTAGTTTGTTTTTGTTATTAATAACCATGACACATACTTCAGTCGGTCAGAGATCCTTGATTTTTTCAATTTGGACACTCTTCCACCAACCCTTCCCTGTGAAAGACAATGTAGTTTGACGGAAAGAGCACTCCTTCTGGAATCAATGTAGAATAAAATCTAGTTCTGCCACTTATTACCTATATGACCTTCATGAAGCCATGTAACTTCCCTAGGCCTTAGTTTTCTCTTCTGAATAATAAATGTTTGGACACAATAATTGCCTCTGAAGTCCCTTCCACTAGCACCAGATCTTTGATCCTATGACCTTGGGTCCTTGTGTAATTAATAGACAGTCCCCAAGAGTATCTACATGCAGACAATCCATCATCCTGTGTCCAGCTTAATGATGAACTTCTCTAAACTTAGCTAGACTGGTTCTAGCGAGACAGCATGGTGTGGTTGGAATCCTGGAGATGAACTCAGGAAGGCATGGATTCAAATCCTGCCATTATACCTACTAGCTGTCTGACCTTGGACAAGTCACTTCAACACTCTTCACAGTTTCCTCATCTGGAAGATGAAATGTTGGACCCAATGGCCTCTAAGGTCCCCTTTTGCTCTGACCCTTTGATTCTGTAATGTTTGATTAATAAGCACAAATGTATCACTGAGACCATACTGACATCTTCCTAGCTTGGTACAATCTGCTAGAACTTGGTTCCATTGTCATTTGAGAAACCAGAGCACCTCCATGTCATAATATGAAATCAGAGGAAGAATTCAATTATATTACTACTAAGTCACATTTAGATAGTACTTTTTGGACATACAAACTGCTACACTTTTAGCAATCCTATGAATTGGGTCACAAAATGATTATCTTTATTTTACAGATGAGGAAATGAAGGATAAAAAAATCCTTGCCCAAGACCATAGAGCCAGTAGGGAAAATTCTTTTATTCACCAACTCCAGATCCTCTCCTCTTTCTATTGCATCCTACTACTGTCCAATTTCCAACGAAAGCTTCTCTTTTCCTGCAAGGCCCAAAATGATCCCTTCTCAATGAGACTCTTCAAGTGTGCAGTGATTGCATGTTCCCTGTGTTTTTTTTTTCTATTAACACTAATGGTGGAGCTAAAAGTTTGTACCAGGAGACACTCAAACCTCCTGCAGCTTTGGAAATGAAGTCCCTGCATGCTGGGAAATGAAGCCAGGGAGGGCTGATTCAATGGTTAAGCAGCACATTACAAGATGTTCCCTGCAGATCAAGCATGATTTCTTTGTGTTCACAAGGGAGGGTAGAAGATTTCCACCTTTGCAGGAGAGGGAGGAGCTGGGCACTCTTTGGACCATAAAAGCCTTTCACATTACAACTTAAAAAAAAGCCGGCTACTAACGCATCCTCTATAAGGCTCAGGAGATGGACAAGCGTAAGGCTATGAAAGTAGAATTCTATATTCAGGTTGATTCAACTGAAATCTCTTTCATTCTCTTATTCCTTCCTCTCTAATGATATTGCACAATCCTATTTCAGGACCTCATATCTTTTTACCCTGGACAAGGAGGTAACATAGTACAGTGCGAAGAGGGTTGGCTCTGAGTTCAGAGGGCACAGGTATAAATTCCACCTCTGGCAGTACCTAAGTGATTTTGAATACATCATTTAACGTCTCAGGACTCCTGCTTCTGAATCTATAAGATGGTGGTAAGGGGGAGGAGATTCTAGTATATGCAGTATGAGGTCCCTTGTAACTCTAGATCTGTGATTTTATGACCTTAATGTTTATTTACAATACCCATATTACAGATTTCCAGACACCAAATATCTCTCTTTCCAATCTATCACTCATAACAAGTCAGATTAATCTTCCCAATGCACAGAATTTAACAGGCCATATCCTTGCTCAAAAACTGTCAATGATTCCTTGTAACTCAAGGCACTTGCTGATCATCTTCCACCCTAATTTTCAGCTTTTCTTTCTTCCTTCCTTCCTTCTTTCCTTTCTTTCTTTCAGCAAACAGGGTTAAATGACTTGCTCAGGGTCACACAGTTAAGTGTCTGAGACTAGATAAGAAGGCAGGTCCTCTTGACTACAGGACCAGTATTTTATTCACTGTGCCACCTTGCTGACCCCAGCTTTATTTCCGAATGTTATTTTGAGACATTCAACACCCTGGTTAATCTGTAACAATTACCATTATGCATTCCCCATTGAGCAATTTCCTAACCCTAAGACTTTACTATGGGTGGAATATCTTCTCTACCCATTTCTGCCTGGGAAAATTATAGGATCATGGAATTCATATTTAGAGAGGGCTTTAGAGTTTATACAGTTCAAAGTGTTCATTGTACTGAAAAGAAAACTAAGGTCTAAAAAGTGCTTTGCTCAAAGTCACATTGGGCCAATAAGAAAGCTAAGATTTGAAATCTAGTTGTATAATTCTGGTTCTAGAGGTACTTCTACTGTACCATGGTCCCTACTATCCTTTATGAAGCTTTATGAAGTCTCCTCTGATTTCCCAATTTGGATATTACTTTTCTTAGGAACTAATATGATATTTCTTAGGCATTAAAGATATTCCATTTTGTATCTCAGTTACTGATACACTGGTGTTGACAAAGGGGTAAGAATGAGATCTATACTTTCAATAACATAGGAAACTTCCTCTACCAATACAGGTCTGTGGCTGCTTCATAACTTATAGTCTTAGAGAGAGAAATTGAGTGACCTGTCCAGTGTTATATAGGTGGTGTGTGTCACAGGAAGGACTTGATCCCTTCCTGGCTTCAAGGCCACTTTTATATGTGTAATTTCAAAATGTCTCTCCAGCCATGTTATCTCCCATAAATATGCTGCAAGTTCCATGAGGGTTGCAGAAGATGACATTCTAAGATAATAGCAGCCATAATCTGACAAAGCCTCCTCTTATGAGATTCATTCCAGATGAAGAATGATCCATAGGGGCAGTTCTTAGAACAGAAATCAGAGAATAAATGATGCTGGGAAACAAAGAATTTGTTCATGGTCAGGCATAACTTGACACTGTCAAGACTTTACCTCTGAGAAAGAAGGTTTGCAATAACCAGCTCCAAAGACAAGGCTTTCTAAGGACATGCTGGACTGTTCCGAACCTGACTCTGGGCTGCCTTTACCCAGCCATGATCCTTTCCCTGGGCGTGTAAAGCTAAAATGGAAAACAATAAGAAGAAAAATATATTAGAAACCAATATCCTACCAAAAATAATAACAAACTGTAAAGTATGCTAATCACGTAGCGCAAAATATGGTGACTTTGAAAGGGTACCTGAGTCAAAGCACTCAGGTTCTAATTCCGCCTCATGCTTGCTGCCTATGTGACCATAATATGCAAGTCATGATTTGATCTCCACAGGCCTCAGTTTCCTCGTCTGTCAGATAAGGGCATTGGTCTAAATGGATTTTGAGATTTCTTTCAATTCTAGAGATTCTATCTCTCTAGTATCTCTATGATACTAAATACAAAAAGATCATTCACCCAGTTTGAAATAATGGAACATGAAGGCTCAGAAATTAAGTGACTTTCCTAGTGTCATACAGAGAGAAAATAGAGCAGGTATTCAGATCCAGATCTTGTAACTCCAAGTGTAGTATTCTTTCAACTACATCTTGATTCTTTAATAACACAATAAGCATTCAGTACATATCAGAGTTTTGCCTCGAATTGACTAAATTATTAAAGAATTAGATTAGGCAGATAGAGAGACAGATAGATAGATGAATAAATAAGTGAATTAATATATAAATAATTTCTGTATGGCCTGGATTTAAGCTAAATTTTCCTACTGATTAGTTGGGAATAAGAGAAAAACTGTAAGAGGTTCCAGGGGGGAGAACTGAGAGCAAAGTGTTCTGAATCCTTTTTCTTGTTTTACCACGGTTTATTGTGCTACCCTAGGCAAATTTCTTAACCTCTCGTTTCATTATTTGTCATACAAGAGCAATAATGTCTACCCTCACTACCTCATAGAGTTGTTGAAATCATATGAGCATGCTTTGAAGACTATAAGCTGGTTGACAAAGGGGAGATGTTATTATCAAATGTTCCTAACACGTGTGAATTTTGTGACGCTTGGTGCCCAACAAAGTGCTTTGATTTCCAACACTCTGCTGAAGTTAAGCATTGAACGAACACTGAGAAGGCCATTTCATTTCATGAGCCATTAAAATTTTTTAAAAATATTGATTTTATTCTAGATTCCACCTTGAAAGACTTGTAAAAATGTACTGAGGAAAAAAATAACTATTTCAACCTTCTAATACAATAATGCAATAGAAAGAACCCTGAAGTTTTCAGTGAGGTGGGGAGATTAGAAGTTGTGGGTTCTGGCTCAAGCTCTACCTTAACTAATTAGCTGTATAAGCATATGAAGAGCAGGTAGGTGGCGCAGTGGATAGAGTACCAGGGCTGAAGTCAGGAAGACTCATCTTTCTGAGTTCAAATCTGACCTCAGACACTTACTAGCTGTGTGACCCTGGGCAAGTCACTTAACCCTGTTTGCCTCAGTTTACTCATCTATAAAATGAGCTGGAGAAGGAAACTGCAAACCACTCCATATCTTTGGCAAGAAAATATCAAATGAGGTCACAGTTAGACAAGACTGAAATAACTGAACAACACCCACAAAATCACATGAAAGTCATTCAACCTCCCTGGGTGTCAGTTTCTTCATCTAAATGAATGATTTGATTAAGATGGTCTCCAGAGTGGTTTCCTACATAAACATTCTGTGCTTTCATATTCTATAGCATTAATTCTCTTTCAGCTGCATAAATATATATTCTAAGAGTTTATGCTCTAAGATCCCTCACAGATCTAACATTCTATGTTCTCAGGGCCTTTCCAGCTCTAACGTTTTATGTTCTATATATGAACATCCTGTGTTCCAAGGTACCTCCCAGCTCTCCTTCTCTGACTTAAGAATAATGGGCCATTATGCATTGGATAAGTAATACTTTTCAAAATGCCCATTCATACAGCTCCTAAAGGTTTACAAAGTATTTTCCTCAGAACCCTGTGAGGTAAATGGGAGAGGGATATGTTGCATATGAGAAGGAAGATGTTCTGGAATAAGAGGATTTGCCTACACCGGGTTGCAGTATTGCAGCTGTTATGCAAAATAAGTTCTTCACATTCAAAGAAGAGAGCTTTTTCCATTACTTCATAGAAAATATTTATTCATATTTCCTCACTAATAGGATGAAGATGATGATAGGTAATATTTATTTAAGACCGAGTTTCACCAAGTGTTTTACATAACTTGCAACATTTGATGATTTTCACTAAATTTCACAACTGCCTTACACCAATCATGCTTAATTGACACTATTTCCAGCTATGTGTGAAAGTATACTTCCAGCAGATACTCTTCAGACCCTTCCTTTAGCAAAAAGGTATGCCCATTACTCTGAAAGGCCATTTTTACTCACAGAAATCGTCCCTGTGGAATCCAGAGAACAGGAGAAGATTCTCACTGACTGAATTTACAAGAGGAAGGAAGGAGAGAAGTATGTGTGCTGGTTGGGAGGAGGAAGAGGGAGGGGTGGAAAGAGAGACAGAGAAAGAGACAGAGAGAGTGTAGAGGAAGAGGAGGAAGAGAGAGAAGATGGAATGGGAGGGGAGAAAAGAGAAGAAGAGGAGAGAAAAAGGGGGAGAGGAGAGCAGGGAGGAAAGGAGGAAGGGAAAGAGAGAGTTACGATGGCAAAGCCACTGGAAAGCTTGAAGGACGTAAACTTAAAAGCTCCTCATGACAATGGAAGGTTAAACCTCCAACCAATAGTTTCCACATTTCAAAATCCTCATTAGATTATCAGTTCTCTCTTCCTGTATCTGAAATCCAGTTTTGTTTACCTAGCTTTAGTGTTTTCTAGAACCACAGAATATGCTGCCGGAAAATGGAAGAGGGTAAATCTGACAAATGGCACAGAAACTTTTTGTTTTATTCTGGGAAGTGGCCAAAGAGATAGTAACTTTTTGAGAAAAAATAAAACAGGTATCATAACTACTCTATTATATACTATAGAATCTCTGGGAAGAAGTTTTACAACTTCAGATAATATTCTGGAAGGGGATTCGGAACACAGAACGGGAGACCATGGAATGCTTTGAAATATACACAGTCAATAAGCATTTATAAGGACTTAATATCCGCCAGGCAAAATTCTAAGGGCAAAGTATACAAAAAAGGAAGGGGTGACAAAAAGTCCCTGCCTTTGAGCAGTTCTCATTCTAATGGTGGGGGGGAGAAAACACGTAAGTACGTACATATGTATAAGGTACATACAGAGTAGAGGAAGTCGGTCTGAAATGGGAAGGCATTTGCAACTAGAGGGTGTAGGGGAGAGACTTGGAAAGACCTGTAAAAAGTAAGACCATCTGAAACGTGAAAGAAATCGGAAGAAACTAGTAACTAGAGCCCATATAAACATTATTATTTTCATTGGACAGATGAGGAAACTGAGGACTCATGAAGTCTAAGCTTCCAGGGGTGACACAAATTGAAGATATCAAATAGGATCATAAATGATCTTGCATCATTTCCTATCACCTAGCTTGGCTGTATCATGTGATTTTGCATATGTGCCAATGGGTATGATAAAAAGAAACAATAGTTAAAGCTGAACATAAACCTGCCATTTTCTATAACGTGTAAGCTGAACAGGACCTTTGTTGTCATTCGGTCATTTCAGTTATGTCTGATACTTCGTGAGCCCGCTTGGAATTTTCAGAGATCTTAGAGTGATTTGCCATTTCTTTCTTCAACTCATTTTACAGATGAGGAAACTGAGGCAAACAGAATTAAGTGCCTTGCCCAGGGTCACACAGCTAATAAGTGTCTAAGGCCATATTTGAACTCAGGTCTTCCTGACTCGAGGCCTGGGACTCTAGCCATTGTAACACATGGCTGTCTTTGATTGGGACCTTACAGACCATCTAACTGAGCACTATTCCTACTTTTACAGTGAAGAAACCAAGGCACAGAAAGATCAATGTCCATATAATTTAATCATTTTAATAACAAGAGCTAGCATTTATAATGGGCTTTAAGGTTTTCAAGAGTTTTACGTATATGAACTCATTTGATTGTCACCACAACACTGAAAGGTACATGCTATTAATATCCTCATTTTACAGATGAGAAAACTGAGGATCACAGAGACTTAATGACTTGTTCAAGATGACAGAACTAGTAAGTGTCCAAGGAAGGATTTGAAGTGAGATACAGTACTTTATCTACTGTATCACCTAGCTGCCTCATTTTAGTTGAAGGTATATTAGTTTGTCGATGATATTTTATGGCCATTGAGAAGATACAAAAAAGCCATATTTAATACCACTTCTCACCCTAGTTTCAAATTTCAACACAGGTTGAGGGTTTCAGGGAAGAATGTTACAGTAACATAACAATATAGACTCAGAGCTTTGGAGAGTCCTCAGGGATCTTACCATCCGCTTCCTATAAGAAAAACAAGTCTTCACATTCTTCAACAAGGGATCATCCAGCATCAATCATTGATAAAGCTAATTGTAGCATGAGGGAGACTCTTCTCATTTTTGATAGTTTTAAGTATGAACTAAGCAATTTAAATCAAATACATTCATCAACCAACAAGCACTAAGTTCTACAGTCAGATCTGTGCTGGATACTGGAGATATAAATCCAAAGGATGATCAAGCCTCAAGGAGCTTACCTTCTAACTACAGTCACACAAGTTAAGCCCTCTTTAACTGAAGGAATATTCTCTAACGCATGACCTTCAGAAGGTGAATCTGGCTTTAGTGTTCCCTATTGATCAAATAGTGATGACCCACTGATTCAAAGAATGAGTCAATCATATACTTCACAGGATTGTTATAAAGATCAAACAAGATAGAATCAAAAAGCAAAAAATGCTTTGCAAACCTTAAAGTCTTGGTGAAAATTTTAACAAAGAAGTTAGTGTAATAGTCAAGAATTTTAGGAAATAGCATAGGCTTATAATTCCTTTGTCTTGGCGCTTCATACCAGAATTTCAGTGTTGCCTGGCTAACCTTCTTTCCTCATCCCCATGGAATGTGGATGGAACAGGACAAAGCATCACAGCATCATGTTGCTGAGCTATATTTACCTGATCAATGGTTGCTGCAGGGCCACTAGTGAGGCATGGATTGTCACGGAGATCACAGACAGGTGGAAATAGTCAAACATTACAGGGATATGGTGGTGCAGGCCCCTTCGAGGCTGGAAGTGGAGGCCCAGAGTGCGGCTGCTGATGACTGGCATCCCCGCCAGATCCCTTGCCCTAGGATGCAAGGGCAAGCATTTTAGCATCAGGAGACTTAGACATGACTGAAAATAACATGAAGCTTAGGTGGAAGAGAACAGATTGTGTATTGCCTTGATTCTTGAACTTGGTTCACAGAATTATAGAATGGTCAAATTGGAAGAAACTTTAACCATTGAACATTAGAACACAGAGGATTAAAACTGAAATGAGTTATAGAACAGAAAATGTCAAATTACAGGATGTTCAAGTAGAAATGGAATGTAGAATGGATAATATTAAAACAGGAAATGAGCTGAGCACAGAATTTTAGAGATAAAAAGGACATTAGAGACCATCTCTTGCAACTACCTCATTTTACAAAAGAAGAAAATGAGACCCAAAGAGGATTATTGATTTATGGAAAGTCATAGAAAGTATCAGAGTCAAAAGTAGAAATGAAAAGTATTAAATGTAACAGTAAAAAAAGGCACTGGCTTCAGTGTCAGAATGTGGGTTTCAGTACTAGCTCAGATATTTTCTAGTTGAGGTGCAAATAGGAAGGTCACTATTGATACTCCATGTGTCAGCTGAGAAGAAAAATACTGACAAAAATGATATGATCTTTGATTTAGAGCTGGGCAGAGCCTTGGAGCATGTCTAGTATAATTCTTTCATTTGAGATGAAGTGAAGTCTACAGAGATATAGTGTTCTGTCCAAGTCACATGGAATCTGAATCTCTCTCTCAACTGTACCATCATTGGTATATACTACAAATATATTATTTGAACAATTCGTTTAATGTGATTATTGTGAGGAAAGTGATAGAAAAAAACTTTAAAATGCTATATGAAATTAAACTATCATATTTATCACCAGTTCCCAGTCTAATGAATGTATCTTGCACCATGATGTGTTGGCTCACCCAGGATGAATTGTCTTCTTCTGTTTATATTTTTCCATCCAATCTATAAAATGTACATACTATCAAATTAAAATAGCCATCAGTACTTTCCATTGGTTCTGTTAAATTCAGTTTGGATTATATAAATTAGATAAGTCTAGTTAATTAAATGTGTGTGTGTATGTGTATGTGTGAAAGCACTTCATATGTTTCATGTGAAAATGCTTCAGTGAAGAGACAGAGTGGTACAGGACACTAACTCAGGACTCAAAAGATATGGGTTAAAATTTCCATTACTGATGCTTATTACTTATGTGATTTTGGGCAATTCAGTGAATAACTCTGAACCTGAGTTTCTTCATCCATAAAATGAGGTGGTTGGGACTAGATGCCCCTGAAATTCCTTCTAGATTTATGATCTGGTAGTTCCTGGGGTTAACCCCATCATCAGGCTGAAAAAATTCAACTGAATGCATTAAATATCCGTTTTATGTTTACAATGTTTAAGACCCATTACTCAGAACTGGAGATTCAGAACAAAAATTAAAACATCAATTACCCTGCCTTCAAGGAGCTAACAATTGATGGAAATTTATACTATTATACTATACTATTATATTCATAACCAATTATTAACTTGTGATCTATCCTTTTCCTTATTTTTTTGTTAAGATCCCATTCCTGAAAAGGTCAGTCAGTTTCTGAAAAGCATGACCTGATAATGTGATCACTTCTAGTCCCCCTTAACTAGTTTGGCTTGGGCTCCACCCAAATCAGACTCTGGCTTTTGCCTATTCTATAAACAGCTAAACTGAGTTAGTCAAGTGCTGCAAGGAGAAATTCATGTGTCCTTAGTGCTTTTATTACAGTTTGCCTTAGCCTGGCTCATGAAGAAATAAAGCCAGAGAGATAGTGATCCAGAAGATGTTGATTGTCTAGATTCCTAGAGGCTGTAAAACTTATTACCAGATCTCCTTCCTCAGCTGACCTCCCCACCTTGATAATGAAGTAATGAGGGACTTAGGACTCTTACCCCACCTCCTCATTAAATGTCCATCAATTAGAGTTGCCTTTTTGTTGTCAGGGGAGGAATCAATAACGTACTGTAAGGAAGAAAGGTGATCATTTAAGATGATATAGCACCCTTTACCTTTAGCTACTGAGAGAAACCACTGACCATCAGTTTATTGATTATTGGCTAACCTAATTAATGAATTGATTTTTAACATGAATAAATTTTGTTTCTCAGAACTTTATTCTGTGACACATCATAACAAAGAGAATATAATGTACACACCTATAAGTATGAAGCAAAAGAGGAGGTGAAGAGGTAAAGGAGACAGTCAGACTAAATAGTCTAGGAAAATATTATGGCAAGAGAGACCACTTTCACTTGAGAGGGATTTATGGTAGAGACTGAGCCTTCTATCAAGGGAAATCATTTTATTAGCCAAAGAGGAAGAGTGAGTACATTTAAGGCATGCTCGGGACAAACCTGATAAGGTATAGAGGAATGAGTTGCTATGGGATGAGAAGGCCTGAAGGGGAGTAAAATGAAAAAAGAATGGCAAGGGAGAAGCCAGATTGAATAGTATCTTAAATGCTTAGGTAAAAAGTTTATAGTTCCCATTTTTTTGATTTGCATTGTATTATATGGTATTGTGTAGTGTTGTATGGTGTTATGCTGGATAGTGTGGTGATGTATTTACACAATGGGGATTATTGAAGGTTTTTGAGTGATGGAGTAATGTAGTCATACTTTTTTAATTAGAAAAAAATACACATATTTTATATTCATACATTTTATATATATATATATATATACATATAGAAATATATACACATAAAGAGAGAATGAGAGAGAAGTGTAAAGAAGGAAAACCAATTATCTAAGGTTATCTTGTGTTTATATGTTTTTATTTATATATATATATATATATAATATATATATATACACACACACACACATACACACACACACACACACACACTGTAAGTAACTATGTGGGCAACTAGGTTGCAGAGTAGATAGAATGCCAGGCTTGGACTCATGAAGATTCCTCTTTCTGAGTTCAAATCTGTCCTCAGACACTTACTAGTTAAATGACCCTGAGCAGGTCACTTAACCCTCTTTGCCTCAGTTCCTCATCTGTAAAAAGAGCTAGAGAAGGAAATGGCAAACTGCTTTGCCAAGAAAACCCCAAATGAGGTCACTAAGGGTCAGACACAACAGGAACAACTGGATAGCAATGAATCATAAACTATGCCGTATTTATTTGCTATATACATATAAATATACTTATCTATTTATCTATCTACACACACACACACACACACACACACATTATGTCCCTAGATAGAATTGTAGCTCCTAGTATTTAGGAGAAGGATTGTGTCATTCTTTACATATATATTCCTACGATAAGGGTCTAACCTTGCATGGTCTCACTGAGATTGAAAAGGGAAAGGCAGATTTGAACAATATGAACAGGGTTGATCAACATAGCAACTGACTAGAAATAGTGCATGATAAGAGACAGGGAAAATGGAAATATCAAAAAATAGGGAATTTAGCAAGAAGGATAAGTTTATATAGGTATAACTGATGAGTTCAGTTTTGTGTATGTTGTGTTTAAAGTGCTGGGAGGTTAACCATCTGGGGATATACTTCAGGCAGTTGTAACTACTGTACAGAAGCGAAGAGGAAAGATTACATAGATTTTGCAGTAATTTGCATAAGGGTGAGATTTGAAGGTATGAGACTGGATAATATCATTAAGCAAATGGAGAGAGACTAGAAGAGGATTGAGGACAGAAATTTGTGGTCCATTTACAATTAAGACATGGGATGAAAATAAGCCAAAGAGGCTGAGAAGAAGCAGTCAGATAGATAATGCAAAAATCAAGACAAGGGAGGAGAGAATACCCAGGGAAAACAATTCCAAGTCGTGTCAAAAACTTAAAAGCATTCAAGAAAGATGAGGAGTGAAAAAGGTCACTGGAACATTCATACCTTTGGAAAAATTAATTTAGTGAATAGTGGGGTCAGAAGTCAAACTGACATTTACTGAAACATAATCAAGAGATAAGAAAATTGAGGAAACAAGTATAATGTACTTTTGATAAGAGTTTTTCTGTGGAAAGGAGAAATGCTTGTAGGCTAATAGCTTAAGGAGATTTCAAGCTCAAGGGAAGATTTTAAGGGTGGAGAGAGGGATGTCTGAACATGTTTGCAGAATCATCAAGGAAAGAGTTAGTAGACAAGAATATGAAGATGAAAAATAGCAGTTTTTGGAGATGGAGACAGAGACAGAGACTTCACGATGGAAGAGATAAACTCCTAGAGAAGCAAAGAAAGGATGGAATCAAAGGGAAAAAGAATGAAAAAAGAATGGAGGGGAAGGGGAACCTAGAGGGGGCAGAGGAGGGAAGAGAGGCAAAAAGGAGGGGAGGAGAAAAGGGAAACAAGCATATCCAGAGGAAGGTTATCAGGATTGCAAGAAAACTGCACCCCAAGGATAGATTGAGAGAATGTGGAACATTAAACCATACAAGAGAAGATCTGATAACATATTTACTCTCTCCATATTTCTCAAAGGAATTTATCAGGAAGAAGTGGGGGTAGAGGGGCGAGGATGGGAGAATTAGCTTATGTAGCATCAAAGGATAGAACTGGGGCCAAATAGACCCAAGTTAGAGGGAGGCAGATTTCAGTTCAATATAACAATTAGAATACTCCCCAAGTGGAATGGATTATCTTGGGACCTAGTGATGTGCCCATCCCTGAAGCTTCTAAGACTAGAATATCCTAGTCCACTGCAACTCTTCTTTTGGAACTTGGAGATTTCCATAGATGAGACCATCTAGTCCAATGATGTTAAAAGGAGTAGACCTTTAATATGTGATTACATTACACAAGGGAGAGCCTTTTAACTTGAGTTATGCAGGAGGAAAGAAGATGAGGATACATTGAAAGCCCAGTCATTAATACAATAAAGATACCATTGCATGTCTAAAGAGGTAGGCTGCATACACAAGGCACACAGTAGAGGTTTAAGGGCCATTCATGAGATCATCTTCAAGTTATGGTAGAAGGGAAAAGGTTATCAAGGATCATTTTAGAAGCTCCCTCTGAAGGAGAAGCACATGTATTTAAGGCTCTCATCATGCCTCCCAGTTTGGTGTTGGCATGCCTACGGTGACCTCCATATATAATGGTTTTACTCTAAAAGGAAATGGATGGCCTGGTGTTTTACAAGAAGGATTAGCATCTCCAATCTCTGTTATCAGGCCAGGAGACATTCATTAACTTGAAACTTGATATTTCCAGCAAGGATGATTCTATATATGGGAAGTATCAGAAAAGAGGTGGAACAGGGGAACTAGGTAAGATGAGTGGATAGGTAATATGAGTTTAGATCATAGATAGCCTTTTTCAAGAAAGGGTAGGTCTCTCTCAAAAGAGGTCTCTGAGCAATCCAAAGTTACCTCTTCTTATCTAAAGGGGGTTGTGTACATGACCTCTGAGATCCCCTTCAGCTCTTCAATCAGTGTTTTTCCTTTGCAATGGCATTAAAACCTTAATAATCCTAGAGTATTAGTTTTTCTTCTGAAAATCATTGTTTATATCCAGGATGTACTAGAGACTCATCATTCTTGAATGCAGTGCAATTTAATTTGCAGAAATGAGGAATTCCCTGTCCTCATAATCATTCCTAGCCTCTGCTTTCTCTTCCTCTTGTTTAATCACATATTCATCGACCACCTCCCACTCTCATTTTTATTTTTTTCCTTAAGGACAGGAAGCCACTTAATAAACGGTAACCCAATGGGATGTATGTGTTTCAGATGAGTATTTCTCTTATAGTAAGTCCTCTTGATTCAGTGCTTAGGGATTCTAAGTGTTTCTCTTTCCTCCTTCTAAACATTTCTATTTATTTGAAGTGATTAGATTCTTCTCTATCAAAGGGACAGATCCTCTCAATTTATTCACTTGATTCTCACTCTGACTGAAGCCACACATTTGCCTTCAGCCAATGACATTTCTAAAGTATACTATGGCAGTTAAATAAGTCAGCGGGGCATCTTTGGCAGTATTAATAGAAGTATAGTTTCCAAAATGAGTGGAGTATAGTCTGATATCAAACCACATCTGGATAACAATGTTCAGTCCTAGAAGCTGCATTTTTGGAAAGATATTGATGAGCGGGATTATTTCCAAAAGAGGTTGTCCAGGATGCTAAATGGACTTAAAACTCTGCTACGTATAGCTCAGTTGAAGAAATAACAAATGCTAGTCCCAGAAAAGAAGTTAATGAAGGGGAAAGAATGATCCCTGTCTTAGAATATCCACACTATCATCTAGTAGAAAGGTTATTAGGACAGGTCTAGTAAAAGTGGATAGAAGTTAGAGGAAAACATCTTCTCTAACAATTGGGGCAGCATCAACAGATGCTGAGTTGCCTCTCATTGAGAGTCTTCTAGCAGAGATTAGGTGGCTACCTGTCAGCAGTTATTCAGGGGACAGTTGGTTCCCTGCTTGAGAAAGAGTTTGAAATAGATCTCTGAGGTCCTTTCTGACTCTGGAATTCTCATAATTTCACGATTCACTACTCTGAATTATCTTTCAGATCATACTTTTACTCTTTGCTTACCTCTATTCTTACTAAGTTTCCTCTCGTACTACAAAATCTATTTTTTTCCCCATTCCAAATTCCTCTTTTCTTGGTTTGACTGCTTTCTAAAGCACTCTATAAACTTTACTTTCCTGTGCAAAATCTAATCTCTTAACCCAATCTACATTATTTTATTTATCTGCTTCTCTCAACCCTGGCAAATACTCTCAATATTCAAGCATTCACAATTCTCTATTGGCTGGTACTTTTAAAGCAGGCAACAATGTTGGGTGGAATGTACAAATATAGCACTGCATTCCAATGGACAGTTATCTGATTCTTCATGTCATTATCATAATCATTCACAGAGGTAGCATATTTTACTGCAAGAATCAGCAAACTCCTGCCTGTGGGACAAACAGAGTTCACCACCTTTATTTGTGTGGTTTGAGAGCTAAGAGTAACTGTAGCTATGCAAACAATAGGTGGTTGGTGGAATTTGGCCTGTGGGCCACAATTTGCTCACCCCCGGTCTAGTAGATAGAGAGTTGATCTTGCGTCAGAAAGATCTATATTGAAGTCTACTGGTGTGTGAATCTTTGTAAGTCATTTAACTTAACTGCTAAGACTATAAATAATGGAGAATTTATCAATTGGGATTGATAAAGGAAATTTCTTACCAGGAGTTCCCTAAAGAAATCAGAAGTCTAGTTCAAAACTAGAAAAGCAAGAACAAAAACTAGTTTGTGTTTCTTGGATGCTTTAACATTTGAAAGAGTTTCCTTCAAACTCTCACTGAGGTTTTCAGGGCAAATATTATCAATCCCATTCTCTAGATAACGAACCTGAGGTTTAGAAAGTTGTACCTCGTCCAAATAAGATAACTCATGTGTTGGAGCACAGATACAAACTCACACAGCATGACTAAGTCTGCTCTTGACAGATTTTCATGCTATCTCTGACAATGTGGCCTGTTTCATGGATTTGTCAACTTGGCTGTCCTCATCCATTTGTATTTTTGTATCAGGTTTATTATAGACTTAAATATAATACCAGAATGGGAACAAAGTTCAAAACAGAACACTTTAGCTATCTAGTTCACTGTCAATCTTTAATAAATGTTTGTTGCATTATAGAATTGAAAGATGTGTACCATCTACATGTAGGTATCTGACCTCTGTTTAAATACCTCCATTGTTGGGCAATGTTATATCATAATTTCTAACATTCTCTCAAATAGACAAAAGGACTAAGTAATTCAAATGATGAGGTCAAAGTTCGAAGAATTCTCTATACAAGCCACCTTCCCCATTACTCATAGATCATTTCTGTCCCCTAATCTACAAGATCCTGTGATCCAGCTAGAAAGTTTTGACATATAGTTGCCTCTAAACTCAAAGTCTCAGTTTATGTATCTGGAACATATATGAGGTGAATTTAATCAAGGGTTTTTACCCTTTTCTTTGTTTCATAGGCTTTCTGGACATTCTGAAGAAGTATTGATCACTTTTCTGAATAATACTTTTATAATGTACAAAATAAAACATTGAGGATTAAAAAAGTATGCCAATTATGTTAAAACAAAAATGTAATTTATTTTTCCAGTCAAGTTCATAGACCTCCCCCCCGCAAATGTATCCATGGGCTCCTTGGAGGTTCATGCACCCAGATTAAAAAGACTATCTCTAAGATCCTACTTCTAGTTTATTTTCTATTCTATTATTCCATGTTCTTATGTTCTCCGTTCTCGTAGTCTTTTCCAGAATGTTGATTCTGTGTCCTCTGTTTTCATATTCTTTATTCTAAGATCCCTTTCAACTTTGATGCTTTGTGTTCTAATGGTTCCTTTCAGATCTAACATTCAACAAGTGCATGACTGTATGTGCATTAGGTTTAAAAAGCCTTTGAGACAAAACATTCTGATTTCCTAAACAGTCAAAAAATGCAGTAAAGAAATGCTTTGATTCAAACTCTAAATATAGCTTTATCTTCATAGTAAGCAACAAAATATATCTGTCCATCCACTCTTATTGGAAAATTCATTAGGTAGGAGTAGGAAATATATTTTCAATATTCTCAATACAGAATAAGTAACACTACAGACTCTGTAGGCAACTACTAATACATAGTAGTATCAACTTAAAAAAATCAGGACTCAATATAGCTAGGGGGCCTAGTAGATAGAGCATTGAGTCTGCAGCTGGAAATGCAGCCTCAGACGCATATTTAACTATATGACCTTAGACAAGTCACTTAACCTCTGCCTGCCCCAATTTTCTCATCTGTAAAAATAAGTATAAAAATGTCTGCTTCCTAGGGTTATTGTGAGAATAAAATGAGATATTGAAAAATTTGTATTATTTGAAAATCTTAGCATACTAGATAAATGTTAGCTATTATTATATTATAAATATGACTATTATTATGGAGCTATGGGGACTTTCAAAAGATTACAATGACAAACAAAAACAATAAAATCTGATTTGAAGAGCCAAACATGATAAACAGTAAGCATTCATAAATAGCCTTACTTATCATCAGAATCATATATAATGAATGGCTAGATCATCAGGCTTCAGTCTTCCCTTGAATACAAATCAGACATGCTCCTAATTTAGTGCTTTTGACATATAATTTTAACCACATTTTTTTCCCAGTCACAAAATCAAGAGATCACCATATGTGGATATGGTTTTGTGGGTATGATTTATGAAACACTGTAAATTTGATGGTATATATTTTAGGAGTTATTAAAATGTGAGAGATTATTTCTATATATAAATATTTCAAATGTCTGTGAGTTTGACAGCAATAAGTACTCCCTCCAATGATATAGAGGACAACCTAGTAGCCTCACAAAATCACAGAATTTAAGAATTAGATCTTCAATGACTGCCTAATCCAACCAATATGCAAAAGAATTGTTTTGATGATCAGATGAAATAAGATATGTAAAGTCTTTGGCATATCTTAACTGTGCAGTATAAGTGCTCACTAGCTATTGTCACTATCATAAGGAATCCCCAGGGGCACATGCTCAACTGGTCAACCAGTTTCTGTCTGATGACCTCCAAGGAGAGCAACATACCACCATCTTCAGATGCAAGCTATTTAAACAGTTCACCTCATTTGTGGCTAAATCAATCTTCTCCTTGTGGGTTAGTTAGCAATTAGCCTCTCTGAATTTATTTGGGTCGATCCTTGGAGCATTGCCTCCTTAATAGGACTGACTTTCTCTCCACTGCTCTATAACCATTGAGAGCTCCCATCATCCCATATGATCACTCCCATACCATAGTTGGTTGGTTGGTTGTTATCCATCTTTCTCGAAGAGGATCAAAATGACATCACTCTATTAGAATCAAGTTTCAGTGTATCTGACTGGCTGATCAGACCAGTATGACCTCAGAATGTTCTACCTCAGGTCAGGCACAAATAGCCTGTGTAAATCATATGTGTACACCATAAAGAGAGAACAAAAGAGGATTTTAGCAGCTTTAAGCCACTAGTTGTGTTTCTGTTAATGACTGCTACAACCCAGAAGTCACTGTGGAGTCCTTATTCTCCCTCACTCCGCATATAATCTCTTGTCAAAAGTTGTTGATTTCACTTTTCCATTCATGATACTCTCAATTCAATTCAATAACAATTTATACATAAACATCTAAGTTTTACTGGACTTTGCACTTAAGACTAGAGATATAAAGGTAGATGTGACAGTTCTTGACCTTGAAGTAGTTACAGTCTAATGGAAAGGAAACTGCACATATAATTACCATTCAGGGGAGAAAAAAAAAACTCATCATCTCTGGAATACTTTTCTCCTCTGACACTGTTGCCCACTCTAATGTAGGCACTCTCATGCCTGGATGATTGCAATAGCCTCTGATGGATTTTGCTGCCTCAAGTCTCTCTCCACTTAAAGTCCATCATCCATTCAGCGACTCAAGTCACCTTACAAAAGCAAAACTCTAACAATGACATACTAGTAATGGCTTCCTATTGTCTCCAGGACTAAATTAAAAAAAATACTCTGTTTGACGTTCAAAGTCCTTCATAACCTAGCTATCTCCCACCTTTCCAGTCTTCTTTGCATCTTACTCCCATATTCATACTCTTTGATCCAGGGATCCTGGCTGTTGCACAAACAGCACTCCATCTCTCAGTTCCTGGTATTTTCTCTATCTTCCTCCCCCACTCCTGGAATGTCCTCTCCTTTCTATTCCAACTACTTTTTTTCTTTAAGTCCCAAATAAAATCCTACCTTCTACATGAAGCCTTCTCCAACCCCTCTTAATAACAGTGCCTTCCCTCTGTTTATTATTTCCTATTTAACCTGTATGTAGACTGCTTTGTATATATTTGCTTTCATGTTGTCTCCCTCATGAGACTGAAAGCACCTTGAGGATCTCTTTTTGTGTCCCCAGAACTTAGCACAGTACCTACTACAAAGTAGGTGCTTACTAAATGTTTACTGGGGGAAAACATTAGATTTGGGATTAGAGGCACTTAGGTGAAATGCAGCCTTCTGTAAGTCAATATATCTGTCTTGGCCTCAGTTTCCCTACTGGCAAATTGAAGAGGAGTGAACTAGATGAACTCTAAAGTCCATTCTAGGGCTAAATCTTCAGTTCTATGATTCTATGAACTTCCTTTCCTCCTCCTACTCCTAAGGACTCTAAGAGAGTAGAAAGTACCTGACTGAGGATGCTCTTAATGGTGTAGAGACTCAAAACTATGACATAAGATGTCCAGTTGGAGAGATATTTAGTCTGGAGAAGAGAAAATAACTGGGGTTTGGGGAACACAATTAATGTTTTCAATATATAACTAGCTCTAATGTGGAAAAGGAATGACTTGTTTGCTTTGATTCATTCCAGGAGGCAAAAATACACTAGGAATAATAGGTAGATGGGGAAGAAGTTAGAGATATGCAGATTTCACAATATAAAGAAGAATGTCCTATAATGAGTGCTGCCATACAATGGAAGTAATGAGCATCTTGTCACTCATTTAAGTAGAAGCTAGGTAACCATTTGTTAGTGACATGGTAGTTGGAAGTTATACTTCAGTAGACATGGCAATGGATGACATCCAGTGCCCCTTTCAATAAATCTACCATTTTTTATCTGGAAAAAACAAACACTTTTTAGTAGCTTCAATAACAAGGGATGGCTTTTAGATTCAATTTATTCAATGGAATTTATATTCAATCAGAGCTGTGATCAGATCAATGCCAGCGCTGATCATAATCCACCTGCCTACTCATTTTTCCCGTCCTTCCGTAAGTTTGCTCTAGAGGATCCACCCAAAGTACTAAGGGCCTCCATCACTTTCTCTTCACATTGTGAGGTCACTCAAAAACCTGACACTCTCGCCATGGGGTCATGCCACCTTCTTTTTCTTCTTACATTTCTTCAATGGCAACCTTTATGCTACTTCTTGTAACTACTGGGTTACAATCTACACACACACACACACACACACACACACACACATACACACACATATGTAGATATATTGACAGAGCTAGATATTTGCTTTTCCATTGCCATCTGGGTGAAAAACATTTTCAGTTCTTCAGAGATAATAGAGTTCTATATCTTACAACCACAGAACAGGGTAGGGATTTTTCATCTTACTTAATTACCATCAGTTTTTACCATGAACTCATGAATGGGCCAAAGGATAAGAAAAGCATGCTCCTTGTTACTGGAAGAGTCTGTTCCTTGAGCAGTATCCAGAGAAAAAAAAGACTACACAAGAGACATCAGGAGGAAGAATTCATAAGATTAAAGTCTCAGGGTCATACTCACTGCTGTTCACTCTCTGTAAAATGAAGGTCCAACTTGAGCTGAAAATCTACTTCACTTAAAGCATTTTCAACCTACAAAAAAAAGGAAAACCAATTTATTCCAAAAGCCAATTTCTGTCCCAATCCAAATATTTGATATTTCCCTTCTTGAGAGAATTGCACCACTGAGCATTCAAGTTATTGAATTTATTAGTCAGGGTTAGAAGACACCTCTAGACAGTGAGAATTTCACAGCAAGTTGAAGTTTATTACTACATTATTTGTCTAAGATTCCTGAGATGGGCATTTCCCCTTCTGTACAACCCTGTCTAGTTAGTGAAGGATAGCTACCCATTTTTAGGACACAGATATATATGTGTATGTGTGTGTGTATGTAAATATATACTGTGTGTTTGAGTGTGTGTATATGTATGTATATGTATGTATATATATTTATGCATATAGTTATATGTGTATGCATATATGCACGTACACACATACATATATATATGTATATACACACACACGAATATACATAAAGGATCATTTCCTTTCTCAGATTTTCCTAGAGAATTTTGTCTATATTTCTAGTTTATTCCATATAGCCTCTTTCATGAATCATACTTATTCTGTGCACATGCTGAATAACCCTAGTAGATTGCTTGTTCCATAAAGGTATGGGCTCTATATTTTGTTTAGCTCAGTTCAGTAATCATTTATCAAACACATTGTATGTACCAGGTACTATATGAAGCATTAAGGATAAAGGGAATGAAAGCAGTCCCTACCCTCAAGGACCTTTCGTTCATCTGTTTATCTTTGGTGCTCTGGTGCTCAGGAATAGAAACTGGAACTTTTTATTTCACTGATCTATGGAAATTGTAGGTAGGAGAATGCTCTTTACCAATGAGAAATGGCATCTTCTCTGCGAACTAGTCTTAAAAAGTTGCCCAGAGTACTGAGAGGTTAAACCATTTGCCCAAATTCACACAGCAATTCTTTGTTGGAGGCAGAACTTGAATCCAGGTCTTCCAGGCTTTGGGACCACCTATCCACTATGCCATGGTTTCTCTAGGTAATGGTTTCCCTAGGTAATCAACATTTGTTGATTAATATTCTGTTGAATTGTACCACAAACAACAGTTCTATTACTGTTCAGTTCTCTGGTCTTTTGTTTAAGATGCTCTTTTATTCAAAGTATTGAAGTCTCTTTTGCTGTCTTTCAAGAGTATACATAGTGGTAGTAACTAGGAGGAGAGGGTAAATAATTAGATAGATAATTGCTGTAATAATCTTAGCTATATTTTCTAAGAGGATAGAGCACTAGACTTGGAATTAGGAAGACTCATCTTTGAGTTCAAATCTGGTCATAGATGCTTACTATATATGAGACTCTAGATAAGTCATTTAACCCTGTTTGCCTTAGTTTGTCATCTGTAAAAATGAGCTGGAGAAGGAAATGGCAATCTACTCAAGTATCTTTGCCAAGAAAACATGAAATGAGTTCAGAAAGAGTTGGATACAATTGAAAAGTGACTGAACAAAAACATTTCTCAGATCTCTTCTCTACAACAAAATGTAAATCCCTTGAGGCCTAGAACTATTTAGTTTCTGTTGGTACTTAGCATAAATAGCTCTTTGCACATAATGGTTATTTAATAAATGTTTCTCAAATTGAATGTTTTAATTTTTGGCACAACAAATGTTTCACAAATTGAAGCTTTAATTTTCCATTGAATTATAGCTACAGGTGCATTTTCCTTCCCATTAGACTATAAATACCTCAATGGTAAGACCTATGCTACATCTATTTTTATATCTCTAAGTCCTGAGCACAGCAGTTAGCAAACCTCAGATGCTTATAATATTAAATGGCTATGGACTAACCTGGCAAGTTGTAAGGTAAGGAAAGAGTATTAGTGATGGGGGCAGTGGAAGAAAATGGATGATTGTTAACTATGACACTCTAATCAATCCAATTTAGTTTTTTTTCCATCTCAATTCAAATAAATTCAATTATATATAAATACGTTTTATGCATATCCATAATAACAGATCTCCTACATAATACTGCCACTCTACCACCATCATAATCATCATTCTCTCCTCTTCATATACCTCCTAATCATCCCACATTTCTACAAGTTAGGATTCATAAATAATTTTTCTCACAAAAACCTTACAGGGTGAGTGGGAGGGTGATGCAAGTAATATTATCTGTATTTTTTAGATAAGGAAAATGAATTCCAGATTAATGATGTGCCTTGCCCAACATCCAAGAGCTAACATCTAGCCTAACCAGGAATCCTCAAACTGAAAGTCTCAGCTTCCAAATCTAAGTGTGCTTTCCATGATACCATGACAGCACACACAGATGGCAATTCAACTTCTCTGAGACTGAATAATGACTGGAAGGCATATCAAATTTTTCTTCATGAGAGTATTTTGATCAAGTAAAATTGGAAGAATTCTTATTGAAAGGCTTCTTTGAAAACATACTCCTGGATAAACATAATCTAGTAAGACACATATGCCTAGAATTTATATTTGGATTCTCACAGTGGCTGTTAAAAAAGCATTGGGGATGCCACATTTTGCTGAATGCAAATGCCATAAATGATCATGCCTCTTTGACTTGTTGTGTTATAAGGTATGTAATGTAGCACACACAGTATTCAAAATATCATATCTTACCACCAATTATTTGGAACCTCAGATCCAAACCAATACCATATATGCTTTTTTCCCTAGAGAATTTAGGGAACTTTGCTGGTTCCCGATTTTAATTGGCTGTGACATTCTTTGTAGACAAGATAGAGAGTACAGGTTGGATGAGAGTAAGGGTGCTAAGAAGCTGTCTAAACAATCAGACTGGAAGAGTACCGATACACCCCTAAGATATATAACATTTGAATTGGAAAGGTCCTTTAAACATCCAGACCCTTTAGGCAGCACAGTGCTGACCCTGGAATAAAAAAGACCTGAATTCAAAGCAGAGCACTTACCAGCTCTGTGACCTTGGGCAAGTCACTTAACCCCTGTTTGCCTCAGTTTCCTCAACTGTAAAATAAGGAAAATAGTAGAACCTAACTCACAGGATTATCGTGAGGATAAAATGAGATAATAACTTTAAAGTACTTAACACAGTCCTTGCCAAATAGTAAACACAATATAACTGTTAGCTACTGCAGTTAATATTATTTATCATTACAGGATATTACAACCTGAACCTTATAAAACCAAATAAAAATCAATGTTAGACATGGACATCTCCTGCCCCCTCAGAATTTCCCTGGTTGAAGTCCCTCTTCCGAAACTGACTTCTTCAATGAGAAACCCAACAGCCTTTTTTTTCCAGTCTTCATCCTTGATCTCTCTATTGGGAGGGAGTGATATTGACCACTCCGTCTCTAAGGGATAGTCTCCCCTCCTGGATTGACATTCTTTTCCTTTCTATGTCCCTCTTTATGCCCGCCCTCATTGTTCCTCTCCCCGCCCCTATGTCTCTCATTGTGAACTCATTGCATCTCTCTTACTGGCTTCTTTTTTGCTTAGTTACTTAATGAAAGTATTTTCTAGCATTCTTTCCTTGCTCCTCTCTTCATCTTTCTACTCATCCTCCTCCTCTGCCACTTGACACCCACATTCCCTCCCATATTCAAATATCATTTCTAAATGAATGACTGACCAATACCTATTTCCATTTTTTGCCCCCTCTCAGAAGTTCTACACAAGTATGTTCACCTTTTCATCTCAGTGAGTCAATAAGCATTTATTAAGCACCCACTACATGCAAGACAGTGTCCTAGTGTTGGGATACAACCAAAGGCAAAAGAGGAGTCTGCCATAACCTTCTGGATTCCCACTCACATTTCAAAATGATTATGTATAAAATTGAACTTTATTCATTCCCTTGAAACCTGCAAAGTCCTTACTTTACTTCTAGGTTTTGGTTATTGGTGCCATCATTCTTCCAGATTCAAAATCAAGTTCTTATCTTTAATTTGTTCATGTTTCATATCTAATAAATTACCTCAACTACTTATTATGAGCTACCACTGTGTTATCTCTTCTTCCAAATTCTCTCTTATCTCCTCCATCTACTGTATTTCAACTTGCATTATTATAGCACAGGTCCTCATTGCTACCTTACTAGACTATTGCAATAGTTCCCAATTGCTTGTTAAGTAAAATGGAAAAAATAATAATTTAAATAGTGATATATATGTATATATAAATATATTCATAGTATTTGATCCTCACAATAGCATGGTGAGTTAGGTACTGCTATTATCTCCATTTTCCAGAGAAGGAAACTGAGTCATAGAGAAAGAAAGCTACTTGCTAGAGTCGCAGATCTAGTAACGGAGGCAGGAACTCAGCTCAAATCCTTCTGACTTCAGGTATTAGTCGTTTTTCCCTTTGCTTGACATTCAATGCCATTCATAATCCATTGCATTCTTAATATTCCAGCTTTACTACTATTTTCTCCTTACTCTGTTAGCCAGACTGGCAGGGTCCTGTGAATATGATGTGTTCTTTTGTGCCTTTATGCCTTGTTCCATTTCCCTTCCTTAACTACTATGGAATGCCTCCCCATTTTCTCAAATACTTCCCAAATATTACCCCCTCTGGAAGCCTTTTCTGTTGCCCTTAGGAAGTTATGTGTTATCTTCCCCTGCAAACCTCAAACAGCACTTATTTATTCCTTGGTACATAGGACAGAATGCTACACTTGGAGTCATGCAGACCTTTTGAATCTTGTCTTACACATTTGCTACTTGTATGACCTCAAACAAATCACTTAATTTCCCTTAAACTCAATTTCCTCATTATGGTACCTACCTCACAGAATTGTTAAGAGTTTCAAATGAGGTAACATAGAATCCCAAAGTCTTAGTGCATTTTTAGACGTTAAAGCTTACTAAAGTATTCAAAATATTCAAAAGCCTTAAAGCACTAGCTAAGTACTAGCTATTCATTCACTTAAATTGTAGTATAATTGTATTTGTGTCATATTTCATGAAGATATTGACTGTCTTATCTAAATTTGGCATCTTTTCCAATATTTAGCATAGTGTTATTCACTCAGAAGACATTTAATAGATATTGATTCAATTTGAATGAATTGGTTTAAATTTGAAAAGAGAATATTAGAACTAGAAACGACCTTGGAGACTATGCACTTCAACTCCCCTGTTTTAAAACTGAGGATTAATAGAGCTATGTCAACCTCAAAGCAGGTGTCTAGTAGGGGTAAAGTGACATTGTCTTCAGCCCTTTTTCTACTCAACAGTTTAACCAATCATTTGGATAAAGCTGTAGGATGACAAGGCTATCACATATTCAATGGCAGGGGGCTGAGATAGTTAACATATTGGATGACACAATAAAGAGGAAGAAAAGATCCCATAGATTCATAGATACATTGAGAGTTACAACTAGAAGAAGCCTTTGTTATCATCTAGTCCTGATATAGGAATTTAGGATTACATCCATTGGTATGATGTCCCTAGTATAATAAGACAAGATTGAAGAGGGATAAACATAAATACCTGTGGGTAGGAGGTCAGCCACCAGCGTGTGTAAATAGAGAACGAAGCATCAATGATTAGATAACGATTAGTTCATGTGAAACTGAACAATAGTTCAATGAAAAAATTCCAGGGTTTGAGGTAAGTCAGAAATGTAATAACAACTGAATGAATGGATGTACAATGTGTTATTCAGATGGGACAGTTGGACTTGGCTGGAGACAGATCTATAGTGAAATGTGTGTGTGTGTGTGTGTGTATGTGTGTGTGTGTGTATGTGTGTGTGTGTGTGTGTGTGTGTGTGTGTGTGTGTGTGTGTGTATGCTCTGTCGCTGATACTTGGGGCAGGTTGTTAGGATGAAGGGAAATGAATACAGATGCTTTCTGTTCTATCAGAATCAGGTCTTCAGTAGAAAAACTTACCCATATGAGTATTGCCTAAGTAGCTTTTCCTATTTGATCTCCAAACTGCTTACAATTACTGCATATGTTTTGTGATCAGTGATGCAATGGTATCTCCCTATTCGATTCAGAAACCTGGTTCTTAGTAACCACCCCCCCCAAACCCTAATGCTGCAAATCTCAGGTCTTAAAGAAATGAATAGCAGCCTCCCTCTTTGCAAGGGTTGGGGATCCATGCCTTACCCTTTCCCCATCTAAGAGCAAATGCACACGAAAAGTCATCAGCTCATTAATGACGATCTCTTCATTCCTGTACAAGATTTGAAATATCCGACTGTTCACAGTGTTGTCTTGGACACTTGCAGAACCCAAGTTGGAGACCTCTGTAAAAGAAAAATGACAATAAGCTATAGGAGTTATGGCTCATGTACTCAGACCTATAGTGGTGCAGCTGCATCTAAGCAAGGAGAATATAAAGAGAAGCAACCTGGTATAGGGGGAACAGAGCTAGCTTCAGAGTCAGAGAAGAACTACAATCAAGTCTCACACCTGATTTATACTGGGAGTATGACCCCGGGCACATTTTTAATCTCCTAGGATAAGAAACTAACTCTGTGAGTTACAGGGGAGGCACACTAGAAGAGGGAATTTCTTCCCCAGCATGTCCTATAGCAGTGAAATTATTGGTCTAGCTTCTAACAATAATAATAGCAATATCTATCCTTTATGTAGTGCTTTTAAGGTTTTCAAAATACTTTATACATGTGATCTCATTTATTCTTCAAAATGACTATGTGAGGTAGGAGATATTTTACAAATTAAAGAAAAACAAAGTAGAGAGAGGATAAGTGAATGACGAAATCAGACATCTGGTGAGTGTCTGAGGCACTATTTGAACTCGGATCTTCCTGATTTCAGGTCCATTAGTCCATGTCATAAATGCAGAAGAAAATTTAAAAGAAATGAGTAAGACACCAACATATACTGAATATCAGAATTTTGCCACTGGAGGAAGTACATAAAAAGAGCATCTAGTTTTACCTGAACAGAAATCTTGATGACACTTCTGACAAGTGTTTGTCCAGCCCTTACTTGAAGCAATTTGTAGAATGAGGAAAATAGCATGGACATCACCGTAATGATGTGAAGTTCAAATGAGAAAATGTGTCAAAAGTGCTGGGCAAAATTTCAAATATCATATAAATGTGAAGTATACATACACACATACATACTCATTAATTCTAACAAGAAGATTTATCAAAGTTATGACATGCATTTATACCCTGAGATGGTCAGGATAGATACAGAACAATGTAGGCTCACATTACTGGTGTATAATCTTTGAGGTCACTTAGGCAGTATAACACAAGGAAAATATTTTATCATATGAAAAAGATACGCTTCTGAAATGTTGACCAGTTGTTTAAATTAAATTTTTTGTTTTTTAATCAAGATCTATTATCATTCTCCTAAATCAAAATCTGTTTTATTTGTTGTTCTTTAGTTGTCTCAGTAATGTCCAACTCTTTGTGACCCCATTTGGATTTTTTGAAGTAATTTGCCATTTTCCACTCCAGCTCATTTTACAGTTGTGGAAACGAAAGCAAAAGAGTTAAATGACTTGTCCAGGGTCACAATGATAGGAAGTGTCAGAGGTCAAATTTCAACTAAGGTCATCCTAACTCCAAATCCAGTGCTCTAACCACTGTGGCACCAAGATTCCATTATATGTTGTTTTATGCTTACCCTTTAGAGAACTCTGGTAATTGTTGGGGGGAGGTAGGAGGGCTATTTTATACTAATATTGCCATGTTCCCTCCACTTCCCTTTCATTTTAATAAAAATAAGCTGATTTAGGTCCGGTGTAAGTTCATCCTAACAAATAACACCATCCGAAAGTGATGCAAGTAGCAATTAGAATTTCCTTTCCATGTCTAACATTCTCTGATATTCTACAAGTTCTCTACTCTCTGAGGTTATACCTATTATATGTTTCTATAGGAAGAGCCCCTTTGTCATCACAAAATTCTGTGGTAATGGATAAAGTAACTGTAATGACAATCAATGTCATATATATATAATTCATCATGGTTTAGAAATCATATTACCTATATTATCACCCAATCAGTGGCATTTATTATATCAATATTGCTTACTCTGAGTCAGGCACCTAACCTTTACAGCAAGCTCTAAAAAGAAGATAGTACCATTACTGACAGTCACCTAATTCCCAAGTTGGAAGTGACCTCAGTAACTACATAGATCAACCCATATATTAACCTAAAATATGATGCCTAGTACTCCGGATGCAGTTTGAACAAGGCAGAGTACAGTAGACTAATACTTCCTTTATCCTAGAAGTCATACTTCTCCATGCAACCCAAAAACAAATTCACTTTCTTGGCTGTTACATCATACCACTGGTTCACCTTGAGCTAGCAGTCCACTAAAAAACCTTAGGATTTTTTTCCCCACACAAACTGCTACATAAACATGGCTCCCCCATGTTGAACTTACACTTGGACTCAAGTATAAGGCTTTACACTTGTAATGGTGACTAGACTGGACCCCATTCAATTCTAATAATGGCAGAAGGAAATGGTGATGTTACCCTGGAAAATAGAAGACAGTGTGAACAAGGGTAATCATTGACTTAAAAAAGGTGAAGGACTGACATAGTGAAGTGGAATAATTCCTGATACAAATAGTGGATATGAGAACAGGATAATTCGCAGTGACTCTATAAGAAGACCAAAAAAAAAAAAGAACAATGGGTAGCAATTAAGAGGGGCAAAGTTTCACATTATTATCAAAAGGCATTCCTAAGCATTAGAACAATCAAAGAGATGGTTTCAGTAGGTGTCAGTGAATGCATCGTTAATACAAGACTTTAAGCAAAGGTTCAAAGATAACATCAGAAATCATATCAGGTATTGATTGAATTCTCTGCTTCTGATGTCACATCTAGCTCTAATTTTTAATGATTCTGTGTTATTACACTCCATTTGCCAGAAGAGGACACTGAGACTCACAAATGCAAAGTTTCTTGCCTAATATCCCAGGGAAATTAAGGAATGAGAGATTTGAACTCAAGTGTGCTGAATTCCAGTTCACTCTGCCTTATTACACTGTCCATTTGAAATGGATATTCCACTGCTCAATGTATTTCTCCTTATCAGACCTTTATCAATCGCTATTACATCAATGACATACATTTAGCTCCTCCCCACTTAAAGGAAATGACTTTAGATATTTATTCGAAAGTTCACCACCACCTTCTATCAATAAATTCTAATTGTAATGAATGGAACGGTCATTTACTGAAGAAGAAGAAAAAAAAGTAAGGCATTTTTACAGGAGGGCTTTGACTGTAATCAGTTCAAATTAATGCCGTAACATAATCCGTGGTCTTGACTGTCAGTCAACTGTCAGTTGGAAGCTTTCCAGCTACTAACACAATAGTAGGTGTAAAATAGCCAAATTTTAAACTTTGACTTCTTCCAGTTGCTGAGACTTGAATTAGGATGAAAGAATGAAGAGGCTGCTAAAGGCAATCAATTGTTTAAGATATGGCATACAGGAAGCAATCTCTCTCTGTAGAAAGGATGAGACCAGACATGGACATGAGCATTAGGGCACAGGTTCCAATGATGGCTCTGCCACTAATTTTCTATGTGTCCTTGAATGAAAGCCTTCCTCCTTCTGATCTTCAATTGTCTCATCTATACAATGGGAGTATTATACTAGACACTCTCGCAGACTCTTCAAACTTTAATATTCTATCATATTCTATAAGGTTTGTGGGATACCCATCAATTGGGGAATGCCTGAAAAAGTTGTGGTATATGATCGAGATGGAATATTACTGTGCTTTAAGAAACGATGAGCTTGAAGATCTTAGAAAAACATGGATAGATTTGCACAAAATAATGACAAATGAAATTAGCAGAGCCAAGAGAACTTTATATACAGTAGCAATGATATTGTTTTTAGAATGACTTTGAGTGAGTAAGTCATTTTGATTATTCTGAACTATGGAAGAAGATTCTATCTGCATCCAGAGAAAGGAGTGATAAATAGAAGTAGGTACAGAATGGTTTCATATACATACACACACATACATATATATATATATATGCATATTTATATTCATATTTGTATCTAATGGTAGCCATCTCTCAGGCAGGGTGGGAAGTAAAAAAAAAGAAAAAAGGAAGAAAGAGACAATAACTTTATTATATATTTAAAAGAAACAGCAAGCTGTACGTCATAAATTTGTAGTTCATATACAATCATCTTTTTTTTTTTTACTATTCAGCTATGTTATGGAAATGTTTCTTTTTATTTCTTAAGTTCAGAATAAAATAAATAAAATAAAAAAGAATCTACACAATCTTAAAGAATTACATGATGCTGATGTGATAACAGCAACAGTAATGGTAGTGGCAGCTGAGCAATCTACAGAACGTTATGGTTTGTGGATGACGTTACCTACACCCAAGCCTCATAGTATCCAAATAAGATGTGTGTAGTAGGCACTATAATCCATGTTTGACCGATAAGGAAATGGAATCTCAGAGAGGCAAATAAAGACAAGTAAGTTAGACAGAGGTAGTGTTTGGTCTCATATCTTTGATCTTTAAATACATTGTAAACACATCACTGACAATATTAGTTATGACGTTTGTTTTTATTTAGACCAGTGGTTTCACTAGTATAGGGAATTCTTAGTAATATGATTTATCAATGTAGACTCACCATCAGTCTAAGATTTATAGTGTCAAAAAGTTACTTGCTGGGGTACAAGAACCAAGATGGCAGAGAGAAGCCAGAGAGTTGCCTGAGCAATCCATAATTTCCCCTCGGGGATAAAACAAAACAAAAGAGAATGGAAACCAAACATATCATTGGACACCTCTGGATTGACTTCATCCTAGGTCAGCGCACAACCGGACACAGGGTGGTTCCTTCCCAACTTCTATAAACAAGATCAAGATTCAGCCTAATGCAGAGATCATAATTAGTGGCCTTTCCCTCTGATGAGGTGTTAAAAACAACTGCCATGGGACTACATCTAGGTAAGTCAATTGGTGCTCAGTGCCTCATAATCATTTCACATTTGAATCTGCACTCAGGATGCAGGATTTAATAAGCTCAAATGAGAATCATTTTTGTAGGCAATTAAGTAAATTATCCCCCTTTAGGGAGCCTACTTAAAAGGAAGTGATAATATGGAAAGACAGAAGGAATCGCTGGAAGAATTTTAAAAAGAAAACATTAGCCTTGTCAGTTCTTCTGAGAAATGATCTCCTGGGCAAAAGTTAGTCTGGTATGAGAGGTTTCAAGAATCAGAGAATATAGGATGTAAAGCAGAAGGAATCTCAGAGGTCACATAATCCAACACCATCATTTTATAGATGAAAAAACTGAGATCCAGGTGGATGAAATACCTGAGTCAAGCTAGTAAGGAGCAGAGTTAGGATTTTTTTTTATCATCATCAATAGATATTTATTTGGAAACTACTACTCATCAGGCATGAGGCTAACCCTGGAGTACAAAGAAAGACAAAAACATAGTCCTTATCTCTAAGGAGTTCACATTCTAATGGAGAAGATAGCATGCAATAAAAATTCGTACATATGAGATATCTACAGAGATAATTTTGTTTCCTGTTAGCAGCAGAGTTTTGTATGACAAAGCGTCATCCCAGAACCACAAATTCACACTTCCACAGGAGTAGAAGGGTCTTCAGCAGTTATCATACTTTAAAGTAAGTGCTGATCCAGCCTTTGAGAAGTTGTAACTAAGAGATGAATTGACCAATGGCACTGGCCAATGGCAGTCCGAATCTTCCTCAAAGTCTAAGGTTGTTATTCCTCTGAAAACAGGAATTTATAAGATCAATTAGTTCAGAATGTCTTTCCGTTTCAATGCTCCATTGTTTCCCCTTTCCTATCCATCTTGCACAGGGATGTCAAAATAATCTTTCCAAAGCACAAACTTAACCAATGTCACGCCCCTGTTCAAATACTTTCTCAGTTACCTACTCCCTCTAGGATAAAATGCAAAGAGCTCAGTCTGGCATTTGAGGATCCAAAGTACCTTTCTGGGATGATGCCCCATTATTCTTCTTCATATAGTCAGTTAGTCTATCAGTACTTACTAAGCACTTACTAGGTACAAGTGACTGTGCTAAGTACCAGGGATATAAAGAAAGTAAAAAGCATGATACATGCCTTCAAGGTGCTTCTATTCTAGTCTAGGAGGCAATATGAAAAGAGTAACATTCATGCAAGATACAGGATGTCCCAAAAGTCTGCAGGTAAACTAATGCTTTAGTCATCAGTGGAAGGTAATCTCAGAGGTACCAGCAGAGCGGGGGTGGGGGTGATGGCTGAGGAAGTCAGTAAAGCTGGAGGCAGAGGTGAGGAGACAGAACATTCTAGGCAAAGGACAGTGTCTGAAACACAGTGTCTGAAGATTAATCTAGTGATTGAGAAATAGGGTCACTCTAATTTCTATTTCAGCCAAACTGGTTCTCATTGTCTCAATCCTCGATGTATTGTCTCAAATATTGCAACCCCCCCAACCCCAACTCCCATTCGTCACTCGCTTCCTATTCCTCTGGACTTCATTGAAATGGTTTTTTTTAAGGCTCATTCAAAACTCACTGTAGCCTTCCTTGAATCTCCAGTTATCACTTTTCTATTTTTATACATATTAAATATCATTTATTACTGTTCATGAGAATATTATATTTGAAAAAACACAGAACCACAGATGTAGAGTTACAAGTGACCTTAGAGGTCAGATAATGCAATAATTTTCCAAGGCACCAAAGGCTGAATTTGCCTGGTTTTGTGCAAGTGATAGTGCTAGGATTTGAACTCATCTCCCCTAGGTCCAAATCCAGGCACAATTACCTTTGAACCATACTCCCTCCTCTATTCTGTTATAGAAGATAGTTGGTAGTGAAGGAGACAGAGCACTGGGTATGGAGTCAGGAAGACTTGAGCTCCAATCCAGCCTCAGATACTGACTAGTTGTGAGATGTTGGGCAAGTCGTTTATTTTCTGTTTGCCTCAATTTGGTCAACTGAAAGATATGGGGATAATGACAGCACCTGCCTTCCAGGGTTGTTATGAGGATCAGATGAGATAATATTGATAAAAAGGGCTTAGTACAGTGTCTGGCTTATAAATTCTTATTGCCCTTCCCCCTTTCACTCCTTGCAGAATTCAATTCTATATAACAATTAATCACCTAGCATTAATTAATTACTTATTACGTTCCAAGGACTATACTGGGCATAGGGAATATAAAAACAAACAAAAAATGAGATAGCCCTTAGCCAAAAGGAGTTTACATTCACAAAGGCAAATGTAGCAAAATAATTTCTTTTTATCCCTTATGTTTGGGGAGTCAATTGCACATAGTAAGACCATAAGAGTAGAGGCAAAGGGGAGGCACATTCAAATGCAATCACCTCAGTTGAGAAGTGATAAGGACTTGAGATAAGGTGGTGGCTGTGTAAATACATGAATGCTAGAAATATTGCGTCAGAAGAATTGCCAGGGATTGGTACCTAATATGTTGTAAAATGAGGAAAGTGATACCACAGACCTCCAGACATTGTCGTGAGGATCAAGTGAGATGACTAAACTTTGAGCACAGTGTCTGGCACATAGTAGGTGCTATATAAATGTTAGTGATGATGATGATGATGATGATGATGATGATGATGAAGATGACGATGACAAGGATGATGTGACATAAGGGAGAATGAAGATATGATAATGATGTGTGTGTGTGTGTGTGTGTGTGTGTGTGTGTGTGTACACAAGACCAAGAGAATGAAAAGAAGGTACTACCACCATTGGAAATAGGAAATTTAAAAGGATGGTAGATTTAAGGAGAAAGTTTTACTATGTTTATGTTGAATTCAGGATGCTCATGGTGCTTTCAGGCAGAGCTTTCCTAGACGCATTTAGTAATGTGGAACTAGAGGTCAGAACAGAAATGAGAACTGCATGTAAAAACCAAAGAAAAACACAGTTAACAGGAATGGGTGTTCAGTGCTATCAAATGCCAGAAAAGGGTCAAGAAAGATAACGAATGAGAAGAAGCTGTCTTATTTACCAATTAAGAAACTATCTTGGAGAACTCTGGAGAGATTGCTGCTTACTGTTTGTCCTTTGATTTCAAAGAGTATCATTCCATTGGGAAGGTGACACCATGACATACAAGTGAATTAGATTTAAGTAGGGGAGGACTGTGCAAAGTCAAAGTCTCATTTTCTCCTCTGGAGTCAGCTGCATTCAGTGGCCACATATGGATCAGGATGACTGGAGATGGCCCAGGATGTAGTGGGTGACCTTGATCTTTTCAAGTTGAAATCTTTAACAGGTCTCAGTTTAACTGAAGCAGCACCCATTCATAAGAGAATAGCTTTGGCTGAGTGTTGGGTACAGAAAACAGATGGCAATGGTTTAAGATATGAGTGGGAGATGAGGAAAGGGGAAAAATAGCATAGACAGTTTTTTCTTGGAGTTTGACTTTGAAAAGAGGAAAATCACAACAGGAGAAAATATATATATATATATATATATATATATATATATATATATATATATATATATATATGTGTGTGTGTGTGTGTGTGTGTGTGTGTGTGTGTGTAATTATATATACACATCTATGCACATATAATTTTATTTCCACTAAAATCTAGTATCAAGCCTGTACAATTCAGTGGCTCATTAAATATTAGTTGAGTAGAGTGGAATTGGAAAGAAGTAGGTAATTTTTATCAGGGCAGAATGGAATGAGAGGTCAATCACTTTCTTTTTTGGAAAGACACAGTTAAGCACTTTTTGCTGAATAAACTCCAAGCACTAGGCAACATTTTGATCTTGTATATTTTTATTTTAATGAAAAATTAAACTCTCCCTGCTCATGATGGTTGCTGTCTTGCCAAATAAACCCAAGAGGTTAATTGGTATTTAGTTAATGCCTAATAATCCTAAGGTCCTCTAAATAGACTAGAATGAGACATACCACTTGCCTTCACAAAAATCACAGAATGTTGCAGTTGGAAGGGACATGACAAATTGGAATATAGGAACGTCAAACTTAGAATATTGGAACCTTGGAAGATAGAATATTAGAAGATAAATCACAAAATGCTTTAATGGTCTAGGACCTTAGAGTTTATCTCATACATTTCCCTTATTTTACAGAGCCAGGAATATGAGATCAAGAGCAAGGAAGTGATTTTCACATTATTCATCAAGGAAGTGACAAAACTGGAACAAGAACTCAAATCTCTTAATTCAAAATAACTACTTTTTCTTGCTTCTCCTTCCCATTTTTTCCTCCTCCTCCCATCTTCCCCTCTCCTCCTTCTTCTAAGTCCTCTCTCTCTCTCATCCTTGATGTATCATATATCTGAACAGGAAAATGAAATTTCACTTATGGTGAAATGATTGTAAGCAAATAGAATTGGGAAATCATAGTGAACCATCTTGAATGTGATTCTCTTAGTCTGAATTTTTCCTTAATTTTAAAAGAAAAATTGTGATGATGCCAGACTTCCACTGTCTGAAAAGCTCTTTTGCTAACATCCCGAAGTCATTGTGTCCTTTAATTTTCTCTCACTTCTCAGTTTATATTATTATATCCTTGATTTAATAACTACCCATTTAGCCTATCCACTCAGAGGAGGGATGACGTGTACTGGGGATTTGCTATGTACAATGGAAAGGAAAGAACAGTGTCTTCCTGGGAAGTGAGTCTAAATCAAGAGTTGAAGAGATTTAAATCTCAAAGCCATGGGATTGGTGGTAGTTTTGCTTCTGTGTGGCAAAATTCAAGTGACTGAAATGAACTTGGAGGTTGGAGCAGTGGAGATTCAAGCCATGAAATAATAATGGAACCAGGATACAAGATAGAGAAAATACTGGAGAATCCTGTCTATTTGTATAACTAGGTCTTTCTGAAATTTGTGTTGATTTTAAAGCATAATGTTCTAGGGCATGTTTGGTAATATGTGTCTATAGTCCAAAATTCTATTCAAGATACAAGTACATAGTACAACTCTTCCATCTCTGCTTCAGCTTAGCCTTGGTCAAGTTACTGCCCTTAATCATGTCTGTCTACATCTACAATAACACTGGTCAAAAGAGTATGCAAGCAACACATATTTGTTACAGACCTACTAGATGCCAGATACTATATTAGATGCTTAGGATACAAGTACAGAGAATGAAACTGTTCCTACTCTCAGAGAACTTACACTTTAAAGGTATAGACCAGAATTGTGTATACTAAATATATAATTCTTTATATGTGTGTATATATGAATGAGTATATTGACTATATATATGTAATATATATTATATATTTACTATATACTATATGTATATATATTACTTTATGTATAGTTGCAAATCACCCTATCCTTCATTGTTTGATACTTTTGCTTATATATACATATAGTATTTAAGTACATAAACACATATTTTAGTTATTATATATGCATATATAAACATGCATACATATGTACCTATATAGCATAAATGTAAAATACATATATACAAACATAAATTGTGTGCATGTTTATATGTTTGCATATATATATATATATATATATATATATATATACGTAAATATTTGTTGTTTAGTCATTTTTAATCATGCCCAACTCTTTGTAACCCCTTGAGAAAGATACAAGTAGTCAGATGTTTCCTTTTTTAACTCATTTTACATATGAGGCAACTGAAGCAAACAGGGTTAAGTGACTTAACCAGGGTCAATGAACTAGTAAGTGTCTGAGAATGGATTAGAACTCAGGTCTTTTTGATTTCAGGCCTGACACTCTATCCACCTAGCTGCCCAATATATATAGTAATAAAACAAAAAGCAGTTTTGGAAGAAGAAGCTGGTGGGATTAAGAAAGACTTCATCGTCATAATCATCCTAGTGAGCATTTAGATCACTTTAAAGGCTATAAAATCCTTTCCAAATATTTTCTCATTTGATCCTCACAACACCCCTGGGAAGCAGGTGCCATAATTATTTCCATTTTTTACAAATGGGAAAACTGAGGTAGATAATTGTTCAGTGATTGCTCAGATCCATATAGCTAGTAAGTTTCATATGTTAGGAAAATTTGAACTCTAATTTTTCTGATTCCAAGCCTAGCATTCTACCCACTGAACCAGCTATCTAGCCCTCAAGAAAGTGCTTGAACTCTATCTTAAAGAAAGAGAAGAATTCACACAACAGAGGTAAGGAGGGAGTGCATTCCAGGCATGGTTCTTGAGAGTAGCTATCATTTTCTCAATTTCTTAATCTACCTACACTGATGCCTTAGCTCTGAATTTTTAATACAAACTCCTTCATGATCCATGTCAGTCCTCTTACTTTTAGATTTGATTTTTGCACGAAGCCTGGCATAACTACAGAAAATACTTCGTTTATCCTCTTTGATCCTGAATTCAACCATATCAGACTGCTTCATTTTACCCTTAGAGGTTTTTTTTTTCCTTTTGAACCATGCTGACATTGGTAGATGTCCCTATCCCTATGGAGGTTGGAAAAACAAAACAAAATGAAACATAAAAACACTCAAATTTTTAACTTCCACCCACAAAACATTAATTTTGGGAGTGAAGACCCTTGAAAATTAGCAATTTCATTTTTTCCTGGGTCTTATTTCCTACTGGTTTCCATGTCTCATCCTCTGCCTCTGGGAATATAGTCTATACTTCATGATTCTAACCCAGTCTCCACTTGCCAGCCTCTAGCACCTTTCTAACACTCATATCAATAACTTTGATGGTATTTCCCCTTTTTTCACCTTGCACATGCTGAGATACCTGAAGGATGCCACCATAGAGCCCTTCCTGATCATCCCAGCAAAGGAGTCCTTCTCTCTTCCTCTAAACTAACAATGTACTTAGTTTGCACTGTTCTAATGAAAAGTATATCATCATATATGAAAAGGAACTCCAAATGAATGTATGACTTAGACAAAAAAGGTAATGCCATATAAATAAATTAGGGCATGAAGAAGAATATGTCTTGCAGTTATTGGCAGAGGAACAGTTAATGACATAACAAGGGATGTAGAGGATTACAGAAGATAAAATCAATAATTTTGATTGCATAAAATGTAAAGGCTGGTGCCCAAATAAAACCAATGTAGCTCAAATTAGAAATGAAATAATTAATTGAGATCTGGACAAGAGGTAGACTAAAGACAAGGAGAAAGGGTTTCAAGATCTGTTCTTCTCCCTTTTACTATCTGATTATCTAAATGATGTACATAAATACTCATAGAAAACAGCTGCAAATCACCCTATCCTTCAGTGTTTGATACTGTGACATTAATTACACTTATTCACACTGGGGAGATGTTTAGCTTAAAAAGCAGTTCTTATAGGGGTGAGGTGAATCAGTGAAACCTCCTTGGAGAAGGACGGAAACATGAGGAATAATACAGACAAATCCAGAGATATGGAAAAGAGAAAGAATGAGTAGAAGAGAAGGGAGGAATAACTGGGCTGCTCAGTAATAGTGTGGCTAAACAATATATAGGGTAGAGGAAGGGAATTGGTTGGAATGCCTTATATTTCAGACTGGATATGGTTGTTTTCCACTTTAGACTCCTGAGCAAGATATTGACACAGCATAAAAAATCTGTAAACTCTCTATGTTTAAATTCACTCATAAATTGCCCATTTAATTGTTTGGACCACCATCATCATCATCATTAATCTTCAATCAATCTTCAAACAGTATTGACAGGGAGAAGAATTGAACCATTTCAGATATAAAGAGATAAAATCAGTCCTGGTCTTAACACAATTTGGAAAACACTGTAGTATTGATTTTCAAGATAAGATGGGGGAGGGGGTGTTGTTCAATTGCTGGAGGTAGGGAACACAGCATGAATATGAAACAATGTGATTAACATAATAGCAATAACTACCAAAACTCAGATTACTTTCTCATATATACAATCTACACAGGGTTTGAAGGAATAATTTGAATTTCTGGAGTAGTCTCTCCTTCACTAGTTAATATTCTCTAAATGGATTGTCATGAATTTAAAAAAAGGGAAAATGGCTAATGATAGAGTATCTGTGGTAAAACAGGTACATTAATGCACTGCTGATAGATCTGTGAACTGGTCCAGTCAATCTGGAAAAGAATTTGGAATTCTGTCCAGATAACTATTAAACTCTGCATATCCTATGATCCAGGGATACCACTATTAGGGCTATACCCCAAAGAGATCAAAGAAAAGAGAAAAAAAGGACCTATATGTACAAAAATATTAGTAGATGCCCTTTCTGTGGTGACAAATAGCTAGAAACAGAAGGGGTACTCATCAATCGGGGAATGGCTGTAAACATCACAGAATATGAATTTGATGGAATGTTATTGTACTATAAGAAATTATGAAGGAGATGATTGTGGACAAACCTAGAAATACTTGTATGAATTAAAGCTGAGTGAAGTGAACAGAACTAGGGAAACAATTTATACAAGAAGATATTGTACAGACAAATTTTAAAAGACTTAGGAACTCTGATCAGTATATTAGCCATCTATGATTCCTGAGAACTAATGATGAAACATGCTATCCACCTTCGAATTGAGAGGTGATGGACTCAGAGAGCAGAGTAGGACATTACACATTAATACACATTAATATATACATACCTATAATACACATAGACATATAAATGCATATTTGTATATGCATTTGTGTACATATGTGTATATTTTTTATACATACACACATGCAGACATATAAATATGGAGAGACGGAGAGAGTCAGAGTAAAGGGGGCAGGCATATACATAGAAATGACTAATGTGGGAATTTGTTTTAGATGACTATAGGTGTTTGTAACAGAGGGATTATTTTTCTTGCTTTCTCAGCGGGGGAGAAGAAGGGTTTGGAGAGGTATACCTTCATTAAAAAAACTATAAAACAATTTAATAATAAGTGAATTAAAAATATCATTTTATTTTTTCTTTTGTATGTTACTACTACCTAGTACTATATCTGGAACATAGCAGGCATTTAAGAAATGCTTGTTGACTAGCTACTTAATAAATGATTGAACCAAAATGAAAATTTGAGGAGGAAGGAGGCTTTATCAAATGCTTTTATATGATTGACTGAAAGGGACGGATTATAGAAGATTCAAGTGGATTTATTGTTTATTGAATAATAAACACATGAAAAAAAATCTAGCTTCTAGACGCTTTTCTTTTGGTAACTCTAGGGACTTAGCATATCACTTAGCACATACCACAACTTTAACTAGTTCTTTTTATTCATTCATTCATTTTTTCATTGATTCATTCATTTTTATTCACTTATCCCCACTAGACGTTATATAGGGTAATGTGGCATGATGTGTTGTGGCAGAAATGGCACAGACCTAAGAGCATCTAGCATCTGGCATTGGTTCCACTAACTTTCAGACCATGACTGTGGCCAGGTTATTCTTTATCTTTAGAATTTAGTTCAGTAAAATGAAGTTGGAATAGATTGGTCTTTAAGGGCCTTCCAGGGTTGACCATTGAGACAATCCAATGAGACTGAAAATCCCTTGAGAATATAAGATGTTTTTTAACTGTATTTTTCATCATTGTATATACATATGCACACATATACAGAGTCTAAAATAGAAGTAAACTGTAGGACCTCAAAATATTTGCTATTTCTTTTTAAGTGAATATACTGAATAAGAAGTAATAATCAATTGCTTTGTACCAGGGTCCTCTCTCTTTCTTTTCTTTCCAAACTCCTGTGGCTAAAATTCTGTACAGAGAGAAAGAAAAACTGCTGAAGTATTAGGCCTCGTGTTTCTACAAGATGGTCTTTGGTTATTGCGTACACAATCATCCACTTAGGAATCTTTACTTGAAGGAAGTTCAAAAGTCAATTTTCTTTTTGAGGCTGACTTTTTTCTTCTTTTCTTTCTTTTTAGAAATATTCAGCCTGGGCATGGTGCCAGCTCTATAAGATGCTCCTCAAAGGTTATTATCACTATTTCTTTGGAAGATACCAAGGTGGAAATTACACCCCTGGTGCTGAAGGGAGTATTTAAGAGAGAGAGAAGGAGGGAAGGAGGGGGAGAGAGAAACAGAGAGAGAGAGGGAGGGAGAGGGAGGAAAAGAGAGAGGGAGAGGGAGAGGGAGAGGGGGAGAGAGAGAGAGAGAGAGAGAGAGAGAGAGAGAGAGAGAGGAGCAGAAGGATAAAGACAGAATGAGAGAAAGACAGAGACAAAGACAAGATGGGAGGCTAACACAGATAACAGAGAAACAAACTGGCAGGATAGGACAGTGTGAGATAGAAAGAGAAAGATAAGAAATGGAAATGGAGATAGAAACAAAAAAGAGAGAAAAAGGATCACGACAGTTTGAAGTTTTTAGTTCTATGTTGTTTTTTCCTCAAACATTAATAGAAATCATTTTCATTTCTAAAGATAATTTTCTTTTAGTTCAAAATTCAATCCAATTTTAAAAATTAATTTGTGCTTCACAAATCACTTACCAGAAGGAAGTCTGCACTGGTTCTAACTACTAGTGTACTCTCTCTTTCAAATTATTTTGTATTTATGAGTACATTTACATTTTTTATCTCCCAGTAGAATACAAACTCTTTTAGGTGCTGTTGGTTTTTGTTTTTTCTTTTGACCCACAAAGCCTAATACTGTGGTTACAATAGTGATGTCAAACTAAAATACAAATGGAAAGCCACTAAATTGTATGTGAGGATCCTTGCCAGCTACATATTGACTTAGAAAATCACATGTGCTTATATGTTCTTTTTTATTAATACAAAAAAACATTAAATCAGATGGAACATTTTAATCTGCTTCAGGCTGCAATAGGTAGTGCTGTGAGAAGAGTAGCTGATACTTCAGGTTTAAAAGATTGAACTGATTTTAAATCCCCTCTTTCATTCTTGGAAAACTACCGGCAAAAGTCAATTTATGAGATGCATAAGGACAATATCAATGATTTATAAACATAATTTAACTTCATGTGCCATAACATGCAGATAACCTATTTCCCAGACTTAACACTGAATGGCTTCTATTCTTTTTTGTCAAAAGTCTGCTCCTTTTCCAAGTAACAAACTTTACTATCTATCAGGAGGTTAAGAGGAATGTCTGAGGTGAGATAGGAACTCAGGTCTTCCTGACTCCTGCACTGAAACTCTATCCACTACATCACCTAGCTACCCCTATCTCACCTCAGATACTTGACACTCACTAGCTGTGTGGCCTTGGGCAAGTCACTTAACCCCGGTTGCCTCATCCTGAGTCATCTCCAGTCATCTTGATGAATATCTGGTCACTGGATTCAGATGGCTCTGGAGGAGAAGTGAGGCTGGTGACCTGCACAGCCCTCCCTCACTCAAAACAAAGTCAAGTGTAAGTCATGTCATTATTTCTCTGATGCCATGGTCATCTTCTGCAATGAAGGATGAACATACACAAAAGGAATGTGCTTCATGCACTAAAAGTGTATCCCAAAGAAGTCTTTTTAGCAAAGGCACTTCCCTTTGTATGATGCAATCAAAGAATGTCAGATCTGTTAGTGAGAGTTAAAGATTTTCCCTGCCCATTAATAGGCCTCAGGCAGAGCCCATTAAAAGGGAAGCTTGATTAAAGGAGTTTTATTTTGTAGGAAGGCCCACACCCTTTGTTACTTAATGAAGCATTATCTTGCCCTACAGCTCTGAAAAGTATGTGTATATATACTCTGAGGTGAGGTTTTGCTTTGGGGCTTACTCTTTGGAAGAAGGTTCCTATGCCAGATGAGACTCTGGGTAGACATTAAGGAGCCCCCCAGCTTTGAAAACCCAGATGTTGTTGCTTCTCTCTCTGGTAACTATGTAAGTATGTATGGTCAGATAGTTGGTCTGTCTGTTGATCTGTGATATATGTATTGCTTATGGCCAGACAGTTAGAAGCCCTGTCTGTTGGTCTTTATTCCTCTGCCTATATTTTCTCTGTTGTTGAATGTGATTAAAGAAGATTGCTAACCCCTCAAAAGTTACTTTCCTTTAAGAAAAGCAGGTCAAAGAACTTGTGCAACAGGCCTTCCTGTGTATGTCAGGGTCTTTGCTGCTATAATAGGGTATATGGTCTAATGATTTTGTTAATAGGAATCCAATCTACCACCTCTAGGATAAGTGGCCGTCCAACTTCTGGCTGACAACATGCAATAAGGAAGAGTCTACTGACTCTTGGAGTAGGTTATTTGACTTTTTAATAGGTGTAAATATTAGTTTTTCCTAAGTATTCTGGGACTGAGGTTTTCTCCTGGCATGAAAACTACTACTTTATCAGTCTTGTCTCCCTCTAAGTGAAATCTGGTGAAACACACATACATATACACACACACACAGAGATTATTTCTATCAATAGATATAGATATAGAAAAACAGATATACATATACAGATATGTGTATGTAAGTATATAGCTATAGACATAAATATAGATATATCTATATATGTGTATACATGTATATATATGTATACACAGATGTATGCATATCATATGTATGTTTACATGTGTGTGTAACCTACCTTATTTATCAGACTTGGCTCTCTATGTGTGTATATTAACACACACACACACACACACACACACACACACACACACACACATATATATATATATATATATATATATATATATATATAAACATATACATATATTCACACATACATATAAAATAAAAGGCATAGGAAAGAGACCTTCAAGCCCATCAAGAACTAGTCACTTCCAGAGAGCAACACAATCCACATAAATTACAATATGAACCTGATAGCTTTTATTCCTCATCAGTGCTCTATAACCTGATGACCTTTATCTAGTCACTCTTCTTTCATTAAAGTCTATCACTCCATTTTTCAGGGGATCATGGACTTGTTTCATTCTTGCTGCTGCCACTCTACTCTTAGAAGACATTAATGGTCCTTCTGGCTTCTCCATAATATTCAGCTCTCTCCTCTAGTGGATGGTGGTTGTCTTCTATTCTCCTCTCCCTCCTCCAAGACACACAAGCAAATTCTTTGTTGTTGAATTGTTTCAATTGTCTCTGACTCTTCTTGAACCCACTTGGTGTTTTCTTAACAAAGCTACTAGAGTGGTTTGCCATTTTGTTCTTCAGCTCATTTTACAGATGGGGAACCCAGACAAACAAGAGTTCAGGGACTTGCCCAGGGTCACACAGCTAATAAGTGTCTGAGGCGGGATTTGAATTCGGGTCCTCCTGATTCCATCACTCTATCCACTATGCATCTAGTTTCCCAACTTTTGTTGGTTGCTGTCCTTCATTCTTGAAGAGCACCAAAGTGACATGACTATGTTGGGGTCAAGGTACAGTGTATCTGACTGTGGTGATCTGACCAACATGAGCTCAAAGACTCTACCAGAGATTGGACACAAATAGTCTATATGACTACAGGTAAGCTGCAATGCCCTTACAATCAGTTAACCTGTAATAAATTACTCTTTCTTGCCTCCTGGCAGCACCTCTGAACTATTCTTACCCTGGTTTACATGAGGGTCCCAAGGTATCACATAAAGTCATTTGAAGTGTGTATAGAAAAATAACTATTTTTTTATTCTTCACATTGATTTATTTTTTATTTCTACTTCAAGTTAACTTGTAAGAAATCCAGAGTTATTTACCTCCTTCTTCTCCAAATGGGCTAGGAAGCACCTCTTACCTCTGTTAGCACATCCCACTTAGTTTGGCTCTTTCCAGGTTCTGAAAGTCACTCCTGCTCTTTTTAAGTTTATTTTCCCTTCTCCCTTTTTCTCTGGACAGCTGGGCAGGGTTATGTATGTATGTATGTAAATGACCCCAGAGTGCTTTAGAACTTTTCAAAGAGGAGACAGTGGGGGAAGACCTGGCAGCTGCTCTTATAGTCAACAACATTTGAATCTGAGGAAAGAAGAAACCCTTTGCTATAATTACAGCAACCTCAAATCTCTTTAAATAGTTTCTACCCACTGCAATAATTTCTTACCTATGGAACAAGAAGAACAAGTCTAATCTCTTTTCCACATGAATGCCCTCTACATTCTTAATGGGGGTGTTATCATATCTTCCTCAAGCCTGCTCTTCTCTAGGAGAACCATCCCATATTCCTTCAATCAATCCTCAAATGGCATAACTTCAATACTCACTTCTCAAAGATGTGATTACAAGTACATAGAATTATTTGAACTATTTATCAGAAATCTGATTCATTACCTTGCCTGGCTTGAGCTGTTTTTGAGCATTTATTTCTGTACCCAGGACATATCAAAACCAGAGATCCAAAACCTAATTAAAAACAATTCTGCCATCCACATAATTTTTCCTGAACAGCACAACATTCTAAGCTGTGATGTTTCCCCAAGGGTGAATAAGACTTATAATGGTGTTATACAACCTGGACATATGCAGCAAATATTAAATTGGTCAAGGGTTTTCACTACTGATATACTTAATATAAAAAAACTAATCTTTTCAAAGGTATTTATAAAAAATTTTGTGTTCTCAGGAAGATAAATTAATAAATGAGTAGAATGGCAACCTTCATCTACTCTCAAAGCATTATAAACTCATAGGATGATAGGACTTTTAAAAAAATTAATATTATGTTTTTCTCCGTTACATGTAAAAACAATTTTAACATTCTTTTGTTTTTCAAATTTTGAATTCCAAATACTCTCGCTTTCTCCCTTCCCCCTCATTGAGAAGGAAAGCAATTTGACATAAGTTATACATATATATATATATATATATATATATATTTATAGTCATGCAAAACACATTTTCATGTAAGTCATGCTGTGAGAGAAAACACAGGAAAGAAAAGAAAAAGAAAGAAAAAATGTATCTTGACCTGCATTCAGGCTGCACCAGTTCTTTCTCTGGGTGGGGCAGCACCTTTCATCACAAGTCCCTCAGAATTTTCTTAGACAATTGTACTGCTGAGAATACCTAAGTTATTCACAGTAGATCATCACACCATATTACAGTTACTCTGTACAATGTTCTCTTGGTTCTGCTTGTTTCACTTTGCATCAGTTCATATAAATCTTTCCAGGTTTTCTGAGAGCATCCTGCTCATCATTTCTCACAGCACAATAGTATTCCATCATAATTACATACAATTACTTATACAGCCATTCTCCAATTGAAGGACATCCCCTCAATTTCCAATTACTTGCCACCACTAAAAGGACTGCTATAAACATTTTTGTACACATAGATTCTTTTCCTTGTTTATTATCTCTTTGGATAAAGATCTAGTAATGGTGCTGCTGCTAAGGGAATGCATGATTTTATAGCCCTTTAGCCATAGCTCCAAATTGCTCTGCAGAATGGCTAAATCAAGTATACAACTACCAATAGTTCATTAGTATTTTAATTTTCTCTCATCCCTTCAAGCATTTCTCATTCTCCTTTTCTGTCATATTAGTCAACTTTAAAAGTGTGTGGTGGTAGTTCAGTTGTTTTAACATGCATTTCTCTAATCAATAGTGATTTAGAGTTTATTTTTTTATGATTGTAGATAGCTTTGATTACTTTGAAAACTGCTTGTTTAGTATAATAGAATTTAGAAGAGGAAGGAAACAGTGATATGCTTGATCAACCACTTCATTTTACAGATGAGGAAACTGAGGCCCTAGGAGTTTAGGGATCTTATCCAAGGTCACACAGGTAGCAGAAATGGGATTCAAAGTTTTGACTCCAAATCCAGTATTCTTAACAATACATTTAAATAATAAACTGTGCTATACTTATCTTTGAATTTAACATCTCTTTGTTCTGACAGCAATTCCAGAGGGCACAATTTGGATTTTGTTTGATTTGTTTTTATTATTGACTCTTTTCTTTTATTATAGTACAGTATTCTGAACAGTGCAGGTGCTGAATAAATAAAGAGGCAACTAAGTAAATGAAAGAATGGAATAAACAAAACAAGAAAAATCTCAGTTTCAATTTAGAAGTCAGTGATCCCATTTTCAAGACCAGCATTTGTCAAACATTATGATTTAATTATTTGTGTGCTTTCATCCTTCGTTGCTGAAGAAGACCATGCCATCAGAGAAATGATGACATGACTTGCACTTGGCTTTGTTTTGAGTGAGAGAGGGTTGTGCAGGTTACCAGCCTCACATTTCCTCCAGCGCCATCTGAATCCAGTGACCACATATTCCTCAGGATGACTTGAGATGACCCAGAATGAGGCAGTTGGGGTTAAGTGACTTGCCCAAGGTCACACAGCTAGTGCGTGTCAAGTGCTTGAGGTGACATTTGAACTCAGGTCCTCCTGACTCCTGCACTGATTCTCTATCCACTGCACCACCTAGCTGCCCACAATTATTTGTGGAACATTGGCCAAGTAACTAAACCTTTTAGCACCTCAGTGGGCTCCTGTAAAAATGAAAGCACTGAAACAGCAGACTGTCAACTGAAATAAACTTGTGTCCTAGCCTTCTGATTTTAGATTTAGCATTCTACTTTCTAAAATGCTTCCCCATCCCTTTCACATTGGTACTTAAGTACTTTTCAAATTGAATTGACTTTTGTGCTCTGTGTAGCAAGGAATCATAGAACTTAAACATTAAGTGGTCCTGTTTAACACACCACACCTGTTACCCACCCAGGAATGTACTGGAACTAGATCATACATACTAGCTCAATGTTAAATTTTCAGAATGACCATTTACAACTCTGACATCAGCAAAGATTAAAAATGAGGGTATGACTTATTGTTGTGTTGATCTTCCAGACTTAAGAAATTTTAAGTTGTTGGAGGAAATTTTAATAATGGAGATTAAATTTTTCATGCATGTTTTCTTTTTTGTTTTTGGAGAGATAGTTATTAAACATTTACTCACATATCTTTACCTGAGACTGGTCAATTTTGCTTGCCCACTTGAGAAGGTATTCCCACTCTATATATAATGTCCTTCTTAGTGATCTCATTAGCTTCCAAAGGTTCCATCTTTCCTTTGTAAAAGACTCCAAGATCTACACATCCAACCATCATGTCTCTCCACAGATCTGGTCTGGCATTAATAGCCTCCTGTTTGATCTTCCACAATGTCTTATAGACAACTCAAAGTCAACTTCTCCAAAATAAAACACATTACCTTTCCTCAAATCCACCTGTACTTTTAACTGTCCTCTCTCTTTTTTTTTTTTAACCAAACGACATTCCCATCCTTCCAGTTACCCAGTTTCATAATCTTAATGCTCTTGATTCTTCTGGTTTCCTCACTACCTCCTACCATAAACTATGTAGTTGGTAAATCTTGTCAAATTTACTTATACAACACCTTTTTCATACATAACATTCTCTCCACTCAAATGAATGGAGTTTAGGAATCCATCATCTATCAACTGAACTGTAATAATAATTTCATATATTTATTTCCTTATGAATATTTGTTGTATTGAATTGAACTATCATTAATTTCAAAGTAGTGATCACGTTTTGTGCTATAGTAACCTATCAGTCGCTAAGGTTAAAGAATCATGAATTTTGACCTAGAAGTACCTTTGACACCATCTAGTTTTCAATCCTGTCATTTTTCAAAGAAGAAAGTAAGGCAAATCAAGGTTAAGAGACTTACCCAAGGTCACAGAAGTAGTAAATGAAAGAGTCAAGATTCTATCACAAATACTATGACTGGAAATCTAGAGTCAATGAACTGTCTGGGCAGTCCTTTAGTTGTCTAAGACATTAGAGAGGGTCTCATAGTACATAGGTGATTGGACCTAAGAGAGGAGAGTCTCATGGTTCATAGGTAAGATGATCAGTGAAGTCTCTTCCAATTTTGGATTCCACGAAGGCATAAATATGCTAAAGTTACCCTTTTCATTATTTGTGGAAGTATTTTTGTAAGCCAATAGATACTTTACCAGTATTGCCCTCTATAGCCATTTAACCTTGTGGTGGTGATCCATAGTTCCTGAAAGCTATTCTAACAAAGCATAGCCTCTGATTTCTTCCTACAAAAGTGGAGAAGCTTCGAGGAAATGTCCATCAATGGAATGATTACACAAAGTTCATGTAACTATATAGGCTGGTTGTCAGGAGAATGACCGCTAGAAAATAAACTATTTACTTATAACAAATCATGAAGGCAAATTATTATGCCTAAAAAGGAAACAACTTGTGGGGGCAGGGGGAGGAAGAACCCGTAATGATGGTGTCATGGTTCTTTTCATGTATCGAAAGTACTAATAAATAGGATTAATAAAATGAGAAGCCTACTTAAAAGATGAAACCATTTTTGCACAATTTAACAGTACCCATTCCAATACAAGCACTAAGCTTGATTAATTATTTAATAGACAAATCATCCTTATTTATTCATTAAAGTATGCCCAGTGGGGACTTCCACTTGACAATGCTTTGTTATACATTAATTGGTGTTATTGCACATTCTTGGAAGAAATAAAACAGCATGCCTTTAAATGTACTGTGGAATACAGACTTTTTTCTCTCTAATTTCTAATGGCCTTCCCCACAATTAGTTCAAATTAGTGAGCTGCCTGAGGTGATAAGGGTGCTTTTCCAGTAACTACTGTTAAAAATCAATATACCCCACTGATTTTTTTTCTCATAAAACCACATGCCACTAGAAGATGGTATGAATGACATCCTAAATAATATGTCTGGCTGAAGTGTGCCTAGCAATGGGACCACTGCCCCATTATTTCTTATGATATGTTTATTGTTTTCCTACATATTTTCCCTGTACATAAGAAATCATTAAGTAAAAATCTAAGATTTCTAGTTATTATGTTGATGGGCAGATATATATAATATATATAAAGAAAGTTTTCAAAAGAAATCATTTAATTATAATATCATTCTTGTGAATATCAGAGCAAAAATAAATGGAACATTGTCTGTTTATTCAGAAAAAGTACAAAACTTGATAACGCATAGTGATTGCTATATTCCACAAAAATGCATTGGCTTTTCAGGGTGTAGGGTGTGTTCAGGGAGGACCAGTACCTTTGGTGTGATGGCTACTCAGCCCTTTCATGGCTTCTTTCCACCCAACTCTCACCTGTGGCTCCAAGAAACTACACCATGAGAAGTAGGACACACCCTGGTAAACCATTTTGGCAGATGGGTCAAACCAAGTTGAAGGTAACCAACGGGTCTCAAATCCAGTGGTGATTTAGGGGGGTGTGTCCATCCCAAGCATATGGAGACTTTCTCTGATGGAATGGTAGAATGAGAAGAATTTGTTCCAATGACAATGAAGGCAGATGAAGTTGGTGATGTGGTACACTAAGAACTTGGTTCGAAACTGAAGATGCCAAAGTCATTCACTGCATCCTGAGCCATGGCCAGTCATCTTGACTCTGTCCTGTCACTGGACCATAATGACTCTGGAGGAGAGAGTGAGGCGAGAGTGACGCTGATGATTTCGTGCAACTTTGTCTTACTTAAATCCAATTTGTGCATGAATCAAAAGACATCACCCATACCATTTCAAAGTTCTGTGGTACAGACAAGTGATAAAGCAGCAAGTGTGGATACAGTAGGAGCAGTAGTCACAACCCTGCACACAGGCGACCCAGGCCATAGGGTAGTTTCTCACTAGAAGCAGCAGTGGGATTCAGCAGACGCCTGGGTATCCGAGTCTTTTAAGGATCATGCTGCTCACCTCCTGGTGTGAGGAAGGAGGCTAACCATTATCTGCTTACCCAACCCTGGTCTGACTATGGCAGCAGGCGGGGAATCCCTCTCTGAGGTCTAAACACAAAAAAATGTGTACAAAAACATCTGTAAAAATGATTCCACTCACCATCTGCACATGAAATGCATGCACACTTACAGACAACGAAAAATTCAGTAGACCTGAAAGACCAACTGCTCCTGTTGAAAGAGAACTCAACAGGTATCACATCCAAATAGCAGCCCTGAATGAAACCAGCCTGAAAAATGAAAGCTAGCTTGGTGAAGTCAGAGCTGGATACACATTTTTCTGGAGTGGTCACAGTTAAGGTGGCATAGGTTTTGCAATCAAAACTAATCTAGTCAGCAAGCTAGTATGCCTGCCAAAAAGGGTGAATGACAGGCTCATGACAATGTGATTGACATTTACAGGAAAATGTCATGCTACCATGATCAGTGCCTATGTTCCCACCATGACAAACCCTGATGAGATCAAATAAAAATTTTAGGAAGACTTAGAAACCTTTATCATCAATATTCCAAAAGAGAACAAGATCATAATTCTGGGAGACATTAATGCTAGAGTAGGATCAGACTACTAGATTTGTCAGAGAGTCCTAGGGAGGAAAGAAGTCGGGAACAGCAACAGCAATGGTCATTTACTCCTGAAGCCTTGTGTATTGCATGACTTTCTCATCACCAACACTGTTTTCTGTTTACCTAAACACAATAAAACTTCATGGATGCACCCTCGCAGCAATAAACTATGGCATCTAACAGATTATGTTATTGTAAGGAGAACAGTCAGACAAAATGTGAGAGTGATGAAGGCAATGTGTGGTGCAGAGTGCTGAACTGATCATAGACTTATCCTTTCCAAGCTAAAAATTCACATTCATCAAAAGTGCCTCCCCCAAGGCAAAATGTCTACCAGAAGAATTAATGTCAACAAATTAGAGCTCTTCTCTGAGCTTGAACAGTTTGTTGCTAACTTGAAGAAAATTGAAACAGGAAAATTGAGCCAACACACAGTTGGCAATAGTGGTATAGAAAAGGAGTGGGTAGTATTCAGAGATTTGCTGTACAGCACTGTATTTGCTTATCTGGTTCAGAACACCTGCAAACAACAAGACGAGTTTGATGAAAATCATGAGGAAATCCAGAAAATGCTAAATGAAAAATGAGACTCCACAGGATTTACCAGCAGGATAGGTCATCCATCTCTAAGAAGGCAGTCTTTAATTCTATCAAAAATAAAGTACAAGCAAAGCTTAGAGAGATGCAGGATTCCTGGCTCAGGAAGAAGGCAGATGAAATTCAGTTTTATGAAGATAGCAAAAATCCAAAGTGCTTTTATGATTCCCTGAAAACCATTTACGGACCAAAAACCTATGGTGCATCATAACTACTCAGTGCTGATGGAGTCACATTGATTAGTGATAAGGACATGGTCCCAGAGAGAAGGACCAACCACTTCTGTAGTGTTCTCAACGGATCATCATCAATCAATGCTGAAGCCACTGACCATTTACCTTAGATTGAAGTCAATCCCTGCTTAGCTGAACTTCCAACTGAAGAAAAGGTTTTGAATGCCATTAGGCTCCTTTCATATGGCAAAATACCTGGTGCTGATTCTATTCCAGCTGAGATTTACAAGATAGGGGGACCACTGCTCATACAAAAGATAACTGAAATTTTCCAAGTTACATAGCAAAAAGGGGTTATCCCACAGGAGATTAAGCATTCCTCCATTGTCCATCTCTACAAAGATAAAGGGGGGATCTCTCTCTTAGTCATTGCTGGCAAGATTCTTGCTAGAGTACTCCTTAATAGGCTGATCCTTCATCGGGAAGAAGGTCATCTATATGAGAGCCAGTGTGGCTTCAGAATTGGCCAAGGAACAGTCATTAGGGTGTCTGCTGCCTGACAACTCCAGGAGAAATGCCAGGAGTAGAATAGAGGTCTGTACACAACATTTGTAGATTTGACCAAGGCCTTTGACATTGCTAGTTGTGAGGGCTTATGGAAAATTATGTCAAAATTTGGTTGCTCAGAGAAGTTCATCAGTATTGTACGTCTACTTCATGATGGCATGTTTGCCCACATTCTGGACAGTGGACAATGCTCTCATGCCTTCCCAGTCACCAATGGAATGAAACAGGGCTGTGTGTTTGCTCCCATACTTTTTATCATGATGTTTTCAGCCATATTGTCAAATGCTTTCAATGAGGATGAATATGGCATCAAGGTTAACTATGTGACTGATGGTAAGGTCTTCAATTTGAAAAGGCTGCAAGCCAAGACCAAAGTGGAGAGAGTGTTCATGCATGATTTTCTGTTTGCAGATGATTGTACACTCAATGCAGCCTCTGAAGTTGAGATGCAACAAAGTATGGATCAATTGTCTGCTGCCTATGCTAATTTTGGCCTAATAATTAACACAAAGAAAACATGCATGCTCTCTCAGCCACCACCACACCATACTTACATGGAACCATCAGTTACAACAAATGGAGAAGTTTTGAAGGCTGTGGATAAGGTCACTTACCTTGGTGGTGTGCTTTTCAGAGATATACACATTGAAAATGAAGTTGATGCATGCATTGCCAGAGCGAGCTTAGTGTTTGAGAGGTTCTGAAGAAAGGTTTGGGAGAGAAGAGGTATTAGACTGACTACCAAGCTGAATATCTACAGAGCCATTGTGCTGACCTCATTGTGTATGCCTACGAAAAGTGGACAGTCTGCCAGCACCATGCCAGGAAACTGAATCACTTTCATTTGAACAGTCTCAGAAAGATTCTGAAGATCACCTGGCAGTATATGGTACCAGGCATTGAGGTCCTTGATTGAACTAAACTGCCAAACATTCAAACTATGCTTCAGAAACTGCAACTGCGATGGCCTGGCCACATTGTTTGAATGCAAAATGTACACTTGCCAAAAAGACCATTTTATGTTGAACTTGCAAGGGGCAGGCAATTACATGGTGATCAGAAGAAGCAATGCAAAGACACTCTCAAGAACTTTGCATTTAATTGTGCAACATAGGAGACATTGCCACAGGACCAATCAGCATGGTGTGACCCCATTAGCAAAGGTGCTGTGCTCTATGAGCAAAGCAGAGTTGAAACAACACAAAGGAAACACGGGATGCACAAATTTAGAGTAACCACCCTAAATGTTCACATAGGCAATCTGTGCTCAATCTGTCGTAGAGCCTTCTGAGCTCATATTGGTCTGATCAGCCAGTCACACACACTGAAACTTGACTTTATCATGGTGATGTCATTTTGGTCCTGTTCAAGAAAAGACAACAGCCAACCAGCCATATTGACTTTCCATTCTACCAAGAATTTTATAGCGCTAGGAAGTGGTTTTTGGCCTGTGGATATTTAACAATAAAACCAAACTAAGCATTCAGTATTAATCAGAATACAGCAGTTGTATTCTGTGTTTAAGAAGAAAAAGAAACCAGCAACATTGCTCCTACCCCAGTCACATCCCTAAAGAGTAGACTCTTTTTTTATCCATCATTGACTAAACTAAGTCCTAGTTTTTCTGGGATATGTTTCTCTTCTCTGAGTCTCTTTACCATGGAAGAGTTGTAATGAACTGTTTTCAGATGAAAGGTGTCCTTTGTGTCAGTCTATAAAAGAGGATAATTCCTCCTGTGTTTGCCCTCTATAACCTGCCTTCAAAGCAAGGATGTCCTGAGACATTTCTCTAGATTGTACCAAGAATTCCATCTGAATATAGCAGTTTCCACTTCAATAAACAGTATGTGAAATAAATCTGAGACAGCTACATTGAGAGGACCTGGGGGATATCTTGGGGGGAAATTCAGGAATGTAATTAAGGCAGAAGAGGAACAGGTAGATTTCAGAAGTGTTTAGAGATCATATGTGTCATACAGTAAAGAACTCAGAATGTAAAATAATAGATGATTAGAATCAAAAAGAAGGAAATGAAGAAAACAAGCATTTATTAAGTATTGAATTAATTCAATTCAGGAAGGCACCTGGATTGAATTTTTTGAATGTGTATTAAGAACCTATAAGATTGAGATTACTGACTTTGAAGGCTAGGACAGTCAAAAAGCTGAGATAAGATATAGCCTCTGCCCTCACTTCCATCTACTTATTAACCATATCCCCCTCACACATTCTAACTACAACCCTCAATTTCCTCATCATCATTCAACTCTGCCTTTGGAACCACTCTGAGTTTTGATAGGTAAGATCTTGCCCAGAAAATGATCTCTATATCAGTTTCCTGTCCTCTAAATTGAACATACAACTTTGTATTCTTTTGTATTGTCCTTTAAAGTATTATCTTTTCCAACCAGAAGGTATGCTCCTTAAAGGAAGGGGGTTTCTTGTTTCTTTGTATTTGAATCTTCAGCATTTTGTAAACTTAGTGATTAATAAATACTCTTTCCTTCCTTCCTTCTACTTAGAGACTTGAGTGAAGATACACAAAGATCTAAAGACAAAGGAAGGTAAAAAGAAGGTAAGCTATTTTGTTTTTCAATTTGGAGAGGATTAGGAAAGATTTCATTGAAGGAGATATCATTTGAATTGTGTTCTAAAGAATGGGCGGAAATTAAACCAGCAAGGAGAAATTCAGGATATTGTGGGCAGCAGACATTGTAAGTATAAAGAACAGTGTACGATCCCTGTTGATGGCAATCTACAAGACAAGTGATCTGTAGTGTAGAGCACCTGAAAGAATGATGTATGAGAGAAGGCTGGAAAAATTGGGTGGTCAGATTGGATACTAATTAGGTGGTAAAAAAATGTATGCAAGGTTAATTTCAATTATAGATAATTGGGAGCTATCTCATGACTCGGAGCAGAGGAGCGATACGACAAGGTCTATATATTACAGAATTTGTTTGACAATATATGGATTAGGGGATGGGAGAAAAGGAGTGAGAACAGAGAGAACTTGTCACATGTATGTTATGGTTGTTGTTGTATTTGTCCTTTGTTCTTGAAGAGAACCATGATATTAAGATGGTGACATGACTTGCATTTGACTTTGATTTGAGCTGAGGGAAGGCTGTGTAAGATCACCAGCCTCACTTTTTCCTCCAGAGATATTTGGGTACAGTGGCCTAATATTCATCAGGAAGATTGAAGATGGATCAGGATGAAATGTACAACCTTGGTCATTTTAGATTAAGGTCTTATCAGTTTCTCCCTTTGAGTGAGATATACTTTTTCAATGAATAGGCCTCTTCAAGTAGTTACTCATGGGATGGCCCCTTTTAATAAATAAAAAAAAATTACAAAAAATCAAATCAGGGTTCCTAGATAAAAAAGAACCAGTTCCTATTTAGTATTTACATTGACTCTGTGCTAGGTGGGCATGGACCTATTGTTAAATCTATGAGCTCCACAGTGAATTGGGCTTAAGGCTTGGTTTTTGAGCAAGAAATCTAGCCAGTAAACCCCAAATAAAAAAGGCAGTTTTTTTGCCATGGAAATGTACCTTTCACTGCATAGGGTGTTCCAGGCAAGGACAGAGAGGAGAGGAGAGGGGAGGGGGAGGGGAGAGAGGAGAGAAAATGAGGAATTGCTGCTACTTAATCACAGGTTGTGTTTGTTTTGTCCTTCTTCTTAAAGAGGACCATGACATCAAGATGATGACATGACTAGCACTTGACTTTGATATGTTAGCACAGGGGTGAGTGATTAGCAGATAGATTACAATGGCAAAAGTGAGAAATGAGATGAGGAAACAGATGAGAGAGATGCCACAGAATCAACTTAGCAACTTGGGAGCTGGAACTAAGATGGTGGAGTTAGGCAGGGACTTGGCCTGTGCTCTAACTCAAACCTGCAGAATACCTTTAACTAATGACTAAACAAATTATACAGCATTAGAAATCACAAAAGATAGAGTGAAACAATTTTCCAGCCCAAGACACAGAAGGTTAGCAAGAAAGATCTGTTGCACCAGGGTGAGAGAGGAACACAGCCCAGCATAGGCTGCACTAGTAGAGCTCTGGTCACAACAAACTCAGAGCCGACTTAGGGAGACTGAATCAGTAGAAGCACTGAGGGTTTCTAGACCTCTCTCAGTCCATAGACACCAGACAATTAAAAGGCCAGGAGGAAAGATCATGATACTCTGATCCAGGTCACAGTAGTCACAGTAATGAGTGATACCCCCGGGTGAGGAAGAACACAAGCGCATCACAGCTTGTAGACAGAGTGGAGCAGTGACCTTCCCCACAGTTCCAGTGCGGAAAAAGAGTGCTTGTGGTCACTCACAGACCACAGCACAGGGCAAGAAAGTAGTAAATGTGCCTCTGCTCATCATACCACTTTAGAAGAATTGAAAGCTTAGAGGCACAAAACCATTGAAGCTTGGACAGTGTACCATCCACCCTAGATGCAGAGTCCTACTTTAACAAAGAATTGAAAGTCAAGTAAAATGCTAAGAATATGAGCAAAGAATAGAAAAAAAATTCTGACCACGGAAAGTTACTAGGATGACAAAAAGATCAAAATACACAATCAGAAGACGACAAAGTCAAAGCTCCTACATTAAAAGCCTCCAAGAAAAATATGAAGTGGTATCAGGTCATCCAAGAGCTCAAAATGGATTTTAAAAACCAAGTAAGAGAGGTAGAAGAAAAATTGGAAAGAGAAATGAAAGTGATATGAGAAAATTATGAAAATGAGTCAACAGCTTGATAAAAGTGACAAAAAAATACTGAAGAAAATAATACCTTCATGGTCTAAATCACTATTGATCACAGAGATGCAAATCAAAACAACTCTGAGGTACCACATCACACCTATCAGATTGGCCAACATGACAAAACACAAAGATGATAAATGTTGGAGAGGATGTGGGAGAGTTGGAACACTAATTCATTGCTGGTGGAGCTGTGAGCTGATTCAACCATTCTGGAGAGCAATTTGGAACTATGCCCAAAGGGCTACAAAAACATGCATACCTTTTGACCCAGAAATATTGCTTCTAGGACTATATCCCCAAGAGATTATAAAAATGGGAAAGGGTCCCACATGTACAAAAATATTTATAGCAGCTCTTTTTGTGGTAGCCAAAAATTGAAAATCAAGAGAATGCCATCAATTTCGGAATGGCTGAATTGTTGTGGTATATAAAAGTAATGAAATACAGTTGTGCTATAAGAAAGGATGAAAAGATGAACAGGAAGACTTATATGAATTGATGCTGAGTGAAAGGAGCAGAACCAAGAGAACTTTGTACATAGCAACAACCATAGTATGTGAGGAATTTTTCTAGTTGACTTAATCCTTCAAGGCAATGCAAGGGCCTAAAAAATTCCCAATGAACTCTTGAGGCAAAACGCCTTCCACATCCCGACAAAGAACCATGGAGTTGGATCTCAGAACGAAGCAGACCATTTTCTCTTGTGTTGTGTTGTGTTTTGTTTTATGGTTTCTCTCATTTTAATTCTTCTATGTAACATGACTAAGGTGAAAATGTATTTAATAGGATTGTAGGTGTGGAACTTATGTAAGATTGCATGCCATCTTGGGAAAGGAGTGGGGAGGGAGGGGGTGAAGACGAGAAAGGAGGGGAAATAATCTACGATGTATGGAAATGATTGTAGAAAACTGAAAACAAATAAAACAATTTAAAAAATAAAATAAATTAAATGCACACCAAAAATCATAATAATACCTTAAAAACAGACTTGGTCAAATGATAAAAGAGGTACAAAAAGTCAATGAGGATATGAATGCCTTCAAAAGCAGAACTGGCCAAATGGAAAAAGAGTCACAAACATTCACTGAAGAAAAAGAAGTCCTTAAAAAGTAGAAATGGTCAAATGAAAAAGAAGGTTCAAAAGTTCACTGAAGAAAATAATCCCTTCAAAATTAGAATTGAGCAAATAAGAAAAATGATCTATATGTACAAAACCATTTATAACAGCTCTTTTCTGAAGGCAAAGAATTGGAAATTGGGGCAGCTAGGTGGCACAGTGAGTTGAACACCAGTATTTAAGTCAAGTGAACCTGAGTTGATATCCGACCTCATACACTTGACAGACTTACCAGGTGTGTGACCTTGGGAAAGTTACTTAACCCTAATTGCATTGCCTTCCCCCCAACTAAAAAAAGTAAAAAAAAAATAAAAGAACTGAAAATTGAGGGGATGCCCATCAACTGGGAAAAGGCTCAATAACTTGTGGCATGAGGATTTTTGTCTAGTTTTCTTTTACAACATGACTAAAAATGTTTTGCTACTTATATATAAACTATATTGAACTGTTTACCTTTTAAATGGGGGTGGGGAAGGGAGAAAATTTGGAATTCAAAGTTTAAAAATGAATGTTTAAAATTGTTTTTACACGTAACTGGCGAAAATAAAATACTTAACAAAAATAAAATAGGGTAAAAAAGAAGAAAAAAGAGAATTTGGTAGAAGTGAGGGGCAGAGCAGATTCAAAGGTAACACCAAAGCTTCCAAAGTGAGAGACTGAATGAATACTGACACTAATGAACAAAATTTTGAAATTAGAAAGATAACCAGGCTTAGTGGGAGATACAAGCTTAGTTTTGAACATAATAAGCTAGAAATATCAGTAAAGATTTCAAAACAGAAATTCTTACAACTTGTAGCCTTTACAATCAAGAAAATTGAATTTTACAGCAGGATGAGGTAGGACATAGAGTCCAGAATGTCCAGGAAGAAGAATCTTAGAAAATAGAATAGTAAAATATAGAACTTAAAATTTTAGAGAGAGTAAAACTCTTAAGAGATATTCTAGTCAAACTATTTTAAAGAAAGGAGAAAATTGAGGGCCATAAAAAAATGACTTGTCCAATGACACATGGAGAGCATGCTATTTGTGGACCAAGACCTTCTGACTACTACAAAGAAGAAATAATAGGGTCCAATTCTGAGGGTTTGAAGAGTTAGCAAGAAGCAAAAGAGGACATGATTAAACCTTGATAATAAGAAAAGGTCCATTTTCTCTCTTCCCTACTTGTTAATACTTATTTGTTGCATTTAACCCTATATTAGCTTACCTGAACCCAGAAGAGACTGAATCATTTATATATGCAGAGTTAGTCTATGTAGAAAACAGAAAGAAAGACTAATAGATACAGATCAGAGTTTGGTGGTTATTCTCAAAAGAGAATTTTTTTTGATAGATCATATGCACTATGCAGGCACAAATTCACATAGGGGTTCTTTATTGGGTTAAAGTTTGAGTGATAACCTCAGATTGCTTCTTAATTCAAACTTCTGCGACTTAATGAAGGTATGTAGGGCTCTACCTAGAGCAAAATAGTGTTGATGGAAGAACACAAGGAGAAGGCACTGGAAAAACAAGGTGTGGGAGAAAGAGCCTAGAGACTGATGCTAAGAAAACCAAGGTTGCCATCCTCACTGGAATCATTAATTTTCTGTGTAACCTTGGGAAAGTCATCTCTGCTTTTCTGTGTTTTAGTTTCATTTCTAGAATTAAAGGATTCAATTTAATTTTTAATTAAAGCATTAAAATCTCTGGAGTCTCTTCCACATCCAACAGTTTATGTTCAAACATTCTATGTTTTAATGTTCCTTTCAGCTCTTA
>CM053773.1:168284407-168403052 GCA_028658325.1 Potorous gilbertii
CATATATATTTATTTATTCATTCATTCATTCATTTATTTATTTATTTATAAAATGTTGGAACCAGAAGGAAACCTCAATCCATATACAACAGATTAACACTAGTGGTAGCTTTGGTAATCACCTCCAAAGATTATTATGCCCTCCCTTCTCCTCACCCTGGCAATTTTAAAGATTCCCAACCTGAAGCCCAAAGAAATGATGACTTTCTCAAGATCACACAGCAAATGAGTGACAGAGACAGAAGTGGAATCCAGATGCTCTGATTCCCTGCCCAACATTTTTCCCCTAGCAACACACACTTCCATTATAACACACGTCTACTAACAAAGTTCACAACCTAAAAATTATGCTTGACTTTTTAGCTTCATTCTCCCTCACCAACCTACATCCCCATATATACACATGTACCTCCCTCATATAAGACGTCCAGTATTGTCAGTTTCATCTCCACAATACTTCTAGTATGTGTCCCCTTTTCTCCACTCACTGGCTCAGTAGCACAGTAGAAAGAGTTCTAGGTCTAGATTCAGGAAGACCAGAGTTCAAGTCCAGCCCCTGTCTTGTACTAACTGTGTGACCCTGTGGCACGTGATATAATTACTTTTTGGCCTCAGTTTTCTCATCTGTAAAACGGAGATAATGAATAATATAATAATAGGTGTAAAGCTCAAATGGCTTAATTGTAAAGCTTTTAGCACAGCGCCTGCCGCAACGAACCACATGAATGTTACTATTTATTGTTATTTATTGTGATTCCTCATCTCTTTTCTGGTCTACTGAAATAGCCTCATAAGTGATATCTTGTCATCCAATCTCCCCATTCATGGTCCACAAAGCTGTTAAACGGATAGAATAAAATCAACATAGGGCTGTTCAAGAATCTTCAGCGGTGCAACACAGGTAATATGGAAATGTTTTGCATGACTACACATGTTAATCTAGATCAAATTGCTTGCCTTCTCAAGGAGGAAGCCGGGGAGAGAGGGAGAGAATATGAAACTTAATTTTTTTTTAAATGTTAAAATTATTTGTTCACATATAATTGAGAAAAAATAAAATAAAAATTAAATGTAAAAATCTACATAAATCGCTTCTTAAACATTAAAATTCTATATAAATATTGGCTATCTGAAAGTAAAAAAAGAATCTTTAAGGTTTCCTCTTGCCTCTGGGCTTAGCAATTAAAGCCTACTTTTCCAGGCTGATTAAGGGAATCTGTATTTATGCAGAATCTATTATGTGCCAGGTACTGTGCTAAGTGTTTTACAAACATTATCATATTTGATCTCATCACAACAGCCCTGTAAGGTAAGCATTATGCCAATTTAAAGTTGAGGAAATTGAAGCAAACAGAGGTTAAGTGACTTGCCCAGAGTCCCACAGCTAATATGTGTCTCAGGATAGATTTGAACTCAGGTCTTCCTGACTCCAGGTCCAGGGTTCTACCCACTGTGTTTCCTATCTGCCTTTAAACTAGCTATGCTTCAGTCAAACATACTTGTTTTTCTCTTATTTAATGTTCTCGTTCCCCTCTTTTTACATGGGTTAATCGTCCCAGGCCTAGAACTTTCCCTCTTCTCACCACTGGCTCTTACAATTCCTCCCATCATTTAAGTACAAGCTTATGTGTCATTTCCTTCAAGATGACTTTCCTGATTCCTCCAGCTGTTATACCTCTCCCCCCACCCAAATCATTCTGTATTTATTTCATATTTATTTATTTGTAAAGCTATTCCCTTCCTGAATATAAGCCCTTTGAAGGAAGCGCCTATTTCATTTTTGCTTACCCACCATAGTGCATGACCTACAGTAGGTACTTAAAAATGCTTGTGGAATAAGTGAATTTTAAGTCACAGAATCTCGTTATAATCCCACCTTAGTCACTAACTGCCTGTGTGACCACGACCAAGTCATTTATTCTGTCTCTCATCTTTAAAAAATGGTACCAAATGATTTATAGAACTCTAAATCTATGTAAGATTATTACTTTGGCCAAAAAACCTTGAGTATGCTTCATGCATCACTGGAAATATTATAGTCAAAGGATCTGATCTAGAGAGGCCAGCTCTGCTTACTGGCAAATCCCTTGTTGCCGCTGCAGTTTCCCAGCTAAAATAGCCCCTTGCAGTCTCTCTGCCTAACTCCCAAACATGCCATGTGTAAGCCTTCTGAGAATGAACATTGTGCCAGTGCCTAATACCAAGAACCATAATTCTAAAACATCACCAGGAGAGACAGAAAATGTTATGCAAAGAGCCCTGTTTATCTGACTCACGTTTTTCTTGGCCATCTGTCTAAGCCATATGCATCTGAAATGAGAGCTAAGTATAGCCCTCTTGTAACTAATCAAATATTTGTAATTGTCACAACCTTCTTTCATTTCCCTGCTTTGTTTGAAGCAGCCCAGCTCCTTTCTTTGTCCCACAGAGCCCTTTGTGACCTGATGTAAGACTGAAGAGGATGGAGGGCTGAGGATTACCAGAAAGGGTGATCTTGGAATAGACACTATGAGTATCTGGTAACAGCCTATAATGTCTCCTGCTGACATAGAAGAGGACAGAATCCTGATGGAATAGGACATGGATTCTGGTCTTTACCTCTTCTTAAAGGCCCACCTCAGTTTAGCCTTGTCTAATCAGCCTGCCCCACAATGAATTCTCTCTAGTTGGGTTCTGGTTGGGTCCTATCGTGAAAGGTCTGGGTCCTTAGGGATTCCCAGCATCAGGGAACATAGAGAAGGTACTCCAATAGAGAAGAGCTGATATCTTAAAGGGCAAGGAGAAGATGAAAAAGATCAGCCTTCATTTCTTGAATCTTTGCCAACGATCAACTTTTCTGAGTAGCCAGGCAAGGGATGGGTCAGGTTACATTGCCAGGTTGCGTTATGGACTGAGGGTCCTTTAAAATAAGATATTGTTGGACAAAGCATTTTATCACAGAATTTACTCCACTGATAATTGAATGGGTAAAGAACATTGAATCTGGGAACTGAAAGCAGAATTTGGTTGACTTCTTGTGTGACCTTGGAAAAATCATTTCACATCTTCAGAATTATTCCTCATCAGTGAAAGAAAGAAGGTTAGACGATATGATTTTTCTTGTTCTTATATCTCTATAAGGCATTACTTTTCCTCTGATGACCCCTTTTCACCTGAGAAATTTTTACATGTCCCTGGGTATACAAGTATATAAAATAGATGTACATATCAAATATTTACTGATGATAAATAATAAAGAAATTTATTTTATAATAATTTTTATATACATATAATTTTACCATTTATTAATGATGAAAGCAAATTTGCATACTAATGAGATGGAAGTTTTTGTTTAGTTTTACACAAAGAATTAAATCTTGGTGGAATATTTGGTACTGCAGGACATTGAACATCTTCAGCATTTTTCAGAGCTGATCAATAGTTTGATTTTATAACCATTCATGCTGTGTTCAGAAACAAGGCTGCGGTGAAGTCACAAGATGCAACGTGGGCAAATGCTACCAGAAATACAATGGATTATTACGTGTTTGATTTTGAATTAATATTTGGACATTGCATGATCAGAGACCTTTTACTGTTGCCAATTTTTTTGCAACCCCAACATGAGGTTAGGTGACCCCATATAAGGCTGTGACCCACAGTTTAAGAAGCACATCTAAGGCATGAGATAATTTTGGACTTTAAATATATAACTAGCATGGACCTTATTTAATTTAATCCCTTACTTTACAAATGCAGTATCTAGCCCCTCAAAGAGGTTAAGGGCCCTTGTACATGGTCATGTCATGAGTTAAGAGCCAGAGCTGGGATTTCAGCCCAGGTCCCCGACTCCAAGTTCATTACCCTATCTCGCTGATCCCATGGTCAATGAACGGTTTTGTCCACTACCTCAGAGTCAATTATATTATACTAAAATTAAATGACTTTGCTCTTGCTCCCATTGTTTTGCATTTTCATTTGGTTGTGGTAGCAATGAACAATTACTGCATATGTGATAGGTTTAATCTGTCCTTAAAAAAGTTACTTGTGACAACGCTAAACAGCACAACAAGGCAGCATTCTATATCCTTGTTAGCCTATTATGATATAGCTTTGTCTACCCCTTTGATCTCTAAGGTGATAATGTATCCAGCAAGTTTTCAAGAAAGAATGACAGAAAGTGAGGGACTTTGGGGCGGGAGTGCACATCTATATATGCCATCCTGATACTTGGCTCTAGGCTCTAGGTGGTACAGAACCTAGAATACTACAGGTCTTTCCACAAATATTGCTGTGTAGCCAAACCTTCCCCAAGACATGTACTTGCCTACCAATAAATTATTTATCCCTCTTATTGGTGTGTTACCTGAAAATATGATCATCATGTCCCCCATGCCCTTATCTAAGCCATGTGGAATAGTACCAACTCAACCAACCTCCTGGAGTCCAAGGTGATGTCTACACATTAATAACAACTCTTTGAATCCAATTATCTAACCACTTCAAAATCCATCTAATGGTATTTTTGTTTAGTCTAAATGAAACTTTTCTACAGAAATAAGGTTAAAAAATGCTCTGCTAAAGCTTTGCCAAATTATGTCTAAGGTATTCCCCTAGGCTACCATTCTGTAATGGTCCCCCCACTCCACCATCAGAAAGAAAGATTATTCTGGCATGACTCATTCATAAGGAAACCATTCTGACCCTTTACAATCATTGATTTCATTCATAGATGTGACCAGAACAACACCCTTAGTGTGGAAAGGAAGGGATTTGGCAAGTAGCTATGTTTGAGGAATTGTCATGACTGATAGATACCTCTAAGTAAATGCCTGTATGTCATGATGGAATCATAGGTGATTAATAATTACCTGTCCTAGTGCTTTGACTATTGACATGCTAATTGCACAGCTAGAAAATTGCAGTGTCTAAACCTTTGTCCCAAAATAAAATAAATCTACCGATTTCGTCTTCTATTCCTCCTCCTCCTCATTTCAGTATTACTACAATCATCCCCATTGGCACCACCACCACCACACTACTTCTAACACTTACATGTGCAAAGGAAAAATCAAGAAAACCATAGACCTACTGTTCAGGGCAGTTGGCTGATGATACATAACGATGATCTACTGAGAATGATAAATGAGATTAGGAAATAGGGAATTGAAACCCAAGAGAAATTAGAAGATGTTTAGAGAATTCTCAAACTTTCTTCAGTGAGTTCCAATCATCAATCCAGGATGAATTAAATCTCATGGTGTTAAATGAGAACTAGTAGGTTTGATTGATAAGCCACTACCATTGCCTTTTTAAGTAATATCATATAATGGAGAGTATTGGAGAATTAGAGACACAAATATCCTGATTTTTTAAGAGTGGGAGATGGATCATTCCAACCCTAGGCCAACGACTGACTTTTATTGCTGAAATTCTAGAGGACTGCATTAGCAGATGATTTGTGAGCATTTAGAAGAAGAAACTATAATCACTAAGAATCAATGTGAATTCATTAAGAACTCACAGTAGTTTAGATTCATTTCCTTTAAGGAAAAGGTGACAAAATTGACAGGTCATGGGAATGTTGTAAAAAAATATCCCATGATTTCAGAAAGGAATTTAATAGTCTCTAATAACTAATAACTGAGATCAAATACTAGTTCTGAAATTTATTTACTGTGTGACCATGGGAAAGTTTCTTAAGCCCTCTCCTCAAAGGAGATAATTCGTCTATAAAATGAGGACTATCTTCCTTGTATATATCACAAGGGTTTTGTGAAGACAGCACTTTTTAAACCAATGAAGCACTACAGATATATGAGTTATTTTTAATTTCCCTGAGAGTTGAATGCAGAGATTTGGAAGAAATAATAGTTTAACTAGACAGATTTGAAATTGGGTGACTAGATCCATGGAATTCAAACTAGGGATGAGAGATGTGGTAATTTTTATTGAAGTAGAACAGGGCTGTATTATATTAGATATTTTAATCAAAGATATACATGAATGACTAGATGGAATTCTGATTCAATGGATGAATGATGTAAAAATAAAAATCAATGCTTTGGAGGCAACTGAAGATATGTCTCACTCTGATCCTATCTCTGTATCATTTCTCAATCTAAGAGGTGAGAATTATGCTTCACCATTATTTTCCTAAGATTATGATTGATAATTACTTGGCTCAGGCTTCTAAAATATTTCAAAGTTGTTTTTCTTAATTGTGATCCTTTTGTACATGATTATGGTTCTGCTCACTTAATTCTGCATCAGTTCAAACAAGTTTTCGCAAGTTTTTCTGAGTCAAATACATTTATATTTTCTTAAGGTCCAATGATATAACACCACATTGATATAATGTAATTTGTCAGCAATTCACCTATTGATAGACACTACAACAAAAGGTGCTGCTATAAATAGTTTGCTAAAGTAGATTTTTCCCTCTTTCTTTGAACCCTTCTGGTTCAGTTTTGGTATAGATGGATATGGTTTTATTACATTTAGGTTATTTTCAAAATTGTATTTCAGAAGAATTGGATCATTTCACTCCTCTACCAACATTCCATTGAATGTACTTTTCATGTATTATTTTAAATTGTGACTCTTTAGATATATATTGTATCTCCCAACAGACTATAAGCTTTAGAGTTCAAAGACTATCATATATCCAAATCCATTTAAATCAAGTCAGTTAAAAGGAAAATAACAAATGTTGAATTTTTTTCTAATCAAATATTATGGCTTCATAATGCCTTGAGGAATATTCTTGGAATGCAAGGCTTTAATATGGTTGTATTTACCAGTTCTACCACCCAGTGTGCTTTTCCTTATATATCTCATCTTCCATTTTGGACCTCTGCACTTGCTGCCACTCCATTCCTGGGATGCTCCTCCATCCTCACTATTTGGAATCTTTGGTTTCTTCAAATCTCAGCTAAAACACATTGTTCTATAAGAGGTCCCTTCTCTCCTCCCCAGTTCTAATGCCTTTCCCTCTAATGTAACTCTTACATCTGATATATATTGATTTTGTACATTCCTGCATGTACATTCTTGTGTAAAATTCCTTAAAGGGAAGAGACTTGTATGTGTATCACCCAGACAAAACACATTGCCTATTACATAGGAAGTGCTTTATAAAGGCTTATTAATTTATTAATATCTAAAATAACTAACTTCTCCAGTATTTAGTGTAACTAACACCAGTGCACATTATTTTGAAAGATTGATTTAGTCATGTGTCATTTGATTCTCTTTGTTCCCTCCTAATTTCTGACCACAGATTATCCTTTTCAAAATATATCTATCTCCTCTCTCTGGGAGGTGGTTTATGTTTTCACTTTTTCCTTGTCACTGCCTCCTTCTCTTCTAAGTAGATTTAATAAATCACACGTTGTCTTTGTTAAATCATTTGCTTGCTCTTAGTGTAAGGACAAAATCATGATCCTTGGACCATATGGTCTTTTTCTCTGCTACTTTATGGAATATCAGATGGAAAGTTATTAATACCGTAACAACAGATCAAAACCTACAGTTTGGAAAATCCTTACCATTCATATAGAAGTTTTGTTCTCTAAAAATTTAAATTCTATGCATCTTCAGCCAACTCTTGAGTTCTTCCACTCCCCTTTCTAAACATGGATTAAGTCTAAATATAAGCCTTCATGACTGATGTTAGTTTTCTATTTATATTAAGTAAAAATCATGATATAGGAAACACTTGCTGTTGTTGTTGTGCTCATCTTTTGTTGCCAAAGAAGACCACACCATTAGAGAAGTGATGACAGGACTTGCATTTGACTTTGTTTTGAGTGAGGGAGGGCTGTGCAAGTCACCAGCCTCACTTTTCCTCCAGAGCCATATGAATCCAGTGATCAGATATTCATCAGGATGAGTGGAGATGACCCAGGTTGCAATGGGACACCTTGGCCCCTTTAGGCCAAGGTCTATTCAGGAACTCACTAAGGGTGAGATAAGGCCCATTCTGTGAATAAGCCTCTTTAAGAAATAGCCAGGGGATGGCCCCTTTAATGAGGCATAGAAAAAGAAAAACAGCATGAGGCTGGGAGGGAAACAGCAACAGTTAGTATTGATAATCACTCTGAAGTCAGGAGGGTCCAGAAGATAGCTCTTAGCTGGGTAGGATGGGATGGGAAGGGAAGGGAAGGGAAAAATAAAGAAATCTAGTCAGTAAAACCCATTAACTGGGCATCTTCTGCTCATCCAAATTTATATTGTATACATATATACCCTCACACACATATAGCATTTTATTTTTAACTTGTATTGTTTATTAAGTCATGCCCTTGTATTTTTAAAAATGATTTCATTTTGTGTATTGGTCAGCATGGATGTCATCCATTATAAAATTCCCAGAGGACAGGGACTCTATTTAATATGCATGGGGCACATTAAGATCCAGAGACACAGTCCTGTGGGAAAGCATCATAGATATCTGAGTGCAGTAAGTTAGGCAGTCCCAGAATCCTTTGGGCCCCGAAGCTAAAACCCCTAAATCAGTTTATAACCAACCCACTATGAACCTTTTATTGTGTGGAAACACTTAGATAAAGTTAACTGGAAAGAGTACACCAGCGCCTGTTACTGGAAAAGTACAGAGAGAGGGAATGAACTAAAGAGTGGGCCATTTGAACATTCCTTTAATACTTGATGAAGTGATTATAACCGGACAGTTGGAATCTGAGTTCTTTGTTTTAAAATGGCCTCACAGATAAGATGACCAGTTCTAATGCCTCCCTTCTATGTTGTAGATCAACTTTCCTTTCTCATTGTCTCTTTGTTCATTGACACTATATCACCATTCTTTCTGTAGCTCAGTTCATTAAGTCCTATGACTTAATGACAGAGGAGAGCCAATTCCCTCACGGTCACTACCACTGCTACTCAGCTCAGGAAGACTCAGCTTCCTCATACTAACCTGTTCATTTATAGAATGTCTATCTGTTTTTAGAACTCATGGAGCATGACTGAATTCTGTCTTCTGGCTCAAAGATTGTGATAGTTCAAACTGGGAAAGAATGTCCTCTGAACTCAAAATCTCTTAAGGCCAGTTGGGTCCTAATTCCCTGCTATATGAGTATAACATTCCAAATACAATAGATTCAATGATTTTTAAGTGAATTTTGAATGACTTTAGGTCTTCAGAGTGATCCCACTGAAATTTTCAAATATAGACAGGGAAGAGAATCTGGCATACTTCTGTGAAGTAGTACATGGTGGTTCTATTTCTATGCAGATGACAATTAACTGGAGGATATGAAAAAACAGACTTTGGCTATGAAAACCTGCCAGTGTTTGACTGGTCAAAGTCATTCTGGAGAAGCAGGGTTAAATGTAATGCAAAAAGAGCGGAAAGTGATGGAGCTCTAGAAAAAAAAGCTAGCAGAGAAGTAATCATCTTTGGATATCTCGGTTCCATTTCTTGTACTAAAGTTCTATGTGGCTCTGTTAGGTACTCTTATCAGTCGGAGAAGTCACCCAGCCAGGCATTGATTCTCATATGTCTTCTCTGAGCACAGGAAGCAGAAAGTTCTGTGCCTTTTCTGAATGAGGCAACAATGCAGAAACCAGATTCACTCAGACAAGAAGGGAAGTGGCTGGTGCTAAGATGAGAGCTCTTGGGCTCAGCTCTATGCATGAGCTAAAGCTTTCAATCAAGAAGGTGCCTACTTTCCAAAGTTTTTTTTTTTGTTTTTGTTCTTGTTTTTGTAAGGAGTAAAAGCCAAGTCAGTGCCTGAGGCTCTCTTATTCACACTTTTGGTTCAAGTACTAAAAACCACTATTAGAATGTCAATGATATGTCAGAAGTTTAAAGTGTTCAACTATTATCCATCTTAATATCTTAGCATGAATTAATATATCTCATCCATAATCATTTTAGCATGAATTTCTATGTACCATTACCTAACGGGATTCTAAAGGTACGCTGTAGAGGACAGGCAAGTTTGGTTGCCAGGTACAAGGAGGAATGAGAACACAGGAGACTTAAGAAATGGAGCATAGAAGCTAAAATGTCATGAGGTTAATTGGAAACAATGCTTAGGAGCAACAGACTGACAAAAGACACACTTCCTCCCTGGAAATTATACTGAACGCTTGCCTTGTCTCTGCGGCTCACCACTTAAGTGACTTTGGGCAAGTCACAAAAACTATCCGGGCTTCAGTTCAACTGTAAAGTGAGGAGATCGGACTAGATGTTTTTAATTTTCCTTCTGGCACTGTATCTATAATCCTGTGACCCTTCTTCAATTAGTTTTCTATCAAAAAATACAACCGATGGGAAGGGAATAAGCATTTATACATACGTATATACATATATATATATATATGCATGTATATATATATACATATATATATAAACCCAATTGATTCTCACCACAATCCTGGGAGGTAAGCATTAACATTTTTATGACCAAAAATAAAATTCAACATAATAACAACAGAGGAACAAGTGAAAAAAAACCCAAAAACTTCCTTGTTGAGTCTTGGAGAAATTAACAGAATAGTCTTTGCTCTCAGGGACTTCATATTCTAATTGGGGAAGATACTACATAAAAGAAAATTCAGCTGCAGGACAGATATAAAATTTCAGGATCCTTAAAGATGCAGTGGTTATATACATAGATGACAAGGTCAAGGAGTCCTTTGGTTATGTTGCCAGGTCAGATGACTGCGCAGGAGTGGCAGAGCCCAGAGGTGGGACAGATAGCAAAGGTTGGAAAACCTAAAGAGTCAATGACAGGTCATATGGTAATGCTTAGTTGTCTTACATATCAGTGGAAAGAGCAGAGTTGGCGACTCCCATCTTATTCAAGTCATGTGGGTATTGCATGTCTGGTGGAAGAGGGTGAGATCTGGGTGGTCTCCGTTTGGAAAAGAGGTAATGAGATGAGAAAGAAAGGGGTGCTCCAATGATGCTGCATCTTCCTCTCACTCAGCTATTTTGGAAGGAGGTGCTGATGACGATGCTAACACAGTTTCTATTTAATAATATCTCACATTTTTATTGGGCTTTAGGGTTAAAAGTACTGTCATCACAACATCTCCCATGTAATTATTTCCCCTATATCAGACAGTATAATTGGGATTATATCTATTTAACAACTAAGGAAACTGAGATTACTGGGGTGAAGAGACCTTAAGCATAATATGAAATCCTTAAGTGGGAACCAGAACATGGTAGAAGGTAGAGGAGTTGGTGTGAGAATAAGTAGAGAAGAGAGGTGCAAACCTCCCCCTCTCTTTTTATTACGGAATGAGCAAGAATCTCCTCGGAAGCTGCACAAGAAAGGCCAACATAAGGAGGGAGAAACAGAGACAAAGACAGAGAAGGAGAGATGGGACAGTTCCCTTACTTCCTCTTGAAACCCATCTGGGCTTATACTCCACAGGAATACCAAAAGGGCTTTATTATTTTCCACAAATAATTACTCAAGGAAATACTCTAATCCATTGGTAAGATATTCTCTGGAAGCATGACAGAAAGATTATCCAAAATTTTCATAGGATCAGACGGCATAGGCAGGTTTCAATCTATACCAATGGAACTGAGATCACTTTTAATACATATATGTCATCTAATGTGTCACTTATTCCTCCTCACCCTCGTGATATCAGCAAACATGTAAACATGCTTTTTATGCTATGTCAAAGTCATTGAAGAAGTATGTTAAATTAAAAAAACTCACCAAATACCTCTTTAGCAGGTGCTAATAAAAGATTCCTTCTCCTCCTTCTACTGCCATTGATTGTGCTATGGAGAGTATATAGAGAGTACCATTGGAGAGCTATGGGTGGCCACTTATGATATACTTTTGAGTTGATTTCCGTGAATGTCACTAGCACCATGAATGGTAAACTGGAACTCCATGTATTTACTAAAAGACCCACCTACAATTCTGTTGCTCTCTTTTATTTTTTCCAATTTAGAAATAGAAGATCAATACTTTGAGTTTTAGAAAAGGTCCGGTGGGGGAGGAGTGTGCCCAAGAGAACTATGATCACAGAGACAACCAGTTGGAATAAGAGCAGAAAAGGAAATTGAGGTTTAGAGAGGTCAAGTGATTTTTCCCTGTGTTACTCAGTAAGTGCCATAAATGGGACTGAAACCCAGGTCATCCATGTCTAACACTTTGTCCACTATACCACATAGCCTCTTCAATCAATCAGTAAATCATTTATTAAGTCCCTTCTCTACATCAAGTCCTCTTTTAGATGCTAGAGATGTGAAGTTAAAAATACAAACATCAGAATCATCAGCTTACATTTTTATCATGAGACACAGCATACAAAACACACATCAAAAACAAGATAGATAAAAGGTAATTTTGTCAGGGCAGGCACTAATAGATGGGAATATTAGGAAAAGACTGATGTAGGAGATAGTATTTGACTTGGGATTTGTAGGAAACTGGGGATTCCAAGAGACAGAAGTGAGGAGGGAGTAGTACATTTTGTGTAAAGGAATGGAGATAGGAGATGGAATATCCTAAGTGTGAGGAATATCAGAAAGGCCATTTTGACTGGAGCAAGAGTATGTGAAGGGAACTGATAGGTCATAATCCTGAAGTTCCCTAGAGCTTACTAAAACTTATATAGGAAGGATTTTATATAGCAAACAGGAGTTTGTATTTGATTACAGAAACAATTAAAAGCTTCCCAAGCTTCCTAAGCAGGGAGGGACATGAACAGCCTTCTGTTTTATTAATATCACTTTCAAAGCTTTGTGAAGGATGGATAAGAGAGGAGAAAGATTTGAATTAAGGAGAAAAATTAGGAGGCTAGTATTATAGACCAAGTGAGATGTGATGATAGCCTAATCTAGAGTGGTAACTCTGTGAATGGACCTAAGGGAAGAGATGGGAGATATATGGTAAACAAACGAGATTCTAATTGAATGGCAGACATGAATGAGAAGTCGGGAAAATATCTTGAGGTGGATTGGCTTCAGAATCCCACAAATCATTCTAAACAGGCCAGTGATGCTTTTCAGAGAATCATATTTTTTTAAAGAAAGAATTCATGTTACTAAAGTTTTCCGTTAAATCTCATTGGGAATATTCATGATATTGTCTCTGAGAAAAGCCTCTAAGATCAGGTCTAAAATCAGTTCACCCTCCCTCCCCTCGCTGCATCAACAGTACAAAGCACTGGGTACACTCATCCAAGAAAACACAAAAGATGTACAGGGGGTTTTTCATCTCTCTTGCTCCCAATTCATTTTCTGCCTTAATATACCAGTCAACGGCTCTTGGCCATTCTAGGCAATAATTATTATTTTTTTTAGTAGGATTTGGCCAACAGAGCTGTAATACGTTAGGTGGAGGGTGGTTGCTGAAGATTGATGATTGCGTGGGGAGAGTTGTGCCTTCCAGTTAAAGATTATGAAGAACAATGAACCATACTTTAAAAAGCATCTTCTACCTGATGGTTCCAAGGAATCTACAAGCATTATATTTTCTTTTGTTTCCTCTTCTCTTTCTCATTCATCTCATTCTCATTCATCTACATCACTGTTGCTATACCTTACACTTATAGAGTTTTATACTTCAAAAGTGTATTTAACACATCTCAATTCCCATAATTCAACCAAATCCAATTTAATTCAAATTCACTGAAATCAATAAATACATACTAAAAACCAACACCATGAAATTTGAACCTTGAACTAGACCTATGAAGGAGAAAAACCCCCAGTAAATATGGTTTCATTTTACATATGAGCAAATTAAAATGAGTTGATTAGGATCACTTATGATTGGCAAGGTCATAATTTGAGCCCAAGTCTCCTAAACATCAGGGTCCTTCTCCTGAATGGTTAAGGTTAGAATAGTTACTCTGTCCTTCAACTGGAGTTCTATAACCCACCTACCCCACCCCACCAAAAATAATAAATGAGATTGTGTCTCAATCAGGCCATTTATTTTTTTTTCTCTTATTTTTGCAGAAACTTGGAAAATCTATGGCTTCCTGGATATAAAAATACAGGTGCCAGATTCGAGTACAAATTAAGGACTTGCTAATTCATACTAGTGGAAGTAAGCTTATATGAATCCATGGAATTTTTATAAGGATTTCAAAAATATGCAATGATTCAAAAAAGACTAATGGTCATTTCTAATAGTGTTCCTAATGGTCTTGCCTTAATGCCAAGATGACCATGACATGAAATTATCATACCAATCATTTGAATACAAGCCCTTCTTTCTTGCATGCTTGAAAATTATTTGTTAATTTCCCTGAATTTCCCTTGCCTATACTGTTATTACGGACATCCCACTGAGATGTCACCTTCAGTGAGTGCAAAATTAAATTGAGAATAGCAATAACTCCTTTGTCAAGAGTTCGGGGGTTTATTATAATGCATTCATCACAAAAAAGCATATAAGTAGACAATAATGGCTCCCTACTCTCAAACATCATTTCCCCTTCTAAAAGTTAGATTTTTTCTTGAGTTTCCAGTTTGTGATAATGACCCCAGTTTTGTGGGACAACAATAAGTCACTGGATCTCCCTGATCTTCAGTGGTTCTTTTCTCTTCTTAATCAATGGCATTGAACAGAGATCATATTAGCATTGACTATTATGTAGGCTTGTTTTGAGGAAAATGTTTTGTCAACATTGATGTGCTAAGAAATTCATTGTTATTTGTCACTGTAATTATTGTTAATAATATGGTTCATATTATTATTATACTGTCCATCACCCAATCTTAAACTTCAGGGTCAACATAGACTTTTCAATTTTTCTCACTTCTTACACGTAAGGTTAATCAGGTCACGTCAGTCTAACATTATTATGGCTGTTGATGATGATATTTTTCTTTCTTCCTCTAATCCTCCTCATCTATAACTACAACTGATTCTAATTCTCTTCTGCTTCATCTTCTGATAGGGTTAATATAAATGAATTTCAGGAAAATATTGTATGTAAAGCTTACTCCAATTGCCCTATGTTACTTAGCAGAAAGCCTCACATATCTATTACTAAAAAATTAGAATAACCAGAAACACATGCAAATAGAGGCTAGTTATGTATTTATGCACTTCATACAAAGCACTTATTTCTATCAATTAAAGTAAAAGTTGTGAAGAAAAGAAAACAATATAGTGACTGAAAATCAACAAGAGTGTAAAAGTACTGAGGAGGTAAAGAGCAATTTAATATCAATTGGGTAATTACTGAATAAGTCGTTTAAATCACCATAACATTTACTTATGTGTTTGGTGGTTTTGTTGATTTTTGCAAAGGTTCTGACTCTTATACAGTCATGGCTTAATCATGTACTGCAAAAGTATAAACTAGACACAGAGAGAGTGAAAATTTTTGAGTATCTGAAATTGAGGTGGAAAAATGCTTTCTATTTAAAACTTGCCACCAGTAGAATAATGTCAACAATGGCTAGTATAATGGGTGCCACTTTTCACAAAGTCAAGCTAAACTTATAACAGTTCTGTCTTGTTTTAAGCCCATTTTCATCTCTCCTTAAGGTTGCTGTCCAATTGTTTCAGTCACATTCTATTCTTTATGACCCCATTTTTTCCCCTAAAAGTACTGGAGTAGTTTGCCATTTTCTTCTCCAGCTCATTTTCCATATGAGGAAACTGAGGCAAACAAGGCCTATAATTTGCACACGATCACACAGCTGGTAAGTATCTGAGGCCAGATTTGAATGAAGGTCTTCCTAACACCAGGACTGGTATTCTATTGGAAGAGATTCAAATCAAAATATCTTATGAATCATTTAATATACATGGACAACATGGATAGACATCTCCACTGAAAAAGTTATGAGAGTTATTTGTGAAATCTTTATTTTTTCTAATAACACTTGGACTCAATATATGTAACATTCTTAGCTTATATAAGCCTATGATTTAATATTTAATTTGGAGGTCACATTGAATCAATGGATAAAGGAAATACAATTGTTTTTATCCTCCAGGTAAGACATACCAATCAACAAGATATCGAAAAAGCTTAAGCTGAGAAATTCTATTTCTAAAATCAAAGTTTAATCAATAGGGTACAAATAAAGCAATTAAAACCTATATATCACTCACAATGTATACTTTGAGGATTACAAAATGGAACATAAGAGATATGGAAAATATTTTAACAAAAAAAATAGCAGGATCCACAACAATTAACCAAGTATAGAAAGATTATCACTTCTTCAACCAAAGAAAAGAAGAAGATTAATGGGAATCTTTAAAGCACATTTTAAATGGTCAGAAACCTACTCAGAAATACTTTTGGGACAAATGGACATAAGCAACTGAATTGACCAAATGCAACCAAAAATGGTTCCTCTCTATATGGAGCCTGTGAAATGATTGAGTTGCAAGGATGGAATCAAAAGGTCCTCAATGTTCAACATCTACATGAACTTATACGATAATATCTCAGCCAAGAAATGTTGAATGAATCATTAAATCAACTGGGTTTGTTTGTGTAAAAAAAGAGGATTTTATGACAGTGATTCATGATCAATTCACATCTACCAAAATCTATAAAAGGATTATCCTAATGGATCTCAGATTTACTAAACCATGTAGATAAGCAAAGAAATAAGAACTGTTAAACACATCACTACAGGATGTAAAAACTTAGTATACAACAAAAGACCTGACAAAAGAGGACCTGGATGCCTAGAGTTATACTTCAGAAATTCACTATATTGTTTTTCTATACTGACACACAACAAATCTCCATGATACATATATAGATTTCAAAATATCCTAAAAAACTCAATAAATAACCTATATTGGAACCAGACCATTGTCACCAAGATGTTGCTCAGATATAACATTCATCTTTTAATAATAATAATTTATAAACAAAATTTTTAATAATATCACTATATAATGAAAAGTGTTCAGAGAATAGAAACCTATCAGAGGAGATGAAAATCCTGAAGGAACAAGATAAGACACATCACCCTTGTCTTATCTGATCCTTGAGTTGTACCAAGGATGCTTTCAGTCAACTTGCTGGACATGAATTTTCATCCTTTTTCTTTTATTTCACTACAGAGTGCAATCATTTTATCCACCTATGCTACAGTCTGCAAAACATTAAATACAAAAGAATAATAGTAAGAAAATAAATTGGCCAGTTTCTGTATGAAAATCATTTAAAAAGATCATGTGAAAAAAGCAATAATACTGCTATTAAAATGATAGGAACAAGAAAACATGAATAACACTAACAGCAATTGTCACTATATATTATATATCATGTTATTATACTGTTTCAAGTAAAGTGTTTTGTATCCATCTTATCATTGACTCAGGAAGGGTGTAGAAAAGGGTTTTTTAAGTATTTGAGGATTAAGCGCCCACTTGGGTTACTTCCAAATCTAGTATCCTGTGATTCCCTGAATTCTTCATAACTCTGCAATCTAGCCTTACCTATACAGCTTCTGTGATCTGTGCTCATTCTCAGGTGACTAGTGTAAATCACCGGCTGTCTCCTCCTAGCAGGACACCTAATCCATAACCTCTGTGTAACTTTTGTCTCTAAAAAGTCAGCATTTTTTGTTCTTAAGCACTAGTCCTTCCTCAATTGCCCATTAATCCCGGCAAGTTTTGCCACTGTGGGCCCATTGACCTTTTTTGTAGGGAAGAATATGAAATTAGAATAGTATTCATTTTTATGAAAATGTGATATATCTGGTTGTCAGGTGGGTTAGGATCATTAATAGCGACTCAAGGACACTGGTAGCAAATCAAGAGGAAGTTGAGGGATACTCTACTGAAGTATCCTTGGAATGAGAGAGGCAGGAAGATTATGTAGGCAGCATCCATGAATTTCTCATTGGTATGCGTTATCAGAAAACCATCGCATGCTAGACCCAGGAGGAACATTAGAGAAGATCTAGTCCAATTTACAGATAAAATATATAGGAGAAAACTGAGGCCCACAAAGAAAGAGTAATCTTTTCAAGGGTAATTAAGAGTTAATCACAATACTAAAACTTGAATCCAGGTTTTTTTCATGGCCGATCCAATTCACCATCACATTACTTTTCCATGTACAAACTTTCAATCAATCAACTAACCCAAATATTTATTAAGCACCTACTACTTGCCAGACATTATTCTAAGTACTAGTAATGCAAACACAATGAATACAACCATCCCTATCACCGGTCAGTCAGTATAGATCAAGAAGGCTTGGTATTCTTGTCCTTGGTGGCAAAATTGTGGATTTAATAAAATTTGTTAGGTAATCCATATCGTTATTCCTCCCTCATTTCTTCCTTCATTAATTCATTCATCTATTCAACAAGCAGGTATAAAGTATCTAATGAGTCTCTGATATCTAACTTATTTTCTACTTAACCTTGGGCAAGCCATTAACCACTCAGGGTTTCAAATTTCTTCATCTGAAAAAAACAAGGAAGTTGAACTGGATGATTTCTGAGGTCCATTCCACCCCTATGATCTTAATACATACAATCACCTAGACTTGACAATGAGGGAGATATATTAATTTAGTTAGGATCATCATGTATTTACTTATAGCTACTGTGTAACAAGTCCCATGCTAAACACTAGGGATAAAGAGAAAACAATGTTAAGTCTTTCTCCCCTAAGGAACATAATTATGATGGAGGAGAAGTGGTGATCATTTATGAGAAGCAGAAATGAAACATTACAGATGAATATGAATTAGCACATAATCTACTTAAGCTAGAATGGGTGGTATATTAATGTTATTAGCTGAGGATGATGGTGGAAATCTACATATGGTTAAGATTAGGGAAGACCATAAATGCTGGTCTCAAGACAGGATTTTATACCTTCTCAACCCCACTCTTTCTCCTCCTTTAGCAACCTCCAAAAGAACAGACCTGATGAAATGACTCATACAAAACTCTAGTGACTCAAACAATTAATATTTTCAAAAAGTTACTCATGAAGTGGGTATTATTTTACCCATCAGGTCTTCTTTGGCAGTGAGAGGCGAACACAATCCTGTGAGTAGAGACAGCTGGATGAATGGAGCCCCAGCTAGCTGGGTAATTCAGCTCCTCCTTTCCTGTCTGCCTCCCCCTCCCCTTCCTTCTCTTTTCCAAAGAAAGGCCAATTTGGATGGCCAAAAGATACCCAGTTGACTGGGTTTTCCCGGCTAGTTCCTCTCCTCTCTTCTCCTGTGCTCTATTCTGCTCTGCTCTCTTCTGCTCTGTTCTGCTCTCCCAAAACCTTAAACCTACTGCACTCTGAAGCTGGGTTGCCAATGGGGCCCTGCCTAAGGGTTATTCTGGACCCTCCTAACTTTAGAGTGATTATCAACAGGAACATGTTGCTGTTTCCCTCCAGCCTGATGTCTTTCTTTCTCTTGGCCTCATTAAAGGAGCCATGCCATGGCTACCTCTTAAACAGTCCTATTCAATGAATGGGCATTACCTCACCCTAAGTGAGTATCTGCAAAGACCTTGACCTGAAGGGGCCAAGGTCTCCCAGTGCATCCTGGGTCATCTCCAGTCATTCTGATGAATATCTGGTCACTGGATTCAGATGGCTCTGGAGGAGAAGTGAGGCTGGTGACCTGCACACCTTCCCTCACTCAAAACAAAGTCAAGTGCAAGTCCTGTCATCATTATTCTGATGGCAGGGTCTTCTTTAAGTAAATTATCTCTAATGTTAACATTTTAGATCCTGTGGCCCAATCATAGGGCAGAAAATTTGACGGACAAGTGACAAGTCATTGCATTTTCAACCTGGACATAAGTTTAGCTCTGAAACTCTACCATGGATTTACCCTACTTCCATTTCAGTCCAATATTTAAAAACCATGTATTACTAATCACAACAGGGATAGAAGTGTAGAGATGACTCAGTGATAACCAAAGCTCACCACCATCGGTCCTCCAGCCCACACTGGAATGTGAGCAATGAGGTCTTCATATAGGAAAAATGACTCCACATTTTCCATCTTCTATTTCTCTATATGTGCTTCACCGAAACTAAGTAAAAATATAAAATTAAAACAAAAAAAATCTAAATAAAGTGCCAGGAAATCTTGTTCCTTTTTCTTGACCCTGTGAAAAACCAAACCACAGGAAACTCTTCACATCCACCCACTTGGTTCCCCTTCGCTTACTTGCTCATATGCCCAATTCCTACTCACTCAGTTTGGATTCTAACAGCTCAAATCATTTTCTGCAGTTTTCAAACTGAGGCCCACCCCTGTTTCCTTCAATTGGAGAATAGTTCAAGTTGAAACAGAAGAAACTATGGGGACAGGAAGGAGTCTGGGCCTTAAATGAGCATCCTAAATTAGGACAGAAAGGTTCTGAGCATACTCTGTTCCCAGATTTTAGTCAGGACAAGGGAGAAGAACCAGTTGAAATCAGCAGAAAACAGCATGAAATTAATTAAAAGAATTAAAAGGCATTTATTAAGCTGAAGAAACAAACATCATGATAAAATATCTTGTGTCCTCAAATATACCTGCATAGACAACAGATAAGCTTAGACCCCACCCACATCATTCTCTCTCTCTTTTTCTTCCTTTTCTTTAACCTCCTTTCCTTCTCCCCTCCTTTCCCAGACCAGTGATTTCTTTGAAAAAGAGAACTCCAAATGAAGGAATTCCTCCTACCAATAGAAATCATAACTTTATATGAAACTTACATCCTTAGAATACTTGCTGGGCCACTGAGATATTAAGTGACTTGCCCGGGGTCACATAGGGAGTTATGTAGAAGGCAGAACTTGAATCTGGTTCTTCCTGATTCTAATTTCAAGCTCTTTGAACACTATTTTATCTAGACTCTACACAAACTATATTAAAAATAAATACAAGGTAATTAATTTTGAGGTGGTGAAAATGAATTGGTAGGTATTGATAGCTGGGTGAGAATAAGGAATTTACCTAGGAGGTGATATTGGAGGAGCTATTATTATATTATGATTTCTTCCTTTGCTGTGGGAGAGTGAGTTTGAAGGGTAAAAATTACCTAAGAGTCGGGCTAGTTTCTCCATGGGTGAAGCTTTATTGTTATAAAAGCAAATGGAACCTAGTAGTGTCAGGAGACTGGTTGGTTGGGTGGAAGAGGAATAGGGATTTACTTATATGGAGAGCTGAAGATGGAATGACTTATGGAAATTTACTATGATGATATAATCTTTGTGCTATGCAAGCAAAAAGACATGTGCCTGTGCTTACAGGATCTTCTGGGTGACTATCATGAAACAGCTGTACTTTCACTCTTGGGAATCCCTTCATGATCATATTCATGAAATGTTAATAGAGGCTTTGACATCTCATAAGTTACTAGTGGGAAGTCTCATTGAACTTGTGTGGTCCTGGGAAAGTTCCTTGACCACAAGGTCACCAGTGATACGGTGAGCCAGGAGTGGTGAGGTTGCCTACTCAGCATATGGGGGAAGTAGTTGTCTGTTCAGCACACGGGGGAAGTAGTTGCCTGGTCAGCATGTTGGGGAAAGGATAGAACCTCATTGTTCTGGGGAAAAGGCAGGACCTTGCTGCTACTATTCCACCTTCGTGGATTCCATTGATCAAAGAAAAGTTACAACTTGGCGTGTGACATTGATGATACTGATGATGACTGTAATGATGAGAATAACACCATTAGTAACACCAAGAACTTAACCAGTTAGTTATTCAACAAGCATCAAAGACATGTCAGACACTGAGTTCAGTTATAGAGATACAAGGAAAAAGATAAGAACAATTTCCATCTTCTTGGAACTTGCATTCTAAAGGGTAATCCAGCATGTATTTATATAAACAAGATATAAATTTATACGATATATACATATAATATTAATATATATACATACATAAATACAAACAAGATACATCTACTTTGTAATAGATGCAAGGTAACTTGAGTCAGGAAAGCACTTTTGGCTGGAGACAGCAAGAACAGTCTCCTATAGAAGGTATCCTTTGAGCTGAGTTCTGAAGGAATCAAAGAGTTAGAAGAGGGAATGAATTCCAGGTGCTTTCACAAAGTAAATACACAATTAAAAGTGGCCTCTAAGAAGTACCCTGTGAACCATAAATCATCATAGTTTACTTATAACCTACTAGGATCCCGAGATACCCAGATGGATGAAATCTCAGATTCAGTGAAAGATTAGCTTATTTCATTCTCACAATAGCTTTCACATGTCCCAGGATCATCAAATGTAGGGATTCAGAGCTGGAAGAAACCTCAGAGGTCACCTTGTCCAACGCTATCACTTAACAGATGACAAGTTGAAGCTGTCAGAAGTGAAGGAGTTATCCAAAGTCACACAGATGGTCCATGGCAGAGCTCCCATGTTTTCTCTATTACGAAATGGAGCACTGGAAGGACTTTGGTAGGTCATATTAGTTTTCATGTTCCTCCTCCCTTCCTAACAGAATCCTGAGCTTCTGTCAAACCATAATTCAGTTTTACCTAAAACATGAGGCTTTTGCTGGAGCCCACCCATTTTCAACTGTCACTTCCTGTTAAAATTTTTTTTGTTCAATCAATTTTCAGTCATATGTGACTCTTCATGACCCCATTTGGAGTTTTCTTGGCAAAGATACTGGAGTGGTTTGCCATTTCCTTCTCCAGCTCATGTTACAGATGAAGAAACTAAGGCAAACAGGGTTAAGTGACTGGCCCAGGGTCACACAGCTGGTAAGTGTCTAAGGCCAGATTTGATCTCAGGAAGATGAGTCTTCCTGACTCCTGGCCTTGAACTCAATCTACTGAGTAATATAGATTCTTCATCTTAAAATTAATTTGTATAATTTGAAAATACTTTTTATGCTTTGCAAGTGCAAACACTTCAAGTGGTCTATAAGTTCTAGCTATTATTTTTAAAATTTTAATTGGTTCTTTTGTATTTGTTATAATCCTTTCCCCATATATACTCTATACCATCTACACACCTAAAATACTAAAAGAGGTTATACCTACAGCTACTTAGCAAGAGCGGCAGGGAATTCAGGGCAAACAATGCCACCACATCAGAAGTGATCACTGAGTCTTAAGTATTACAAGCATAATCTACTGCTTCACACACAAGCCTTACACATGTATTTGTTATGTGAGTTCTCCTCCACAAGATAACCTAGTCAGCCAACCACATGCCTTTTACAAAAATGCCACTTCATGCATGTCCCCAATGTACGTCTTTTCTTCTTACAGATGGTACACATATTTGTGAACAAGTAGACCCCAAATTTCTGGAAAAAATTATTGATGTTTTTCTTTCTATCCTTCCTATGCAGTTACATTAAATTAGTTTGAACTGACTGCATTCTCTGTTTAGTTACTAAATAATATTAGCAGAGGCTTATGAATTGTGGTTTTGAGTAGTTGCAGACCCACAGAGTAGCATGAGTCTAGGGCAGTTATGTTTGGGGGTATTCATTCAACATGTTTCAACTATGTACTAAATTACTATTCCAATATTTCAAGGATGTATCCAGGGTTCTCTCCTAGTATGAGCACCACAGCTTATCAAACAATCGTTAATATGAATAGATGATTGATGTTACTTTGGAAATAGCTCAGCTCCTGATACACCGGAAGGATTTATTGGAGGTAAAAATCTCCTTTGTATTTCTAGCCCCATCGCAGAGCACAGAACATTGTAGGCACTTAATTCTCCTCAGTTCAAATCTAATTGAATTACTTGTTGACAAATATCATTGTTACAATCTGATCTGTTACCTCCAGGTATCTGCCCTACTTAAAGAGATCACAGATTGACATTTTGATATATCAAAAATACCTGTTTCTTGAGCTTTCCAGTAGGTAAAGTGTGAGATAGCTGAGACTTTGTCCTGTATGGATTGATCATAAGAACTCATAGAGTGGTATTGTAAGCAAATGTCAGTGAACAGAAAAAGGAATAAATCATCTCTGAATTGAATGCCTTTGATACGGATACCACATGCATTCTAAAAGGCCTTTATTCTCCAGTCACCTCCAGTGCTCCCAGAGTACCATGCATTTCTGTTTCCAATTTTCTTTCTCATGGTGAATAAAAAAGGCTGGCTTTTAAGTCTCTAAATGGCTCCTCTGAACTCAGCCAGACCAACAATCTAGTTTTATAGACCTTATTAAGCTGAACTCATTCTCCCAATTACGATGATGCCTAGCAATAATTTATTTTTCTACCAACCTTTGCATGGGGAAGCACTGTTACCCACAATTCTGTGCAAAACCACTTAAAACTGACACATTGAGGTTCATGGACAACTGCTTCATAGATAAGGAAGGTGAAAGGATACTCTGCCGTGGACAAAAGGGCTAATCTCTAGTCCTCTAACCAAGTCATTTATTTCATTTATTAGTACCAAGCAATTTTGGTTCAAAGTAGTTTACTAGAGAGGGAGGGATCTCACTAAAGCTTAGCAATAGAATTTCAAAATGATAGAATTTTAGAGGAAAGGAAAAGCAAAGTATTAGCATCTTAGAGATGGAAGAGACCTCAGAAGTTCATTTAGTCTAACTTTCACGTGACCAATTCAAAATCATCACATCATCCCCAGTAAGTTGTCATCCATTTGACAGTATAAGAAAACCAATATGGTATAGATAGCTCCAGCTTTATTATCATATTTGGACATTTTCACTAGGAATTTAGCAAAATGGTCATTTCCATATATAAAAACAGGACAAAAGAGAATTGTATATGACCACACACCTCTATTTTGTATAACTTATTTTTAAAAAGCTTAAATAAATTTAACACAAGTTAAAAACTAACTTTTTTGTGATTCTTTCTGAATTACCTTCTGGTCTTGTCAGTGTATTTTAATAATGTTTCATTGACACATTTCATTCTTTTATTCTATTTTTGACATCACTATTACTATGCCTCTTCTCGAATTCTTTCATCTTCTCCCCTTAAAAGTTTTCCCTTATAGCAAATAAGTGTAGTACACAAAAGTCAAACCAAACAATAACTATATCTGAAAAGGTATAGCTCATCCTGCTCCTCTAGCCTATCACTGCTCTCCCTATGGGTAGCATCCTTTAATACTGATGACCTAGATTTGTGGTCATTCATTGCATTGTTCATAGTCCTTAAGTATTTTTAAATTCTTCTCTTTCACGATGTTTTCATTGTAAAATTGCTCCCATAGTACTATATCCTTCATTCTGTATCAGCTCACACAAGTCTTCATAAATGTCTTGGAATCCACCTGTCACTTTTATCATGTTAAATGCAATATGATTCCATCACATTAGAATGCCATAATTTCTTCACTCATTCCCTAATTAATGGGTACCCCACCCTTAATTTCCCTTTCTGTTCTATAAGAAAAAAGTGCTAATATAAATATGTTTTGTACATTTGGGCTCTTTCCTTCAGTTTTTAATATTTTTGCAATATACACCTAGTGAGGCAATTAGATGGATAGAGCACCAGGCCTACAGTCAGGCCTGAGTTCAAATCTAGCAAATCATTTAATCCTGTTTGCTTCAATTTCCTCAAATGTTATTATGAGCTGGAGTAAGAAATGGCAAACCATTCTAGTATCTTTGCCAAGAAAACCCTTAAATGGGGTCCTGAAGAGTCAGACACAGCTAAAATGACACCAAAACAACAAAAATATACCTAGTAGTGTTACTGCTACATCTATCAAAATTCCCGGCTTAATGAATTGGAGGAATAGAGTTACAAATTGCTTTCCCAAAAGGTTTAATCTATTCATAATCCTACCATGCATTGGTACCTATACCACTCCAACGACTGTCATTTTTAATTTTTTTCATCTTTGTCAGTCTGATGGGTATGAGGCAAAATTTCAGTGTTCTTTTCTTTTAATCTGTATTTCTCTTATAATTTGTTATTTGAATTTAGAAAAAAACATGTTTAGGGAGCACATAGATTTCTTTTTTTTGAAAACTTCCTGTTTTTATACTGAGGAATGGTTCTTGATGTTATATATTTGAATCAGTTCCTTATATATTTGGAGTGTCTCATCTTAAAGAAGTTTGTTGCACAGATTTTTTTCCCCCAATTTATCTGCTTCCCTTCTAATTTTAACAGCATCAATTTTCTCCTTACAAATATATATATATATATATATTGTTCTATGTTACCAAAGTTCTTTATTTTATCTCTATAAACCTCAACTTCATTCACTTTAACATGAAATGCTCATTGAACAAACAGCTGAAGGCAGAAATTAAGGTCATTCCTGTTCTTTGGAACCTTTTTAGCATTTACTTCTTCCACTGACACAGACAAGAAAATACAGAGAAGACCCAGGGCTTTCTAAAGGAAAATTGTTAAGATTAAAAAAAAAAAGTAATGCCACGTCTAAGTGGGACATTCTGGTTAAATCTCCTAGTTATGTGACTATAATCTACCCACTTCACTATTCTGGGACTCATTTTTCCCCATCTGGATATACAGCTCTTACACGACCTCATTCATTATTTGGTAGTGAGGTGTTGTGGTCTGAATGCACCCTTTTTTGTTTGTTTTTAAATAGTCTTTTTAAAATAGCAAGCTTTTTAAATAATAGAACTGGAAGTTGATGAAAACTGGTTTGATTGGTAAGATCTCAGGCCTCCAGGATAAGACCAATAAATGCAGAGAACAGGCATTAACAATCCCAGTCTCCTGCAGACTACTGCTAATGTGACACAGAATTAAGTTTTCTGAATCTCTGTCCCTATTCCTTATTAACATATCCAGAAAACAGTCTCATCTTAGGCAACTAAGTGGGGCAGTGGATGGAACATTGTGCCTGAAGTCAGAAAGACCTGAGTTCAGATCCAGACTCAGACTCTTACTAAATCTGTGACTGAGCAAATCACTTGATCTATTTCTGTTCCAGTTTCCTCATCTGTAAAATGGGGTAATAAAAGAACCTACGTTGCATGATTGTGATGAGGATAAATGAGATAGTATTTGTCAAAGAACTTCCCATAGTGGCTGACACATAGTAAGCATCATAGAAATGTTTATTCCCTTCTTCTTTCCCCTCATCTCAATGATACAGATTACCCCCACGAACTTGTGATGGCTCAGTCTCCAATTAGTAACATATCAGCTCTTTGCCCCAAACTCTACATAAATTTGAGTGCTGGTGGTCTCTAGGATTTCAACTACAGCACAAATAAATACCAGTGCATAATTATGTTTCCAGAGCTACTTACCATGTGCTTGGATTAAGGGCAATGTTGGCCAAACATTGGGAAAGATGCCTGTTCACATCTGTTCTCTGCCTCTCCTTGTGAGTAGCAATAAAATTTGTTAACTGATACCATTGTGTGGTGATGCTGCTCACTCAATCTACTTCTTTCCCTTTTGCTCTGCAAGACCCTCCCCCTCCACCTTCCCAGTATTCTCAAACTAGTCTTTTTCTGGAATCCACAATAAATAATAATAGCGAACGTTTACATTGCATCTACTATGTGTCAGGCATTATGCTAGATAGGCTACAATTATGATCTCATTTCATCCTCACAACAACCTTGGGAGGTAGGTGCTCTTACTATCCCCATTTTACATGGGAGGAAACTGAGGCAAACATAGGCTAAACGATTGGCTCTGGGTCATACTACTAGTAAGGCAGGATTTGAGGCTTGGTCTTCCTGGCTGTGCCTGGTTTCTACTACGTCACCTATTCGTCCCTATGATATTTAGGATCTAGAAACTTTCATGCTTCCAATTTCCAACATCTTAGCTAACCCTGCCTCTGATATCAGAGGTGTGAAATCAACCGGTGATGCAGCATGGATCAAGGAAGCCTTGCTCTTCTTTCCTTACAAAATGTTTTTTCCTCTTCAACTTCACCTTCTCTGATCCACCCATCCATCTCTTTCCCTCTCCCCTCAATAATCCATCTATTATTGCATCTACTTATCTATCCATATCTTAGATATGTATATAATATATATAGTAGTATACATGTATATATAGAGAAAGAGATGACGACGATAATGATGCTGATGACGGGCCCAGTTACATCATTCACTTACTGAACTATGGAATCTTTCTTCTTGTCACTGCCTGATGACCATAGACCATGATATATGAGACTTTCCGGCAGGAGTACTAGTTGATCTCGTTCCTATATTTTCCTTATTCATTACTCACACATCATGTTTTATCTTCCATCTCCATGGCCTTGAACTGTCTCACCTCTACCTCTTGGAATCCCTGACTGTCCCCAAAACATCTTAAATATGCCCTTAAACATGAAACTTTTCTTCACTTCTTTCTACTCTCCACCTCACCACCCAAACTTTCTTTTCATTCTGTATAGCTTCATATATGTACATGCTGCTTGCATCACTAAATGAGTACAATTATTAGAAGACCTTGGGGTAGTGGTAAGGGGGGGTAGTTTTGTATCCCTTGATCTCAACACACGTGAATGACACTCCATAGATGCTTAATAAAATGTGTTGAATGACTGATTGACATTGGTTCCAGCCTCAGTAAATTTATGTGTATGGGGGAGAAGGGATAGGATTCATGATGTTACACTGGTCTCTTGCTTTTCCTCAAATAAAACACTCCATCTCTCAGTCCTGGCCATTTTCTCTGGCTGTCTCCTTTGCTTGGAGGGCACTCTCCCCTCATCTCTGACAACTGGCTTACCTGGCTCCTTCAAATTGCAACTAAAATCCCATCCCCTTTCTCAACTCCTACTTATTCCAGTGCTTTACTTCTTTAAATTAATTTCTATTTATCCTAATATAGCTTGTTTGTACATATTTATTTGTTTATCTTCCCCATTAGTCTGTGAGTTCCCTTAGGTTAATAAAGGTCTTTTCCATCTTTTTGTATCTTTACCACTTAGCTCAGTGCCTAGAAGCTAACAGGTGCTTAATAAATGTTTATTGACTGACTAATTGGTGTGCCCTGCCTTTGAAGTTGTCAGTTGTTGCCTCAGGTTCATAAGTACCTGCTGTCCTAGCACATTTTCCTTGTCATCCCTGCATCCCTCGCTTTGTTCCCTTTGATGTTTCCAGTCAAACCATGTGGCTTTCCTTTAAAAGCACCAAATCAAAGGATCCACTACATTCAGCACTGACTGGCTTTCTGTGTCTCCTGCAAAATTCCATTAAGTATTGGCAACAGATGCTTCATGAAGTTCTGTAATCAATGTGAATATTATATTAATCTGATCATGTCCCATTAAATTACATTGTAGTATATTATATACCTACTATCTGAGTCATTTATGCGAAGCTCATCTTCCCCTTCCCAAAAAAACCCAAAACTTTGGTCATTAGGTTAGTATAATGAATTTCCTAGGAGAGGAACTCATGACCATCTCCTAAGCTGCAGAAGAGTCACAATCTACAGTTTGTAATAGGAGTAGCTACATTGATAAATCATGGATCTCTTTGAAACAATGAAATATCATATGAACCCACGAAACATTTGAGAGAATGAATTGGGTTAAATAATAGGTTAAAGACAAGTTTTTGTTCTATATCCCCCATAATATCATGGAACTGTTAGAAACCTTAAAGATTCCTCCAACCTGAATCAACATTATCGTCCTCCCCAGTTTCATATTCTCTTTATACTTTGTAAGTATATCTCCACTTTCATCCAAGCCATTCAATTTTTTTATGCTGAACAGAATAATGCTAAACATAGAGATGATATTTAGAACTGGTAGGAGGATGATTCTCCTAGTCCATCATTTTATAGATAAGCAAACACTGCTTTAAACTCAGAATGGAGAACCAGCTTATACATGGTCCAGAGGCAGGATTCCAACTGTGGTCCCCTGGCCCCAATTCTATCAATGGTTCTGCAACACCACACTGTGACAAAATCGCATATTGGGGAAGAGGAGAAAGACGTATGTGCCTTCCCTCTTACATCTCTGGAAGATCAAAAGTTTCATATGGTTTCTGTTATCCTTGAAACAATTAAAAATTATGCCTTGTTGGGACGGATTCCTCCTAGGCCCCAGACTTTCATATGTTGTTATCTCTAAAGGTGCAAGCTGTCCATATAACCCAGAACCACAAGATAGAGAATGTACTGTTTGTTCACTTATTTCCTCAATTTGATTTTGGCCACTTCTAATAAGCTTTTATATTCTCTTCATTTAAATTCTCCTCCATTTAAGCTATACCTATTATGAGGAGCCTCTGGCTCATGCCATCAGTGTCAAGTCTGACAAGCTGTATCAGGGACAACACATTTGGCTCCAAATCCAAAGTCCCAGTAAGCATCATCCATCATTCTTGCCTGCCTTTGAACAACCAGTGGCTTAAGGTCTTTCTCCTCTCACTTGTCACTTGGATAGATAAGTAAGTATTAGAAGTCTGGTAGCCATGAATGCAGGATAGGGGTCTGGTGTAGTGAAAGGGGATGGAAAATCAATAGGAGAAGTTTGACAGGGACTGGATTCACCTGCATGCACCTTTGTCCTATGGGAGATTGATTTTTTTCTTGCAGAGTAAGGAAGGAAAGAAGGAAGGAAGGAAGGGAGGAAGGAAGGAAGGAAGGAAGGAAGGAAGGGGCATGAGAAGGAAGGAAGAAAAGAGGAAGGAATACTTTTACAACATCTACTATAGGCCAAGTACTATGTTAAGTACTTTACCAATACTATGCTTGCTCTTCAGAATAACCCTGGGGGGCAGGGCTACAATTACCCTCATTTTATAGTTGAAGAAATTGACGCAGTAAGAGTCACTTGCCCCAGGGTCACGTAGCTAATAAATGTCTGAGACCAGAATTGAAATCAGGTTTTCTGAGACCAAGATTGAAATCAGGTTTTCTGAGACCAAGATTGAAATCAGGAGCACAGAGATCCATCCCCTTCATCACCTAGCTGCCTCTGAGGAACTGGCATAGAGCAGGTCCTGTGAACAGTATAACTAGCTTCCTCCCGTTATTCAGAGGTCTCAGTGAGTTTGTTCTGGGGGTGGGAAGGGAATAGAAAAGGAGGCTGCCTAAAAATGGTGCTGAAACAGCCATACAATCTTGGACAGTCCTGATTCTCTTATTTCATACGAGGCTTTTCCGTGCCTCATCTAGATCACTGTACAAGCGCCTCTGGGTATCCTAACATTTTAGAATTAGAACTTGAAGGGACCTGAAAAGTCATCCATCCCAACTGCATCATTTACAGATGAGAAACTAAAGGTTGATATGTTGAAATGACTTGCTCAAAGTCACAGAGTAGTAAATAGATGAGCTGGGATTCAAACCCAGGCCACCATATAACTAACTCCTTTGTTATGTATGCTTCTCTGTGGTCTGTTAGTCCTAAAGACCTAGAAGAGCTTATAGTACTACTCACTGGGAGTGAGTTTTCTCAAGGGCACTCAAAACACGGTGGGTAAGGATAGGCCTGGGCATAAAGAATGCCTCTCTTCGGTAAATTAACCTCAGTTTATTCTGTATACGCCTTGTTCATACATATTTGTTTCAATGAGAACAGGATCTTCTTTTGCCTTCCTTTCCTAACCCAGCACTTAGCACAGAGCCTAGAACCTAGCAGGCATTTAATGACTGATGTGCATATAAAAGGAAAGGCACTTCTATAACCACACTTTTGACACCATGGGATTTACTGTGTTTTTTTCCCCTGTAGACAGCAATATCTAGAGATGCCAGTGGATGTATCTGATTGCCTGCTATTCATGTGACACAGCCTCATTGCAAAGTTCACCTCCCTAGAATCCTCAGGCTTTATCAACCTCAATCTACTAGTTCATTTATAAAACTGGCAGCCTTCTTGAATTCCTTGTAATGCCCACCTGTTTCTGGGCCATTGGCATTTGAGCTGTGACTGCCCTGACTCAGCCTGCCTGTTAGCATTATAGCCAACTCTATCATTTTCTTTTTTGTAGATGGGGAAACTGAGGATCAAAGGTACAATGTTAGATCTAAAGTCACATCATCAGTGAAATGTAGAGCCAGAATTGAGCCTAGTTCTCATAATTCTTTGCACTAGAACTCTAGATCTACAAAAGGTCTAATAATGGAAGGAACATTTCTAACTAGAGCAAAGGAAGGCTTTAGATCAGAAAGGATGAGAAAATTTTCAACATAAAGAAATAAGATGGTAAGGATGACATTGTAAGTATTGGGAATGTTATGAGTAGAAGCAAATGTATATGGATAGGAAAATGTGGAGTCAATGGAGAGTAATGCAGCCTACTTTACTGGATAAAATTATGTGGAATCACAGGAAAATTGAGATGAAATTAGGCTTTTAAAGGCCTGAAATTTAAATCTGAGAAAATTTGACTTTATTTAGGAGAAAATAGGGGGATACCAATGAGGTCTGGGTTTTGAGGGAGGTGTAGGGGAGCAAAGGAGTGATGGTATCCATTTTATTTAGAACTCTCTGTACTCTATATAATACCCCCACACTGGTTATTTATCCAAGTTGACATAGCTAGGTAGGAACAAAGGTGGAAATAGATCATAGATTGCCTTACTCAAAGTGAAGTATTTATTTGCAGGTATCATAATGCTTCTCTTGAATATGGAATGTAAATTTGTTCCATTATGTAAGTCACTGTTACTGAACAGAAAATTTCAAAGCACGAATAGGCTCGAATAGAGTGTCATCCTTGGAAATAGGTCAACGCAATTCTCTCTTGACCTACAAACTGAAGAGAAAACTAAAAGCCCAGATGCTTTCCATTTGTGTCAAAGTAGGTTGGGGTAGAAAATAACCTGGAGAGATATTTCTGAGAATTTTTTTTAATGGTAAGGCTCCAAATCAAAGAATGGGAGAGAAAGAGAAGCTTGGTTAGAAGAGGAAAGTTTTTGCAAAGAAAAAGACTAGATTTCAGGACAGGAGATCTAGGTTGTCATTCCAGCACTACTAATTACTATTGTGTGAGCAAGTTACTTAAAGCCTGGTGAAGAGAAAATTTAGAAAAGGCTCATAGGCCTTCAAATGAAAGGCTGTCACGTAGAAGAACATTTAGATATGGTCTACTTGGTCTCAGAGGTCACAAATAGGAACATTTTGTGGAAGCTTCAGAAAGGTAGATTTCAGTTGGATGTAGGGGAGCATGTCTTAACTACACAAAAGTTTGATGGTCTGCCTCTGGAGATGATGAGTTCCACTTCCCTGGAAGACTTCAAAGTATTATAGTGCAGCCCTGTCCTTGGAGTCTGGAAGATGTAAGTTCAAACCCTGCCAGTGTCAAATGTATATCAATTGTGTGCTCCTGGGCAAGTCATAACCTTTTTTAGCTTTAGTCTTCTCATATGCCAACTGGAGATAAAAGGAGCACCTACCCTTATAGGATTGTTATGAAGATCACATTAGCTAATATGCATAATCCCACGTAGGAGTATAAATAAGCTCACTCTTGTTAGTAAGACTGAATAGCCACTTTTTGAAGATGTTTCAGATGGCATTGTTGTTCATCTAAGAGCTGAATAAATGACTACTTGAGTCCTTCCCAATCAGTTGAATTCCATGCTTCTGTGTATTCAGGTCTCTTCCAGTCCAGATCTCTTTTAATCACATTTTTATTTGAATTTCTTGGCTGTTAGTAAAGTCTTTTTTTTAAAGACTATAACCCATGTCTCAGAGGGACAAATGAGAAGATATTTGTCTATGTCTTAACAAGTAAATTATGGCAGAATTAGGTAACTTAAATGCCAGCTTAGACCTAATGACTAAGATAGAAATACAGCTGATACCAAACCGAAAGCTCTAGCATGTTGACCTTCAAGGGCAAGGTAACAAAAACCACAGATGGGACTTAAGTTAACCAAATTAACTGAGGCAAATCCTGGATGTCTTAGCTAGCATTATTTCTAAAAGATTCAGAAAGCTGATTGAGATGCAGTACTAAAAGTATTAACACTTATTTTAACATTCAGGCAAAACAAAGGAAATCTGAGCCCCGGTGCTCTTGGATTTTGACTGTACCAAGTACAAGATCATTCCCTGGGTGACCTTGGGCAAGCCAATTCTTGTCTCTGAGTCTCTGAACCTGTTTCCTCATTATGAGGAGACAAGGACATTTGCAGTTCCTACTTCACTGTGCAGTTATGAAAATCAAGTGACATGAAGAATATGAGGAAATTTGTTAATCCAGATGTGTGACACAAACATTAGCGATATTGACAATGCTGCTGCTGCTACTGTTAAAGATTAGATTTAATGGGAAAAAAAACACTGCATCGAAGTAAGTAGTCGTGCTCAAATTCTAGCTCTGACACTCACCAGCTGAGTGACCTCTGCCTGAGTCTCTGTTTCTTGTTTTGAAAAATGAGGAGAATGATACATGGACAAATTACCTCACAGGGTTAAGTGAGGAAAGTACTTTTCAAATATTAGAAAATAATGTAAGTTAGTATTATCATTAGTAGTGATAGTTACCAGTGTTCTGATAAGGAGCTACTCATTTTGATTTTTTTTTCCCATTACAAGCAATAATTGTATTTAAACACATTATCCATCATGCAAATAAGATCAGGAAACACTGATTTCCTTTTCCCTCTGCTCTATACTACCATTCTCATCCCTCCAAAAGGGGAGTATTCATGGGAAATTCCACTGGCATAACTAAAACTAGTACAAAAATAAACAAGATAGTCTAAGTAGAGAATTCAGAGGCACATAAAGTAAAAATACTAAATCCAGAAGATAGCATTCACCATATTTGTCAAGGACAGTACTACTAGTACTATTATTGATGAAAAGGGAAAATCACTAAGTTAATCTTGCATAAATGCTTTAGCTGCAGATTCATGTAACACAATAAACAAACAATAACTTTAAAGTATATTACAAAATACATTGGGAAGATGTTTTTCCACACACAAAACAAATTTATTTTAATAAACAAGAAATAAGATTTTTTAGAAAGAGTTATGGCTTTGACATCGAAAGAATTGCTTACATCATATACAACACTCTTTGCACAATGACCAAGTGTGAAATTTTTCATTTAATAAGAGATGTTCAGTCATTTCAGTCATGTCTGACTCTTGGTTGACCCTATTTGGGTTTTCTTGACAAGGATCCTGGAGTTGTTTGCCATTTCCTTTTCCATCTCATTTTATAGGTGAATAAACTAAGGCAAACAGGGTAACTGACTCGCCCAGGATCACACAGCAGTTAAATGTCTGAGACTAAATTTGAACTCAGACATATGACTCTTTCTGACTCCAGGACCTATACTTTAATAAGCCACCGAGCTAACCCTTTGATAAGTGATACATTGGTGCAATTTGCAGCTACTGATATGATCAAAATGATGTTTGGTATATCACAAAAGGAACAACTTTAACTGGTCGAATTTGCAGACCAAAAGATGGAAAAGAAAATTTTCCATGTATTTGAAAACCTATGAAATCAATTAATCAGTCAATTACTTAATTGAGAAGATAAAATTTTGCCGCTTTACAGTGCTGGTGAAGTAAGCTGTTTACATGTATACAACATGTTGAAATAGATATTAAGGAAGATTTTTCTTTTTTATTTACAAAACACTGAAAGTAATGGTAAATCAAGGAATATTTTCAAAATAACTCAGACTTTTAAATGAAAAAAGAAATTATATATATTATACATACACACACCCACATGCATTGGACTCAGTCCTAGCAGAACTCAATCAATGTCCGGGTGAGATGCAAGTCTACACACACCACATAAAGGCAGAGACTCTCACATAATCTGGACACATTGTTTCACAGACAACCAACTATATTAATAAACATGAAGGAAGTAGTAGTACATACAGTTTTTCTTGCTGACATGAGATAGTATCCATTTTTTTAAAGCCATCTGTTAAAAAGAAGCATCTATGCAAAACATCTGTATATTTGAAAACATACATTGGCTTCTTTCTCACAAAGTATTTTAAAAAGGTGTTTGAGCTAAAAGAACTCATCCTTTTTTAATAACAATAAATTCATTTTATAACAACAATTTCCTTTTGAAAGTTGCATATTTGGTAGAATTTTTTTTAAACAAAGCATTCTAACTAAAACCTGGGTAAATCAAAGTCCTCAAATTCATTCTCGGATCTAAAATGATGGTGAATGCATTCATGAAAAAGTTAGAGCTAGGGACAATATATATGCAAAATAATATTTTATGTTTTTCAATTTTAAAACTGCCTTGGAAATAAAATAGAGATAAGCAAAAGCTTGTTTATGACTCACATGACCAGTTCATAAAAGCAATTTTCATTTTATTCTAAAGACCTAGCTATTTCTACATACAAATGGATAAGGAACTCATTTGACTCAGACATATATTAATCTTATTGCATCTGAATTAAAAAAAATTCTTCATAACTTGACCCCTTCATCTCTTTCCAAGCTTCATATCCATTACTCTCCTACATTAACCCCAAAGCTCAGTACAATATCTGACAAATATAGGTTCTTATTAAATGCTTATTGATGTGTTGAAACAATAATTTGAACTTTAAAACCTTTACTTTAACTTTACTTCTTTATCTTTTAGTTCTAATTAAATCCTGACTAAATCAGTCATCAAATTCATTTTCAGATCCAAAAAGATAGTGAGTCTGTCTTTATCTAGTGATTTTATTATATTTCAGCTATTTGAACACAGTGGTCTTGACTCCCCATCTTCTTTTCTAACATAATTGAGTTCCCTCAATAGATATTTCTGGGGAATGGAAGTTCTTTCCTTTGACTGTGCTGAATATCTGTCTCTAGATGCTCTCTATCTTATATTTTTATAATATCCTACTCAGAAGAGAACATGGTGGTCCACATTGTGATCTAAACAGATTAGGGTACCAAAAGGCAAAACTATATCCTTACTTCCTCTTAATACAGCCTAAAGTCACATTAAATCCTTAGATTGCCACATCACAATGGTCCAGTGAAATTTATGTTGCTTTTTTTCACATAGAAATTGTCTAGCAATAATGATGATAAGTAAAATTTTTAGAACTGTGAAGTTTGCAAAGAAATTTGCATATTTTATCTCATTTAAACTTTGTGATTCTGGGAGGTAGTTTGTTGTGCCATTGTGTCTGATTCTTTGAGACTTCATGGACCATGGCACTCAGTGCCCTTCTGTCCTTCACTATATATCAAAAATCTGTCAAAAGTTCATGTTTGTGGTTTTCATGATACTCTCTCTACCCATGTCATCCTTTGCTATCTCCTTTTTCTTTTGCCTTCAATCTTTCCCAACATCAGTGTCTTTTCCAATGATCCCATCTTCTCAATTTGTTACAGGCTTATTATCCTATTTCCAGGTGAGTAAAATGGGGCTCAGAAAGGTAAACTGACATCAATGATCCTACAGCTAGTAAAATCTAGGCCACCATTACTCCAAATCCCAGACTCCATTTTGCCATATCCCAACCCTATCTCCTACCTTGCTTTTATATATTTGATGACTTCAACCCATGTGTAGAACTTTACATTTATACCTATTAAATTTAGACTTATCAACTTCAGAGTGGCATTTCTGTCCACCCAAATATTTTGGAATCATAGTTCATCAGTCTTGATTTTAGCTGTTAAAATCAGCTGCATTTAATCAACATGTTTGATAAGTATGTTGTGTATATCATGACCTAGACCATCAATTTTTTAATATAATAAGGACAAGGACAGAACCCTGTAGTCACATATAGTAACGTCCCTCTACAGTGGCATCAATCCACTGATCACTATGTTCCCTCCAGTTCACCTTACTAATATCATCAATTCCGTGTTGTTCCATCTTGTCCTCAAGGATCACTGATTTAGAATTGGAAAGAATCTTAAGACATCATAGAGTCCAATCCTCTGTCACTGTTCACATGAGATACAGAGATGAAGTGGCCTAGAGCCACACAGTATGTATTTGAGGTGAATTTTCAACCCTGATCTTGACTCCAGGTCTTACATTCTATGACACACTAAGTCTCACTACATCACACTTGTGAGATCCTGTCACATATTCTTGGTCCATCAATTCATTTACTCCATACCTTCCTTCTCTATATACTGTATGATGTGCTATACCTCTTTTTCATGGTTCTATTTTCACTGGAGGAAAACTTCCTACAAAATTCATTCATAAAAAGTTCTCACTTAACTGTATTACTCTAGGACATCTATGACTTCTCCTCCATACTTCAGGAGATTTTTTTATTAGGATGACCTCATCAGCCTGTAAGACTTCATCAAACTTCTACTCTACATCATCTACTCTACATCATACTCTGCCTCTCTGACTGGCCATCAATTCCAAGCCTCCATTTAAGTGGAGAGCTCAGTGAAGACATATCCTCATGTCTCACCTGGCTGTAACATTCTGAGACTTCTCTGACTTTTCCACCATGCCCCAGCTTCAGATACCTTCCTTTCTCTCTCTCTCTCCCATCCAACTGCTGTGTGTGTGTGTGTTCCTTTGTGTGTTGTCTTGCTCCATTAGATTATAAACTCCTTAAAGGTAGAACCTATCTTTCTTTTCTTTCCTTTTTCCTTTCCTTTCCTTTCCTTTTTCTTCCTTCCTTCTTTCCTTCCTCCCTTCATCCTGCTCTCCCTCCCTCACTCTCTTCCTTCTTTCTTTCTATCTGTCTGCCTGCCTTATATCTGTATCCCCAGTGTAATAGGGGATGGTATAGTTTTAATGAATGTTTTTCAACTATTGACTTCGAGACATTCCAGGCATGGAAGACAGCAAAAGAAAATGTCTGGAGGTGAGAGATAGAGAGTCTTGTTCATGGGACAAACAGGAGGCCAGTGTCACTGGATTGAAGATTTAAGATTTAAGAAGACTAGAAAGGCAGGAGAGGAGCTCAGTTATGAAGGGTTTTCAATGCTAAGCACAGCATTTTATATTTGATCCTGAAGGCAATAAGGAGCCATGAACTGTATTGAGTGGAGGGGGATGATGTAATCGAACCTGTACTTTAGAAAAAGTAATTCTGGTTGCTGAATGGAGAATGTATTGAGTAGGGAGAGATTTGAGGCCGGCAGACACATCACCGGTCTCTTACAATAATGCAGGCATGGGTTGATGAGGGCCTGTACTAGGCAGCAAAGGAGGAGAGAAGGGGGCATATTCAAGAAATGTTGCAAAGGTGAAATTGACAAGTCTTGGGGAAAAAAAAGGATACAGGGGTGAGAGATAGTGAGGAATAGAGGAAAGGCTCCCAGAAAGCCCAGTGGAATGGGGGAATGGTGTTTCTCCCCAGAGTAACAGAGAACAGAGAAGGGGAAAATTTTAGGGGGAAAGACTTCTGTTATGAATAATTTAAAATGTTTACTTCACAAGATGTCAGAAAGGCAGAGGTGTAAGACTACAGATCAACAAAGAGGTTAGGGCAGTATAGATAGATATGAGAATTATAAACACAAGGGTGGTAATTAAATCCATAGAAGCTGATGAGATCACAAGCTGAGGCAGTATAAAGGAAAAAGATAAGAGGGACAGATTCCTGAAGGACACCTAAGATTAGACAGCATGATCTGGACAGAGATCTAATAAAGCTAACTGAGGAGTGGTCGCATAGGTAGGAAGAGAACAGCACAGAGTAATCCTGAAAACCTAGAGAGAAGAGAATATCAAGGAAAAGAAAATTATCAACAGGGTCAAAGACTTCAGAGAGGTCAAGCAGAATGAGAATTGAGAAAAAAACCAAAACCTTGGATTTGGCTATTAGATCAATTATAACTGAAGAGATCAGTTTTTCCTACACTGATAAAGTCAGAAACCAGACGGTAAGGGATTAAGAAGAGAGTGAGAAGAGAGAAAGTGGAGGCACCTACTGTAGCAAAAGTTCTTTTGCTCCCATATGTAACACTACTTTTTAAAACGTATTTTATTTAAATATGTCTATTACATTTTTTAATTACCATTCATTTTTTAAAATTCTTTTCTCCCTTTCAGCCTTCCCTCAATCCAGAGAAGGCAAGCAATATACAGATTATACATGTGAAGAGAGGCAAATCATACTTCCATATTAGCCATGTTGCAAAAGAAAACATACACATACACACACCACAAAAACAAATCAAAGCCCAAGAAAAATAAAGTATAAACAGTATGCTTCAATTTGCATTCAGAGTTCATTAGTTCTCTTTCTGGAAGGGAGTATTTTTCATCATGAGTCCTTTGGATTTGTCTTAGATCAATGTCTTTATTAGAGCAGTGTGAAGACAAGCAAAGTAGGATCTTTTGTTGTTTTTGTTTTAGTATAAAGAACCTCCAATTGAATATTGCCTTCATTAACCAGAATATTTACTAGGAGGAAAGTAGAAAAATGAGTTTCTTTAACCAGAAACAGTATATGTATTTGTATTGTTAATGGGCCTGGGAAAATTTGTAGGAAGATCCATACCTTTTGTTAATGAAGCACTGGTTCTCAAGGGTTGTGATGCCCTCTGGCTCTAAAAGGAAGTATAAATACTCTGAGGGTGAGGTTTTACTTTGGGAATTATTGACCAGAAGTGTTTGTTTGACCAGATGAGACTCTGGGAAACAGCTAAGGAGCCCCCTGGCTTTGAAAACCCAGATGTTGGTACTTCCCTCTCTGGTAACTACATATGTATGGTCAGACAATTATTTGTTGATCTGTGATGTATGTCAGACATTTTTAAAGCATTTTGATTTAGATTTCTCTGTATCTTCTCTAAAGTTCAAGGTGCTGACTTTTCCCCCTGAACTAAGTGAGTGACACATGTGCTTGATTAAAGGAGATTGTTAACCCCTCAAAAGTTGCCTTTCCTTTTATAAATGTAGATCTAAGTGCCTGTGATAACAGGCCCCCTGTGTATGTCAGGGTGTGTGTGTGTTGATACAAGCAGCTAAGTGATTCATAGCTGAGTACCTTACAATATTGTTTACTGCATACACTGATCTCCTGGTTCTGCTTACTTCACTTCGTATCAGTTTATTCATGAATTTCCAAGTTTTTCTGAAACTATCCTGCTTGTTATTTCTTATAGTAAATATAATAATATTCCACTACAATTCTATGTTACATCTTGTTCAGCCATTCACCAGTTAATGGACATCCCCTCAATTTTCAGTTCTTTGACACCATAAAAAGAACTACCATAAAACCTTTCGTACAATTAGGTCTTTATTTTTTTTAACATCTCTTTGATCTCTTTGGGATACAGACCGAATAGTGGTATTTCAAGTAGGTTGGACTTGTAGAAGAATTATAATTCTCAGAAACCATATCTCAAGACCAAGGCTAGCACTTTTATAGATCAATTAGGTTAGCCATCTACATGTCACAAGACGAGGGGCATTCCATGATACCACCTGTCTAAAATATCTCTTCGTTCACTTGACAATTGTCCCCTTTGTTGTCTTCCTGTAAAATCTATCAGAGACCATAAAATCACACTATTGATTTAATTTTAGTAACTGTTTCTCTTAACTCTCTATGGTTTGGTTAAGCTCAAGGAATTGCAGCTCAACTAATATTTGAATAGTTATAGGCTACGGTGATATTTGGAGCATGATTAGTTCAAAGCAGGGGTGTTTAAACATTTTTGTTTCATGGACCCTTTCAGCAGTCTAGATTGCTTCTCACAGTCATGTTTTAAGTGCATTAAATTAAAAAAATATAGAATTTTAAAGGAAAAATGCATACTAATATATAGTTATATGAATAGTGTTAAGTTCTAGACCCCAAGTTAAGAAGATCTGGTATAGAAATATTCTGTAGGAATACAGAACTGTCACCTAAAGACTTGTCTTCTCTTTGTCCATGTTAGTCTGGGAAATGAAACTAGAGCAAGTTGAGTATTAGGGAAATAACAGAACAGGAAGTATATCTCAAGAAATGGAAGAACCAATAGGAACTATAATATCTACAGCCCTGAAGAAAAGAACTTTGCATCCCGGAAATAGACATCTCACTCTACAAAAATACACCAAAAAAAAGGAAAACTAACAACAGCTTCTATGTCTGCAAACACTAAAGGCAGGGGACTGTCAAGATCAGTGAAAAGGCTACAGGGTTTCTAATAGTTTCCCAGTGTGATTGATCAGGAGCAAGGTTATTCAATGGTGAGAAGTACATCAGGTGCTGGTGAGTTTTTGATTAGCCCCTTTAATTTTGGAGAATCCAGACCAATTGCATTGAGCGGGGCAAGCATCACAAATTGAGAAAAACCCCTGCTCCCAGGGTAGCAGGAGAGATTCCATCCTTCTCCATGCATATGAATGGTTGCAGCTTACTGGGACACCATTCTGTAGGGTTCATAGTCCTGTCTATATGTTTTCAGAAGCATGAGCTCAGGGAATTATTCTGTCTCACATGTCCCTATAATGTAGAAATGAACTGGGACATGAGCCTTTTTGGTTCTCAGAGAAAATCATCGCAGTGATATCAAGGTGTCTTCCTGTAGAATCTACCAGAGACCATAAAAATCAAGCTATTGATTTAATTTTAGTAACTGTTTCTCTTAACTCTCTATGGTTTGGTTAAGCTCAATGAAATGCAATTCAACCAATATTTGAATAGTTGTAGGCTATGGTGATGTTTGGAGTATGATTAGTTCAAAGCAGGGGTGTTTAACCATATCTGTTTCATGGACCATTTTGGCACACTCTAAGTTATTTGATAGAGGCTTTCCCTTCTTAACCATTATAGACAGTGTAGAGATGGGGAGGCTAACTATGGCCTACCAGTCCTTTGGAATGAGGTATTTTCTCCAGAATACCCTTGTTGGAAATTAATACTTGCTTCCTAGGAGAAGAAAGACATTAATATATTTGGGCATACTTAAAATAGACTTAATTTATGAAAATTAGTCTCTGATCTTCACTGATCAGTCCATCAACATGTTGCTACCTTGATATACTTATAATTAATTCTTTTTAACTATAACAAAAACAAAGGAAGAAAGAAAATGTGTTATCATTTTAAAAAGACCAACAGGGATGGAACTTAGCAGGAATAGGTATTAATCTATGAGTAGAGAAGTTAGGGAAAGCATGAGGCATGTGAGCTAGAGGGCACTTTAGAGGCCAACTAATCCAACCTTCTAATTAGGTTGATTAGGAAAGAGGCTGAGGAAGATTAAATGCCTTACAAAAGATCGTGTAATTAATAAAGGTCACAGGAAGGAGGTGATTGCTATTCCTCTGACCCTAGAACCATGGCTCTTTCCACTGTGCTATGACCAAGCTTACTTCTCTAGCACAACAATGAGGGTATCTGAGTAGGTAAGAGCAACCCCAAGGTACTAGTTTGAGAGTATAATATCCCTCTGTAAGCAAGGAGTTGTCTAGCTCGTCACGATAGCATTTCTCAACAGACCATAGGCAGTAAGTCAATCATCATCAAGGAAATGAGATAAAAAAGGTATATAGAATCAGAAAACCTGGGTTCAAATGCCAGGGTGATAGGTGTGACCATAGGCACATCAGTTCAACACTAAAGAGTTTCCATACATGTAAAACTGTGCTTCCTATGCCTTAAGGAAGTTGTGAGGAAACTATCTAGCAAGCCTTAAATCACTGTGTAAATGTGGGCTATTGTTAGTAATCACTGATTTAGAGATTATCTCCCTTCAGGACTTTATTTTACAGATGAAGAAACTGAAGTCCAAAGACTTGACCCAGGATCACACAGTTGGGAAAGGCAACAAAGCTATGAATATTATGGTACAATGGACAGAGTCTTAAACGTAGTAGAGTCAGAGGACCAGAATTCAAAAGCTAGCTCTGATGCATGATACATATGTGACTTTGGGCAAATCACTTGCCCTCTATGGGTTTTTAATTTCTCACATAAGATGAGAGGGGCAGATTATATGTCTTTTAAGGTCTTTTTCAGCTCACAGTGTGTGATACTATGATCTTATGTGAATTCTTCCAACTCTAAAATCTATGATGCCAAAATGTTAGCAAAAGTTCCTATGAGAAAAAATATCCCACTGCCCCCTTCCCCGCCCCACCTTCCCTTACATTACATGCCAACAAAATAAAATGACCAGAGAAAGGAGAATACTCCTGAGGAAATATCAAGGGTTCCAGGGCTGCCTGATGCCTCCAGACTCCTACCAATTTCTATCCATAAAATTCACCTCAAGTCCTCATCAAATGCCATCACCACCACATCCCATTACAATTAAAATTAATTTCTATCTACCATCAAATCGTCTCTATACTCTTTCCAGGATTCTCAAAGAGCTCCCCCAAGGAGAAATATTAGGGAAATCAGATACTCTCAGACCTTCTCACAGAAAGGATGTGGGGTATGATAAGAATATTTACTATTCTGAACACAGAAACATTTATTTTCACTCTTTGCTTCCTAGGCCTATGGTACCCTGACTTCCAAATATCATGAATTGATCATTCATGGACAAAGTTCTCTTTTGGATTAAAATTCTTACCTGACTATTTTTCAGTTGGCAAAGGAAAAGTGGGTAGAAGAGCAAGATTTTAAAATATCATTCCATAGCCATTTAAATCTTTTAGGACAGTATTTAGGCTGAATTTCTAGTATATCATCTAATTAACAGTCAATGTTTTCTACTTAAAATTTTTTCGTCCAATTTGACTATTAATCTGTCATATCACTTGGTGAATGACAGTACTAGAGAGGTGTTCTCTTAGTCAAAGTATACACATATTTTGGAACTACCAAATGAATTGGGAAGTCCTTTGCTAGTATAGAGAAAAGTGATCAGATGGCCTTGAAGAATGATTAAAATTCATGTGTCACTGAGAAAAAGAAACATCTAAGACATGAAAGGAATTGCAGGACAGTGTGATTGACTGTGGCTGATCAGATCCAGATCAATGTGAACTCAAACCTCTATCACAGGCTGGGCACAAATAACCCACATGAACATTTGGATTGGAGATATCTCTAAATTTGCACATCTCACATTTCTTTTGAGCTACTGCAATTATGCCTTGCTCATGGAGTATAGCATCTTCCTTGATGAGTACCCAGCCATGTTAAGCGATTCTCTACCTCAGTCTCCCATGTCTGACAATCAATTCAAAAGGTCTTCAGAGACACCCTGTCCTTTCATTACACCTTCTGACTTGCATATGAGCACTTGGCTTATGTGATTTCTCCATGAAATTGTCTTTAAGGCATATGTACTTTTGGCTTTCAAAAAATGTGGCCAGCTCCTCAGAACCATGCTCTCTGAAGTAGAGTTCATATGGTTGACAGTTCAGCTCAAGAAAGGAACTCAGTATCCAGTACCTTATCTTGCCAAGTGATTTTCAGAATCTTTCTAAGACAATTCAAATGGAAGCGATTCAGTTTTCTGGCATGCTGCTGGTATACTGTGCAGATTTCACAGGCCTGTGAACAGTGAGGTCAGTACAGTAGCTCTACAGACCTTCAGTTTGGTAGTCAGTCTAATACCTCTTTTCTCTTACACTTTCCTGTGGAGACTCCCAAATATTGAGCTTGCCCTGGCAATAGGAATCAACCTCATTATCCATGTGGACATGTTTGGAAAGTATATTGCTAAAATAAGTGAACTTATCCACAATATTCAAAACTTTTCCATTTGCTGTAACTGATGTCTCTACATATGGATGGTATGGTGCTGACTGAGGGAGTACCTGTTTTCTTGATGTTAATTATTAGACTAAAATTAGCACAAACAGTTGAGAATTAATCCATACTTTGTTGCATCTCAGCTTCAGAAGTTGCACTGAATTCACAATCATCTGCAAAATACATATAGGGTTCTCAACTCTATCTGAAGTCATACTAGCTCTCAGGTAGATGACCATCTTCCAGGTGAAGAATCAGTCTATTAAGGAGGGCTCTGGAAAGAATCTCTCTCTTTCTTTGTCATTGCTAAGACAGTAGGAGCTAAATGGGATATATATATATATATATATATATATATATGTATTATATATACATACATGTGTCATATATAAGCATTTATATTTTATCTACTATGCACCAAGGCATTATGCTAAGCACTTTTTGCAAATATCATCTTACATGAGTCTCAAAATAATCCAGAAAGGTACATGTTAGTATTATCCCCATGTTACAGTTGAGGAAACTGAGGCAAACAGAGGTTAAGTAACTGGCCCAGGATCTCAACTCAGGTCTTTTTAATTCCCAGTCCAATGATCTATTGTATATGCCTCCAGTTACCTCTTGACCATCATGTATTGCTTTAAATCCTGGATATACTAAAATGGGTGAATGACTTTGCATCTCTGAAATATAACATTACTGGGAATCAGTTTCCTGATCTAAAAGTTGGGGGAAATAATGTATGTCTTACCTCCCACTGAAAAAACGTAATGATGATATGAGGAAATTAACAATGATGACTGATATATATGTATGTCTATGTATACACGCATATATGTACATACATACATATACATGCATATGTGTGTATGTACATATGTATATATGTATATATACATATATATTAATTGATGATGGCTGCAATAAAATACATTATTCACCTTTATACCCCTCTTGGTTCTGAACCAAGCACCTTGCAATTTGTAGTCACTTAATTGGTCTCTTGAACTAAAGTAGATAGCAGGAAGATGAACATAAGTGTTCAATCACAGATAAAGGACTTTCTTTATAGAGAGATCTGCTACCAGTAAAAAAAAAAAAAGGTTATAATATGCCAACTCTAAGCCAGAGAGCTTGATTTCAGGTCCTAGAAAAATCCTAAATGAGTTGTAAAATGGATAGTTAGTGAGCACCTAGAAAAAGAGACAGTGATCCCAAAGAATTAGCATGGCTTCAACACAGACATACCAAACTTCTTGTTTCCATTTCGCAAAGGCTTATTGTGTACCTAGCAGATCAAGGAAGTGTTGAAGAGATCTAAATTTGAAAATGTCTAAATTTGATTTAAAAAGTCTTTCCATTACGCTACCTCGCTGCTAAAAGTCCGATCACTTCCTTCCTCTGCATCCTCTGCAAAATAAGGTGATTGGTTTATTAGATCATGATGGAACTTTATAACTGGAAGCAATCCAAGGGATTATCTAGTTCACATCCCTCAATTTCAAAATGATGGGAAAAACATGTGAGGAAAAGGCTGAGTGATTTGCCCAGGGTCTAACAGATCGTAAATAACTAAGGTGGGATTTGAACCTGGGTAGGGTTCCTCTGACTCCAGATCGAGTGCCTTTCCCACTACGCCATGCTGCCTTTCTTTAGAAACAGCAGGAATTAAAATAGGTACCCTGAGACAGAAAACTGTTCTCATTATTTAAGCTTGTTTTTGATGACTCTGTAAAAGAAAAGGAAGCTCCATAAACTGTCCCCATTCATGTTGCCTGGAAGTATGCAAATTGACTAATGAAAATGAGATACCTCCTGCAGAGAGTGTATCATGGCTGAGGTTTTAATTACCCAAGGATATAATCGTTATGTGCAGCAAACTAGAGAGGCCTGGGTCACACCCCCTCTACATTAGATAAACACAGCCTTTCAGCGTGTGCAAAATTAGTGGTACCCCACAAACATACTCATTACTCTCAATGCACAGCTACCAGCCAAGCGAGCAAGCTGGCATAGATTGAGAAGAATCTCATAGATGCAGGTGATTTCCAACACTACGAACGTGCTAAAGGAATCCAATGTTATTTTTCTTGCGATTTCTTTTTGTTTTTTTCTTTCATTTTTTCCCCCAAAGGTAATAATGTTCCTCCTTTTCTAGATGTTAAGGTTTGGAGATTTCCTTACTCATTTTTGTGACTAATTTAGATTTTGCTGTTGTTGAGTTGTTTCAGTCATGTCCAACTCTCCATGACCCCTTTTGGGGTTTTCTTGGTAAAGATACTGCAGTAGTTTTCTATTTTCTTCCCACCAAAAAAGAATACATAGCATTTATAAATATTTAAATGTTTATGAAATACTTTACATAATTTATCATTTGGTCCTGTGAGGTATCCTGTGAGGTAGGTACTATTAATATTCTCATTGTATAGAGGAAGAGAGATTTCTGGATCACATAAGCAACAAGATAGGGGATCGAACATTTTCTCTGATCCTCCAAAACGATGAATCTTTACTTTGATAATATAGCAGCTACAGCACTGTCCACAGTTTAGAACAGTTGGAATCCAAAAGAAAGTTTAAAAAAAGTAACTGCTCACACTCAATGACTGACACTGAACTCAGTAATTTTAAAGATGAGGAAACCCCAGTTCACAAGTTTTTAGTGACTTGCCTATGGTTCAGATCAGTCAGTCATTTTTCAGTCATGTTTGACTCTTCATGACCCCATATAGGATATTCTTGGCAAAGATACTGGAACAGTTTACTACTTCCTTTTCTGACTCATTTTACAGATGAGGGGCAGGACAGCTAGGTGGTACAGTGGATAGAGCACCAGTGCAGGAGTCAGGAAGACCTGAGTTCAAATCTCACCCCAGGCACTTGACACTAGTTGTGTGACTTTGGGCAAGTCACTTAATCCAAATTGCCTCATCTTGGGTCATCTCCAGTCATCCTGATGAATATCTGGTCACTGGATTCAGATGGCTCTGGAGGAGAAGTAAGACTGGTAACCTGCACAGCCCTTCTTCACTCAAAATAAAGTCAAGTATAAGTCATGTCATTATTTCTCTGAGGGCATGGTCTTCTTCAGCAATGAAGGACGAGTACACACACACACACACACACACACACACACACACACACACATAAGGAAACTGGGGCAAACAGGTTTAAGTGACTTGCCCAGGGTCACACAGCTAATAAGTGTCTGGATCATATTTGAAATCAGGTCCTCATGACTCCAGGTCCAACCATATATCCACTGATATCTCAGATTTAAAGCAGGAATTGAACTAAGGTTTTCTTGACTCAAGTTCAGGTTTCTACCTACGGTTTCAACTAGCTAGCTGAAAAGCCTCTGAGTAGTGTGGATGATATAAGCTTAAGACCTGGTTCTACCATTTACTAACTTAAAACACTACACAAGTGCATCCTGGGTCATCTCCAGTCATCCTGATGAATATCTGGTCACTGGATTCATATGGTTCTGGAGGAGAAGTGAGGCTGGTGACCTGCACAGCCCTCTCTCACTCAAAACAAAGTCAACTGCAAGTCATGTCATTATCTTGATGTCATGACCCTCTTCGAGAATGAAGGACAAATATATTAATAACACTGGACAAGTCACTTATGCCCTGGGGCTCAATTTATCCTCTCTCAAATGGGAGCAATGATAATGTCATGCTTTTGGAAATACTATGAAAATTAAGCTCCATATGGACATGAACCTCCACTGAAATCTCATTGTGGGGTAGAGGTGGCCTGGAGAATAAAAAATAAATGAACAAATATGATAGAACAGGTAAATTCTGAGATGTTCACCACCAGCTTAGCTAAAAAAAATGAATTTTTCAGCCACAACTTCTCTCGTTGGCAATCTAATGAATTATGGAGGAATTACAATTTATGTCTATGAAAAGACTGCTCCCATCTACAAAATTACCAATCCTTAATGTGCTGGTGATAAAGAGTCTATCTCCAGGAAACGTACACATTAACAGTGAAAGCTCTTTGGTACATAATTTCTTTGGTACTTTAGATAACTTTCCTTACAACAAACTACGGTAGTCTTTTACGAAATTGTTATAATAATCCCCATTATGTTGCTGAGAAAATGGGCTGAGAATGCTGATGATGGTGCGTTCTACATCAGGAGTTCTTAACCTCATTTTTTTTTAAATTTAGTTAAGGACCACCTGGGGAGTTTGGTGAAACCTCAGAATATTTTTAAACTATAAAGCAAAACACATAGGATCATAAAAGAAGTCCATTATAATAAAATGAGGCCATCAGAGCTTTTTCCTAAGTGCACAGACTTCAAATTCTAGGGCTAGCCCTCTCTCGCTATCCCCTGTTACATGAGCTAGCCCTAAACACTGAAAGGCTTAGAATACAGTTCCAGTCTTTCCCAAATTGCTGCTTCCCATTGAAAATGCTTCCTCCTGGTGGCTTTCTAACTTTAATGGCGTTTTGTGGTTGAAAAACAAGGCAGAATGAGTCATAGCTAGAAAAACAAACAAAAGACCAAGATGTTCTCCGTTGACAGGTGACATCTATGATTCCAAACAACCCTGTCAGCTTCAATCCTGTGTTCCTTGTTGGATTGCTTTCTAGTTAACTTGGCCTAGAGTTCTGTTGTTGATCAGTTGATTCTGTTGTATCTAACTGTGAGTGGTTTTCCTGGTGAGGATGCCAGAGTGGTTTGCCACTTCCTTCTCTAGCTAATTTTACAGATGAGGAAACTGAGACAAACAGGGTTAAATGACTTGTCCAGGGTCACACAGTTGGTAAATGTCTGAGGCCAGATTTGAACTCAGGTCTTCCTGAGGCCAACTCCAGCACTCTATCTTGGAATTACCTGCCTTATAAGGATTTTAGTTTTCTTTACTACTATTGAACTGTTTAATTTGGGTCATTTTGGCAATAGAACATTAACCAGGAAATGCCTTCTTCTCCCAGTCCTGTCCCCACTGCCTCTTTTAAAATCCCTATGCCTTGGTTCACAGTATACCATTAAAAGGACACAGGATTAAGAGTCAAAGGACATAGATTTAAATCTCCCAACTTGATCATTTTCTACTTGTGCAAACTCAAGCGGTTCATTGTTAGCCTCTCTGACCTTCAGCTTCCTCATTTGTGAAGTGAAGAGGGTTGATTATATGGCCTCTAAGGGTGGCCCCTTCCACCTCAAAATCTATAATCTTACCATTCTTTAATAACTGTGACCAAAGCATCTCTTAAAATTATGTACAGTGAGAGTTAAATCTCACACTTTCCTTGAGGAATCAAGTACTACCATTTCATAGCCAATGATAGTTTTTCTACATGACAGAACATGGAAGAACCTAAATGAAAAGTGTTCAATTCAGCTTTCTTTTTGGGGATGAGTAGTTTTCAAATAAATTGTTGACTCTACCCAAACCTATCCATAGGGCGGGCAGGACCATGAATGGTTTTGTACAGTTGTTTTAGTTGTGTTCAACTCTTCATGGTCCTATTTAGGGATTTTCTTGGCAAAGATACTGGAGTGGTTTGCCATTTCCTTCTCCAGCTCATTTTACATATGAGGAAACTAAGGCAAACAGGGTGAAGGGACTTGTCCAAAGTTATATAGCTATTAAGTGTCTGAGGAGAGATTTGCCATTCAACTAAATTGTGACTTTACCCAATCTATCCACGGGGAGAACAGGATCCTATGTTAGATTTAAATATACAGATAGAGGTAGATTGGTATGTTGGTAGGTAGCTCAATAGGACAGATGTTTGAGTAGATATATTAGAATTAATTAGGAACTTACTATGTGCCAGGCACTGTGAAACATTGGGGACACAAAAACAAAAATGAAGCAGTCCCTTTCCTCAAGAAGCTTCGGTTCTGATGGGAGAAGACACCATATAAAGGGTAGCTAGAAAGGAGGGAGGGATGTGGTTTAGATATGGTGTCCAGGAGACCTGTTGCCACACAAGCTAAAGTTCACCTATCATCCTCAGGGTGAATCTAGTTTGTACAAGTGTAGGAGTGGGAAAGGAGGCAGGCCAGAGAGGGGGAGACGGGTTTTTGCAGATGACGATGATGACTCAATGAAAGGAACATAGTATGGAAATGATGAGAAGTTTACTATTTTGTTTAAACACTAAGGGTTTGATATTAAATCTAGCTCTCTGCATAAAAGCTTTCAGGCAGGGGAGAGACAAAATTGGAAGGGCACAAGAAGTGGAATCTTGTTACCCAGAGTGAGTCTCCACTTTGCCACCCAACTGTAGGATTTAGAAGAAGACTCTTATGACACACATACACACATATATATACATGTACATACACATATACATTATCATATATATATACACAAATACACACACACACACATATATATATATATGTATATATATATATATATATATATATATATATACATATATATATATATATATTGCCTGCCTGCTATGCTAAGCGCTGTGCTAAGTGCTATTTATCAATATTTATCAATCACAACTCTGTGAGGTAGTGGTCGTTATTGTCTCCATTTTACAGATGAGGAAACTGGGGCAAAAAGAAGCTGTGACTTGCCCAGGGTAACTCAGCTACTAAGTCTCTGAAGCTTGACTTGAACTCAGGTCTTCTTGACGTCAGGCCCAGTGCTCCATCCACCATGAATTACCTATCCTAGATTAGGGTACTGGAGACTCAGAGAAGAATCATCCAGGAACATGCCCCAGAGAATTACCTGCTTCACAGAGTTGGTAAATTACATGTGATGGTGAGAAAAAAGAAACATTCATCTTTTGTAAAGATCGTCTAAAAACATTATTGTCATTGTTTAATTCTTCTTATTGTGGTGGACAGGTTTAGAAGACTCTAATGACAAGTCTAACCTTGGAAAACATCTGGCCTATCATCAATTTAATGAATAAGCACACACACATGTGTATATGTATATATACTTATATACATATATACATATATGTATACACATGTGTGTATACATTCATTGATATATATATATATATATATACATATATATGACATTGTTTTAGGGTGTACTTCATCAACATAAGCTTATTTGAAAAGATGACATTATGTTCTCCCTCCACCACCACTCCCCTCAAAAAACAGATGGAAAAATTACAGAATATGAAGGCTGGAATGAATCACATAAATCATTTAGTCCCAATTGCCTCATTTTCCAGATCAGCAAACAAAGTTCCCAGCAAGGACTCTAACCACCATACTATATATGCCAGCAACTCATTAGAAGAAAGGTCAATCACTATGTTTGGGAGTCAACTGAGAGGAATGCAGAGTATGAAATGAAAATACTGAACTGGGAAGTCTGGGAACCTCGTTTATGGTTCCAGATTTGCTACTACTATTGAATCTTAGTTTCCTTATTTCTACTTATCTCTTTAAACCCACAGATTTAGGGATTATAAACAAATTATATGACATGACTGCATCTCCCATTCCCATGCCTTAGAACTGACTGTCCTTCTTAGAATGCTCTCATCTCTCAGTTCCACATTTCTGAATTCCTGTATGTTTTTTCTTAGACATCAGCTCATAAAGGTCTTTTCTTCTGTATGTGACCTTTTCTTGTTTTACTCTCCTCCCTTTCAGCAGCTAGCACTCTTCCCTCCAAGGTTAGCCTATCTTCTTTATAGGTATTTTATATATATATATATGTATATATATATATGAACATGTCTTCTCCATTAGGAGGGCAATTTGGAACTATACCCAAAGGGCTATAAAACTTTGCAAATCCTTTCTTTCAGCAGTAGCAGTACAAGATCTGTATTCCAATGAGATTTTTTTAAAAAGTAAAAGGACTATTTGTCCAAAAATATTTATAGAAGTTCTATTTGTGATGGCAAAGAATTGGAAATTGAGGGAATGGGCAGTTGTGATGGAATACTATTCTGCTATGAGAAATGATGAGTAGTATTTCAGAAAAAAAATTAGAAAGATTTATATGAACCGATGCAAAGTAAAGTGAGCAGAATCAGAAGACCATTGTACAGAGTAACAGCAATACTGTGTGATGATCAACTTTGAATGACAGGTGTTCTCAACAACACAGTGATAGAAGATAATGACAAAGGACTCATGATGAAAAATGATGTCGACATCCAGAAAAAGAACTGATGGAGCTTGAATTCAGGTAGAGGCATACTATATTTCACTTTACTTATGTTTTTTCTCATTTCTTTTTCCTTCTTTAATCTGTATCTTATTTTACAACATGACTAATATGGAAATATGTTTAGCATGATCACATATGTATAATCTGTATCAAATGACTTACTGTCTTGAATATTAATGAATTTGGAACTCAAAATTAAAAAATGAATGTTATAATTGTCTTTACATGTTATTGGGAAAAATAAAACACTATTTTTAAAACGTCAGCTTTTTGAGGCATTCACTTTTCTTTGTGAAGTAGTAGGGCCTAGGAAAATGACCACACTATAGTTAGTATTTAATAAATGTTTAGGAAATAGATCATAAGAATGGCAGAGAGAGATCTGCTGGACATCCTCTATGTCCAGTTTGAAGTACAACAGCTTGAAATTTCTAGGTTTACTTTAAAAAGTGAAGTAGACATAGCTAAAAAAATAATTCATCTAAAAGAGGCTGGGATTATGGAGGCATTAACTGAAGACAATCTCACCACATTTCAGTCATGTCCGAATCTTCATGACCTCATCTGGGATTTTCGTGGAAAAGATATTGTAAGGATTTGCCATTTCCTTCTCCAGCTCATTTTATGGATGAGGAAACTGAAATAAATAGGGTTAAGTGACTTGCCCAGGATCACATAGCTAGTAAGTGTCTAAGCCTATCTATCTGCCCTGATGTTAAAGTTGGATTAATTGCCCTTAGAGATCACTTTCAAATCTGAGATGTGATCCTGTGAAATAGAGTTCCTCTTTTTAAGGGCTGATGAGGCAACGGTTTGTGCAATGAATCAGAGTTGCGGACAGATAGGAAGCAACGCATATCTTTGGCCCTAGGTCTCCTTATATATCAAATGAGAGAATGGTTTCCTGGGACAAAGCCCTGTTCTCATCAACAGTCTTTTGAATCTGCCAGTATGTTTGTTATTATTCACTGACTACCAAAAAAGAAAACTGAGGTTAAGAGAAATGGAAAGACCATAAAACTAGTGACAGGAAAGGCCCTTGAACTTAGTTCCACTGGGAATAATCAATCAATAAGCATAGCTTTAGGCACTTACTTTGTGTCAGGCAATGTGAGGTTACAAAAAGAACAATAATACAAATATAGCCACTGTATCCAAAGAGTTTACACACTGAGGGGAACAATATGAAAATTAATAAATATATACATAAATAAAAGGTTCAAGTGGGTGGGAGGATTGGAAAGGTTTTCTTTAAAACTTAGCCTATAAATTGAATCTTAAATGAGTCAATAATATTCAAAAAGCAAAGGTGAAAAGGGAGAACATTTCAAGCATGAAGGATAGCTGTGCAAAGACATGGAGATGGTGGAATTTGAGGAAATATTTAGTACAGGGCCTGGCACATAGTAGGCGATTAACAAAAAGTTAGTCAGCTTTAATTTTAAGTAGCAATTAGGAAACTTTCCCTGGACCAGAGAGTGTGTGGAGTAAGGCTGAAAAGACTAGACCAGGTTGTAAAGAACCTTAAATGCCAGAGGACTTTATATTTCAACATTCACATATTGTCAAACCAAGTATAATGTTCAAAAAAGATCTTTCACACTAAATCAGAGTGGCTAAATTTGATTCACTCTTTTTAAAGTGGGGTTGGGTGGGTAACATTACTCATTTAGGTCCATTTTGATTAAAAGCCAAACACTTCAAACATGATTCCCTTTTCTGAACCTCTCCATGTGGCATTTCCAATTAGCTAGGAAGAAGAATTATGAAGAATCATATCTAAAACTCTCCAGAACCTCTGTGAAGAGGTAAAAAACATGATGGGAATTTCCTGTTAATTTAGATGTTTAAAAATATAAACACATCTGTTTTTTCACTTTTCTACTATAAAGCAGGAGCCATTTGATGGATGAAACAAAAGCTAATTTAGTGGGTACAACAGAGCTTTTGTATACAACGACAATGCCCCCTAAGTGAAATTTCATGTTACTAGGTTTCCTTATGATAGATTTCTATGTTGATATATCCACCACTATGTTGATATATGTGGTGTGTGTGTGTGTGTGTGTGTGTGTGTGTGTGTGTGTGAGAGAGAGAGAGAGAGAGAGAGAGAGAGAGAGAGAGAGAGAGAGAGAGCGCAAGCTGTGACTTCTTCAAGGTCACTTAATGAGTTATTGGAAGAGCCTGGCTGGGACCAATATCTGATTCACAGGTTAGTATGCATCCCAGTGAGCAAAGTGTCTTATTTCCTTTCACATTTGAATAGATGTTGGCCAGGGGTAGACCAACATAATCAATTCAATAAACATTTCTTAAGTACCTACTATATGCCTGGTTGTGGTTGTGGTTTTTCTTTCATTCTTGAAGAGTACCATGACATCAGGGAGATGATGACATGACTTGCAATTGAATATAAGGAGAGTGAGTGAGGGCTGTGCAAAGTCAACAGCCTCACTTTCTACTCCAGAGTCATCGGGGTCCAGTGGCCAAATATCAATCAGGATGATTGGAGATGACCCAAGATGCAGTGGGAGACCTTGGGTTTTTTTAAGCTGAAGTCTGGCACTATGCTAAAGGGGAAATAATTTATACTGTCTAGCATCTTACTCAAAATGCCCAGGAAAAAAAACAGATCTTTTTTCTAAGAAAATTCCCATCTTGACCAGAATTAGCTCTACACAAAGGCAGAAAAATAATGGATTTGGAATGAGAAGACTTGAATTGAATCTCTGGCTGTCATACATACTATCTATCTGATGGTACCTTCTTTGAACTTTAAGGTCTTCATCTTTAAAATAGGAAAAATGATGCTTGCAGCACCAAATTCACAGTTTTATCCTGTAATCACAATGCACTCTACATGTTCACATCAGAAAGGCTCTGCTTCTCTCCCTCCATTTCGCATCATGGTTATTTGTGCATGCATTGTACCTTTCTATTCAGCAGAGCTATGTTTCAGTTATCCTTCCATTTTCCCCTGGCTTTAGTGTAGATTCTGTCTGTCTGCACATGGCAGGCTCACAGAATAGCTACACAGGGAATCAGAGGAGGACTCAGGCATTGCCAAATCCAACCCAGTCATTAAAAAGATATGGTCGTACAAACTTCTGCTGAACTTAACTTAAGGTTTAGAAATCACTTAGTTTTGAATGCCCCTGGGAGGTGGGAAGTGCATAGGTGATTATCCTGACAGTGCAGACTAGGAAATTGCGGTTAAACAGCTTGCCCTACAGGGTCAAGCAACTACTAAACGATTCTAGGAAAAGATAGAATTCAAATCCAAGTCTCCACCATCTAGGTCCAAGACTGTTGTTTCTCCTGTGATTATTTAGCCTCCCCATCATATTGGGGTCCAGTAGTGATACAGAGTTGTGAGAAATTATATAGTAGTCAGGATATAGTAGTCAGGACAGCAATGGTAACAGTGACAACGATGGTAAAGAAGATAATTCTGCTGAAGATGAAATAGAGGATAACAGTATTTTAGAAATGTATTAGAAAGCCCTTTTTTAACATTGCCACTTTGAAACCTCTCAGCAGTCCTGTGAGGGAAGTAATAGAAGCATTGTCATTCTCATTTTTTCAGAGGAGGAAACCAAGGCTCAGAGAGGATCCTAGGGGTAGCAGAAGAACCTTAAGACACATGATTTCAAATCTGGAGTTCTTTCTACTACATCCTACCTTCCCTATCTATTTTATATGGATAGAATCAAGGAAACCTCGGAAGAGTACACACCCTCTCCTTCTGGCTTTGGGTCAGCCAAGGTACAATCCCAGCCCTCCTTCCCATCCCAACTTCTTACTTTCCTCACCCCTACATGCATACCATCCAGGGTTTCCACCCCCACCATGGCAGGCAGCCCTACCCCTCTCTGTCTCTTTTAGGTTATTACTGAACTCCACAGCAAATGTTTCACCTGTTACTCCTCCATGCAAACAAGTCTATTTGGTGTTAATGGTCCAGGGCGGTAGAAGAGAAAGGAATTAGATTATATTAATTTTAAAATAAATATGTCTTTTCTAACTCCCAGAACCCAAGTCACCTCCACTCCACCCTGGCCCCCTGTGCTTCCAAATGACTGAATGTTTCCACTTAATGGAGATGGAAATTACCTCTCACAACATTATGGAAACTAATGACTGCAATTTTTCTACATTGCCCAGTGATTCTCTGTGTTATCTTTTCTTGCTCCAGTGAGCAGTGACTGACACATGCTTGTTTTGTATTAAAAGGTTTATGGCAGATAGCCTTAACAGGCAAATGCTTTCTGTTTGAACACTGGAGCAAAGCCTCTGTTTCCCTATGGAAAGCTATTTTTATAATCCTTAAGTAGTAGGAGGCAGTACACTCTACTAGATAGCATTGTCCTGGCTCAAGAACACAGCCTGGGAGAAGCATGATTGACTTTTCTTCCCTGACCTGACAGAAGCTCAAAAGACTGAGTCCCCAGTGGGAGCTTATGGAGAGAAAGGCAAAGGGATGAGGACAGGTTAGGTTTGACTGATGACTGTTCTTTCAAATAGGGGAAGTGAAAAATCCACAGTGGGGAAGAGAATGCCTGTGGAGGAGGCTCTGAGGGAAGCATTATTTCCAGTGACATAATTTTCAGACACATTAAGCTCCAGGCTGAGCTCCCAAACACCATTCAGAAAGCATCTGAATTGGTCTTTATCCAAAGCAAACTATGTAAATTCTAAACCCAACTCCTTGAGATATGGTCAGGATACTGACAAAGTCACTTCCCTACTCCAAGACTCAGTTTCTTCTCCTGTAAAATTAAGGGGTAGAATAATACCAGTTTTTCTTAACCTAAGATCCATCAACATGGATGGATGGATGGATGGATGGAGACAGACGGAGAGAGAGAGAGACAGATAGATAATTAGATAATAAATACAGAGATATGTACATATATACATTTACAAACATATATTTTAATAACTACATTTCAATGAAATTAGTTACCTTTGTAATTCTATGTATTTTATTTTATGCATTTTAAAATATAATTCTGAGATAGAGTCCATAGATTTCGCCAGATTCTCAAAGAGGTCCATGACATATACAAAAGGTTAAAAAGTCTGGAACAGATAATCTTTAAGGTTATACCTAGCACTAATTCTGTAATAATACTTCAACTGACTGAATTCTAGTGTAAAAGAACCCTCAGTTAGAAACTTTGGAGATTATCTAATTTAGCTCCTTGAAAACTCAAATTACTTCCCCTAACTCTCTCTTAATATTCACAGATGCAAAATAAAGCAGGTCCCAACAAGTCTCCAAACTCATCTATTTTAGGCACAGTGGACAGAAAATTGAGGTGAGTGGCAAGAAAACCTGAATTTTAAAGCTACCTCAAACACTGACTAGCTGTGTGATCTTGGATAAGTCATTTAACATCTCAGCCTCAGTTTACTCATCTGTAAAGTTAAGATAATATCAACATCTATGTCACAGGACTATTCTGAGGATCAGATAATATGTGAATGATACTTTGTAAAACTGCAATAATTATAAACCTTCTATCATTTGATGTTACAGTTATCGCAATAAACCTCCAATATGGAGGCACTTAGGCTATGAAAGCAAAGAGGCAAAAACAGCTTATATTTTTCCAATGTTAACTCTTTTTTAAATGAACTCTTCCTGCAGCAGGGACCTCGAGTCATTCTTTTGCAGCTTTAGTTAGACATTAGATCTTCCCTTCTATTTATCATTCCAAAAAAGAAATTACTCCCACCTGAGTTTCACTTAAACCCATCTCTGGCACAATCACCTATTCTCAGCCAAGTCTATTGTTAGGGTATATATCTTGTTACCTGGACCCCAACTTTACATCACCCTCACCCTTGGGCTGAAATGAGTTCCTTGTACATAGGGACAAACCACTATTAATATAACTATAGTGTGTGTATATATCTTTGTGTTGCCTGCTTTCTGTATCACATAATGATACAGCTCATGACTGTATCATCTTCCTGATTGCCAATTTTCTAGAAATTTTCATACCCATCCATGAAACCAATAAAGCAAAACCTTAAAACACTCTATAATTTTTAACTATTATTTTTATTTTTACCAGGGCCTCAGATTGTGGTGTTTTCCTGAGCTAGAGGCAAAATGCACACACTCCCATGTAAAGCATGAAGGTTTGAGTTACCATTGAACAATACAGAGACAAGAGGTCCATTGTACAATCAACAGTTATTAAAGATCTACCATGTTCCAGAAACTGTGCTAACGTAATGGTAATTTAAATAGGAAGATCTTCCCCATTCATTAATAGGCCCATGTGATCTGCTTAAATCAACATGGAAGCCGAAGTCACATGTGGTCTAAGGAGCTTGCTGAACGAGTGGAACAGGAAGGATGGAGCAGAGCTGGGAGCAGTTTGGTCAAAGAGCTGTCAGAGATGAGGGAGAGAGAAAAGCAGGCAGCTGGCTAGCGTAAGTGAGAGAGTTTATTTGTGATTTGTTTAAGGGAGGTGATTTGTGGGAAGTTTGTGCCCTCTGTATTGTTATTGTGTATAGATTTCTTTGTTATTATGATATATTTGGCTTTTTAGTGTTGGAATTTGACTTTCTGGTATCTAAATAAATGTTTTGGTTCCATCTTCCATGTGGAGAATCTGCTGTATTTCATGATTCACAATGGCACTGGGATATTCACAGTCATCATAGGCACAGCGAATATCCCATTGGTGCTACAGCTAAGCACAGGGGAAATGCAGATAGGAAGGATACATTCTTTAGATTTCCCACACCAAATCCCTTGCTTTATCCACACACATGGAACATGCTACAATAGCTTCTTAGTGAGCCTGGGAAGTGATCTTTTAGCATCATTTGTACCAGTCAATCCCTAGCAGCACTCAAGAGATTTGCAGTCTCTGGACTGTGATGTGAGGCCAAAAGTGAATAATTAGGCACCACCAAAACTAGATGCTATAATAGATGATGTGTACGCTGATCTGGGGTCCTTTACCCCTATAGGGATGCTAAGACTTGTCACTTATGAAAAGTTTGAGTAACTGACAACACACATCAGTAACGTATCCAGGTTGAAAAAGGTGATGGGACCAATCTTCATCAGAATTGGCTGAAAACAGTAAATATATCAAAGATATCTCAGTTAGCAAGCATTTAAGTGCCTACTATGTGCTCAAGAATATACCATATATACTATGAATATATGGACTTTGGATGCAAAGCCTGAATTTTATAAAGGAGATAGCATACACACAAAAAAAGTATAATTAAAATATATGTTACGAATGACTAATTATTTTAAAAGAACTATTAAACACTTACTGTGTGCCAAGAATTGTGCTAAGTGCTGGGGATCAAAATACACAAGCAAAGACAAAATAAATTCAAGGTTCTTGGAAGGATATTAGTAAGAAGAGAGATCAGGAAAAGCTTTCCAGTATGAAGTGTCATATAAGCAAAGTTATGAAAAAAACAAAGAATTATAGAGGTAAAGGTTAGGCAAAGCAGCAGGATATGGGGTACTTATAGCATCAGTGAATCATCGAGGACCAAAGTATTGACATACAATGGAGAGGGTACTTTACGCAGGTCACTTTGCTTTTTCAGTCATGACGTTAACCTCTTTTTCTCTCAGTTATTTTATCCTTCATCTGACACAATGTGTCATTATGACCCCCTAGGTTTGAAACCTATCTCTGACATATTCTAGCCGTGTGACTGGTAAAGTAACGTAAGCACTCTGAGTCTCAGACAACAATGAGGGAATTATAATACCAAAAAATCACATGTTCTTTATGAATGGACAGAGAGCCTGCCTTGGATTCAGAAATATCTACGTTTATGTTCTATCACTGATATATACCTATGTGAGCATGTGCAAATCACACAATCTTAGTGTATGAGACAATTTTCTCTGACTATAAACTGCAGAGAATGTGCAGAAATGCAAATGGTGGAGTCTCAGCTAAGAGTTTCCTTTACCAAAGTAATCAGAGCTCCAGTCCCTATCCCCATTAACAATATATTACCTAAATCACAGAGATATTATTAGGATGTACATGTACTAAAATGGGACAGTGAATTCATTGATATGGAAACTCCCTCCAACAAAAGTCTGACAGGATGGATGGGCATGGATAGTTGATCAGTTACATAGTTACAAGGACAGCAATTTTTAAAATTTAATTTGCTTTTAGAGATCTGAGGTGTAGAAAGGTACAAAGGCAATCAACATTTAGTAAGCATTTAATATGTACCAGGTGCTGTCCTAAGTGCTTAAGTTAAAAGATTTCTTGTAAAGGTGAGATATGAGCTAAGAGTGAGGAAAGCCAAGAAAACTAGGAGGCAGACATAAAACGGAGTATTCAAGGTGAGAAGGATAGCCAGTAAAAACTTCTGAAGCTGAAAGATGGAGTGCTTTGTGGTAGGATTATCAAGAAGGCCAGTGTCATTGAATTTAGGAATATTAGAATTTTAGATTTAGATTTAGAATATTAGGTTTGGAATCAGAAGATCTAAGTTTGAGTCATCAATATGACACTCCCTCTCTGCCCTTAGGTGAGTCACAACCTCACTGGCCTTTAGTTTCCTGATTTCAAAATGAGAGAAATGGACTAAATGATCTGTGAATTCATTCCAGCTCAAGATTTATGATCTTACAAGGTGCCATCTGGCAAAGTATTGTGGTGGAGGTGGAAGATATGGGAATTGGCTTCAGAAAACCTGGGTTCTAACCTCAGCACAGCCACTAATTCTGTATAATCTTGTCTAAGTCATATTTCCACTTTGAGCTTTTTCCTTGTCTACAAAACGAGGGGATGAAATTTATTCTCCTTAAGGTCCATTCCAAAGTCAAAATTCTCTAATTTTAAAAGGTATCATGGCATATTAAAGAGCTAGACATAGAATCATGAGGACTTGGGTTCAAACCCTACTTTAGATATTTAGTAGTTGTATGACCCTGGATGGGTCTTTGAACACACACACACACACAAAAATATATATATATATATCAGTTCTTTTCATGTACAAAATAATGAGGACAATACCTCATAGGTTTACTGATCAAGTGTAAAGCTTTCGGTAAACTTTAAAAAGAAACAAAGATGTAAGATATTTTTACTGTCATCATCAAAAGACTTTTGTGAGTGACATATGGTTGGGATCAAGTCACCTCAATCCCTGAGAGTAATCTGATTGCCCTGAAAGAAATGATTAGAAAATAATTCAGAGTATGATATCTAGCCATGCCTATGCAGGTAAATAAAAGTGGAACATTGATCAGATTTTCAATTAATTTAATCAGCATAAATATATAGCTCAAGAAATTTAGCTTAGAAGATTCATTTAACTGATTTTTAACAAGTCAACTCATCGTTGTCTTGCTTCTCTGTGTAACTGAATCAACCCACCACATAATGAATAGATTCAGTTTAATTGAACACAGTTCAATAGTCAGCAACTATACTCTCAGTTATAGTTTTACATTCTGTTCATTAGGTTTATGAGATAATACATTACATTTACCATATTTACCATATTACTTTATGCTGTGACACAAAACTATAAGAGGCCGTTCTACCGCCTGGGGAAAGGGAGGGAAGGGAGCAGGACAGACTGTACTAGATTAGGTGGTAAATTGTGTAGTGTACCATCTATAGTTGAAGTCAAGAATATCTAAGTTCAAATTATACCTCAGACACTTATTCATTTTGTGTCCCTGTACAAGTGTCTTCTTCTAGCCTCAATTTCCTCATTTGAAAAAATGAAGGAGTTAAACTCGATGGCCTCAAACGACCTTCCTGACTCTGAGTCTATGATCTTATAATTATAATGCGTCTTGGATGTAAAAAGGCCTCAGGATCTTTCCTATGGCATATGGCATCCTTGGATTTCATTATATTATTTGTGGGCTTTCATATGAGCAACTCTCAGTTAAATGTAGTCACACCACAAACCTGGAATTTTTATGGCCCATGCCTGTAATTCTCTCCCTCCTTATGTCTGCCTCCTGGTTTCTCTGTCTTCCCTTAATTTCCAGCTAATATCCCATGTTTTATAGGAAGCTTTTTCTGACCTTCCTTAATCCAACTGCCCTTATTCTATTGATCATTCTCTACTTATTCTGTATATTACTTGTTATTTCATAATTATTTACATCTGTCTCCAAAATAGTCACTGAGTTGCTTGAAAGATAGGAAGGTCTTTAACCTCCTTTTGTTCAACATACCTACTTAGTACATAATAGGTGCTTAATATATGTTTAATGACTTGCCAGCTGACCACAGAAGGTAATTCTCTCTCTCAGAAGGCCTGTCCTATGCCATCAGAATGCAACTGATAATCCTCCTCAAAAACATTTTAAATGTGTCTGGAACTAGAAGAGGCAACAGGAAAAGGACATGTGGAGGGGGGGGAATGACAGAATGGAGTAAGAATCTATAGGAGATGTAGCAATGGGATTGGAGATCCAAGGAAAAAGGTAGGAGGGAGAGGGGAAAGGCAATGGTTTTGACATCAGTGTTGAGGTCCATGACCTAGAAGAGGCAGCAGGTCCATAAATTCAGAAGGTCAAGGCATGCTGCCAGGAAAGGAAAGTGGTCCATAAATATACTTCTCTATATATTTCTATCGCAGATAAAACCCCACTTCATTCATCCTGCTTATGATTCTGCCATCAATGCAATCCTTTCAAGAATCCTATGAAATGTGTTCCATTATCCCCATTATATAGATAAGGAAACTGAGATGCCGAGAGTCACAAAATAATAGAGCTAGTAAAAATCTATAAGATTATGGTATCCAAATTCCTCTTATTATAGACAAAGAAGCTAAATCCTAAGAAGGTAAAATAATTTTTTAAAGTACCCACAGCAAGTTAGTAGTGGAGACAAAATGAAAACCTCCAATATCACACTCTTTTACTGACTAACATCTAGTATACCAGTATACTTTCTAATATTCCATATAAAAGTGGTTGAAGTATGTTTTTTCATCATGGCCTTTTATATCTATCAACCATTCATCCATCCATCCATCTATCCATCTATCTATCCATCTGTCTGTCTGTCTCTCTATCTATCTACAGCCTCAGAGAATAGCTAAAAGTTAGGAAAAATATGTAAGATAGACTTACCATAATTCCTAAGCACGGTATTTTTTTATCCTTACCTGAATAGCCATCCATTCTTTTACATTTCAAATATCACTTCTTTTACCAATACAGACTTCAAACTATGTTTCCTGGTTGTGTACACATATACATACATATGTAATTATATATATTCAATTATATTATATGTGTGTAGATAGATGAGAGATAGACAGACAGACAGACAGACCGATAGATAGATAGACAATCACTAAGCTGTATGGGGCAGTAAAGTCTATTAGAAAAAAATATATATTACATGGATAGGCAGGAATTCTAAACTTAAGTCCCTTCCTAAGACATCCTGACACAGAGGTTCCCCAGAATTCCCAAAATTTATGCTAGCTTAGGCCGAGCAATGGATAATGGCAATTGAAGGTTAGAAAGAAGTATCAAAGAGCTTTGTGATGAGAAAATTATGGCATATTATTAGTATGACAATGAGCAAGTCACTTAACCTCTCTGATTCTGAGTTTCCTCATCAGCAAAATGTGAATAATAATACTGGTTATACACACACACACACACACACACACACACACACACACACGCACATACACACATACACATGTAAGTATATCAGATTTACTGTGAGACTGAATGAGAGAATATATGTAAAGCATTTTGAAACCTTTAAAATAATATATGTGACTGTTACTAATATTGAGAATTAATCTATGTTATGTATTATCTTCTCCTTTCAGAAAGAAATAGAACTAACATTAATATTCTTTTTAAAATTCATTTTTACATACTCTTGCCCCGGTGTGCAAAAATACAATTTTTAGTTGAATAGAAGTATTGGGATGTAAGGTCATTACCCTCTGAGCAACATGTTAGTATTTATACATTTCTAGAAGCAGGCAGGGTAATGGGGGTGATAGGCTCCCCCCACTCCAATCCTGTTCCTGTCTTATTTTCATCTCCTCTCCTAGGTTTCAGTTTTGAAAGCTTTTCATTCCAAATTGTTTAGTATTTTAATGTAAAAATTACTATGACTATCTTACATTATGGCTGTTCTTATTATCATAAAGTTATAACTTTGAGAGGCACAGAAAGTTATCGACCCATCTCTTAAGGCATGGAGGGATTGAAGTCTGTATTGGTGAAAGGAGCATAAAAGAATATTTCCAGATGACATATTCTGAAATATTAAAGAAAAATAGATGAATATTCAGGAAAAGGATTATGAGGAACACCACACAGGAATTAAAAAGCAAAACCATCTCCACGCATTTTTCCTTTTTTCCTGGCTATTTTTTTAGGATGTGAGTAAACTACCTTACTACCTTTGGTGGAACAAAATCTTGTTGGAAAATCCAAACTATAAGCAACATTTGCTTCCACTCACCTTTTCTTTTTTCAGTCCTTTGCCCTGGTACAGTTTGAAAAATAAAGAACACATCAGCTTCAATACATTTCTCTGAGATTCAAAATGGATCCTTTGCTAAAAGTCACATTCAAGGCTTGGTTCACTTTGGAACCTTTGTGAATCTAACCTAAGCGCCAACATGGCACATATTTTTGATGATGTATCCAAATTCTTCCTCTTTTGAAAGACCCTGCAATTGGCCTTTCATACAATGGTCCTTCTCTCTAGATCTTGGTCATTCATTCCTGGATGTAGCCAGTGATCACTTTTTCTTTCCATGCCCAAACTTACCTGTCTGCTCACCAATCTTGACACTCAACCTGTGGGGAATTCTTGAGGGGACCTTCAAGGTAACTCGGACTTGGTAATGCCTACAGACAAGGGAAAAAAAGAGTCTGCTGTCATAGGATACTGACTTGAGTTCCTCATTTGAAGAAAGGGAGACAAAATCTTGCCTCCCTTAGATCTCATTTAGCACTGGCATTCATAATCAAAGTATATAGTTAATGAGGCACCCTATTAAATATGAGAGACATAATAATAAAAGATGTCCATCATTGTCACCACGTCTTTCTAATCATTCCTTCTCTCTGGCATCTCCTTCCACCAGCTAGATGTTTCCTTTGATCCAACTTATCCTCTCCAGCTATAATTTTCTCATGATTACACCATCAATGATAAAATTCTAAAAAGGATCAACTCAGTTTATCCCTTCAATTTTTCATTCCCTCAATTCCTTCAGTCCTCAAGACCCTATGCTCTGGCTTCTTTCTGCAACCTCAATGAAAACACTCTCTTTTCGGTTTGCAAAATTATTTGCAAAATCTGTTGGCTTTTTCTCAATCCTTATCTCAATCGTTATCCTTGATCAACCTGCAGCCTCTGACTCTGTGGATCAGCCTCCCCTTCTTGACATATTTCCTCCCTCCGTTTCCTTGACGCTACTTTCAACTGGCTCTCCTTTCTGTCTCAATTTATAATCTCCTTTGCTAGGAGATCTGCTCTTTTCCCATTCTAAATTTCTATTCAGGTGTTTCTCAAGGCCCATTTTTCTGCTCTGTTTTCGTCTCTTTCCTCCTTTTTGGTCTCATTCACTCCCATGATGATTATATACAGGGATGTGCTAGAGCCATCTTTTATAGGCTGAGGGTATCATGAAAGTTTCAGTGTGAGCACATCTGCCACAGAAATTGGCAAGGGCAACAAATCATGACTTGAGTTATTGTTTGGATAATTGTCTAGACAGAAGAGAGAGAAAATGTTAATAATGCAGATTAAACCTAAAAGTGTGTCCTACACACATTTTTTTCCCCTGTAGACTTGGTTGTTAAACATTTGCCAGCATAATCTCTTATCTTATCCTCTCACGTGATCAGAATAAATCTATATGTTGAACCATAAGTTTAAGTTACACATTTCAAATGCCTGCTGGATACACGCACACACACACACACACACACGTGTGTATACATATATATGTGTGTATGCATATGTGTCTATATATAATGTATATATGTGTGTATATACATATGTGTGTACATATGTGTATATATTATAATTCTTATCCCACTGGCCTTTCAAATTCAATTGAATTCATTATCTCTTTCAAAAACTTTCCTCTTTCTGTTGACAGCGTCCATTTCTGTTGAGCTTAGTCATCCAAGGTCAAAACTTTCAAGCCATAACATTTATCTATTGTTTACTGCAAAGCCTTTGGCTCAGTTCCACATCCATGGCTAGTTAATGTGTTAAAATATGTTGAAAATACTATTGCTTACCTCGAGTCATTCATTCCAGTCATCTTCCACCTAGATACCATTGCTATACCCTGGACTTCCCATAACCCCTATCTCGAGGATCTGTGGAACTTCTGTCCAAGTTGGCCTTATGGGTGATACTTACTATATCCAATTTCCCTCAGACCACTGAGGTGCTTTCATTCTAGCTTCCTTCTGATCAGACAATGTTACTGCTATTGTACTTTCCATTTGGACCTCAAAGAAACTATGGCAAGGTCAAAGTTTAGAACTAAAACCAGGTTATCCTACTTGATGAGATATCACTAGACCAATCTGACCACAAACTTTACCATGCACTTTTACCCTATCCATTTTCTGACCCGCTACTACAAAAGAGATCTTTCCAATATACTTCTAAACACTAACCAAGAGATTTAGAACTCCAGGCATGGGGCAACTTTATCTAGCAAGTCCCAGTTTCTTTCATATTCTTTCTCTTTTAGTCATTCTTTGGCTATATCTATCTACCTATAAAATATGTATACATATATATTCACATATATGTGTATATATACATATATAAAATATATATGTATGTATGTATTTATTCCACACCCTCTTGTGCTACTCGTGAACACTTTGACTTCCCAAGTTAAAACATCCTTCTCTGGACACTACTATTTTCTATATGTTGTCTCCCTCTAATAGAATACAAGCTCCTTAAGGAAAAGAATTATGTGACTTGTGCACTACATCTCTAGATTTTGCAGAGTGCATATAGTAAGCAATTAATAAATCCTTTTTAATTGCCTTATTTTATTTAGGAAAGATTATAGATTTCAAAGTAGGAAGAACCATAACGGGTATCCCTAGGAATTGCTATTAAAAGCAAATTATCCTTGATATCCTTGTGCTGATGGCCTGCTATAGAGAACATTTTTCCATATGGATATCACATACTCAATTCTTCTCACTATACTTGAATATGTTTTATATGTCTGCATTAATTGAACAAGATGAGTGTGGAACTGAGTCAAACACTTTGGAATCATTAATAAAGGCAGTGAAAATGTCATGGCATTTTCAGGCAGCTTTATAAATCCTTTTTGAATCAATTATCAGTGGATCTTTACAAGGTTGATATTATTTATCACTTTCATTTTGCTCCTCAGCAATAACTATTATGCTTTCTCATAATTATTTATAGATTTTGGGTGATAGAATCTGTGAATGTTCTGTATAAAATGCAGAAACATGGAGCTGGGAAACATTAATTTATTCCTGTAATTCTCACCTTTTGATAATAGAGTAGTATGTAAATGAAATGGAACAAATATAGTAATAATACACTGATTTATACAACACACTTTTTTAGGCTTAATATATATCTTTTTGACTGAGTCGACTGTTTTATCAAATTTGTCAATGAATACCCAAGATTTTGATAACTATATCCTAAATTTTCATTATGAACCTCTATCTTTATGACTGAATATTAAGCATATATATATATATATATACATATATATATATATATATATATATATTAAGTAGCCTATTTTTTCAGGGTTAAAATCAAGTGAGTTCCCAGGCCACAAAAGTCTGTTGATCTCTCTCTTGTACAAAACATACCACACAAATAACATGAAATAAGGTGTCTCCAAGACTATGTTACACTGTTTTTTCTCCATTTCTCTAGTTCTATAATTTTGGAGCAAACTTAGTCATCCAAGTTCCAAACCTTCAAGTCACTACATTTATTCATTGTTTAGGGCAAAGCCTTTGACTCAGTTCCACACCCATAGCTTGTTAATGTGTTAAAATATGCTGAAAATACTATTTTTTTAACTCTAGTCATTCAATCCAGTCATCTTCCACCTTGACACTACTGCAATACCCTGTACCTCCAATAACCACTATCTGGAGGATCTTTTTAACTTCTATCCAGTAAGGTGATACCTTACTATATTCAGTTTCTCTCAGCATCTCTGATGTTCTTTTATTTTAGCTCCATTCTGATCTGACAACTAATAACATTTTTTTAACCTTTCCTCAACGGGTATGAGTGTCATTTCCATTAGAATTAAAACTAAAAGTAAAACATTTTTAAGGGTGAACATTTTACTGTCTGTTGAAGATACTTATATCTTAAAGGCTCACATGGGATTCTTCTAATAATGGTTTTGGTATAGAATTGATAGAAAAATTGAGTTTCAGTCAATGAAAGTTATCTTTTGCCCAATCTTCAGGGCTCTGGTTTTTTTATTGTTTTGCCTATGACAAGCATTTATTTTTTTTCCTTACTATTCAAGGGGTAGCAGTTTCTTTTCTTTGTTTAGTTGTTTATTTTCTTCAAATTGATCTTCTTGATGTTGTTCCAACTTTACATCACAACATAAAAGAATCACTATTAATTCCTCCAAATGCCAGGTCTTTCTTGAAGACTTTATTGATTTTATGAAGACTGAGTTGTTTTTACAGAAATAATTTATCATTTCATGATTAAAAAATATTAACCACAATTTGGTTTGCATTTTGGTAAGAGTGGTCCTGTTTAATTGCAGGCTTAAATATTCTTGAAGCATTTGAGTTTCCCATGTGAACAGTTGCCACAATATCTCCAACAGTTATTGAAGAGTAATCACTATGGACTCCAGCCTTGGGAGGAGTAACAGCCATATCTAAAGATCACAGAATTCAAAAATATAACAATCCTCTTTCATTTATCCCTAATTTTAATAATATTTCATTCCTCAAACTCACTTCTGACCTATTTCATTAAGTCAAACTTTCCTTATTTTTCTCATAGTTTCTTTTCTGCTGCTTCTTTCCCTGTATATATTAAATATGTATGGATAGATATAGAACAACATGTATATAAATATATATGTACATAGTTTTTGTAGATATATGTATGTATATGCATGTTTACATATATGTATAAATTATGGGCATATGGTATATAGAAATATATGTGCATATGTGTATGTATATATACACATTGTTTATATGTGTATATAAATTATATATACATATATATATATATAAATCTTCTATTTATTTTATATGTTTTTAGATCCTTTCTGCATGTTTCCTATTGGTTTCTTTAATAGGGGAATATGATTTTCAAGTTTTTTATTCCAAGATTCTTGAGAGCAATAATTGATTTCTTTGCCTTTATTTGTATTCCCTGGGACTTAGCACAGCACCTGGCACATAGTAGACATTGAATAAATGTTTATAGACTGACTGACCAATGTACCAGCTAGACACTGGTATAATCTTCCTATGTTTTTTCACAAGTCTTCAATAGTTTTCTCAAGCTTCTCCTGTCTTAAGGATCTTATGTTTAAGTAGTGAAATATATGTGTATCTCTTAATAGATCCAAAAGTTTGACATCTCTACTTTAGACAATTCTCTAAAACCTATAAGTTACAGAGAAAATGATGACCTGAATTAGTCTGGGACATTTCCTCACCGGAGATTTCCCTATAGCAATGATATCACAAGCCCAGTCTCTATCTCTCTTTCACCTTTGGTAGTAGTTCTGGAGTCCATGTTAAGTATCAATTCTTTCAAATTCTTTAACTTTCTACTCTCAGATATAAATAATTACTCAATTTCTACTCTCATTTCTTCTCATTTTGGTATAGAAATAAATATATTTCTAATTGTCCTAAAATGATCTGCAGAATTATTGTATAACTTGCCACTGATGACATAATTGACAAAAAAACAAAACAGTAGTATGGTGTCCTTGCCTATAAGTACTAAAATCTATTTCCATTGTAATTATGATGTATTGCTGGCACATAATAAAATCATGCATATTTGTACTTATGTATTTGGCATTCTTGTGGCACAAAAACACTTATTCTGCTCCTCTCTGTGTCAGACTGATCCACATTTCTTGGTGGAGCCAAGAAACTCTATGCTCCCATGTATTTCTTAGATTTACAGGTGTGGTTCTATCACACTGGGGAGGGTGCAAATCCAATCACTCCCATCACCAGGCTCCAACCAGCCAGAATTTCAGGATGTCTGACAATACCAGGTCACTCTCATAGCACATAGAGCCCCAGTTGTGTTAGCACATTGGCTAGCGTTCTCTTCTTTTGTCATTGCTATCTCTAATTATGACATCAGTAATTGGCTGAGATTTTAGTTCACTGTTTTTAGCATTGTGATGATTGCCATTATTAAGTAATCTGCCAACATAGTTCATATGGTTTAATTGTTTTTCCCAAAGTATTTTAATGTGCTTTTGTCGCTCTCCTGCCTCCAAATTTTCAGTGACTGTCTACTAACTGGATAATAAAAGAGAAATTCCTAAAGCTTGACATTTAAGACCCTCCACAATTAGCTGCTAAACAATAAGCACACATTATATGCGTCTTTTACGCACTACATTAGAGTGAAACAAGAATACTGAGTGTTCTTGGATTACACGTAGTGTTCATCTGTCTGTGTAGATTTGTTTAAGGCATTTCTCATGTCTGGGAGAAAAAGTTCCACTTCATTTTTGTAAATAAATCTTAGTCTTCTTTCTAAAGCTAAACTCATGGACCATCTATTTATCAAAATCTTCCTATATCCTCTCCTCCACCCCCACCAGCTAATAGTGATCTCATTCTTCAAATGGTTTCATTCACTCAAATGAGAAAAATATTTATAAAGCAATCATCACAGAGCCTGGCACAGAGTAGGTCCTTAATAGTTACTTGTGACCCTCCTTTTTTCCCTTTTATAAGCCTTTACAAAGTGGTTATTATGTGCCGGGTACTGTTATAAATAACGGATATTCAAATGCAGAAATTAATGAGTCTCCTACCTTTACTGGTCTTACAAAGAATTTTATCTTAAGTCTCTTTCTTATTTAACACATTCTATCTGTATCATATTTGTATTGAATGCAATAACTCTATTACAAGGGAAGTCCATTAGAGTTGGTATTGTTTCTTTGTATGTTTGCTCATTTGTTTCTATAATATTTTCAAAGAGTATATGCTAATTCAGATTTACAAAATGTTTCATTGCTTAAAACCACTCTTGTTCTTTTTAAAATGTTCTCTGATATTTCTTTTAATATTATTGACATTTTTCAATGATCAGACCTTCTTCAACAATAGAATACTTCCTTGTAATGAATATGTCCAGACAAGAAAATCCAACCAAATCATGGACCATGTCTGAAAATATATGACTATACTGCTCACCATCAGTTTATCATCAAAAAAATTTGTTAGAGCCCTACTGTGTGCCAGACATGGCATTATATTCTGGGTATACATTTTTTGAAAAGTGAGTTAGTTCCTACTCTGGAGGAATTTACATTCCACTTACAGTAAGTCATCTCTTTTCTGAGAGATGAACAAGATGAAACTAGCAGTTTCACATTTCAAACTATATAATGCAGTGGTAATCATCAAAAGAATCTCATACTGACTGAAGAAATAGAGTGGTAGATTAATGTGGAGCATATTAGGTACAAAACACATAACAGCAAATTACTATAGTAATCTAGTGTTTGAGAAACTTAAAAATCTAATCTTTGGTGGGTAAGAACTTACTATTTCACAAAATTGAAGGGACAACTGGAAAACAATTGGCAGAAACTAAGTATAGACCAACATCTCATGCCATATATTGAGATAAGGTCAAAACGGATAAACAATTTAGACATCAAAAAATAGCAAAGCATGGAAACATACACTTTTCAAGATCTATGATTAAGGAACGAATTAATGACCAAACAAGAAATAGTGGGGATTACAGGAAGTAAAAGAGACAATTTTTAATTACATGAAATTTAAAAGCCTTTGCACAAACAAAATTAATGCAGTCAAAATGAAAATGAAAACAGGAAACAAAATAAAACTACAGCACGTATTTCTGATAAAGCACTTATTTCTCAAATATAGAGAGAGCTGAACCAAAATTGTACACATAAGAGCCATTCTCCAGTTGATAAATTGTGAAAGGATATGAACAGTTTCAGAAGAAATCAAAGCTACCAATAGTTATGTGAAAAAAATATTCTAAAGCACAACTGATTAGAAAAGTGCACATTAAAACAGCTCTGAGATACCACTTCACACTTATCAGATTGGCTAATATGATAGAAAGGGAAAATGATATATGCTGAAAGAGAAGTCAAAAAATTGGGAGAGTAATTCAGCATTGATAGAGTTGTGAAATAGTCTAACAATTCTGGAGAACAATTTAAAATTATCCCCCAAAATTTATAAAACTGTGCATACACTTCAATCCACAATACCACTGCTAGGTTTGTATCCCAAAAAGACCCAAGAAAAGGAAAAAAGGATCTAAAATATAGCAGTTCTTTGTGTGGTGGGAAAGAATTGAAAATCAAGGGGATGTCCATCAATTGTAGAATGACTGAACAAGTTGTGGTATGTGATTGTGATGAAATACTATTGTGCTATAAGAGAAAAAAAAACTTGGGAAGGTTTATTTGAGTTCATACAAAATAAAGTGAGAAGAACCAGGAGGACAGTGTATATAGTAATAGCAATATTGAAAGATGGTCAACTATGAAAGACCTACTTACTTTGATCAAGACAGTGATCCAAGACAGTTTCAAAGAACCCATGATTAAAGATGTTATTCACCTCCAGAGAAAGAACTAATGAACTCTGAATGTGGACTAAAGCATGTTTATTTTTTTAATTTAATTTCATTGTTCTATTTTGTTTGTTTGTTTTGCAACCTAGCTAATATGGAAATGTGTTTTGCATGACCTCACATAGAAATTAAAATCAAAATCCTTGACTTCTATTAGAAGGTGGGAAGAAAGGAAGGGAGGGAGAGAATTTTTAACTGAAAATTTAAAAAAATAATTGTTATAAACTATTTTACATGTAATTAAGAAATATTTGGTAAAATTAAAATAATTTAATAATAGAAATGTATGAATAGAATACATTGCATCAAGAAGAGGAAAAACAAAATGCTGAGGTCAGAGAAAGGAGAATTTCCTAATGTGTGGGAATCAATCAATCTACAAGGTTTTATTTATGAATATTCTATAACCTAGAAATACTGTGGATGCAGTGTGGACACAAGAGCAACAAAAAAAGTGAAAAACACCACCAGGTCCTCCAAGGGGTATATACTCTATCATATATGTGATATCACAAGGGATAAACTCTAAACATATGAACATAAAAGATTAGGATAAGGCATAGCCTCTGTCTTAAAGAATTTATTTAAATAAGCATATATATGGCAGAGAATTATCCTATATTTTTCTATTTCAATTCAACTCAGTTCAAGATCCATTTATTAAGAGAATATGCTAACCAAGACGGGGAGGGAGATACAAAGTTTAGCTAAAGCATCTCCTTGCCCTCCTATATCTTGAGTCTAATATTAAAGAAGGGCAGGTGAAACACATTTTTTTAAGAATTCATGATTTTATCAGTGTAGGTACCAACTCCCTTGAGAAAATCCAGACCCCTTCTTAGTGTTGGATCAAACTTAATTCATGCTTTAGAGGCTGAAATGTCTTATGTAGATGACTAAGCTTTGAGTGGTGAGGCACTCTACACTTCACCTAGTCAGAAAACAGATACAAGTCCATTCCTGGGAGCTTACTTTAATACTCTTCCAGCTTCTCAGAGCTGTACACATCAAGCAAAGCCTTTGAGAAAGAGCAGATACTACTATGCCATGATAATGCTCTGAAGGAAGATTTTACTGTGGCATATATAGAAAGAAAACTATAATTTATACATCAATTACACCATGAACACTAATCTTTCAGAGTCAAATCACAGAAACATAAATTTTTAGACATCTTGTAGATGATTCCAGTCCTATTTTTATTTTAATTTAGTTGCATTCATTTCTTTATGTAAAAGCTTTGTGATTTCATGTAATTAATTTTTTTTTTACTTCCTACAATCTCTTCTATCTCTTGTTTGGTGATAAACTATTCACTTATCCATACACCTGAGAAGTACGTTTTCTATGCTCCCTTAAGTTATTTATGTTATCACCCTTTCTGTCTACATCATTTATCCCTTTTGACCTTATCTTGATATACTGTATGAGATGCTGGTCAATACCTAGTTTCTGCCAAACTGCTTTTCAGTTTTCAAGCAATGTTTTTCAAATGGTACATTCTTATCACCAAAACTTGGATCTTTGGGTTTCTCAAACACTAGATTGCTATTGTCTTTTACTATTCTACATTGTTTAACTAATATCCTTTTTAAAATAAGAAACCAGAGGCCTACAGAGTGAGAGCAATTTGTTCAAGGTCACTTAATTAATTCATGTGATGACAGTTAATGTAATAGTTAGCTAGGTGGCACAGAAGATAGAACACTTGATCTGGAGTCAGGAAGGCATGATCAAATCTGGCCTCTGACCTCCGAAGCTCACTAGCTATGTGACCTTTGGTCAAATCACTTAATGCCTCTCAAGCTCAGTTTCCCCATATTTAAAAAGGAGATAAAAATGCTATTATAATTATAATAACTTTATTAAAATATATTATTCTAATACTAGAATAATAAGAACTCTCTGCCAGAGTTGTTGTGAGAATAAAATAAGATATTTTAAAAGTGCTTCACAAAATCTTAAGGTTAATTAATCATAATTAATCATAAGTGTTAATTCTTATTAGGGATTTTGGAATAATGAAGTAAAGAATTAGAAAGCATTGGACCTAATGACCATGAAATCATGTCATAAAAATAATATTTTAATAGAAAATGACTTTATTAGTGATGGCTGTCTTCTTGAATCAGCTGTCTGCAGACAGACTATCAATTTGTTAGAGCAAAGTTAAAAAATACAAAACTACTAGGAATTTTATAAATGAGAAAATAAATGTCATTCAATTAAAACACCACCGAAATATGTGGATGAATACTTTTTACCACAAACTGGGAAAATTATGGAGAAAAGCATATTGACATTGATTTTTAGCAATTTCATATAGTAAGCAAGTATTTATTAAGTGATTATTTTGTGCCAAGGTACTGTTCTAAGTAATAAATAAGTTAAGTTTATTCAATGCTTTTTCCTTAAACTAAGTCCCTTTTAACATCACTGACCTTTCAGTGATGTTGTATGGGTCTGATTCATGGAACGCTAGAGACTGAAGTAATGAAGTTGAGAATTATTCAAATGTCCTTGGAGAATAGTGTTGGGCATGAGGCTACAACCTGTTTAATGCACCAGGAATTCTATAAAGTGATAAGAAGGATAACATTACAGAAATAATAATTGAAAAAGAAGGTGATCCAGTCACATAGCAAGAGCCTTAAAATTTAAAGAGTCTCCAGCATTTTGAGTGGACCCCAAGGGGAAATTACAACACTATACATGACAGTCACATAATATGGGCAGATATAGATGGGGAAAGACAGCAGGAATGTAGGATTTAGCCCATACCCGGCTAGGGAAAAACAATTATTAAAATTCAAGTATGAGCATCTGAACCTGGAAATCAGCAAACAACACAAATCAGGTCCTGATTTATTACTTTGTTTATCGTCTAAGTTTAAGAATGTGATGGAGAAATAATGCAGTTTAAACAAACTTAAAAATTTAAAACATTGTCATGCATATGATTAAACATGAATGAGTACACCTTTGGCTGTAATATGCATCAAAGAAAAAATATTCACACCAATGAGGCCAGTAATCCATTAAAGTATTAAGATATCAGAGTACTTCACTATTGCTACTTATGGGAAAGCTACATTTCTAGATCCTATCTATTTCATCTGCTGTTGCTTCTTTGCTCCTTTCCATTATGTCCTCCCATACAATTAGCATTCAAACTGAGTACCAGGCTTCATTTCCTGAATTTCTTCAACTTTCTGAACAGTTGATGGATAGCCTCAAGTCTCCAGGTCTGCACACTGATGGTGCTTTTTGATGCAATCTGTCTTATCAACAGTGTTTATCAATTTCACAGAACTAAATTGGGGCCCTTTTTTTCAAGTCAGTGATTTGCTATCCATACCTTTCTGTGGAGATATTCTTAGTATTATAATTATTTATTCACTTTTTATTTTCTAGCTATTTAGAATTTTGGAACAGTAATGAACCTTAACCTTTAGCCACAAACAATAAATCTCAGAGAAGAGATCAATGCCAGACCAAGTTACTAGACTGTCATAATAATGGCTGACATTTCTACAGTGTTTTACCATATACCTAATATACGGTATTTTATCTTCATGACAACCCAGTGAGGTAAGTAACAACAACTCTTCCTGTAGCTATCAGAGCTTACAAAACACTTTTCTCACATCAAATCTATATAGAGTGGTAAGACAATTGTGTAAATATTCTGCTTTCCATTTTACAAATGAGGAAACTGAGACTCCAAGAGGCAAAGTGGCTCCTTCATAGATCACTTGTTTGATAAGCAATAGAGTCAGGGATGGGACTGAATATATCTCAATTCTGATTATAACCAAACCAATCCAACCACAATTCAGTGTTGGCCTCCACCTTTCAGATTTCTTTTCACTGACCTTTGAAGCTTTGAGATTACTGTAAGAGAAGGGCTGGGATCAGAGTGGGGAGGGGATACCTGCAGACAAACCCTTGGTAGGAGTGAAGAGAAGTGAGTGAAAAGGTCTGGCACATATTGATCCTCTACTCACCTCCCTCCTTGGAATGCTGGAAAAAGGAACATTGGAGGTTGTACCAAGAGAGGAATTTAGTGATAGCTTGGAAATGGGCCAGGTCTGTTTCTTGCATTTACTCATCAGCATTCATTTTTCTTTATTTCATGGAACATCTCAATCATCATATTCAATACATACACATTTATTAATCAACAAGCACTTACTAAGGGAATATAATATGACAGACATGAGGCTAGGAAGTAGGAATAGAAAGGATTATACAAAGGTAATAATGAAACGGACTCTTCCCTTGGGGCATTTATATTCTATCAAGGGGCAACACTATATATAGATGTATGTATGTAAAATATGTATAAAATAAATACAATTTGAGGAAGGAAGCACCAGTAGATGGGAGTGGGGTGATCAGGAAAGGTCTCATGTAGGTGGTAGAAACTGAATGAGCTTTAAAAGAGACTAGGGGTTATAAGAAACAAAGATGAGGGATGAGTCTACTCCAGGCATTGAGGGGAGGTACTGAGATCTAAAAAAGGCAGGGAGAAAAAGTACTTTAGGAGGAAAACCAGGAATGCCAATTTGGTGAGACCTTAGAGGGTTTAAATGGAAGAAATATATTATAAGTCAAGAAAAACTGGTTCAAGTCAGGTTATGAAAAGATTTAAATGATAATTTAAGGAGTCTACATTGGGTCCTAAACATAATCAGAAGACACAGACATTTACTCAGCAGGAGATTTGCCAAGGTCAGACCTGTTTAGGGATATAATTTTGGCGGCTATGTGGTGAATGAATTGGAGAGGAGAAAAATAGGAGATAAAATGAGAGGTTATTGCAAGAGTACAGGTGATGAGATGATCAGGGTATGAACTAGGATAGGCACTGAGAGTGGAGAGAAAAAAATGAGTGTGATGAAAATAAAGAGCCAAAGATTTGGTGACTGATTTGATATATGCAGTGAGAAAGAGTGAGGTCTTGAGGATGACTTTCAGATTGTGGGCTTGGCTGACTACAAAGATGGTAGTGCTTTATGGGGAAAAATAGGGACGTTATGAAGAAGGTGTGTTTGTGAGAAAAAAGATGAAGAGTTCGGTTTTGGACATATGTCAAGGTTGAAAAGCTTATCAGATATCCATTTCAAATGTACGATTAGTAATTGGTAATATGGAACTGGAGTTCAGAAGAGAGACTTGGGCTAGACAAATATCTGGGAAACATTTTCCCGGAGATCAGTGGACCCATGATAATTGGTGTGGTCACAAAGTTTAAAGGACCAAATATGGATGAAGTTCCAACAAAGGACACTGAGAAGTATCAGGTAAACAAGCAGGAGGAAAATCATGAAAAAGAGAAGGTGGTATCCTCAGAACTCAGAAGAACATCAAGAGGAGATTATGACCAAAAGTGTCAAATCCTGCGAAGTGGCTACCAAGAGTAAAGGCCTGAGAAAAGCCCACTGAATCTGACAAGTAAGAGATCACTGGTAAAGATGGTTCCTTCAGTTGAAGGCAAACTGCCCAGTCCCCATATAACTACTCCAAAAGAACCAGAAGATCACATCAGACTAAATAATGATAATGAAATTCAATGACAAACCACTAACTGATTTCTTCTACTTTAGAGCTACACATGGGGTCAACCAGAAGCCCATCAGCAATATAAGGAGAAAGTAGCCTCCCAGTGCCAGCAGAAGCTATGAATAATAGGTGTTAATAACTCTATGTCCAAAGGCAAAGAGTGGAGAAGAAAGGAAGGAAGGAAGGAAGGAAGGAAGGAAGGAAGAAAGGAAGGACTCCATGAGACAGTTAGAAATATTAGAAAGCAATCAGACCACTGGAAAAATATAGAAAAAAAAAGTTAAGATTCCCAATCAAAAAGAAAATTCTGATCCAGAAAAAAGTTCAGGAAGAGATAATTTAAGAATCATTGAACGCCCTGAACCCTAAATGTCATATTTCCAGAAAGCATAAATGAAAACCCCTGATATATAAGAACTAGAGGGTAAAATAAAGATTACATTGATCACTACCTAAATAGAATCCCCCAAAGGAAAAGTCCCAGGAACAACACAGTCTAAATCCAGAGTTCCCATGTGTAGCAGCCACCCTAGCATACTCAGGATGACCTACTAGCACAGGTTCTTGGATCAGCTTTTCTTAAAGGAAAGTAACTTCTAAGGGGTCAACAATATTTTTTAATTACCTTCACTAGTCCAGGGGAAAAATTAGCACCCTGAACATCAGAGAAACAACCAGAGAAATTAGCATAATTTCTGACTGCCTGAATCAAAACAATATTGCTATACACTATACATTAAAAACTAGATCGAGAGAGCCTTTACATAGGAGCAGTGGGGGGTGGGGGGGTGGGGTCTGAACATATATGGCTACTCAGAGTCTAGACCAGGAAATCAAACCATCTTTCTCATAAGCTAACACCCAAAGCAAAATACCAACTCAGAGTATAAACACACTTCTCAGAGCCAGAAGGTATCCCAACACTCATGACTCAGTGGCTAATCAAGCAAGTACCAAAAGGTGTGGAAACCTTGCTACAAGCAAGCCTCCCCCTAAGCAAGCTTCTCTGTAGGCAAATTGCTCCCCTGATGGGCTCCATGTGAGACCTATTAATGGGGGGGGGAAGATCTTATTATGCCATTAACATTACACCATTTTCAAAGAAGAAACACTATGTGAGAGACAGGGAGACAGGGAGATAGAGAGACAGAGACAGAGAGAGTCAAGTATTTATCATATCAAGTATTGCACTGGGAATATAAATACAAGCAAGCATAACAGTCTCTCCTTACCACTTTGAAGCTTATATTCTATTAAGAAAAGCCATCATTCACCGACTGGTGATATGCTACTTGGAAGAAGTGGAGAGATAATAGGAAGCAATGTAGAGGCCTGGACATTGGCAGAACGGGACAGAAATTCACCAGTCAAAAGCCAGGGAAGTCCAGGTCAGAGCCCAAGGCTTCAATGGAAACTATATAAGGATAGTGGTAAGCTCTATACAAATATCTGTAATACAAGGTAGTATGTGAGGCATATCATATGACAATACAAAGAGCCAGGTTAATTTTTCTATCATAGAGTGTTGGAAAAGTACTAAGTGCTTCAGGAGCATAAAATATGAGACTTTTCTGGGATTTTAGAATCCATCCTTTCTATTAAGTCTTAGAGTCACCAGGCTGGTTTAGGCTCCAATACCTCTCTTATCTGGATCATCACAATAGCCCCTTAATTAGTCTCTCTGATTTCAGTCTCTACTTTCACTAATCTATCATCATTACATTGGGCAAATTCAAATTCCTAAAACACAAGTGTGACCATTAAAAATCAACTAAGTGCACCTCAATTTCTAATTTCCTTAAGGAAAAAGATAGGCATTTAAAGTCTTCTGAAATCAGCCCCAAGTCTAGCTCTGCCTCTGACAAACTACCTGTTGGGTTTCCTTTCCTTTACGTTCTCTACGTTACAGAAAAACTGGTCCAAAAGCCCTAAACATCACATTCCATTTCTCCTCTCCATTCTTCGGCATAAAAGCTGACCCCAATACCTCGCTTAGAATACAATCCGTTTTCTCCTCCTATAAGAATCTTTATTGTCCATCAAGACTTAGCTGAGACCTCACCTCCCCCACAAGGGAGAGCCACTGGAATTATTGAACAAGACCTATGAGTTAGGAAAACCAATGTGAGAGCCAAGCAGAAAACGGACTGGAGCCAGGAGTAACTGGAGACAGGAAGACAAATCAGCATGTATCGCCGCATCATTCAGGTGTAAGGTGATGATAAGGGCCTACACTAGGGTGAGGACAGCTTCTGAAAAGGGAAAGGAGACATTACAAAGGTAGAATCAACATGACTAGGGATCTGATTAGAGAGCAAAGGAAGATATATAGAGAATGACACCTGAATTTCCAGCCTTGGTGACTGTGACTGGGGGGATGGTGGTACCCTGGAAAGTAATAGGGAAGTTTAGAAGAGGAAGAGGATGCACAAAGAAAGATAACGATCCCATTTTTGGACACAGTAAATTTAAGAGATCTAGCGTCTTGAGAGAGTAAGACTTAATGGGACTTAGCAAAGTAGGCAGTAAAGCAGAAAGTCCACTCTCTTTCTGTAAGGATTATAATTGATGATTCTCTGCTCATATAATTGTGAAAAGCTATGTCCAGGATACTGTACTTGAGGAAGGGCTTTATATAACTTAATTTGAGGGTGAAAATGAAGTCAGTGTCCAACTAGGATAGAAAGGCTGGGACTTGTTGGAACTAAGCAGTGGGGACATGATGGGGGATGGTCTTGACAGATGATCAGGAAATGGTCAGAGGCAGCAAGTTGATAAAACACTAGGCCTAAATTTAGGACAAGAGTTCAAATCTGGCCTCTGTCAATTACTTCTTCTGTAATCCTGGCAAGACACAATCACTGTCTGCCTCAGTTTCTACAACTGTATAAAAACAGAATTATAATAGCTCCCTTCCAGGGTTGTTGTAAGAATTAAATGAAATAATATTTATAAAATGGAGTGTAGCACAGTGCCTGGCATATAATGTATGTTCGTCCTTCGTTGCTGAAGAAGACCATGCCATCAGAGAAATGATGACATGACTTGCACTTGACTTTGTTTTGAGGGAGGGAGGGCTGTGCAGGTCACCAGCCTTACTTCTCCTCCACAGTCATCTGAATCCAATGACCAGATATTCTTCAGGATAACTGGAGATGACCCAGAATGAGGCAATTGGGGTTAAGTGATTTGCCCAAGGTCACACAGCTAGTGAGTTTCAAGTGTCTGAGATGAGATTTGAACTCAGGTCCTCCTGACTCCTGCACTGGTGCTCTATCCACTGCACCACCTAGCTGCCCCTCTGGCACATAATATGTACTTAATAAATATGTGTTCCCTTCCCCTTTCTGACTTCCGGAGTTATTTAATTCTATTGACCCTTGACTCTACTCTGGAATCTAGAAAAGAGAGAAAAAAAGAGTTGAATAAGAGAAAAGAAAGAAAGAAATGTGAGGAAGAGGAAAGGGGGATGAAAAGGAGAAAGAAGGAGGGGAAAAGGCAGCAGAGATAGATAAAGAGGGATAAAAAACAATGAAAGAGGTAGAGTGAGAAGAGGAAAGAGAACAGTAAAACAGAAGTAGAAGCATAAGGAAACAAAAGGGAGAAGGAAAGTAAGGTAGATTTAAAAGATTTACCATTAAAGATGGTAAGATTTAAAAGAATGTAAAATTTGAAAAGAGAAAAGGAAATAGGAGATGAGATGGAGAAGGAATAAAAATTGAAAAGAAGTAGAAAGAAGAGAAGAGAAATATGGAGAGAAAGAAACAGAAAGAGGGAGGGAGGGAGGCAGAGGTAACTGAGGTACACTTATTTACATTTTAATGTACATGGTGAAATTCTAACATACAGTCATTACAATATTACACATATACATATATAAACACTCCATCCATTTTAACTAGACATATATAGTCTCAATGAAATCATATGCATTTTCTGCAGTGAAGTGCTTTACTGTTAATTCTGCTATGTCTCAGTTACATTGTATATCAATTAAAACAATTTCCATTTTCCCTATTTTCTCCTCGCCTCTGTCTGTGTATCTGTTTTCTACGCATCAAGCCAGTCTCATTTTAAAGTTCAGTTACAGTCCGATTAATCATACATTTGCAAAGCATCTCTAGGGAATTTTCAGGCCATTGTAGTTGTTCTTTAATTCCATTGACTCTAAAATCAATCTGAGAATTAATGTTTATGAAACTCACCATAAACACATTGGACTTCACTAGCCCATTAAGTTTATAGTTCAGCAGCATTCTAAATATTTACAATCTGTTGGTAGAACATGTCCAAGACAGAGTTGGGTGACTTGCCCTGGGTCTGTGAACTCGGATCTTCTGTGAAAGTATTGTATCAGTGGAAACAGTAGGTGCAATTCCTCCAGACCTTTAAATCACAAACATCACTTATCCAGTCATACCCTAACTCCCTAAAAGCACAGCCTATTATCTGCATATGTTGGAATTATGTGGAGAAAGACTATGTTATACCCTACTTTCCCCTAAACCTTGATGATGGTTTTAGAAAAGTTCTAAGCCTCTTTTCTCCTACCCAACCTGTTCTAATGTTTCATTTAGCATTTAGGGATTTACCTGAACCAGAAATAAAGAGCAGCCTGAAGACCCATCGCTATGCCCTCAAGGCATATCAGGCCAGACAGGTTAATCCCACTGCTTATCTTATTTTCCAGAGATCAGATGGTGAAATAGAAGTTTCTTCACTGTAGGGAGACTGATCACAGGTGTGGAACATTACATACATTAAATGTTTTGTCATCCGCTTTTGTGTAACTTTTTTTTTTTAAATGAAAAGTTGAATAGTGTGAGAGTGTATCAGGAATTAACTGCTATATAAAAAAGAAAAAAAAAGTTCAGTTGTTTTTCGGTGCTATCCAGCTCTTTGTGACTCCATGGGGGTTTTCTTGGCAAAGATCCTGGGTGGTTTGCCATTTTCTTCTCCAGCTCATTTTATAGATAAAGAAACTGAGGCAAACAGGGTTAAGTGACTTGCCTAACAGATAGCTAGTGTCTGTGGCCAGATTTGAATTCAGGAAGATGAGTCTTCCTGACTCTAGGTCCAGCATTCTATCCACTGTGCCACTTAAATGCCCATTATAAAAAAAGCATCAATAATTTTAATGAATCAGGCCTATCACATAGATGAATTTAAAAGTCAGGCTTACTATATCAGATTGCATGCCCTCTTGAAGAGGGGGAAGGGGAAAGAAGGTGGAAAAAATTTAAAACTTACAGAAATGAATGTTGAAAATTAAAAATAAATGTTTTAAAAAAGTCAGACTTAGTAGAAAGTGCTGCACATCTTGAGTGAGGAAGACTTGAATTTCAATCTTACCTCAGATACTTACTAGCTATGTGACCTTGGGCAAGTCATTTAACCTCTGCCTCAGTTTTCTTACCAATAAAAATAGGGACAATATCTTCTTCATAGAACTGTTAGGATAATTAAATGAGGTAATAAATGTAAATCACTTTACAAACCTTAGAACATTATGTAAACATGAGCTATTATTATTAGGGTGAGTTCAATTTGAATGCCCATTACCAAGTCTAAACTTTATGTATAAAAATGATTCTCTTTCTGCACAATGATTCAAGTCATACTCATCCTTCAAGGCTCACCCCCTACAGGAAGTATGCTCTGAATGACCTTTCCTCTCTTTACAATCATTTCTCTGTTCTACACAAAACCTAGTACAAGATTATTCTGACTCATGTAAAAAATTTGTTTTCTAAAATGTCCTATATCAGTCCTGTTGTATCACCTTAATGAGACTAAAAACTTCTTTGGGATTAGGACCATACCATCTTCTTATGTTTTCCTTAAGGAGTGTAGTATGTAGAGGGCCAGTACTGATAGAGCCCAGAATAAAGAGGTACTGTCCAGGTTTTACTTGAGACTTATACTAGCATTAGGGCTGATGTTCTCAGGATTGGCTCATCATCCCACTCCTGATAAGCAATGATGAGATTTCCCTGACCCTGATTGTGCACCCTGAGGTTGTTAGTAGAAGGAACCAAGATAAAGTAAAAGATGTAAGCTAAAAATGTTCTCATAGGAATAACCCTTCTTGCTTGCTTAAGAGAGTATATAAATCTTGACCCTCAGATCAATAAACCAGTCATGTACAGATTGTACAGGCTTGCCTACCCCCTGCTGCTGTTATCGCTTTCTTTTCTATCACTGCTGTGCCTCTGATCTGCCAGTTGCTGGCATAGTAATATTCATAGAACTGCTGAATCTTCCAGCTAGAGAAGAAGCTGGATTAGGAGATCATCTAGTTACATCCATACCTGACCCTGACTTGCTCTAGAAAAAATCAAATAACAGATCAACCATCTCCAAAGTATAAGTCTCAACTGACGGCAAGTGCTACTTTCTAAAAGCTCTAACTCATTAGAAAGTACTTTATTTAAGATAAATGTACTCTTAAACAATTTCAAAGAATCATAGATGCCAGGTTTGAAAGAGACCACAGGGATAATCTAGTTTAAAATCTTCCTTCAGGCAACAATCCTCTTTATAGTATCCATGACACAGATATCAACTTTTGCTCAAAGACTTTCAATGATGAGGAATCCACTGCCTCCCAAGACAACCCATTTTCCTTGGCACAACTCTATGTCAGGATGCTTCCACTTACATGAAGTCTGTATCTTCCTCTCTGCAATTTCTATCCATTGTTCTTGTTCAGTCCTCTAGGGCCAAGCAGAACAAATCTAATTCATTTTCCACATGACTACCCTTTAAAGACTTGAAGACAGCTCTCCTGTCTGCCTGGCACCTTACAATGAAGCATGTGTACAAATAACCAAAGTGCTTAAAAAAGGGGGAAAAAAAGAGGATTGAATGAGAGACTCTAGCAGGGAAGATATCACTTCTAGCTTGAGAGATCAAGGAAAGTCCAATGGCAAAAAAAGTCAGAACAAGGCCTTGAAGGAATAGAAAGAGATATAGGGGGGTGGGTATTCATTCTAGCTATGCATTTCTTCCTGGCAGTGGGTGTAGCAGGGCATAAGCAGGTGCACATAACTGAAAAATAGAGTGTGTGATTTAGAAAATTATAAAATAACTCTTTCAATACCAGGCTAAAGAGTTTACTTGTATCTTTATCTTACAGGCAATGAGAAAACACTGAAAGTTTGGAAGAAAGGAAGTAACACGGCTAGGTCAGTTCATTTAGAAGATTATCTTGGTGGACAATACATAAAGGATTGTAGAAGGGAGGAAAAAAAGGTAGGAAGACCAACCAAACCAAAAGGAAACAGCAGGGCTTCTAGAATCTTGGTCTTGTTCCTTGCTTCCTGTCTCTCTCCTGCACAAGAACAAATATCTTCAGAAAATCCACATCTATGGAGAGACTACTGGGCTTAGGAGGGATGGTCCAATACAATCTGTGTATTAGGAGTTAATAGTGAGCATCTCATAGCTTGATGATCCTAGTTTTTTGTTTTGTTTTAAACAAAAGTCTTTACTGATGGATGCGCATGTTGCTGAGAAAATGATTCCCCTGACAGTCTATATTCTTGCTAGTTCGACTTATACTGGTTAATTCATACTATTTTACCGTTTATTAATGAGCTACAATTCCATGTAATCCATATTCTAATGGTTCTCTTTGGATCATCAAAGGCAGCTGAGTGGTACATCAGAGGCAGGAAAACCTGAGTTTAAATCCTACCTCACTTACTACTTGCATGACTTTGGGCACATCCTTTCACCTTTCTCAGTCTGTTTCTCCATCTATAAAATGTGGTAGCACCTACCTTATAGGGTTATTGTGCAGATACGATGAAGTAATATTTGTAAAGAAAGTAAACAATATTTATTAAGTGCTTACTATGTGCCAGGCAAGATGCTAAGTGCTTTGCAAATAGTGTCAGGGTTGATCCTCACAACAACCCTGTGAGACTATTATCAATTTACATTGAAGGAACTAAGTTAGACACAGTATCACACAGCTAAATGTCTGAGGGCAGATTTGAACTCAGGTCTTCCTGATTTTAGGTCCAATACTCTCTCCATTGCACTTTTATAAAACACCAAAAATACATTTCAAGACTTAGACAGATATAAATGTCTGTCATTAGCTTTTAAATGAACTCTCCACCTTCTCCTACCCTATTTTCTGCTCTCCTTTCCCTCTGTCTCTCATCTAGCCCTTCACTAATAAATTGTGAAACTATTTTGGATTTTCAGCTGAGTTGGACAGGTAAGACCAAGTCTAAAGATCTCAGGAATCCTATACTTTCAACGGCAGACCCCAAAAGGTTGAAGGGTATGAAGAGGGCAAAAAGTAAGGAGAGGAGGAAGTGGGGTCAGCCATAAGAAGACTGAATATAGCCCAGGTGAAAAGAAAGATGTTGGTACCATCAACAGAAATAGGAGGGGCAGGGGCAGGTTTGGGGGACAGAGGATTCTGTTTTGGTCACACTATGTTTGGGGTTCCAGAGAGTCATCTAGAGAGAATTGTCTACTAAGCAGTTAGAATGCAAAAATGGAGCTCAGGGAAAGATTAGGGCTACCAATATTGATGTGGGCATCTCCAACACAGAGATAATAACTGAAGCCAGGGAAGGAGATGACAACTTTTAATATCATATGATCTAGATAGCTTTTCTTTAGTATATGTATTTCCAATGCTTAGCACAGTGCCTGGCACATAGCAGGCACTTAGTTTGCTCATTCATATTTACCCACACAAACATACACATCTCATTAGCATTTATACTTTTCAAAGACATGGCTATCAAGATAACCTTCTATGTAGGTAGACCAAGGAAAGGGAGCTTCAGAGAACGTAAGTCTCCCAAAGCCATTTGAAAAGTCAGTTAGTGTTTAAAACTGGGACTGTTTTGGAAGAAGATCAAAGTGGGAAATCTAAGTTGATTTTATTTTCCATCTGACAAAACAGATTTGTCACTCGGCAGCAGGCAGTGTGAAACACAGTTGGCTTTATACTGTGTCATCACCCTGACAGGGTGCTACTGCACTACTCTTAAAGAGATGACAGGCTTCCATCAAGGATGGGTGACTCAAGGGGAATCATCTGTGACTGTGTAAAGAAGATGACTGAGAATGAATGGGGCAGGAAGCAGTGGGCATGGCAAGCATGAGATGATAAGGATAGAGGGGACTTTAGAGGACAGCTAATCCATTCCATTACAAGGCTCACATCCTGTAAACCATAAAGGTTGTTTTTTTCTATTACTATTATAATTAATTACTGTCATTATTGCTATTAAGATTAGAAACAGAGTCTGCTATAATACAGTAGCTAGAGATCCTGCTTTGGAATCAAGAAGAACTTGGTTCAAGTCTTTACTCTGACACATGCTGAATGGGTGGCCTTGGACAGGTCACTTAACTTCTCAGTGCTCTAAGTAACTCTCTAAATTGCAGAATTCTCAATTTAAAAACTCAATAAATTGCAGAACAGGTGGTAATCCTCACTAGGTTAAGAATTTTCTTTATCAGGAGTTTTTATGCTAAGGAAGTTGTAGGGTCTGCCTTCCCTTCCCTCACTGCCACCTCCCTCAAAAAAAAAAAAGGAATGGAAGACAGAGAGAGAATGAGAAAGGAAGGAAAGAAAGAAAGAAGGAAAGAGAGAAAGAAAGAAAGAAAGAAAGAAAGAAAGAAAGAAAGAAAGAAAGGAAGGAAGGAAAGAAAGAAGGAAGGAAGAAAGAAAAAAAGGAAGGAAGGAAGGAAGAAAGAAAAGGAAGGAAAAAAGAAAGAAAGCAGGATAAAATAGTGAAAATATCCCTGAACTTGGAAATCAGTAGACTTGGGTTTAAAATTCAACATTTCAAACTATTAGTTATATGACCTTAGAGTCATGTAACCAATTTTATTCTCAACTTCCTCATCTGCCAAAAGACAGTAATCATACTTGCATCACAAGCAAAATGAATAATACAAATATGAATTATTGTATTTTATTATTTCATAGAGGAAGAAATTGAGACCTGAGAGGTGACCCCAGTTGTCCAAGGTCCCACCACTAGTGAGTGGTGGTATTCCTCATCCCTGGGAGGTGTTCAAACTGACAGGATAGAAAATACTGGAAATAAGGTCCAGTTGATTCTGTAGTATGTTTTGACCTACATGACCTCTGAGTCCCTTATAATTCTGAGATTCTATGATATGAGGAGTTGACTTATCCACTTAGTCAAAACACCTGGTTTATTGTCATTGTCACTTTTGAGAACAGACCCAAGACTCCAGACTACTAGCCCAGATTCTACTGCAGTTAGTGGGCTGAAGAAGGAAATGAATAATCAGTCTTCATAAATACTGATGTGAGTGTGTGTGTGAGAGTGTGTATGTGAGTGTGAATGTGTGTGTGAGTGTGTGAGTATCTGTGTGTGTGGGTGTGTGTGTGTGTATGTGAGTGTATGTATATATGTGTGTGAATGTGTATGTGAGTGTATGAGTGTGTGTGTGTGTATATATGTGTGTGAATGTGTGTGAATGTGTGTGTATATGTGTGTGTGTATGAGTGTGTGTGTGTGTGTGTGTGTGTGTGTGTAGGGGTAAGGGTAGGGCAAAAAGGGAAGGATAAAACAATTTGCCATCTACTGCTATGCATTTTCCTACATTAACCTTTGGGCTTCTGTTATAACAGATAATTCTTCAGGCCTCAATTCCAGCAGGTCAGTTGTGTCAAACTGTCCCTTCCAATACCTTTTCCATCAGTACAGGGTGACATGAACTGGCATGGCAACAATAAGGCTTCTTAAAGTCGACTCCAGGGTGACAAGTACTGACTTGGAGGGGCTCCATGCCAGCGCTCTGGGAAAATACTGGCAATAGGCCAGGAGTCAGAAATCCAGAAACTGGATTCCCCATCTGAATAACTCCTATTCATTCTCTCTCTGCACTGACAGAATTTACCAGTCTGTAACGAATGAGGGGCTGCTAGGTAGTGCAGTGGGTAGAACACAGGGATTGGAATCTGTAAGATTCATCTTCATGAGTTCAAATCCTACTTACTAGCCGTGTGACCCTAAGCAAGTCACTTAACCCTTTTTGTTTCAGTCCCTCATATGTAATATGAGTTGGAGAAGGAAAGGGTAAACCACTGCACTATCTTTGTCAAGAAGACACCCCCCACCCCCGCCAGAAATGAGTTCATAAAGACTCAGACATAACTGAAATGACTCAATACCAACTTGTAATGAATACAGATTTTTTTCCCATATTTTCAACTAGGGTAATGTTCACAAAACACGTTCCTTACAACCATCCTAAGAGGGGATAGCCCCTATTTTGCAAACAAGGCGATTGAATTTCAAAGACAATGATGACCCAGATGGCTTAACTGAATTAGTCAATCAGTTCCTGAAATTATAATGTCTTGGTGTCACTTGGAAAGCATTTAGTCCAATATCTGCTTGATGTAGGAATCTATATTTCCAATATTTTCCAGTCTGTCTGCTTGAACAACTCCAGTGTTCTTCCCTATCCCACTCCCCGGAAGCTAATTTCTATTTTAATACAATACAGTTGGGAAGTTCTTCTTAACATGAAGCCAAGACTCCTATCATTGTCACATCTATCTTTTTGCCTTTGTCATGGCTTCTGGGTCCACATAGAATAATTCGAATCTTTCTCCCTTCCCATTATCATTCATACACTTGAAGATCATAGTCTTTGCTGCTTCAAGTTACAGACGGGAATTCTCTATGCAGGGGGCGGTAAGTAGAGTAGCTATCAGCCAAATAAACCACCTGAGGCTTTAGCTATTCGGGATGCCACCCTCCTTCCACCAGGGGGCAGGCCATATGCATACCCTTTTTTTCTGGCCCTCTCCCCACCCTACAGGTGGGTTTTTTTCTCCATAAGGCTGTACTCAGATGGGGGTAGACTGTCAAATTACCCACTCAAGTCATCTTGAAATGTGTTTGAGTTAGAGGCTTGCATGAAAGCCATCTTTTGGAGCCAACTGAGGTCAGATCCTCAGCCCTGCCATCATGTCAGGCAATTTCTAACTTTTTTTCCAGCGGGGCTTCCTTGAACTATTTTTTTTTCTTTAGTACACTTACTAGGACCAGACAGTCCAATGTGACTCCCTGAGGACAGGGATAATGTTTTTATACTTAGTCCTTTGTATATAATAGGCATGTAACAAATGTGTGTTGCTCAATTAAAATGAACTCAACATAACAGAAATACACAAACAACATGAAGCCTTCTGGGATATCTCCTCCAACATCATTCCTCTCTGAATACCTACCCCTGCCGGTGATCTTCACTCATTCATTCATTTCATAGCATTTAAGGCTGGAAAGGCAGATATCTACTGAGAAAAAGTTGTTCAGTCATTTTTTTCATCATGTCTGATTCTTTGTCACCCCATTTGGAGTTTTCTTGGCAAAGATACTGAAGTGGTTTGCCATTTCCTTTTCCAGCTCATTTTACAGATGAGGAAACTGACGGAAACAGGATTGAATTATTTGCCCAGGTCACGTAGCTAGTTAAGTTCCTGAGGCTGGATTTGAAGTCCTGAAAAGGAGTTTCCTTGATTCCTCACCCAGTGCTCTACCCACTGCACCATGAGGAAAAGGTAAGGTACAATTCATGACACTAATTTAGTCTCTTTGTGATAATGGTCAAATCATTTAACCTCTTAGTGTCTCAGTTTCTTTATCTGTAATATGGAGATCAATACTATCTGTACCAACAACCTATAAATGCCAGTTGTGCTTTGTATTTTAGTATAGCTATTTTTGCACATGGATCACTTTATATTACACAGTAAATTCTCAAGACAAGGACTGGGATTTATATTTCTATTTGCAGGAAATTTTGTAAGTTACTGGGAATAGTAGACATTGCATATATGTATAAATATACATATATATAATTGATTCAAATTAAAAAACAAGGATGAATTGAAAGGAAAGAACTACTTAGTGGGATGTTAATCATCAAAGTGTAAGGTATTACAGGAATTCACATTTTAAAGGGACCTTAAAGTTTTATTCCGATCTCTTATCTGATAAAGAAGTGAGGCCCAGGGATGTGAAATAATTTTTTCAAGTTTGCACAGATAGTAGCTGCATCAAAATATAAATTTCTTTCATTCCAAATATAATATTCTTTTTTTTTACTATGCTAATAATTTAAGAGTATACTAAGTACAGCAAACTGAGTTACAACACAAAGGATATGAAGAAACACATGGTCCTTGTCATCAAAGAACATCCAATATGGTAGTGGGATAAAAGACCCAGATTCAGAGAAATGTATAAACTAGAATGTTATAAGTACACAAAAGCAGTACAAAGTTCTGTTATATCAGATAGGGGAAAGATTACTTTCAGGAGTTAAGCAATGAATTTTTTTCTCTCTCTTTTTTATTTTGCCCTCCCATTCTAAGAGATTTGGGTGGTTTCCTTTTAAGATTTCTTGAAATAAGATATCTAGGCTTCTTTCTAGTCATGGCTTTCAAATACTTTTTAGATTTCTTTTCTCCTTATTTTCTTTTTCAGATTAACTGTTTGTGATGATATTTTTATTTTTTTTGTTTTGATACTTTTTGTTGTATCGAGTCATTAATTTCCATTTGGTATGTTATAATTTTCCAGGAGTCTATAGTTTGGGGACATTTTTACATTTTTCATGGTAGTTGTTAATCATCTTTCTAAAACTTTCTTCTATAGTACTTATATCCCTCCAATTCTTTCATCTAGTACAGCACTTCTTAAAATTTGGGCAGTCACCCCACATGGGGTAATGGTCCCACAGTTAGAAGTGCTGAGGGGGTCACAAGTAGAAAAGAGCTTAAGAACCCCTGTTCTAGTATTCTCATTTTTAATATAACAACTCTTTTGTTAAAACTTTTGCTTCATTTCTTTCAGAAATTCTAGTTGAACTTGTCCCTAAGTTGGGGTTTTATTTGAAACTTTGCTTGTAGATGGTTTGGAATCATTCTTGTCTGAGTTGGTGAAATTGACCCCATAATAGCTACCTTGTGATTCTTTTTGTTTGCTGGTTTGATTTATCATTCTTCCAGATTTACTTCCCAACTTCAGGCTTTGTGACGAGCTGAAGCTACAGACCTCTAGAAGTGGTATATATTTTGTGCTTGATAATCTTTTGCATTTCTTGAGTTCTAATGTTAAAGTTTAGAAAAAGATACTCTCTCAGGAAGTTTAACATATCGTAAAAGTTAAAGATAAAGAGCAAAAATAGTGCATTTCACCTGGTATGTTTGAGTGTGTGTCTGTGATATTTCATGGTAAAAGCAGATGTCAAGTTTCACTTCGTATTATTAAGTGTATTAGAGAAGTGCAGAATAAAGTTTGATGTGAGAGAGAAGATCCTTACTCGTATATAGGAGATCAGAGAAGGCTTCCTGGTACTGGTCATGTTTTATTTGGGCCTAACAGAATGACTAGAAATTTAGCTGTTAAAGATAACTACTCACAATACTAATAGCTAGCATTTATATATAGCACTTATAGTACCTACTATATGCCAGGAATTGCACTAAGTAATTTACAATTATTTTCTCATTTAATCCTCATAATAATGCTGGGAGGTAGCAGCTAGCATTTATATAGCAATTTTAGGTTTATTAAGCACTTTAAAAATAATACTTCATTTGATCTTTACAAACACTCTGAGAAGTTGGTACCATCATTAGAGGTTACATTATTTTCTCATGGTTTCAAAGCTAGTAAAAGTCTGAGGCTGGATTTGAACTGAGTTCTTCCAGACTTCAGGTCAAGCATTCTAAACACCATGTCATCTAACTGTGTCTAGGCACAAATAAGCATCACAGCATAGAGAGTAATGAGAGCCAAGGCCCAAAGGGGAGAAACCATAGGGTCTGTTTGGGAAACAGATCAGTTTGGCTGGAGAGCAATAGACTGAAAACAGTAATAAGAAGCTGGAAAGATTGAGGCCAGGTTATAAAGAATTTTGAAGAATAACACAGAAAAACAGGGATACCACAGAGAAGGGGCATGCCAGGTCCAGAACAGAATATGCAGAGCTTCTGGGATAGAATTAGAAGCGAAGCCAATTAGCAGTAGTTGACCGAAGGTTTTGGTCTTTCCGGTCATACAAACGAAACAAGCGTGTTATACCTGCTATTTCTGGACTGGCAAGTCCAGCCCTCTGATATGGAGGCAGTAACAAGAAACAAGCTTGTGACAGAAACTCAGCCAGAAGACCAAGCCAGAGAAGGTGGCCACAGGACTGCGTGTGTGTCTTATGTGTTTGTGTTTGGGGAGAGTAGGAACCTCTCTTAACCTGCTAGACAGGGGGTTAAACAAAAATGGGAAATTTTGGACATTGTCAACCTGGTCACAACACAGTTTGAGTTGCAAGAGCTTAGACAGCAACATCTCCACCTAGATTGAAATTGCGGTCCCAGTGCACTTTCCCCAAAAGGGGTTTATAAAACCACAAGATAACAGATTTACAGATGGATGGAATATTTGAGGTCATCTAGTGCAATGTTCTCATTTTATAATTGAGAGAACCAAGAACTAGAAATGTTAATTGATGTCCCAAGATCACAGATACACTAAGGAGCAACTGAGTAGTGCAGTGGATAGCGTTAGACCTGGAGTCAGGAAGATCCGAGTTCAACTCTGGCTTCAGACTCTTACAGTTGTGTGCTCCTGGTCACTTAGCCTGTGCACCTCATTTCCACATCTGTAAAAAGTATCATAGCTTCTGCCTCCCATAGTTGTGGAAATAAAATCTGAAAATAGTTTTAAAATACTTTGTAAACATTAAAACTCTATATAATTACTACCCTTTATTGTTATTAAGGATTCTTGCTAAATAGAAAGAGTACCAGGAAGAAAATGAAGATAGAAATGCCACCAATCCACACAGCAGCAGGCTAGTAGATAGTCCCTCTATGTTGAAAAGGGAACTTGGAGAAATGTGTTGTGAGGACTATGTATGGCAGCATATGTCTAATGTATGAGATTATTGCAGATGCTAATGTATTTTCAAAGTACTTTACGTATTGCCTTTCATTTGATCCTCAAAGTATTCCTATGAAATAGGTAATCGATAGTGAATTCTGTCCCAATCAATTGTACCTTGAGGCTAATTAGCAAGTTAATGAGCATTGATTAAGCAGTTGCTATATTCTAGACACTGTGCTAAGCAGTGGGGATATTAAAATTAAAAGTAAAAAGAGGAAAAGCAAGCCAAAAAAATGTAGTCACCACTCTCAAGAAGTTGACAGGAAGATAACCTGCAAACAACAGCCCAGTGGTTAGAGCACAGGGACAGGAATCAAGAAGACCTGATTCAGATCTAGCCTCAGATACTTAAAAAACCATGTGACCTTGAGAAAGTAACAACCTTTCTTCACCTCGGTTTCTCATCCGTGATACGGGGATAATACTGATACCTACCTCATGGGATTGTCGTGAATATCAAATTAAATAATACTCGTAAAGTTCTTAACATAGTACATAGGAGGCACTATAAACATGCTAGCTATTTTATTACTATTTTCAAACAAGCTATATACAGGATAACTTTTAGAGATAACAGTAGCATTAAGGGGGCAGGTTTAAAAGTGTATGGAAGCAGTTTGTACTGAGATTTGAAGGAATCCAGGAGTCAGAGGAGAGGAGAGAGAGAGGTCCTGGCCTGAGGAACAGAAAGTGGAAATATCTGAGGATAGGAGTTTCCTGTTCAAGAAACAGCAAGATAACTCCACCATACTGGGCTCATAGGATTCAATGATGGTCATTTATGATACTGCAAAGGCTAAATAGGGAGTATATCTGGGGAGATCAATACACAGTATTGAGTGGCAGAAGGATTTTGACTCAAAGTAGAATAGATTTGAAGCTGGAAGGGAATTTAGAAGCCATCTATTCCAACTCCTTCCTTTTACAGATGAGGAAACTGAGGCCCAGAGAGATTAAATGACTTGTACTAGGTCTCCCAAAAATGAATGGGATGATACCTCTCCCACCAAGTTGGTAAAAGGAGGAACAGTAAAGGGTAGAGACTGATACTGTCATCAGAAAAGAAGAACAGTTAAATAATAGGGAGAGAAAGACAGTTACTGCTGCCAATACTCCAGAAAAGCACGTAGACCAGATGTGACAGAACCCCAAAAGAAGCAACAGACCTAGAATCTACTGGTCAAAATACCTCGGAAATATGGTCAACATTGGGCATCAAATTTTGGAAAAGACATTGACATGTTGTAGTGCATAAAGGAAAGCATGATAAGAATGACTTGAGCTCAGTCTATATGAGGACTGGACTAAGGAACTTTGGAGCATTTATCTTACAAAAGAGAAGAACGGGGAGGGGAATGACTTGGTTAACTGTTTTCAAATATAGGAAGAACTGTTATATGGGAAAGGCATTATTACACCTTTTCCATGTTTCTCTAGGGGGAAAATCTGGGAACAACAGGTAGAAGTTCCTAGGAGTCTGATTTTGGTTCAGTAGGACAAAAATCTTCCTGGCAACTTAAGATTTCTAAAAGTGGAACAAGCTTCCCCAAAAGGAAGCGCATTCTCATTCAGTAGAAGTCTTTAAATAAAGACTGGATAACTACTAATTTGGGATGCTGAAGGAGGAATTCTTCATTTTATAGAACTAGGAAACGAGACTCAGAAAGGGAAACTGCTTTTATCAGGGGTGAGGCTATAACCCTGGTATTCTGAAGCTGAACAGAATCTAAACTCCTTGAGAGAAGTAAATGTTTTTCTTCTGTCTTCATGTCCATAGCACTTAGCACAGTATTTTTTTGTACATAGTAGGTGCATAAAATTTTTTTTTAATTGAACTAAATTGCTTTGCTCCCTCTTCTACACAGTATTGAGTGGCAGAAGGATTTTGACTCAAAGTAGAATAGATTTGAAGCTGGAAGGGAATTTAGAAGCTGTCTATTCCAACTCCTTCCTTTTACAGATAAGGAAACTGAGGCCCAGAAAGATTAAATGACTTGTAGTAGGTCTCCCAAAAATGAAGTAGTGTAGCTGGGATTCAAATCCAGGTCCTCCTTAAATTCAGCACTGGATCACTGGACCTCACTAGCCTCTCTTAAAATTGCCAGATTGTTTACAAGTAATTGTGAGCTCCCATTTATGAACAATTTGATGTACCACTTAATGAAAAGAATACAGAGGGTTCTGGTGTTACAAAACCTAAGTTTGAATAGTGGTTCTCCTTTCCAGCTGTGTGACTGCAGGAAAGGCATTGATTTTCATTGACCTCAGTTAATTCATTTATTGCTGATAGCCATACCCAACTCTTCCTTGACCCCATTTGGGGTTTTCTTGGCGAAGACACTGGAATTGGTTTGCCATTTCCTTGTCCAGCTCATTTTATAGATGAGGAAACTGAGGTAATAAACAGGGTTAAATGACTTGCCCAGGGTATAAAATCAAGTTGAAAGTTGTAGTCCCTGTCTCACAGGGTTGTTGCAAGAATCCAATGAGATAATGAATGTAAATCACTTCAGAAACTTAATACAAAAATAGTAGGTGCTCAATTAACACCTGTCAAGTGAACAAAAAAGGCCCTCTTATGTTTTTTTCTTCCTTTGTAACTATACATAGCATTTGAGCTTCTCAAGTTGAGTACTCCTGGACTAAAGGAGGTCAAGCATTTTACCAATTGGAAATTTTACAAGACATTCTGAACACAAAACATAAAAATGGTGCAATGAAGCAGTGTGACAGGGGCCTTTTCAGAAATCATTTTCTCCAGTGAGTCCTTTCAGAAATAGTGGCAAATTCTCAGAAATCACAGAACTGTAACAAGAAATTATAGACCTACATGGTGTCAGGATTGAGGCAGACAATTACCATTCTCTCTGGTACAACAAAGCTATGAAATCACACATATCACAGACATCATCAGGGCTAATGTCCTCATTTTACAGATGAAGAAATTGATGGTCAGTAAAGGGAAGGTATGAACTATCCAAAGTGTCAATGCTTAGACTAAAATAGGGAGTTACATCTCATTCCTCAGATACAACTGAATCATCAATACCAGAAACAGACTTAAGAGTACTAGGAAGTCATTCTCCCTGAGATCTTGGAGTTCTTTCAAGTATGTGAGCTTTTCTTCCACATTACATTGTGTACCTTCTCTATATACTTACATATGTACATGTAACCTCCAAAAGAATGTAAATTTCTTGAGGGAATAGAATGTTTCACTTTTGTCTTTGTGCTCCTTGTGTATGGCATAGTTAATATGGTGCACAGTGCTTGTTTATTTTTTTATTTGATAGATTGATTGATCATTTGATTATTATATGGAATGGCTATAAATTAATGTCTGTTTGTTAGATAAAAATCACAACTCAAAAGTCCTTTCTCAACCTCTACTCTAGTGACCATAGTGATGATTTCAATAATACTACTGATAAACACAATGAAGTAGAAATAAATGCAAAATAAGATACTAATGGGTTTTATGGAATCTATAACCTAATATTTCTCTTAGAAGATAAAACAAAGAAACCATTGTATTCCTTTTCAAAGGCAAAGAAGCCGTATGATGCTGTAAACAGAAGGGTCCTTAGAACACAAGATTTTAGAACACAGATTGCTAAAGAGTTGGAAAGGATCTTCTATTTTTTAATATAGAAGAGTGGGTTATAGAACAATGAATTCCAGAAATGGAAAGGTCTTTGGAGATTAGAATGTGAGAACATGGATTATAAGATCTAGTAGATATATAGTCCAATCATGCCTATTTACTAAGGATAAGGAGAGCCAGGAAAGTTAATTTATTTGCCCAAGGTCACCTAGATAATAAGCATCAAAGGCAAAATTTGAACCCAACTCTTTAGTTATAGAACCATTTACACTCTTCCTTACTGCCTCTTTTTCTACCCTCTTTACAAGTCTCTTTATTCATTCCCCAGTAAAATTCACCATGCAATTCCTTTGATAATTACTAAAACTACCAAGAGAAGGAAGCCATTTCCAGGGATTTCACTTCTTATGCAAAATTTCCATCTTCTGGGGAACTCATCTGCCCTGGATGGCTCTGTTTTTTGTGTGTATTTCTGGACAACTGCTCACATTTCATCAGGCCTCTACTCACCTGCATTTTGTTGATAACCCCTGGAAAATGAAGTTCTGTCACTCTCCACTCAGAAGAAAGAATAAAACAAACAAACCTGATAATAGCAGACAAAATTTAATTACATAGCTCACAATGAAAGGAGAGAAGGGAGAGAAAGCTAGAATATCAAAGATCGCAACAGGAAGAGAGGAGAAACAATTGAGTTCAAACCAATCCAGTTGTTTGGGTTTTTTCTCCTCTACTTTGAAAGTAAAATAAAAAATGGAAACTTTAGTTACCCTCTTCTCTCACTCCCTCTCTCTCATCCCTCTTCTATCCCTGTTTGACAATAAAATCAATGACAATGGACTCATAAGCTGCAGTTCAGCATCAGCTTTTAAATTTTGTCATCTGTTCTCATTTTAGGTTTCTTCCATTAACCCCTGGCACAACTGCAAAGGAGTTCTGAGATTTGGAGTTTTATTTATTTGGGTCTGGAAGTAACCATCTCAGTAACCTTTGTTGCTTTTCATGTCTCTCTGTCTTCAGGGGTTTGGGGGTAGCTTGGACAAAAAGCTGGCCTTTTGTGAATCATGTTCTAGAATAATTGCAACCAACGAGCAAAGATTGATGAAATGTCTCTGTCCTCTATTGTTCAAGGTCTCTGGTTTTGTATATCAACATATCTCTCTGATATGGGATAACTGAACACTAGAAAGCTTTCCTAACTAGAAAAGCCCTTAGAAAATAGAATATTTGAAAACAATATGGGTGAGTAGAGTGGAAGCGGAAGGCACTTTAAGACAAAATATTACGTCAAAAATGCTCCTTAGTATATAGAAGGTTAGATCTTGAATCCACTTTGCAGAATTTTAGAATATAGAATGTTAAGAGTTGCAAGGGACATAACAACATAGAATGCTAGAAAAATGGACATAGAATACTTGACCTAGAAGAGCCCCAAAGCATCCAAATTCTTTAATTTGACAATGAGAAATAACACTAAAAGACCATGCAAGGGGTTAAAAATAATCTCTAATCTTCATCATTGCATACTCAATTTCTACAATATCAACTTGTATTATTTATTTATCACACTAACTCATAGTTGTACCAATATAGGGTGTTGCACAAATGCTGAAGAAAATAACATTTTAAAAAACAGATTAGCCCCAAGTGGCAAGAGATACAAAATGCCATTGACAAGAAGAATGCCTTAAAAAGCAGAATTGGCCAGATTGAAGAGGAGGTCCAAATACTCACTGAAGAAAACAATCCCTTGAAGATTAGAATGGAGCAGATGGAAGCTAATGACCATCTCACTGAAAAAAATCAAGAAATCATAAAAGAAAATCAATGGAAGGAAAAAACAGCAGACAATATGAAATATCTCATTGGAAAAACCACTGACCTGGAAAATGGATCCAGGAAAGACAATTTTAAAATTATTGGACTGCCTAAAAGCCATGATAAAAAAGAGGTTAGACATCATTCAAAAAATTATGGAAAACTGCCTTGATATTCTAGAACCAAAGGGTAAAATATTTATTGAAAGAATCCATTGATTGCCTCCTTAAAGAGATCTTCAAAAGAAAACCCCTAGGAATATTATAGCCAAATTTCTCCTTGCCCAGGTCAAGGAGAAAATATTGCAAGCAGCCAGAAAGAAACAATTCTAGTATTGTCGAAACACAATCAGGATAATACAAGATCTAGAACCTTCTACAACAAAGAGTTACAGGGTTTGCAATATGATATTGCAGAGGTCAAAGGAGCTAGGATTAAAACCAAGAATCACTTACCCAACAAAACTGACTATAATACTTCAGGGGGAAAAAATCATCATTCAATGAAATAAGAGGACTTTCAAGCATTCTGGATGAAAAGACCAGAGCTGAATAGAACATTTGACTTTCAAACAAAAAAATCAAGAGAAACATGAAAAGGTAAACAGGAAAGAAAAATCATAAGAGACTTACTAAAGTGGAACTGTTTACATTTCTACATGGAAAGATATTTTTAACTCTTGAGACTTTTCTCAGTGTCAGGGTAGTTACAGGGATTATATACACAAAGACAGAGAACACAGGGTGAGCAGAATATGAAAGAATGCTGTCTAAAAAATAAAATTAAGGGGTGAGAGAGGAATATATTGGGAGAAGGACAAAGGGAGAAACAAAATGGGGTAAATTATCTCACATAAAAAGAGGTAAGAAAAGGCTTTTTCAATGGAGGGGAAGAAGGAAGAGGTGACAGGGAAAAAGTGAACCCTACTCTCATCAGATTTGATTGAAGGAGGGAATAACATTCATACTCAATTCGGTAGGAAAATCTATGTTACACTACAGGAAAGTAGTGGGGAGGGGATAAGTGTGGGGTGGAGAATAAAAGGGAAGGCACATGGGAGGAGGGGATAATTAGAAGTAAACACTTTTGAGGAGGGATAGGGTCAAAAGAGAGAACAGAACAAAAGGAGGGCAGCATAGGATGGAGGGGAATATAGTCTTCTACAACATGACTGCTACAGAAGTCCTTTGCATGACTACACATGTATAACCTATATTGAATTGTTTGCTTTCTCAGTGGGAAGGGGGAGGGGGGAGGAAGGGAGAGAAGTTGGAACTCCAAGTTTTAAAAGCAAATTTTAAAAATTATTTTTACATACAACTTGGAAATAAGACATACAGGCAATGGGGTATAGAAATCTATCTTTCCCTACAAGAAAATAAAAGGTAAGGGAATGAAAAAAGGGAGGGGTGTGATAGAAGGGAGGATAGATTGGGCAAAGGTATAATCAAAATGCACGATGTCTTGGAGTGGGCAAAGGGGAGAAATGGGGAGAAAATTTGGAACTCAAAATCTTGTGGAAGTGAATGTTGAAATCTAAAAATAAATTAATTAATTTAAAAAATAAAATTAAAAAACTCCAAAACTAAATAAATAAATGGCTGTTAAAAATTTGAAAATGGTACCTTCAGGCAGCTGATCATAGAAGAGAGCATTCTATTCCACTAATCAGGAACCTTGGGTTCTAATATTGATTTTTTCACCACTAAACCATGGTAGTGTTGGGAAAAGAAAAATCCCTGAATTAGAAGTACCAGAACACAGGTTCAAATTCTGGCTAGATTAAAAGTATATTATACTATACTATATTATTATTTTTGTTAGTACTATATGATATACTATTAGTAGTAGTAGCATATATTATACTATTATACTATCGTAGTAGTATGTTTTACTACTACCATTAGAAGTAACTACTATTAGTGGTAGTATATTATTAGCATAACCCTGAGCAAGTCAATTTTACTGATGAGTTTCCTCATCTGTAAAAGGAGGAATCATCAAGGACATCACCAAAGAATCCCTTCCAGCTCTAAGATGTATAGTTCTAAAGGCATTTCTACCTTGGATATTGTATCGCCCTTTCAAATATTCTAGACTCTAAGTTCCCTATCAGTATTAATGTTCTTTGCTGTTCGTCTTCTATATGCTTTAATTGTATATGCTATTTTAAAACATTCTGGAAGCAGTGAATTCTTAATGATAATTATATTGTTGCTGATGATGAATATAAATACCTCATTCTACTATACACATATACCATGGTGCCCCCAAACAACTCAAAAGTCATCCAAAGGGGCAAAAATAATTTTTGGAGGATTTGCTTGTTTAGATAGGTGGTGGCTCTGTAATTTTCTGTTTTGATTAATATAGTTATTCAAAGTATGATACTGCACAGTATCATTTTATCAGAGATTCAGAGCTAGATAGAACCTCAAAAACCCATTTCCCAATCCTTTCAAGAGACAAGCTGAGGAAGGCTGCATGACTGCACCCTAAGTCACACATGAAAGAAGCCTCAGAGAAAGAGTTTGAGCCAAGGGCTTCTGACATTTTTTTAAAGGAAACACTAGAAAATATCTTCTAGGCTGGAGCTGACTAATTCCTTTTCTGGTGTTAATGAATCTGAGATTACTTATTGGCCTCTTCATTTCCTACTTTTCTTCCCCCACATCTCCTTCCATGGCTTGCTCTCTTTCCCTCTTTTTCCCCTTTCCTTTTGCCTTTAGATACCCTTCCCCTATCAAACCTACTACTGAAAAGCTAAAAGAACCAATAGATAAAATTCCTCAGAGCATCTGAGACCCAGTGAATGATAGCCCAAAAAGCTAGCAGGTATCCGAAATGTTCTAAGCAACACAACTATCCTTCCTAGCATTGTCCTCCTTTCCTCAATATAGGTAAAAAACAAATAAAAACAAGCAGAAAAACAAAATTCCCTAGTGAGCTTCCTTCCATGGTTTAGACTTATTTTGTCCTCTGGCATTTTTGACATTATTCTTACAATGTTGCCACAAGTCTGTGCTCATCATATTGCCTGTCTTTATTTCTATTTTTGGTACATAGTCTATGAGATCCCTATGTATCCCCATGAATCCCTTTAGACCAGAAATATCAAAACCATACAATTCAGGTTGCATGATGCTTCCAAGTATGTCTGGAACCAGATTAAATTCTAAATAGGAAATATTTGTCAAAATAAATTAAAATACAATAAACAGACAATATTATGTGACTTTCTAAGGCAATATGTGGCCAATGGAGATGATTACATACAAGTTAGTGGCTCCCATTTCTACCTGAATTTGACACCACCAATCTAGACAATGCATCCTTTTATTCCTCAGCAGAATTATATTTTTGCATCTTCCAAATCTGATTCTTGAGAGCATCTTATTCCTCCTGATCTGTCTTACTTTCCTGAGTTTTACTTCATTACTGCTTACTTCTGTTTCTTTTGATCTTTTGGAAATCTGTCCTCTCGCAATAATATATACAATAATTACAACTATAAAAATAAACAACTATGAAACAGTTGAGCCATCTTATCAAAGTAATGGCAGACCATGATTCCAAAGAATCAATGCTGAATCATGGTCTTCACCTCCTGACAGAGAGATGAAGCCCTCAGGGTATATGATGAAACATACATTTTTGGACACGGCCAATGTGTGAAAATTTCCTTTACTTGTATGTATATTTTATTCAAAAAAAAGTTTTATTCCCTATGCCTTTTCCAGGGGGTAACAAATGTTTGCTTATTTAAAAAAAAATTTAAATAAATCTGTTCTCTGAAAGTCTAAAGTGTATGTTAGATCTCTCCTCTATCAAAAATTCTAAGGTGGAGTGGTCACTCACACTCCCTACCCCACAAGGAACCTATCATTTTAATACCATCAGCCAGTTTATTAAGCACCTGCCATGTGCCAAACACTGGAATACAAGAGTCAAAAGACAGGCCCTGCCCTCAAGGAGTTTATAGCAATGGAAGAGACAAAGCAAACAAGCATATACAAAGCAAACTATATACAAAATAAATAGAAATAATTAAACAAGGAAAAGTCTGTGAATTAAAAAGAGGATGAGGGAGGCTTCCTGTTGAAGGGTAGATTTTAGTTGGGACTTAAAACATGCTAGGGAAGTCAGTAGTCTGAGTAGAGGAGGGATAGCATTGTAGCACAGCCAGAGAAAATGTCTGGAGTTGAGAGATGGAGTGTCTTGTTCACAGAACATTGAGGAGGCCAGTGTCACTGCACCGAAGAGTACGTGTTGGGCAACACAGGTCAGGGAAGACTGGGAATGTAGGAGGGGCCTCGTTTGTGAAAGGCTTTGAATGCCAAACACAGAATTTTGTATTTGTTCCTTCAGGCAATAGCTAGCCAATGGAGTTTGTTGAATGCGTTGGGGAAGAGGGGGAAGAAAGGGGGTGGATAATATGATGGGACCTACATTTTAAGAAAATCATTTCAGTGGCTGAATGGAGAACAGATTGGAGTGAGGAGAGAGTTGAGGCAAACAGACTCACTAGCAGACTACTGCAGTAATCCAGGCCTGAGGAGATGAGAGCATAATTCATAGTGATTGCAATGTCAGAAGAGTGAAGGAGTATTTGAGAGATGTTGCAAAGGTGAAATCAATAGGCCTTAGCAACAGATTGCCTGGGGTGCAGATGGTGGCTTGGGGGAAGAAGGGTAAAGACAGTAAGGAATTCAGTTTATGAACCTGAGGGATGGGGAAGAAAGTATTGCCCTTCACCGTAATAGGGAAGGAATGTCAGTAGGGTTTAGCAGGAAAGATAATGCGTTCTGTTTTGGACATATTAAGTTAAAGATGTCAAAAGGATTTTTGTTTGAGGTCCTGAAAGGCAGGTAGAGATGTGAGACTGGAGGTCAACAGAGAGGTTGGGGAAGCATAGGTAGATTTGAGATCATCAGAATAGAAACGTTAATGAAATACATGGGAACAAAGGATATAGACAAGTATAGAGGGAGAAGAAAAGAGGACTTAGGACAAAACCATGAGGGATGCCTGCCATACTCTAACAAGAGTATGATCTGAAAGTGGATCCAGGAAAAGAGAATGAGAAAGAGTGATTGGATCTAGGAACGAGGGATATCCTGAAAATCTAGAGGGAAGACAGTATCAAGAAGGAGTTATCACCAGATTGTTTTGAAGATTATCACTTTATACCATAATATATACATATATGTATATACACACCATAATACCTAGAGAAGGAAAAGGCATACCACTCCAACATCCCTGCCAAGACATCCCATGGACAGTTGGTGCATGGGGTCATGAAGAGCTGGACATTACTGAAAGTCTGAACAACAATATAGTTTGAAATCTGGTCCTGCAAGATTGTTTTTTTTTTCCTTTTCTTTTTTCCCCCTCTATTCCCTTTATATTCTTCATCTTTTATTCTTCCAGAAGAATTTTGTTATTATTTTTTCTAGCTCTATAAAATAATTGTTTGGTAGTTTGATTGGTATACCACTAAATAAGTAAATTAACTTAGACAGAATTGTCTTTTTTTATTATATTAGGTTAGCCTACCTATTACTATTTCACAAGTTGTTAAAATTACCTTTATTTGTGTGAAAATTGTTTTGTGATTGTATTCACATAGTTCCTGGATTTGTCTGGAGAGATTTCCAAGTTTTTTGTACTGGCTGAAGTTATTTTAAATGAAACTTCTCTTTCTATCTCTTCCTTCTGGATTTTGTTGGTAATATATAGAAATGTTGATTATTTATGTGAGTCTATTTTATATTCAGCAACTTTGCTAAAATTATCAACTTGTTTCAACTTTTTTTTTTAGTTGATTCTCTAGGATTCTCTAAGTATACCATCATATCATCTACAAAGTCATAGGGTGTTTTTTCCTCATTGTCTATTTTTATTTCTTCAATTTTTCTTTTCTTATTGCTATAGCTAGCATTTCTAATATAATCTCAAATAATGATGGTGATGATATACATCCTCACTTGCCATCCTTGGAAAGGATTCTAGTTTATCTCCATTACAGAAAATCCTTGCTCTTAGTTTTAGAGAGATACTATAAGTGAGGGTTTTTTGATGCAGGCATACCTGTAGGCAGTAGCAAAGTAGCCAGTAGAACAGGAAGATGAAAATAAATAAAAGAGTAGGGATAAAATAGTCGATATGTTAGAGCAATGAGATGGAATGGGATCATTTGAATGAGTAGTAGGGTTTGCCTTGGTAAGGAGCAGGCTACCTTGTCATGTGAAACCATGGTAAAAGATAAGATAGATAGCAGCAGAAGATACATGAATAAATGAGATGAGGAAAAGGAAGGAAGAGGGAGTTCATAGTATGTGACTTCAATTTTTTTCTGCAAAATATTAGGCAAAGTTTTCAGTAAGTGGGTCGAGGTGAGGGTAGCCATGATAGGTTTAAATTCTTCTTGTAATAAATATCTGTTCAATTTAAATGAACCAATAATAGACCAAGGGGGTGACTAGAAATCGTTATCTTCTCTCATAAGACAGAAAGTTATAGAAGCCCCTTACATTCCCTTGATCCCTGTGCCCTTATTTAAACATGTAAATATCTTGTTGGTGTCACTCCTACAGAAATACCCACACTAATTACTTGTACTGTTGAAAGTAATTTCCTATCCATAAAGTCCACAACAGAGAAAATAATTTATTTGCACATGGCTACCACTTCTCCATGCTGGAGGCTTCTTCTAAAAATCCCATAGTCTTTGTTGGTGTCATTTGAGCTGCCCTGACATGGAAATATTGAAGACCCCACCTTACAGGGTATGGCATTAACATGAATGTGTCAGGGGTGAGGGTCATTTGTCACAAGAAAACTCCTTCCTTTCCCCTTCTACCCAGAATCATAAAATTTGAGAGTTCAAAGACCTCTGCAGCCATTGGAGCCTATCCACACACATTTATCTACTATAAAATGCCAACAAGTCTAATTATTAGGAGGTTTGTCCTGACATCTAGTCAGACTGCTTTGTAACTTCCAGACATCGTTCCTAGTTCACCCTTTGGGTCCACATAGAACAGATTCCACTTCCTCAGAGCAGCCCTTCTAATACATTAAGATAGCTGTCATGCCCCCTGCAACTGTTCTCTTCTCCAAATTAAGCATACCCAGTTCCTTCACTGGATCTTCGGATGAAAAGGACTCAAAACTCTTTACCATCTTTGTTGCCCTTTTCTGAATATGTTCCATCTTCTCAATGCCCTTCGTAAACCATGGCACCCAGAACTGAAATGAATAATCTAGATAAAGACTGATAAACAGAAAATGCAGTAGCATCTCCTTAATCCCTAAAATTTAGCTCCGATTATGCAACTGAGGGACTCATTAGTTTTGTTTGCTGTTATACAGCTGACTCATATTAATCTTGTAGTCCATTAAAACTACTAGATCTTTCTCTCCTCCAGTACAATGTTATCTAACCATGCCTCCTCTATCTTGTACTCACGAAGATGATTATTTTTCTCAAGTATAAGACTTTACATTCTCTACTGAATTCCATCCTATTAGATGTAACCCAATCCTCTATCCTGCTAAATCTTTTGGGATCCTATGTGATCCAGTTAGTTAATTTTTCAACCAGATTGTCTTGAAAGAACCAAAAACTGAGGTGGATTGTAGCTTACCCCTCCAATAAATTAACCCCAGTATCTTATACCCTATTTCTTATTTTCCCCTTGTTCTGGTTTTTGAATTTTCTGAAATTTGTCCTTGTATGAGTTAAACATACCCATAATAAATGGCCTATTAATTTATCCATTACTCATCTGAATTTTTTGCAAAACCGTCTCAAGACCCAACAGTGCTAGAGCAGAATAGGGCAGTAGTACAAGCATGATTATTCCCAGTTTTAAAGGAGGAAACTGAAGCCCTGAGTGGATGACATTCCCCTGAATATAGTATATAAGGTGGGATTGGAATCCACATCTATTTATTCCAAGTCTAACAACTCTATCCACTACATAAGGCCATTGCTAACCCCTCTAGAAACTTTTTATCACCTCTAGTATAAAATATACAGTTCTATTTAGCTTTTATGTTCTTTACTCTCCCCAACCTACATTTTCAGCCTCATTAAACACTACTTCTCCTCCTGCAATTGCCTCCAGCCAAATTGACTTCCTTTCTGTTTCTCACTGAGGACATTACATTTCTCTTTTATGAGTCTTTGTAATAGCCAACCCCCATGCCTAGAATGCATACCCTCCTTACCTAACTTCAAAGCGTGCCTCTCTTCCCTTAAGAAGCAGCTCAAGCATCATTTTCTGCTTGAAAACTGTATTGATCTCCCCAATTGCCAGTGCCCTCCCTCCCAAATTAATTATCTGATATACTTTATATGTATAGTATATATGTATAAATATATATATATATACACATACAAATATATAAGTATGCATATATGTACTTATTCCCATATTTATACTGTATATATTTATATATTTATACTGTCCAAATAGCATTTATTGAATACTTACTATGTGCCAGACACTGCACTACAAGCTTTGTAAATGTTATCTCCTCTGATCCTCCCAACAACCCAGGGAGGTAGGTGTTACTATTATTCCTAGTTCTATAGTTGATGAAATTGAGGCTGACAGAGGTTAAGTGACTTGCCCTGGAGTCACACAGCCAATCATGTCTGAGTTCAGATTTTAACTCAAAGTTCCTGACTCCAGGTCCTGTGTTCTCTCCACTAACCAACCTAGCAGGCTCTGAGAGCAGGAATCATTTCATGGTTTGTATTTTTATTGTCAGTACCTAGCATAGCGATTGGCATAGTATAGGCACTTAACAAGTCTTTTTTGATTGGTTGTTTGAAGGTCATACCTGTAGTATACAGCACACTGGGCAGCTAAGTGGCACAGTGGATAGAACACTGGGCTTGGGATCAAGAAGACTCATCTTCATGACTTCAGATCTGGCCTCAGACACACAGTTGTTGTGTGTCCCTTAACCCTGTTTGCCTCAGTTTCCCTCTCTGGAAAATGAGCTAGAGAAGGAAATGCCAAACCACTCTAGTGTCTTTGCCAAGAACACCCTCTATGGGATCACAAAGAGTCAAACACGAATGAAAATGACTGGGCACACTAGCTAGTTATGTGATCTTAGACAAGTCATTCAATATCTCCAAACTCAGTTTCTTCAACTGTAAACTGAAGGAGTTTGATTAGATGATCTCCACAGTCCTTTCCAAATCACCCAGATACTCAGGACTGTTCTGCTTACAGATACTAAAAAACAATAATTATGGGTCTGTCATCCCTTTGGGGAAGTTTGCTCCAGAGGACTGCAGCAAACATTTACATTTTCTCTTCTAACAGAGAGGAAGGTCTTGATCAGCTCCAGTGAGCACCATAAACACTTTAGCTGGCAGAAATTGGAGATTACAAGCAGTTGATTATAAATGATACCCCCTGAATGGTTGGCATTGACAATGCCTTGGATTGGCAGATGTTTTCATGGAGATGAATAGAAATTTGCAAATGAGGAGAAAGGCCTGGATTAGGGGCTTTATTGTCTCTTCTCCCATTTTGGGTCTTGTCTTATAATAACCTGGATTGTTCCCAGCTTTTTGGCCTCAAGCAAGCACTTTCCCTCTCTGATTCTCAATTTCTTCATCTGTAAAATAAAGGGATTAAATACGATGATCTCAAAAGCTAACCTTTCAATTGTAAATCTTAATGCTTATTACAGTGCCTGGCACCTAATCGCTGATTAATACATGTTTGGTAACCTGAGTTAACGAAATCATATTATCAACTAAAATGTATTTCATTGTGTATCCATCCATTCTAGAGACAGTAATTCAGGGTGGGGGGAAATATTGCAAAGGTGTTAGACATGGGTTTTTGCACTAGTTCTATCCTTAAAAACTCGATTCTCTTAATTCCCCTTCCCTGGGTTCAATTTTTAGGCATTTTTGAGGTTCCCTAGGTTTGCCTCCTTTTAAATTTGCATTTAAGTTGAGGGAGCTGGAATCAATCATAGCTTTAGAACTGCAATGACCTTTGAAGGTATTGATTCAGACCCCTCAAGATGAGAAAACTGAAGCTTAATGAGATCAAGTGAAACCTGGAATTTGAAGCCAAGACTTCCTGGCTGTTAGTATAGTGCTTGCTCTATGACCCCTTGTCCGCTACAGCCTCTTTCAACTCATGGACTCAAATCCTCCTTCTTCCCTGAAGACTAATCTTTGGGAATCTGTTGTTCCTCTGAAACCTTCAGTATATACTAGTCCTCCCTTTGTTCCTTGCATATATATCTTACTGGCTTTGCCACTGAATTTTTTCTAGTATCGGTTATGGTTCCATAACAAGATAGTAAAGCTGTTGAAGTCAGGGCAAATAGCTTACAAATCTTTCTTCCCACTGGGAGGAAAGCCAGCACGGTCCTAGTGTGTCACTTTCATCTTTGTGTGCCCAGTGCGGAGTACTGAGCAATCAATACAGTAAGAGCTCACTCAGTGTTTGTTGATTGAAACTGATTATTAGAAATAAGGAACTTAGTAGATTCCAAAATGCTTCCTAATTAGAACATGACACAATAATATCTCCGAAGATGCATATTTAGATGAAATATAAAGAAAGGAAAGATACTGTACATCTCAACAGCAAAGATTGGGCAATATACAGTAAAAGGGAAGAACTGAATCAGCAAATGAGCAAACTTAGCATATCTGAGTCTTTTCCCTCAAAACATAATATTTACCTAACTTCTGCTCTTGTCACATGACCTACTGGAAAAAGCCTTGGGATTTAACAGAGCAAGTATTTAAATACATATTTACCAAATTAAATTGTTTCTTATTTTTGTAAATAAAAGTGGCCCTTGTGTCTTTCTCATGGTGGGAAAATAGTTATTTGCAGAAATATAAACAGGCTTGTAGAAATGAAAACACATTCTTATTTACATTCTTATATAAATGGGCATTTATGTAATTCTTTAAGATTTGCACAATATATCATTCCTGAGTTTTACAGTAACCTAATGTTACACCTAACAGGTACAATATCCTCTTGGATATTGTGACAATACATCCCACAGAGGAAGTAAAAGAGGCTCATTGAGATTCAGTGTTTTACTCACAGTCACATAGCTTGTAAATGGCAACAACCACTGATCAGTGGCTCTGGATTTAGAGAAGCTGAATTGAAACTTGACCTTGGACTCTAACCTCCTAGATGATTTCTAACAAGTTTAACATTTCAAGGCCTCAGCTTCCTCTTCTATAAAATAAGGGGTTTGCATCAGATCACCTCTGAGGTCCATCTCAACTCAAGATCTATGACCCTAAATGCTATAAATGTCAGAATTAAAACCCAGATCATCATCACTCCTTATCCAGCACTCTATCCACTAAACCATAGTGCCTTTTCAAACAAAATTCAGAGAGTATTCTTTAAATAAACATTTCACCATGGGAGGAAAAGAAGGAAGTTATAAGGCATCATTTTTTTTAATAAGCAACATTCAATTTAGATATAGAATTATGGATAGAGCCAGTGTGGTGTAACACATAGAGTATTAGACTCAGTTAGGAAGATCTGAGTTCAAATCCTGTGCCAGATACTTGCTAGTTATGTGTCTCTGGAAAAATCAGTTAATTACTCTAGGACTCAATTTCCTTATCTGTAAATGAGAGGGTATGATATGATGAACGCAAAGATCCTTTCAATCCATAATGTCATGATTCTAGTTCTGTCTCCAACACTTCTAAGTTCTATTGTGGAAACCATTTCAAATTTCCAAGGCTTAGTTCTCTTATCTGTGGAATAGAAAATAGACACTTCCTAGCTGTGTGATCCTGAACAAGTCACTTAGCACTGTTTGCCTTGGTTTTCTCATCTGTAAAAGGAAATGGCAAACCACTTCAGTTTCTGTGCCAAGCAAATCGCCAATAGGGTCAGAAAGAGTCAAAAATAACCAAAATAACCGAACAACAAGAGGAAATAGGTATGTGTGTAGTTATACAGAGATTTTATTTGATCAACTAAATCATACTACAAAAAAAAAATTTCATGGAGTGGAATGACTTTGACCATACCTCCAGACAGATGATCCCTTATTCAGCATAAAAACATGACCCTATAATTCTAAAAAATATAGAGAATCTTTCTTTGACATAGCTTCCCACATAGGCCCAGGTGGGTTCTATTATATCATTGGCATGGTGGAATACTGGTATGTAAATTTCTTCCTCTGCTTGAGATCAGCAACATGTCTATAACTTATTGCATTTGAGAGCTGTCTTAAAAACTTAGGAGGTCAAGTAACTTGTCAATGGTCTCACAGTATATCCAAGAGGCAGAATTTGAACTATGGTCTTCCTGAAACCAAGAGCAACACTCAAAACCATACAACATTGCCTCCTTGATTTATCATTAGAAAATATAGAGAGCAATCTAATGGGATATAGTTATGCCTGTGGGAAACATAAACATTATTGAAATAAACTTTGTATTGAGGAAAAACCCTGTAAAGATGATGTCCACTGGGAAGCTACCAGAGAGAATACTTTATGGTCTGATAAATTTTATAAATGCAAAAGATTTAGAAATGACTCTAGGGGCTGGTCAAAACTTATAGGAAAGAGCCACCCTATGAATGCAATGAATCTAAGAAAAAAATTAAGAAATTCCCTTTTTCCAAAACAGAAAATCCATACTGGAAAAAAATTATAAATACAATGGATATCAGAATTCTTGTTCACATTCCCATTGGCCTCCATGTCCTCTGGGGTTTCTTTTTAATGGTAAGATTGTAACCCTCTGGAAAGCTCAGCACCAGAGGTTTGGATAGCAAGAGATTTTTCCCCCAACCACGGCAACTTAGGATGACTGTCTACTGAAGTATGGAGAATATGTAGTCTGCATTAGGTCGGAGAATCATCACATCAAACTACTTATATAACTCTGAAGTATTGCCATATAATTATTATTCTATCCAGCTATTTATCACACACCTACATTATGTATCCATCATAGTAAACTTGGGTTGAGTTCATGATTTTACCAACCATACTTCCTTGCTTCAGACACATCACACCCTCTCAGACCTAAGGTATTCCCTCCACAGGATGTGAAAAAGCCATTCCAAGGCAAAATAATTCTTGGCCACACATATATCAAAAGATTAAAGATAATTTCTGGACAGAGAGCAGTAGTCCCTACAGAGAGGTAGCAGAATGCCTGTGTCAGTGGCAAGGGCGGGGTTCCCTCAAGTCCTGTGGGAATGGAGAAATCATTGGACTTGGCATCCAGACAGGTGTGAATTCAAATAAAATACATCACTTAACACAGTGCCTGGCACATAATAGGTGCTTAATAAATGTTTATTGAATTGAAAAAAAATTTCACCTCTCCTAGGGCCTTACCTGATAGGCTAAGGACTTTAAAACATTAAGAAATAGGGAGTTATTGAAAGTTTTTGAGTATAGAATTTACCCAAACATTAATGAAAGGTTTGGGGGAGAGGGGGACAGTGGGAAGAGACTAGTGAATTGGGAATTACTTATAAGGATATTCAGTTCAATTCAATACTAAAATACAATATTTCAATTCAATTAAAATTATTAGGTGACTACTACATGCATTGGCGATATAAAGACAAAAGTAAAACTACCCTTGAACTCAAGAACAGACTAGAAATCTGAGATGATCTAACCATCTAATTTTACAGGGAAGGAAACTGAGGCTTAGTGTTGAAGTGACTTCCTCATGGTCACACATCAAGTTACTGGCAGAGTCAAGGATGGTTGATTTGATGCCAAGAGAATGATGCCAACAGGAGTCACAAGACTCATGCTAACTGGCTACATCGTATCAACTTAACAAAAAGTGTTATAACTTCTCCAATATATTAAAATTGATTCAGTTGAAACAGATACAATGAAGGGGAGACAGTTTGCAAAACCCAATCTCACGTTGAAGCAAAAACTGTGAAAACTCATACCCCATGTCTAAATATTTGTAGAACCCATAAGAAGAAACTAATTTTCCAATTCTAAGCAGCATCATTTCTGAACCAGTAGGGGTTTGAAATCACCAAGGCCATGACTTCAGAATTGCTGCAGTTAATTTACAGGTGATGTGACTCTGATTCCTCATTTCAAGTAAAAAACAGAATGTGTGGGGCATGAGGGGTTGGAAATGGGGATGGAAGTTTAAACTGCATTGACTAAAAAGAAGCCCTCAAACATCTTAAAAGAGGCTACTGAAGATCACATGCCTAGTATAAGTGGATTTCCCTAGCCCAAGATTTCTTATTCTGAATGATACTAGAGACTTGTAAAAAAAAATCTACTATTAATCACTCTGTCCTCTATAGCCTTAGTCTCAGCACGGCAGCTGTTGGAGCTTCAGGGGACAGGAACTAAAGCTAGAGAGAAGAAGCCAGAGAAACTAAACACAAGGAGAAAGAAGAGGAATAAGACTTTTTTTCTTTAAATTTATAGGTTTAGAAAGTAAGGGCTGTTGGTCAGTACCAAGGCAATATGATGTATCCTCAAGTAAACATATTGAGCTTTTTGAGTTGTTGTTTTGCATGGAAAGAGATACACAGAGTACTTTGAAAATGGCCTAGCTTTCTCCCATGAATGGGGGGCTTGCAGGTGGAAATATCCTTTAGGAGAGAAGGTGGGGGAAGGGAAGGGGGAGAATTTCATATTCTACAAGGCAACTGATTAAAAGAGATGAGAAGAGAATGCTGGATATTATAGTAGAAATTATACTGGAGGCAATGCAAGAAAACTTGAGATTAAGTCTATTCTGTGCCACTTAATTAATACTAGTGTGACTGAGCAATTCCCTTATACTTTTTATGCCTCCATTTCCTCATTTGTAAAATAAAAAAAGAAGAACTATATGACTTCTAAAATCCACCCCTCCACCCTCAATATGTGAGCCTAAGATGGATGTCAAAGGTTTTAAAGACACAAAACAAATATCAGTTCATGGTCTCCAAAAAAGGCACTTTTTAGAAAGACGAAAGGGGAATGGTATAAATTTAAAATAAAATAAAATTCTGAACTGGGACCCATGTTCTATCTTTAATTCTGCCACTAATTCACTGTGTTTCTTTGAAAAACACACATTTCCTCTAAAGTACCTAAATTTCTCTCACCCTATGGAATAGTGGGCCTTTCCATCTGCTCTACAGCTGAATCTTCCTATGTTTGTTGTCTGAATTAAAATGTGAGCTCCGTTAAGAAGGAACTATCTTGATTCTCCATTTGTATCATCAGAACTTAACAGTATGCTTTACAATCAATCACAATTTATTAGTTCTTACTAGGTGCCAGGCTAAGCATTTGGGATACAAAAAAGAAATCCTTGCAATCAAAGATCTTACATTCTGAAGAGAAAGAAAAATGTGTATATATAAGTATACATGTGATATATTCAAAATGAATACAAGGTGACTTGTAGAAAGAGCACACTAGCAGTCAGTAAGATGAGGAAATGCCTCATAGACAGTGGTGCTTGAGCTGAGGGAACCAGAGAATCCAAGAGCTGGAGATGAAGAGGAATCCTAATGCAGAAAAGGAGAACGGTCTCTGCAGAAGCAGAGATGGGAGGTATGGCATGTGTATGAAACAGCAAAGGAAAATGACACGTAAGGCTGGATCATAGATGTGCAGAGGGAAGTGATGTCCAAGATAGAAAGATAGGTAAGAGGCAAGTTTGTGAGGAGACTCCCAAGCCAGATACAGGATATTTGATCCTAGAGGGTTATGGGAATCACCTGAGTTTACTGACTAGGGGAGTGACGTGATGATACCTATGCTTTAAGAAAATCTCAGTAATAGGTATAGGCATGGATTAGAGGGGGAGAGACCTGAGGCAGGGAGAAAATAGACTACAGGAATAGTCAAAACAAGAGTAAGGAAGGACTGAAATGGGGACATTTGCAATATAATTAATGAGATAACTAGCATTTATACAGTGCTTTAATGTTTGAAAAATGCTTTACGAATATTATTTTATCTTTACAACAACGTTGGGGAGGTAATATTAGCCCCATTTTATAGATTAAGAAACTGAGGCAGACAAAGATAAAGTGACTTATCAAGGCTCAAAGGTCAAATTTGAACTCAGATATTCCTGATTCTAGTGGATAGAGAATACTCTATCCACTGTGCCACTTACTACTTAGAAAACCATAAGACTTTTATGAAGTTCTACTAATTCATTATGTCACCTTGTGAAATGACTTTCTCTCTCCCCTTCAGTTTCCTCTAACGTAAAATGAGTATGTTAGACTAAGTGACCTATGTTCCCAAACTCCTTGACCACAGGGAATGTTTCCTTTTGTTTTTGTGGCCCCTGTGTCTGATGCAATGTTAACCATGTGTTTGATTCTCCTTTGCAACACCAACCCAATAGGTTTCTATTATTCTAGTATGAATATTCCTTAACCAAAACCAAAATGAATCACTTCTAGATCTTGTAAGCACCATTACAAAGATCAAGTGTTAGAGTACATTCTGTTGAGCTAGTGGTTCAATTATAGAACACTAGAGAAGGAGTAATATTTATCAAGTTTAATTAAGATTCCATCCAGGGCAATAATCTGATGGAAAATTATAATTAAGGAATCACTGTTGAACTATGGAAAGAATTCTAGACTTGAAGCCAGGTTCCCTGAATTCTAATCTCAGCTCTTCCAATTACTAGTCATTAGGAGAAATAACAACCTCTTTGCTGCCTATTAAGGTAGCATTAAAATAAAGAGGAAGTCCCAGCTACAATGTAGAGAGGCCAAGAACTTAGGATTTCACTCCTCCAATCTTGGTCTGCTTTAGCCTCCTATCACAAAAGGAAGAGGGATTATCCTCCCTCTGTGAAAGACTCATTAGGCCTAGTCTGCTTAGCTCCAGAGGGAGGATGTAGAAGAAATGGTTCAAAACTTCAGGGAGGTAGATTTTAGTGTTATGAAGGAAAAACTTCTGAACAATTAGAACTATTCACAAGTGTAATGTGTTGCCTCCATCTCTGGCAATCATCAAACAGAACCTCTTTGACAACTAGAGGATGCTATCGAGCAGAGATTCTTTTTTTTTTTTTAATGTATAAATTTATTTATTTAACATTTTACATTCATTTTCACAAGATTTTGGGTTCCAAAATTTTCTCCCCATTTGTTCCCTCCCCCCACCCCAATACACCCAGCACTCTAATTTCCCCTATCACCAATCTGCCCTC
>CM053773.1:168403552-168500571 GCA_028658325.1 Potorous gilbertii
ATAAAATCTTAATTTTAAGGAAGTGATTGTAGAACATTTATAAATAAATAAAATAAAAATTTAATAAAAATAAATAAATAAAATAAAATAAAATAAAATACATCAATCAATCAATACATGTATTAAGCACTTACTATGTGTTAGGAACCATATTAGGTGCTGATGATTAAACTACAAAGAATAAAAAAAACCCTATTCCCAAGGAGTTACATCCCAATAGAGGAAATAAATATCTTTGTCAGTTTATACATAAATTAAAAAAATAAATAAGAGACAAAATATGATACACTAAAGGAGGTAGGATGTTACAACTGGGGGATCATGAAGGTTTCATTGGAAGGTAGTACTTTAGCTGCTTTTTAATTGACAAGTGTGATTCTGTGAGGCTGAGTTGAGGAAGAATTCCATTGCAGGCTTGACTGCCAGCCAGTACAAGGGTACAAACAAGAGAAAAGGAGCTTCATGAGTAAGGAACAGAGATGAGGACAGTTCAGCTAGATTCCAGAGCATGGAAAGGGGAGTGATGTACATGAACCTGGGGGGGCGGGGAAGTCATTCAGGGTCTGATTGTTAAGGGTTTTAAAAGCTAAACACAGGAAATTATATTTGAACACAGAAACACAGGAGGCTATATTTGAACACAGAGGCAATAGAGAGCCACTGGAGTTGATGGAATAGGTGAGTTACTTGGTCAGAGGGGTCTTTGAAGGAAAATCACTTTGTATCATCTTTGTGAAAGATGGGCTGACATGGGAAGCGACTTGAGACAAGGAGACCATTTAGAAGACTCTTTCAACAATCTAGACAAGAGATTCATTTTTACAAATGTGCCTTAGATTCTTTTGTCTGTGGCAATGTTTGGACTAGAATCCAGCTCCTCTGACTTCAAATCCAGGACTCTTGTCAATGTGGTACTTTGGATCCAGAAAATAAATTCACTAATGAGAACAGCCAGATGGGGCAATGGATAAAGTGCTGGACTTGGAGTCAGGAAGACCCAAGTTCAAATGCGGCCTCAGATACTAGCTATGTGACCCTGGGCAAATTACTTAACTCTGCTTGCCTCAGTTTCCTCATCTGTAAAATGAACTGAAGAAGGTAATGGCAAAACACTCTAGTATCTCTACCAAAGAAAAACCCATGAAGGAGTCATGAAGAGTCCAACTCACATGGAAACGACTAAACAACAAGAAAATGGAAATATCAAATTCATTCCAATTCAAAGCCAGGAGCTGAGGAAAAGTCCCTTGTCACTCTGATATACCACAGAAGAAATTATATTTGAAAAACAGCCATAAGCCAACCCAAGGTATTTAAAATTTCCACAGAGCTACATCTGCACCCTAGTGATTCCTGGCCCTTTGTCAACTATCAGGACTTGTCCACAGCTGGGGTTCAATGGAATAAAAAAGGATCAAGCTGGCAGGCTGAGGAAGTCTCTATTTGATAGAAAAGAAAGTGGGACATTTTAATCATTAGTATGAAGAGAGCAGAGTTAGGGAAACTGATTCCTAAATCCTTTTAACAATAGCACCAGAGCTATTAAAACCACTGCAACTCCCAATAGGAATAATTAGAACAGCTTGAGGATGAGGGAAAGGGGGAAAGCAGGCTTCACTTCTCTGGGAGTCTTCAAATGTATTCTCCCATTTCTGAAGGGAGTGTAAATGTCCTAGATGGAGCATGTTGCACAGTCCTCAGCCTCTGTCTCTTATTTATTCTCTCCCTGACCTTCACCATCCTCCTTAAAACCCTGATACGAACTCTAAATTGGGTTGGGGGATGGGGGAAGGCCAGGGTTGCTAGGTAGGAAGCATTTAATTCCACTTTTAGAACAATTCCAGTCCCTATATGATAAATTTTGGAATGATGTGGACAAGGGTCAAATGGGATGGGCAGGCACGGATGGGCTGGATTCTGAGTAAATGGAAGGAATACCTAAATCAAACAGTCCTATGTCCACTGAAGTACTAGATTTAAAGCAGGAAAAGGCATTAGAGACCCTCTATACCCAACACTTTATTTTATAGATAAAGAAACTGCAGCCCAGGGATGGGATGTCACTTGCCTATAGTGATATAGCTAGTTCAGTCAATCAGTAAATATTTATTTTTGTTCAGTCATTTCAGTCATGATGAACTCCCTATGTGGGATTTTCTTGGCAAAGATACTGGGGTGGTTTGTTATTTCCATCTCCAGTTCATTTTACAGATAAGAAAACTGAGGCAAACAGGGTTAAGTGACTTTCCCAGTCACATAGCTCTTAAATTTCTGAGACTGGATCTGAACTCAGGAAGATGAGTCTTCCTGACTCCAGGGCTAGCACTCCATCTGCTGTGCCACCTAGCTGCCCTAAACAGCTATTAAGCAACTACTATGTGCCAGACAATGTGCTAAGCACTGAAAACACAAAAAGAGCCAAAAGACACTTCTTGCCCTCAAGGAATTAGGAATCTAAAAGGAGAGAGACAACATGGAATCATATATAAATCAAGTGACAATTACATAAAGAGGAAGGGAGGGAAAGAAAGAGAAAGAGAGAGAGAGAGATGACAGATAAAAATATGATAAAATGGGAACTGAAGGTGGGAAATACAAATTAAGGAGAATTAGATTGAACAAGACCTCAGGTCCCCTGCTTTAAATCCCACTGCTTTTCCCACATTTTAGAAAAAAAATAGTGACAATTTAGAAAATATTTAATAGGAAGTAACTAGTGATGGAGGTCATGTCATTTAAAGGTGAGTTAAAGGAACTAGAGATGTTTAACCTGGAGAAGAAAAAACAACCTTAGGGATTACTTTCAAGTACATGGCAATGGAATTATACTTGTGTCCAGCCCAAGAAGGCAGAAATTGAACAGATGGTTGGAAGTCCTACAGTACTTCATGGAGGCTGGATCACCATTTGTCAGGGGTGTTGTTACCTTCCTATGTATGGGTGAGTGGTCTGAAGTCCCTTTCAACACTGTCATTCTGTTAGAAAGAAGCAATTACTATTGTTGGTAGCAGACATGATTAGCCACAATAATCTTCTGGGTTACTGGGCCAATTAGGTTTAGCAGTAAAAGACAGACTACCCAAGTTTGGGCACTTCCTCTAGGAATAGAAATTCAAGAACAAACACTTCTCTGCACATACCACGTTCCCCTAGCAGAATTCATGATCTTTGAGGCCAGAGACTATGTGACTTTCATATTTGTATGCCCATCGCATTATGTCTTACTCATGATAACCTCTCAATAAGTATCTGCTGAAATGAATTCAGTAGAATTAAATTAAGTGAATGTAATTGGTCCAAGTCAGATAAACTGGCTCTGACCCTGGTATCATTTTTGCTTTCTTCCCCCAATTTTCCTGCAAGCTGCATGTTGGTGCTAAAGTAGGGTTGCTAATAACTTGACTCATCTACACAATGTAGGTTTTCATGGCTTAGATTCAGACATGGGAGAACTAAGGGAATGAATATGTTTGAGAGTTGAATTAGGATCCATGAGGGGTAGGTTTCATGGAGGGAGGTGTTAGCATTGTATAAGATATAACTTTTAGAAAATCAGAACCATTCATAATAAAATGTGCTACCTTGAAGAAAAAATGAACCTCTGAGAAAAGATGAATTGCCATTTTCTAGGGATATAACAGAGAGGATGACCTCTAAAGTCCCTTTTGATTGTAAAAGTTTGTGGTTCTCTATTCTAGTCCAAACTGTACCTAAAACATGAATCCTCCCTAAAACATGATGTGTAAATAGTTATCCAGTGTCTGCTTTAACACAAGGCACAGCATGTTATAGTGAATAATAGCAATGGGCCTGGAAGGAAGACTTGTATTCAAATCCTGCCTCAGACTTTTACTGGGATAGTCATTTAACTTCCCTTAGTCTCTGTTTCCTCATTTGTAAAATGATCATTTCGATTTGATGACCAATATAAAGCTCCCTTTCCAACTCTACCTCCATGATCTAATGATCCCAGTGATGGAGAATTCATTACATGATGAGAAAATATTCCACACAGCTCAGCATGTGACGCCACAAAGGGTTTCCCTAAATTTTCTAGCAGTTTGTCTTAGTTTTATCTCCTGGTGTCAAGCAGAAAAAGTTAAATTCCTCCTTGACATGTTTTAAAACACTACGCATTTCTAAGTTACAGCTTCTCCTACTGGATAAAAATCACCAGTTTTTCAGCAGTTCTTTAGAAAATGTTATTTCAAGTTCCCTCACCATTTTGACTGATTTCTTCTTCCTTATCCACATTTCTCTTCAATTCCCTATAACTGATTTTCAAGATATAATATTCCCTCCTTATTCTGATTTTGAATTTCTCGACTTCACTTTCAGCTTCTTCTTGCATTGTTTTCTCCTTGAAAATGTAAACTCCTTAAAGACAGGAAAGGTGGGGGGTGGGAGGGGAGGTGGTGATATATTCATATCCTTAGTGCTTAGCTCAGTGCCTAGCATATAGTAAGTTTATAAAAAAAACTGGTACCTTGACATGCTTTGTCTTAATATACCCAGGCGGAAACCCAGTGAGACAATCAAGGTCCTTTTGTCATGGACACAAGAAGTCTATAAATGCTGCCAGATGTAGAAGCTAAGCTTGCTTAGCTTCCAAAATAAGATTAACAATAGGAAGCTACCACAACTTCTTGAGTATGACAAATAACAAGGACATATTGATTTGCTTATCTTCTGAAAATCTACAGAATCTAAAACCTGAAAATCTACAAGCCCTAAAATAACTTCTGACAAATCTGAGAAAATATAAACCTACCATAGAGATCAACATGACGGAGATTAGACATGAGGTGCTGACCTAGGTCCTGATGTAATCTCTTGTCTCCTACAGCTCATGAATGTGGAAGAAAATTCTCCTATTTCATGCAAGCACAGAAAGATAATCAAATACTCTGTATTTTACATTCCCTATCCTGATATGTACCTTCAGAGGTAAGCTCTTACGTAGGCCATATATAATTGTTCCGAATCTTCTGAATGCCACCAGTTTCTGAAATTGGGATGTCATCTGTCACTGAAGAAATGTTTGGACACTTCCTGAAAGTATTTAGCCCTTGAAGAGCATGACTTGTAGTAGAACAATCTCTCTGTTTTCTCCCCTCCTCTCTAGGATAATTGCGAAGTTGAATCTGATCAAACCAGCTGAAACTATAACCCTCTGGGAAATGGAGTCAGGAAGATGAGTGGTAAAGCCAGAGACAATCTGGCTGGATAATGCAAGAGGAATAACAAATAAACCTGAAGCAAATGGAAAGATTTCTGAAGCAGGAATCACCAAATGGGTATTTCAGACCCTGCTCTACTACTTACTACAACAAGTCACTTAAGCTTTCTACACCTCAGTTTCTTGATCTCTAAAATGGCTATAATACTATTAACATTACATACTTACCAAAGATTTGAGGAGTATGATGTAATAAAATGTACTTACTTAAATGTACTTACAAACCACTTTGGACACTTTAAAGTATTATAAAAAATGAGATGTAATCACGATTACTAGTTAAGTGAAGGCTGAGGAAAGCCAATTAACAGGATATAAAAAACTAGGCATATTATATGCAGGCATGATGGTGAAGGACTGAGAAAGAAAATGCATAGCCTAAAAATAACTGGACCTCCCCAAGAACCAGGAGATTCATTCTTGGTCAGCTGATGAAATGAGGTTTCTCCCAGCACCTAGAGATGTGTGAAGGTGGGAGAGAAGTGTTCATCAGGCTAATAGAAGAGGAGCTGCTACACCCCCTCCCAAAAAATCCAAGTCTTTTTTTCCCTAATAATATCAACCTGCTTGTAACTCATTTCCCTAAAAATATTTCACCTCAAGGATTCCTTTCAGTTATTAAAGCATTGTCCTTGGGTACAGAAAGAAGTGATTGAAATGGCTTATTAAAGCAATCACGTCACCAAGGTCCAAAGTCCTTGCTGCTGACCATTTATCCTGTCATAACCTTCCACTTAAAAATACATCATTGTCAAAATCCCACTATCATTACGCCATGGGCTCACCTCTATCATGACCTTACCTTTCTCCCTCACTCAAAGTCACTCATCCCCTATGGAGGTTGTCTAATACTTATCTTCTCATCTCCCCTCCCCCACCTTTCTTTCTTTAAAGTGAGGAAATCCATCCATGGGAAACTCAAAATATTTCATGACAAGCAGCAGAAGAGGGATTGTTTCTGACGGAACCAGACAAATCAATTAATTGATCTCTGGCACGCAAGGATAATTTTATTTCCTAGTCTATTAAAGAATATCAGAGCTGGTGAGCTAATTTCAGTGGAGGAAGATCTGTCATCAGTCATTAGTCAGGGAAGTGGAGAATGAGGATGGAAACTTGAAACTCATTTCTCTATCTTAAGTCACTTCATTTCTGCAACCTTTTTAACTCCTGAGATGGGGGTGGAATGAAAACAGTGATTTTTTTTTACCCTTTTTACCCTATCCTTTGTTTGTTTATTTGTTTGGCTTACAGATTTATTAACTATAAAGTTCCTCCATACCTTATCTCATTTATCCTTACAATCATCCTGTAAGAGACAGGAAAAATGTAGCCATTCCAATTTTGCCTATGAGAAAATGGAGCCCCAGAGTCTTTAAGAGATTTGACTCTTGTTACCTACCTCATAAATGGAAGAACTAAAACACAACCTAATTCTCCTGATTCTAGACCCAATGATAATTTGCATTCTGTTCTCCTATTTAAAGAATATTATACAGTAGGGCAATTATAAAAATATAGTTCAATCTTATACTTTGAGTATAAAAATATAGATGCCTACTTCTGCCCTTTCCCAAACAAACATGTATATACGATTTTTAAAATAATTAAGGATTTTACTAGAAATATAATTGATTTGGGCAATATTAACTGAATGGAGTTTATAAGTTTGAATTACTATAGAAAATGAATGCAACTTTAAGACAGAGGAAGACTTATTCTTCTCCTTCAAACTTTGCAGATAAAGTAGTATTTTGTATACAACACTAGGCACTGAATAAATGTTTAAGAAATGAAGAAAATGAATGGTATGTTTCTGGTGACAATGACAGGGCACAATGATAAGCCAAGAGGAAAAGACTGAAAATGATGAGAATATTGCTTAGGAAGTTATACTAAATTCAAATAACAAAAACTTGGTTATCTAGTCCTCTAAGGTTAATGAAGCCCACATTTCTCTCCACAACTACAGTGTTTTGAATAGAGAAAGAACTCAATGAAGGCTTGCTGCTAAATAAACCTCTTGATGACACAGGTGAAAATATATTCCTATTTTACAGATGGGCAACTGGAGACCTAAAGAGATTAAATGAGTTTGCACAAGGTTATCCAAGTCAAGTAGCATAGGCTGAACATTTATTCTAGGTTTCCAGCCTCTCAAATCTAGCGTTCTCATGAGAGTGGCTATTATTTTTGAGGAAACACAATAATTAACAAAAATGAGGTTAATAAAATGTTCTTAATATAAAATTGCCACTTTCCAAAACTGATTATAATGAATATTTTTGGTCATATGAAAAGAGTGCTTAGAATTGTCAATGCAGTAGAATGGATCCCTGAAGTCAGAGGACCTGATTTCAAATAATGAATACAGCTGAAGGATGTGAACTTAGCCAACTCACATATGTGCCCTGGGCCTCAGTTTCCTCATCTGTAAAATGAGATTAACATAGATAGCCTTTGAAATTCCTTTTAGCACCAGGGCTACATTCCTATAATCTTATATATCTTTGATTCTCTTAAATAGGTAAAGTTATTCCTATGTAAATAATGGCATTTACCATTATTTATCCCACTACTTTTCTCCCTTCCCACACACCTATAAATTTCACCTATGCAGGAGTAAAAAAGAGGGAGTCCAAATGGATTCTTGATATAATATAAGCAGTCCCTTGCCCATTTTACAGCAGCCAAGAGATAAATCTTTAGGAAGTCAGTCAACGATCTGTCAATAATAATTTCTTAAGGCCTTATTATGTACCAGTCACTGTGTGTGCTCAACAATAGAAATACTCAAAAAGATGGCTCCTTCCCCTCAAGAAGTTCACAGTCTGCCTCCAACTATATACACAGAAGATGGTTGTGGTTGTGGTTGTTATTTGTCTTTCATTCTCAAAGAACATCACGACATCAGGGGGATGATGACATGACAAACAAGTGAATTTAAGTGAGGAAGGACTGTGCACAACAGCCTCAGGAGCCATCTGGCTCCAGTAGTGAGAAGTAGATAAGGATGCATGGAAATGGCCCTGAACGTAGTGGGAGACCTTGACCTTTTTAAGCCAAAGTCTTTAACAGGTCTCAGCGTGACTGAAACAATGCCCATTCAATGATTATAACCAGGTAAAAAATAAGGCAGAAAATGGACTCTTTATGTACTCAAAAGAAAAAATCAACCCGGGAGGAAGAGATGCTGAGAGTTTCTGGACAAAACAGAAACAATTGCCATTTACTTTCACTCTGAATCAATCAGCTGGTTGGTTGGTTGTTGTCCTTCATCTTCAAAGAGGACCAAAATGACATCACCATGACAAAGTAAAATTTCAGTGTGTCTGACTGTGGCTGTTCAGATCAATATGAGCTTGGAATGCTCTATCACAAGGTAGGCAAAGATAGTCCGTGTGAATATTTGCAGTGGATATCCCAAATTTGCACATCCTGCATTTACTTTGTGCTGTCTCAATCAGATATATATATATCATGTAAATAGAGAGAGGCATTAAAGAGGGTAGAGGAGGAGGGAGATAGAGCCCAATAAAGGAGAGACAAAAGAGAGACAGAGATAGATAGAGGCAAAGAGACAAAGTCATACAGACACACAGATTATGGAAGATCCTCCAACAGAAAGTGGGATTTGAACTATCTTAAAGGAAGCCAACTCAGAACGGAAAACATTGCAAGGTACTGTAAAGGGAAAAGGTACAGAAGTAGAGCTGGAGTGTTTCTGCCAGGAGGAATTAGATTGAAGGGTACATGGTGGGGAGTAAAGTATATGTAGCCTGGAAAGATGGAAAAGGATTGGAAGTAAAGGGCTTAAACATCAAACAGGGATGTTTGCATTTTATCCCCAGGGAAAGATCCTGGGATTCAGAATCCATCACAATTTTGGGAAGGAAATAAAAGTTTATCACTAAAGAGTTAGTGCTAGAGAAATGGGAATGCTGAGAAGGCAACTAATGTCTCCTTGCTGATAAGCTGCTAATTAAAGTCTTTTGACACTTGAAAGGAGGAGGGGAAGCTGGTTAAAACTTTCCTGTTGAGGTGCAGCCATTGGCTCTGAAGCCCCAAAGCAGGAAGCACTGCCTGAATGAGCAAAATCCAGATGGTTTTTGATGTTAATAAGAGATCCCCTTGGAGTGAAGGTTGTTTGCTCCACATCTCTGCGATTCACAATAGAGATTACAACAGCTGAAGTTCAGTGATACTCTAGTGACATGGCACTTATCAGTCAAGATTAGAAAATTAATTCCCCCAGGTAAATTTCATTTATATGGAAAATCCACTTAACACTTTAAGTGGCAACCACTCTTCATTTTGTCAAAAATATTTAATTCTTTTCCCAAAACATTTTAGAATAGAACATAATTAGGTGGATGAAATTTGGAGTACAGTGGAAAGAGTAAATTTGATATATATGAAGTCCCGTATTTGGTTCAAAAAAGTCATAGTTATATGTATATGGATAGGGAAGCACGGTTCTATGAAGAACAGAAATTTTTGTTATTGATATTTGGGATGACTTCCTTGAGAGCAAAGACTGTCTTCTGCCTTTCTTTGCACTGATGTGCACAGCATTTAATGCTCCTTTGACTGACTAACTGTCCCAAGGTCTATTCCTGTAGTTTTTACAAAGGAGGCATTTAATGCTTCTCAGTTAAATAATTTAAGTGAATGAATCAAATCTCCCTTTCAGTCTTTTACTTTCTTCATTGAAGAGGTCTAAAATTCAGTGGTGTCAAACTTATATTGACCTTGGGACTACTAAACTACACATAAAGAAAACCATATATTAATTTTATCTATGTTCTGTTGTGTTTTTATTTATTTTATTAAATATTTTCCAATTATACATTAATCTAATTCTGATGCTAAGTAGTGCCCCCAACAATTCTGATCTACTTTTTAGCCAAAACTAATGATAAGCAGCTAGTACAGTGGGTAAAAAACCCACTTCAATGTCTGGAAGACCTGATATCAAATCCAGCCTCTGTTTTATAATGTTTATGAGATTCTGGGGAAAGCTGTTAACCTTACAGTGGTCTCAGACTCTCTAGGACTACATGTCACAGAATGATTGCTTACCTCTATAGATAAAAGGACTTTCTTCACCCAAAGTTTCAGTGGAGTCTCATTTTGAGGGAAAATTAGTAAATAATAGTCCAAGTCAGCCTTTCACCCATTGCACACTGGCCTCAAGAGTATTTCAGCCACGGTGAAAGGAACAGAACTAGGAGAACTTTGTACACAGTAACAACTATGGAGTGCAAGGAATTTTTCTGGTAGACTTAATACTTCATTGCAATGCAAGGACTTAAAAAATTTCTAATGGACTCTTGAGGCAAAATGCCTTTCACATCCAGAAAGAACTATGGAATTGGATTGCAGAGAGAAACAGACTATTTTCTTTTGTATTATGTTTTGTTTTGTTTTATGGTTTCTCCTGTTCATTTTAATTCTTCTATTCAATATAACTAAGGTTAAATTGTATTTAATAGGAATGTATGGGTAGAACCTATATAAGATTGCACAAGGTCTTAGGGAGGGAGTGGGGAAGGAGGGGGAAAGAAGGAGGGAGATGAAAAGTCTAAGATACACAGAAGTGACTGTAGTACACTGAAAACAAATAAAATAATGACAAAAAAATTTTTAAAATAAAATATAAGGACAACAACCAAAAAAAAAGAGTATTTCAGCCAGTTGGTTGTCATCCATGGCATGAACACACTCAGTGATGAGGATCTCAGCAGCATAATGCAGAGAACAGAGAGGTAGCCTTGAACCCCACTGTCAGTCAAGTCAATGAGTAGTTATGAAGAGTTTACTTTCACTCACTGTGCTAAGCACTGTCTGTAAAAAGAAAGACAAAAATACTGGATACAATGTAAAAAATCATGTCATATCCTATATACATGTGTATGTATTTGTGTACATAAACTTATAAACATACACACACACACACACACACACACACACACACATATACATACACCAGCAGCTAGGTGGAGCAGTAGACAGAGTGCCTAACCTGGAGTCAGGAAGATCTGTGTTCAAATCCAGTCTCAGATACTTAACTAGATGTATGATCCTGGAAAAAGTCACTTAACTGTTTTCCTCAGTTTCCTCATCTGTAAAATTAGCTGGAGAAGGAAAGGGCAAACCTCTCCAGTATCTTTGCAAGAAAACATTAAATTGGGTCACAAAAAATCAGGACAAAAACAACTGAACAACAATAAAAAGCTATATATGTCTGTCTGTCTCTCTCTATCTCTCTCTATATGTATATATATATGTATGTATATATAAATACATATGTACACACATATATGCACGCACAAATAAATTGTAAATGCATATCATATCTAACGTATTTTATATAATATGTTATTATAATAACATGTATTTTTATATAATATATACACATACATATATGATATATATGTGTATATATATATATGCCTCTGAGATATATATGTATATACATATATATACATATATATCTCAGAGGCAAAGCAGGAGGATGGAAGAGAAGCAGAAAGAGCCTCTTGCAGGAAGCAGAACGTTAATTGAGTCTCAAAGGAATACAGGAGATACTGGTTCAAATCACACCTCAGACAATCTCTAGTTTGATTCTGGGTAAGTCACCATAACCTCTCAATCTATCTCCTTACTCATTAAATAAATATGATAATACTTATTCTACCTGTCTTAAAGGTAGGATGTCATAATGTCTTCAAAACAATTAAAGGTATTTTTATTCTTATTTTTAAGTGAAAATTAGCTGTTAATATTTTTGTAAAGTTTAGTTTCACGTTAGTTTATTTGGATGAATTAAATAATATCCTTTATGATTGAATAGTCAATAAATGTTTGCCTAGGGAAAAAATGTAATTCTCTGAATGCATCCCATAATGAAATGTATTACAATCACATATATTTCCTAGTTTGTTGGAATGAAATAATTTTTCAAACAGTACAGCACTATGGAAAAAAATGATTATTACCTAACATATTAAGTGTTAGCCCAATTCATCTAATTTTAGCGGTGCTTGACCTGAACAATGACTCTTGGATTTCTGCCTCTCCTGGGTCCAGGCAGAACAAGTCTATTCCCTCTTTTATATGGAAGTTCTTCAGATTTTTAAAGGCAGTTTGCCCTTCACTGAATCATCTAACAATCATTCTCTGTATTTTCTATGAAAGACAGCCCCTTTTTCAAGGTGAGCTCAGCAATCTCAGACTACAGCAAACACCTGAAGAAATGCCCCTCTACTGAAATAATAGTGTTTCATGTCAACAGCCTCACAAGACAGTTACACAAACCAGCAAAGGATTAAGCAATGGCAGACTGGTAACCTCTGAGAGGTGTTAAGTAGGAATACTATAGCCTTTGATTTCACAATCCCAGCTCACAGTTGATTCTAGGATGTGGGCTGTCTTTGAAGAAGGAAAAGCTTTAGAATAAACAAATCCCGGGGAAATATCTGTGTAAAGAGCCAAAGAAAAGATTTGTACTCAAGAGACTTGGATTTGAGTCTGGCCTGCCCCAATTAGTGTCTGTATGACCTTGAACAAGCTACTTTAAAGTTAGTATACTAAATGTCAGTTTCTTCCCCTGTAAACTGGAGAAAATGTTGTTCTGTCTCACTGAGTCTTTCGGAATACCACAATTGAGAGCAAATGTCAGTACCAAGAACTACCATAGGATCAAGGATGATAGTTTATTATGATAGATAAATCCTAGGGAGTTGAGGTCTTCCTGATTCCAATCTGAACTTCCAAATCCATACTATTTCTGGATATCATGACATTAAAATATTATAATTATAGATTTAATCACACAATCAAATTATAACATCACATATAATCATTTAAAATCCATATACCAACGAATCAAACAAATGAGGAAACTGAGTCATAGATCCTGCCTAGGATCAAACAGCTAGTTAAGTATTGAAGTCAAATTTCAAGCCCACATCTCCTGATAACAAATCTATGATCAGGAATTTAGTAAAGATTTTTGGAATTTAACTGAAATCATTAATGACTTTAAAAAATGTCAGTGCCAAGTGACATGAATATTGAATAGGGTTAACATTAGGACAGCATTTCAAGTTCCACACCATTTTGTTTCCAACACAGTATATCTTGTCAAAGGCAGGGAAGGTGTTTGCATTCTGGATAAAGCTGGTAAAAATGTGATAGGCCATCTGTTTAGAGGTACAAGGGGCACTCTTTTTCAGAAGCAAATGCCAGATGGCAGCTTTCTAGCTGTTAAGGACAACAAAAGAAAAGGAAAGAACGGTCCTTCCATGATGCTTCCCACTCATTCAGAACTCCTTGCCTGGACCACCAGAAACCCCTGACAGAGAGAAAGGGGAGTAAAAGACCCCAGACAATTACTTGGATGCTCTAATTTTGGATCCAGTTCTACGAAATGCTCTCTCTAAACACCTAATAAAATTTTTAAATTATATTAATGATGAATCTCCATAGTTTAAGGGTTAAGAAATTTTAAAAATATATATATGTGTGTGTGTGTGCATGTGTTTGTATATACATATATGTTAGTGTTTATGTATATATACATATATATACATACACATATCTATATAAACATACATATATACATTTCCCAAATATAACCCATCCTGTATAATAAAGAAAAAATGGATGATGAAAAAAATTTTAAATTACCAATAAATAAACTAAGTCCAGCATTATATGCAGGGTTCCAAACTAATAATCTCCCATCCCTATAAGGAAGGGAGGCAGGTACAATGACTATATAAATAAAATAAATATCATATATATATTTGTATATGTATATATGTATTTGAATTCACCTCTGTCTCTCTCCATACCCACACATATATGTACATACATATGTGTATACACATATGTATACGTGTGTGTATGGAAAGAGAGAGAATGAAAGTGTTTCTGACATTCTTTGATTCCATTATGCAATGATGAGTAAGACATGGACCCTATCCTCAAAGTGCTGCTATTTCAGTAGATTAGATACGAAACAAGAGAATACAGTCTAGTAGCAAGACAGCAGCTGCCCTTAAGGAGCTTACAGTCTTTTGGGGAGGGGTAGGTGGATGATGAAATATTTGCATAAATAACCATGATATAAAATACAATCTGATTTTCCAGATGACATATCTAATGGCAAAGTCTGGCCTCCAATGCCAGTCTTCTGATTGCAAGGAAGGTTAGCATTCTTTGTATAAATAATAGCATCCTACCTCCCATGATTTCACTTCCGCCTTCCATGAAACAAGAATAATAAACATTAAAAACCTGGTCCTTTCAACCCCACAGGAATCTCATGATTATCAATTTTTAAAAATGCATGCTATATCGGTCATTAAAGAGTCACTAAGTACTTCCTAAGTGCCAAATACTGCTAAGAAATAAAAGCTTGGGTGTTTTTGTTTTTTGTTTTGTTTGCGGGGAGGAGACAGGGCTTGGTTCAGAGCCCTAATTCACTTGTGTAGGAAATAATGTCTATGGTACAGTGATTTGTCCAGTGTAGATCTGCTGGGAAGGAGGTTTGTTGCTCTAATAGTCTCAAGTGAGAGAATGTATGAAAAGTGCTTTGAAAACATTAAAAGTGTTACATAAATGTGAGTTGTTAGTATTAAATGCATTGTCTTTTTTGAGGAGAATCTACACCTTTATTTAACCTTGCCGAGGCACAGTTTCTTCAACTATTAAATGGAAGTTTTAACAATACATTTACTCTTTATCTCAGGCTAGACACCTATTTGGACTCTTAGAGGAAAAGAGGAATACATTAGAATGTCAGTAGCTTACCCCAGTAGCAACTCTAAATTCATTTCCTTTCTGAAGGGATTCCAAACCATGAATTGGTGCTATGAATCTTGAGGACTCTGGGGGGAAATGGGACTTAACAAAAAGGGAGATGAATTATTATTATTTTATGGGTCATTAGGAGTCATTTATGTTCCCTGAATATTGTGTGGGTCAGAATAAATTCTCCCCTGAATTTCTTCATGTGCATTTTTTTGGCATTGAGATCTTTTATTGGACTTGGAAACTTTTCAAACAATATCTATGAAAAGCTTGACATAAGCTACATTTAAATTATTTTTGAGATTTTTTCTCTGAATAAAGTCTTGATAGAGACAACAAGAGAGAGAGTTATCTGATATGGGGGACATCCTCAGGTTTGGGACAAGATAGGGACAATGTAGCAAAAATATTAATCTTCTAGAGGCTATTTCATTTTTTTAAAAAAATCATCTTACCCTTACTTCAGTCTCTCATACTAGTACTTATAAAAGCTGAAGGGACTGGTGAGTTCCTTGCTTAAGCATTAAGTTCACATCTGCCCCTTTACACTTCTCCTTTAGAAAACCTTCCCTATTCTTTCTTATCAGAACCAACTGTGATTGAATCAGGTAAATTTCATTTTTAGAAATTTCTCTCCTCTCTTGAATGTAATTCCCCATTAGAGTGCAGACCGCAGCATCTTGTCTGTCCTTGCTCTAAATTATTCGAAGCTTCTCTCTTTTAAACTCTAAGGAATGTGCCCTACTATCCCTGGATCATAGTTACCACTTTTCTTTGTAAGAATGTCTATCAAGAATATAAAATTGGAATATTAAATTAATATAAACCATAAAATTATCATATTAAATCAGAAATATAAAATCTATAAAGTTGTCACTTCAATAAATTTCCTATATATTCAACTCAACAATATATAATAAAAAGTTGTTAAAGGAACCATTTCTACTTAAGTCAATCTTTCTATATCTATTGGAGAAAATCAGCTCCAATACATTAGTTTCCCAGGACATCCTCTGATTTTATAAGCAATAATATTATAGTTGACAGATAGACAGATATCCAGGTTGTTGGGTTCTCCCAAAATAGCTACAACCTTTTCTTGTGTGTGTAGCAATTCTTCTGTCTTTCTTTTTGGAGGTTATCAGTCAGTTCCTGCAGCTGATCTGGTGGTCCATAGTATACTCTAAAACTATACCACCTCTATTTATTAACTCCTTTTCTTCATTTAAAAAGTTCTTACCCTCACTTAATGAATTTCAACATACATACTTATCTTGAGTACAAGGCTACTTTTCCTCCCTTTCTACTTAATTTATTCCTCTTCATTAAATCATACCCTTGCACTTGAGTCATAGGTTCCATTCTGCCAAGTTTCAGTGATAACTGTGAGGAATATGACCCATTAATTATAATTTCTTGCTAGCTTGGCATATTACTTAACTCCACATGCATAAATGTACTTGAGCCCATGAGCAATTTCTCTGCTCATTTTACCAGTTAAATGTTCCCATAAATAACTGAGCACCTCTACCATCATTCTTTTTTCCAAGTTATGCATTTCCTTAGTTTCTGGTATAACCACTCTATCTGGAGATTCTCCCCCTCCCCCTCTCTCTTTAGTATAAATCTTTCTTAATCAAATTAACTGGTTCCCAACCAGATTCATTTGTTCTTACTTCCTTGGTCTCTCTTCCTGGCCAGGGAATCTTTGTGTGTCCTCCAAAGACCTAATCCTGTGATTTGGAGTCTTTCTCATTCTGACTTCTATAAAGAAACTTTCCTTTCCTCCTCCCTGCAGCACAACACATGAAGAGGAGGTAGTGATATTATTATTAATAACTACAGGAACCTTTACAGTACTAGAAGATTTGGTGTAAAAAATCTTTATTCATCTTCAACCACTTACTCCATGCATAGGTTTAATAACATCTTAGTCCTCCTATCCATCTTAGTTTTATTTATTTATTTATATCCTCTTGAGTTTATTTTTCTTTAACCACTAAGTATTTTTCATCCTTCAAAGATTTTTTCTAGACTTTCTTCTCTTCTTTCTACCATTTCATCTGTTTGGATTTTAACACTTTTTATAAACTAACCCTTCCTATCTTCCTAGTCTTCTTACATCTTACTCTCCTTTCATGTATACTAGTACAGTAACATTGGTTTCGGTGATGAATAAAATCCCAGAGAGATAAGAGTATCTGGGTAATTAAATATCAATTTATTAATTAAGCTAGCTAATAATAAATTGATGGTTAGTGTTTTCCTTGGTAACCAAAGGAAAAAGGGGCTCTACATCACCTTAAGTAGAATGTATGTCTGAAAATAGGGAACTTCCTCATAGATATGAAAGTGAGAAAGACTCTTACCTTATGTAATGATTTTTTACAGCATGTTCACAGATAAGTAAATAAAAGCTATAAAGGAATAAATAAAAAGCAATTTTGTAGGGTCATTGATGCATGGGGAAATAAGAAAAGTCATCTTGAAGGAACTCCTCTCCTCTCCTCTCCTTTCCTTTTCCCTGCTTCCCCTCTCTCTGTCTACTTAGGGCATCACACCCTCACCTGTGAGTGCTCTGCACAAAGGAATGTAAATTTTAATCACTGAAACCTGGCAAGATATATTAGGGTTTACTGGCTAGATTTCTCTTAAGGACAATACCTTAAACCCAACTCATTCTAGCTCTTATTGATTGGTCAAAATAGATCCCAGAACAAGCCGCACTTAGTGGTCATTGTTTGGGCTCAGAGTGAATGTAAATAGCAATTGTTTTTGTTTTGGCCAGAAACTCTGAGGGTCTTCCCTCCCAGAATGACTTTTTTTTTTTTTACCAAGTAAAAGAGTCCATTCCTTGCCTCACTTCTTACCTAACTTTAAGCACTGAATGGACATTGCCTCAGTCAAACTGAGACTTGGGAAAGACCTTAGCTTAAAAAGGTCAATGTTTCTCACTGTATCCAGGACTATATCCAGCCATCCTGAGCTATATCTCGCCACTGGGCCCATCCTCCAGATGGCTCAGGAGGAGAAAGTGAGGTTGGTGCCTGCACAGCTCTCCCTCACTTAAATTCAATTCACTTGCAAGTCATGACATCACTTTTCTGATGTCATAGTCTCTTAGAAAATAAAGGACAAACAACAACAGATTTTCAATATTCCTTCAAGTCCTAACCAAAGTCCTACCCATTTACAAGAAAACCCTTTCTATCCAACTTAAATATATTGACTTCAGTCTCAGACTACCTACAATTTGTCTTGAATATAAATTATTTGTGGAGAGTTCTTTGCATATCATCTTCTACATTAGACAGACTATGAGCTCATTGGAAATATTCTCTCTCTCCTTTTCTTTGTGTTACTAGCACTCAGCACAATGTTTGGCACATGGGAGACACTTATGCTTGTTGACTGACTTTTGCTGATCCCATCAACTCCTAACACTTCAATGATCAATCCCTCCTTAATAACTGTTCACTCACAGGCTAGACAAATTGATTTTCCTAAAGCACAAGTCTGATCACATCACTTTCCTGCTTATGAAGAACTATTGGCTCCCCAATGATTCTGGTATACAAATACAGACTCCTCTGGTTGACACTTAAATCCTTTCAAATTATAAGAAATAGCAGGGAAAAGGGAAAGCTTCCAAGTATGTAACACAACCTATATAAATGCAAGGAGATGCACTGGAGAGCTGATCTGAAGGAACAGAAAGGCCAATTTAGCTAGAGCATAAAGCACTCAGAAGAGATGTAAAGTGAAATCTTTGCAGGATATTCAAAATATTCCCCCACACATACTCGATGATGTATTCAAAGTTGATTGCCTACTGTTTGATATACAGGGTATATGTATGCAGAGTTTTTTCTTTTGGGTTATAAGCAGCTTGAAGCTGGTGAATTAGTTGTTGAATTTTCACTGTGAGCATTTACACCTTGTTAATTAGTATAGCTAAACACTACAAATCAGGGATTAATTCATTGTTCTGTTGATTGTCTAGACTTAAGAAAGTGATAGAGAAAAAGTTAATAATGCAAATGAAACTTGAACATGTATTATCCTCTCCCCCTCTGCTACAAGAGGTTCCTAAACATTTATCAACATACAGTTGCCTCATCTCCATGCCTTTGAATAAACTATTCTCCCATTCCTAAAATCCTTCTTTACCTCTGCTTTCTGGCTGCCTTCAAATTTAAGTACTATCTCCTTCAAGATGACTTTTCTTATTTCCCCAGCCATCAATGTTCCTACAAAATTACTTTTATTTATTTCTGTGCAGTTTTTATTTACTTATCTGAGAACATGTTGCAAAAACAACATAAGGAAGAGTCTTTCATGTTTATATTTGCTAGTCCCCAGTATTTCGACTGGTGGTGGTAGAACTATCATCTCTCTCATTTTATGTAGTGTCCTCCCAATCCAAATATCTCAGGTAATAGATATTTGAGATCTGAGGAATTAAGTCACATTAAGATAGAAATGACTGATAATGCAATGTTTCCTCACTTATAAAATCAGAGAATCCTGGGACTGGAATATATAAAGAGACTGATGCATTACATACAACCTCCATGATTTATAATCAGCCAAACTCTCCTTGATAACCCATGGTAACAGAAATTCACTGCCTCATAGGGTAGAGCTCATTCCTTTTTCAGATAGGCTTAAACATCAAGAATATTTGTGTATATTCATGCAGAACAGCCTTGCATTTGTTCAATGAGAATCTGTCAATTTAATCAGTCATTTGCTAATCAACCACAATGTACAAGGGACTATTTCAGGCACTGACTGTCCCAAAACAAGAGAAATAAGACTTGCTTTCAAGGAGTCTAAATTCTAGGAAATACAATGAGTAATAGATCATTCCTTGAAGCAAGGGATCAAGTACTTAAAAGAAAGTAATTAAGGCATCCCACAAGAGACTGTACATGATTGAACTTGGAAGGAAGTTAAGCAGAGGAGGAAAAGGAAAGCATTCTAGGGATAGGGGCCTGTACAAAAGCTGGGAAGTAGGAGATGTAGTGTGGAATTTGGGAAGCCAGTCTGACCAGGGCACAAAGTGTGTGAAGGGGATCAATAAAGTTAGGCTGTAGCTGGCCTGCGAAGGACTTTAAATGTCAGATTGTGGACCTTCTCTTTCCTCTTTGTACCACACTTTTTAAGACAAACAGTTCCCCTTTCCCACGGCAATCTTTCAGATACTTCAAGACTACAACAATTTCCTATTTCATTTTTTTGACTCTTCAAAATAAACATCCAATTCCTTAAAATCATTTATAAATGTCATGGATTTGAGGTCTGACCATTTTAACTATCTGCTTCTCCACTTGGCAAAGTCGCACATAGTAATTTGAATTATTCTCTAATAGTTTAATGTGGTAGAAAATAAGCTAATTGTGAGCAGAGATCATTTAATTCTTTATTCCATGCACCTAAAATAGTGCCTGGCATATTGTAGATGTTTAATAAATACTTTGATTATGGATTGAATGATTGGTTTTAAGTTTCTCCCTACATTGCCATATTCTTGAGGGCTGGCAATGCCTTTAACTATTCCCGAATTCCTCTCCTCAACTCCCCCACATCCTCCTTCCCTTCATCCCTTCCTTGCTGTATGCAGCATGATTCCAGGCACATGGCCAATGTCAGTAAAGACTTATTGATTGATATCTCAACCAGCTGCTGATATGGGAATTCAAAGAGATATTCCCTAGTTCCAAAATTTAACCCACTTCTTAAAATTCATCCTGTTTTCCAGAACTGCAACCCTGATGTACAGTGCAATATGGTCTTCAGATAGGTGGCTTCAGACCTTTTTAGGCTAAGGAGAAAGTGGAAGGGACATTGGACTTACAGTGGAAAGATGTGAGTTAAATCATAGATTATGTTTACTAGCTTGGTGACCCATGGGAAAGTCATTTAATCTTTAGAGATTTAGTTTCTTTATCTGTCAAATGGTGACAACAATATGCTAGCCATACAATAAGAAAATATTTTATTATGTTATTTATTTTGTAATATTTTATTGTAATTTGTTTCATCATAAAATGCCAAGTAAATGTGAGCTATTATTAAGGCGTGATATACACCCCCCAACCAGTCCCCCAACACCACACACAGATGCCTGATCAAGCTTCCAGGAATATTTCTCCCATTCATGCAGCTGTATATCAGCCTGCAGGGCTGTAGAAAAAGGGAACTAAAAATTCATGGAGAGGAAAGTTGGGATATTATTTGCTAACTCTATCTATGACAGTTACATATTAATACTTAAAATTTTGCTTATCTGTTTTTCTGATTCCTAAGAATGTGATTCTCTCTACTCTAATAGCCTCATCACTGAATAAAGATATCAAGCTTTCACCTCTTCATTTTTCCATCATTTCTTGCTTCTCCATGTAGTACTGTGCATAAGACTTTTCCAGGAAATACATCACAAGAGCTCTGCCAGTATTTTTCCATCTTGTCCTTCTCTGAGTTAGAAAAACATTTTTCCTCCCAGAAAGGCTGTGGACAACTTTACTCTTGGTTAATGTTTTACTTGCTACAATGAACATCTCATTAGCAGAATTCATAGCTTATCTCACCGTGTAGGAAGCTAAGGATTGGGGTAGTTGTAATGCAGCTGCCATTGATAGGAACAACCTACTCAGTTATTTACTTTCACCTCACCATTTATATATAAAAAAAAACTAACTTCAAATTCAAATCCAAGAAAGTCTAGTTATTCTGTCACCAGGCTAACACAGCATGGAACCATACAGCGTTTTAAATATTACAAGGCACATTCTTCAGTCACTGTAATACAGGCAGGTCATCATTATCTTCATATGGGAAATTAAGAAAATAAAACTCAGCAAGGTTTAAGTCCATTGTCACTAGCAGGTAAACTCCCATGTTGGTACTTGAACTCAAGAGTTCTGAGTCCATGCCCCGTACCCTTTTCATAATGAAGATGTCCTTATCGTCACCTGCTTGCATCTTTAGTCCCAATCTCCTGTTAGCAGTTAAGAGTAAGATATAATTTGTGGCAATATTTACCTGTTTTGTTGTAAAAGTCATCGAGAATCTGAGTTGTTCTAATAGAATCAACAATTTCAACAAACTGTGTCATAAGACTTTGTTTATTTGAAACTTCAAGGATCTGTGATTTCGTTAATGTAGTAATTCACCCACCAGTAAAGATGTTAACTCCTCCGTATCTGAAAAGTCTTCATGAGCAGTTGTGCCAAAAATATCCATCCTTCAGTTGCCACTCAGGGTGAAAATCTCAATGGCCTAATGCCATGCATTCATTTACAGGAAATTATGTGTTCTGTTTTCCAGTCTAGTAAAATTTACTAGATCTTGGAATTTTCTAGAATATTAACAACAAGAGAATTTCATTTTCTTCTCCTCTTCTTCCCCTCATACTTTTTTATTCTTTCTTCCCTTTCCTTCATTTTTTCCCTTCTTCTCCCCTCTTCTTCCTTCTTCCTCCTTTTTCACCACTGTGTCATCAGGATGCTTTATCTTTTTGAACAAAGGCATTTTTATATAGATGTATAATCTATCTATTCTCCACTGACCCTCACAATTTATCCAAAATGATAGAAAAAGAAAAGCCTCACCTTGAAAATGCATAGTCCAGTAAGACAGATTTTACATCAGTAATGCTCCAAAATAATGTGTCTTTACATTTTAAGGTGATCACCTCTGCCAATAGGCGGGGGTAACATTTTAACTTCAGTCTTCTCAAACTCAACAACCATATTTTGACAGCAACTTTAAGGTTTGCCTAGTACCTGCCACACAATAACACTATCATGTAACGAGTGCAAACATTATGATCTCCATTTTACAGACTGAAAACATTAAAGGACCTGAGAGATGATTACCTGATTAACCAAGAATCATATAGTTAGTAAATGTCCAACATGGGATTTGAACTTGTCTCCTGACTCTAAGTCAAGTGCTATATCCACTGTGTTATGGTGCTTCCAGGAGAAGACTTGAGAAGCTTTGAGAGGAAAGTATGATTCAGTGACTCTGATGTCAGAGAATCTAGGTTCAAATCGTACCTCTAACAATTTACTACACTGTAATTTAACCTCCCTAGGTCTCAGTTCTTTCATCTGTAAAATAATGATGGGTGGAATAGATGATCTCTGAAATATCTTCCATCTTTAAATCTATGACTATTGATAAAACTTTCATTTCCAGGCCATGAGAAGGCATCTTAACAGAAAACAAAAATACACATCAGCATCATTCTGAAATATCACCTAACTAACATCAAAGACATTGGCCAAGAGAAACACAATGGCTAATATTTTTTCTCATATAACCAAACCTACCATGTTTCCCTTGGGCTCTTTTTCTATCCACTTCCTCTCTGTTCCTCTCCTCCTCCCCTATTGGCTCCTGAGGCGCACACAAGTATAGATATCCATTCGTGTTCATTCTTCCGTTTGTACTTGTGCACACATAGCCACAAAAACATTTACATCTCATAAAACACAAAATGTACACACTCACCCTCGCTGGAAGAGATCCACATTGTGGAATTTGTGTAGTTCTACAGAAAACTCAACCGTTCCCTGTACTTCAGACATGATCTTTTCGGGTCATCACCTGAAAAAAAAGTGAAAATGTTAAGTTCTTTGAATCACTTCAGTCAAAGAGAAAGGACAAATGATACCAAACCAAGCTGTGTGTAAATAACATATAAAGCACTCTTCTGTGGTGGATCTGCTTAACAGGGTCTAATACAAGAAAACATTTTGGTAATCAGTATTCTTTATATGGATACAAGACTTTGTAGTTTCCTAAATGTTTTCATACCTAACATCTGATATAATCTTCAAAAAAGGTGCCTGTCCTTCGTTGCTGAAGACCACCAGGCCATCAGAGAAATAACGACATGACTTGCACTTAACTTGGTTTTGAGTGAGGGAGGGCTGTGCAGGTCACCAGCCTCGCTTCTCCTCCAGAGCCATCTCATTCCAGTGACCAGATATTCATCAGGATGACTGGAGATGACTCAGGATGAGGCAACTGAGGTTAAGTGACTTGCCCAATGTCACACAGCTAGTGAGGATCAGGTGTCTGAAGTGAGATTTGAACTCAGGTCCTCCTGACTCCTGCCCTGGTGCTCTATCCACTGCACCACCTAGCTGCCCCAAAGGACAGAGCAGGGCAAGGATCTGTAGCATCATTTTACAACTTAGGAAACTGAGGCCCCAAAATAGTAAAGTGATTTGCCATTGACCACAAAGTGTTATTTCAGAGGGCCAAAGCTAGAAACTCCATCAGTCTCTATCCTACTAGCTTTGGTTCTCTGTGTAGATTTTGTGTTAATAATTTTTGCTTTACATATATACTAACTTCTCTAAAAGTTTTATTCATGATGTCTGTTTTTAAATTAAGGGAATTTTCTAACACTCCCTGAAATAAATTCTCTGCTGTTACAAAGAAAAATAGTCAAATAAAAGCAAGAGACAAAGCAATAACATCTGATAACATATGGAGGGCTCAATACACACAGCCCCCTGCCATTCCACCTAAAACAAAGAGATATGTTTCATTATGTTTTTTCCAGAATTGACATTGACCATTACAATTAGAGGTTACCTATCTTTTAACATTGTTTTCATTTATATCATAGTAATTACTTTACTATTCTGGTTCCTTCTCTCTGCATCAATTCATAAAATATTTCCATATTTCTCTGAATTCATGTTCATTGTTCCATTGCAACTATATTCCATTATATTAATAGATGGATTATTGTTCAATTTATGAACAAGCCTTTATTAAACACCTACTGTAAGCAGTCACCATGCTAGGTCCTGGGGATTCAAAGACAAAAGTAAAACAGCTTCTGCCCTCCAAGGGCTTACAATCTAGACAAGGGAGACAACACACACACACACACACACACACACACACACACCAAACGTTACACAGATTTGAATTCCCTCTCTTGCAGAGACTAGATAAACTATTACTATTCTTTAATTCTTTGGAATCTTAAAAGAACATCAATGGATATTAACTGTCATTTTGTGAGCATTTTATGGGTATCTCAAAGTCTAAATGCCATTTTAGAGAGACTGTTAATATTCATGGCTAAAGAGAATATCATATTTTAGGAGTCTCAACAAAGTACACAAACTGTGATAACACGCACACATGCTTAAATTAAAAGTTTATATATAGATATAAGATTAAATTAAAATCTTTACCCTAATAAAACTTAAACTGAACTAAAACATTTTGGACACCCTTGTGTATATGTACATATGTGGGTTTGTATGTATACATATGTATGTATGTGTATATATAGAGATACTAATGTGCATATATATAAATACTCATGTGTATCTTGCATACTTATATAAACAAAAACATATATGTATGTTTAAACATATACTCACACAAAAATAACTTGCTCTTGACCAAACTCTTCCAATTTTGGAATTCTCATTCCAATCCCGGCTTCTCCTTCCAAACAGAGTGAGCAACTCTGATTTATTTTTAACTTGTGAATCACTGCCCCTTTGGTTTGTCACTGGCTTGAATTGATCAATGATCTCATCAATCAGGATGCCACTTTTATTGGGACAAATCACAGCCTATCCATACTTTCTAAATTCTTGCCCATGTTCAACCATAAATATATCACTGAGGATCTCCTTAATGTGTTCAAAGCTTTTCACTACTTTTTAGCACTCACTAGTAGATGATGATATATCACTAAAGCCACCCATCTGTTTTCCCTATCTCTCATTACATGAGAGACCTACTTCCTTGTCAGATCAAACATTTCCTAGATGGTACATTTAGGCCATTCCTTGGGTAAAAATAATGTTGGGTAATATGCTGCAGCCTATTTATGGCTATCACCTGGCATTTTGATTCTTGGAAGATTGTGATGTTCCATGATTTGCTGCCATAGAGTATTATCAGAAGAACAACATTTTATAACCCATCTAGTAAAATATTGAATCCACTGATGCCAGAGTCTCTGAGCAAATTGTAGTCCTCCTAGTTTGTCAGCTATATTGAGATTAAAATAATTTAATTCAATGGACAACTGTTTCTTGTGGGACTATGGAGACAAACTTTAGATAAGGCACCCTTTGTTGCTTTCATAGAGCTCATAGATATGCAGAATTACATACCTTAACAGATAACCATAATACATAAAATAAGTAATCAGAGAGGTGACAAAGTACAATGGCAGAAAAGTAATACTAAGCAGGGAGATTAGGGATGACTTCATGGAGAAGGAAGGTACATTTGAATTGAGCTTAAAAAGATGAATAGAAATTCATCAGGTTAAGAGGGGGACAGAGAGAAAACTCTCAGAGATAGATGGAAGCTATCTAATGTGAAATTAATTCAGCAGCCATTTCGTAAGTGCTTTTTATGTGGCAATGCATCAAAAGGGATTGGAAAAGGCTCCCTGTAGAAGGTGGAATTTTATTTTCTTTCTTTCTTTTTTTTTTTAGTTTTAGTTTTCAACCTTCACTTCCATAAGATTATTGGGTCTAAATTTTCTCCCTATCTCTCCCCTCCCTGCCACCCCAGAACAGTATGTAATACGTAAAGAAGAATTAGAACCAATGGGAGAAAACATGAGAAAGAAGCAGAAAAGAAAAAATAAAAGAGAGAGAGAGAGAGAGATTAAACAAAATATTTACATCTGCATTCAGACTCCATAGTTCTTTTTTCTGGATGTGGACAGCATTTTCGATCATGAGTCTTTTGGAGTTCTTAGATCAGAAGGTGGAATTTACCTAGGTCTTCAGAGAAGTCAGGGAAAGCAAGAAGTAGATATGAAGAGAGTATTTCATGAATGGGAGGTAGCTAGTTAAAATGCTGGGAGTCAGAAGATAGTCTTGTTTGGGAAACAACAAGGAGGCCAGTGTAACCTTTGGAAAGTACATATCTTAGGAGTAGGGGCTTGGGAAGGGGAGAGTTTTTGTTGTTGGTGGTGGTGGTGGTGGTTCTTGTTCTTCTCAAAGAGGGCCAATAACATCTGGAGGATGATCCTCGACTTGAACATGAATTGGATATGAGTGGGGCAGAACTGAAAAGGGTCATCAGCCTCACTCTCTCCCCTAGAGTCAATGAAATCCAGGAGCAAGACAAAAGTCACAAGGACTGACCATGGCCCAGGATACAGTGGGTGACCTTGGCCTTTCTAAACTAAGGTCTTTCTCAGATCTCAGTTTGTCTGAAGTCATATCTGTTCAATGACTGAGGTCTGGATAAGAATTGAGATGGAAAAAAAATGCCTCAACTTACCATCACAAAGATATCAATCTAGGAGGGGAAGATCCGGGAAGTTTTTGGTCAGAACATTAAACTATTGCTACTTACACCCATTCTAAGCCATCAAAACCTAAAGAATTAGCTACAGAGAGTTGGGGTGGGGCTATTATTGGCTATTCAATGAGAGAAAGAGTAATATGGATTTTAAAATGGAGTCAAGTAGCTTCATTGAAAACACAATGGGCTTTTTAAAAGCCTGTCTTTTCAGAACTATATTTCAAGAAATCAAAAATAGAAATCGTGAGGATAAAAAAGTAAATTAAGAAGAACAGTATGTATTATCAAGCACCCTAGCACACAAGGGGCTGCTAGCACAGGTTCTTTGATCTCTTTTCTAAAGGGAATACAGCTTTAAAGGGGTTAACAATCTTACTTTAATTAACAGATGAAAAGAAAGAAGTATGGAAAATACAAGTGAAGAAGTTAGTACAGAGATTCAACAGGAAGGGCTCCAACTGTCTGAACAAAGTAGTACAACCACCTATATGCACTACCAGGCCAGGAGAGCATCAACATCTGACTATTTGAGAGGGGGGGGGTCTTAACAAACTGTTACTCAGAGTCCTGTCCAGAGAATCAAAAGGTCATGAGTCAGCCTCCAAAGCAAAATGCTATCCTTCCAGAATGCATAACAAATACTTGGCCCCTGATTGGTTCAGAGCCAGTAGGCATGAAACCTTCATGACTCAGCATAATTATGAATTATCAGGGTTCAAAGGAGATTAAACATTTGAATGTTTACAATTTAGCTTGAACCCAGAAAACTGAATTCGAAAAAGAAAACAACAAAAATCCCACCTTGCTTATGCTTATACAAGGAGGAAGAGGAGGAGGAGGAAGGAGGAAGAAAGAAGATGGCAGCATTCCCTAACTTCTGCTTGTATTGGCAGGTTGGGTCCTCAGAGGGCAGTGACTACTACTCTCAGGTAACATGATAATGGCAGTTCAATACAGAACATTCTCCTGAGAACTTGATTCACTCCACACAAATACTCCTCCATGGAAAGAGTCAACTTAAAGTTAGAACACTATAATTGCAACGAGGCACACATTTAAGAAATATGTGTGACAAATTTTAACTCACAACACCTGGTCTGGAAGTCCTTCTCTCTCTCTGTAGAGACTTCATGCAGAACCCTTGTTCTTTGTCCTTCCTTCTTGAAGAAGGCCAATGACATTACAAGGGTGATGTCTTGACTTGTATGTGAATTGGATATGAGTACAGCAGAGCTGAACAATGTCATCCTCCTCGCTCTCTCCTCCAGTCATCAAAATCCAGTGGCTAGACAAGGGTCAAGATGACTCACCCAGGGGAGGAAGACTAAAACTGTGAGGGGGCAGCTATTTTTCCTCCTTCAATGGTCCATAATCCCTAATAGCTATGGATACACTAAGGGTATACATCTCTTTTTATATATTACTTTCTATGCCTGAGAATTAAGAGCAACCCCCAAGAGTCTCTCAAAGAATAAAGACACTGTATGGTATAAAAAATATCCGATTCAAAGTTGGAAATCCAGCCTTTGACAAGTACTATCAGTGTGATCTTGGGCAAAGCTCCTTAACCTTTCTTGAGTTTCCTCATCTGTAAAATGAGCAGCTAAAAATCAGACTAGATGACTTCTAAGGTCCCTCGCAGCTAAATCTAGTCTCCTATGATACTCTGAATAATGAATTTCCAAACCTAGGCCCACTGTTCTTTCGATTTTCTCTAAATCCTCATGAATATAGCCAATGCCAACCATACTAACTATATTTCCTCTTTTATAGATATTTACAGGCAAATAAATTGTGGCATTTGCAATTAAAATGTCAATATAATTTACACTTTTTTTTACCTTTTCCCCCTCTCCCTACCTTCAAAAGACTGGTTGTAATATGAATCCTATTTGTCATGAAAGGCTAAAATAAGGGCCTTCGGAGTCAGGAGATCTGTGTCATAACCCGACTCTGCCACACTTTAGCTTTGTGAACATCCGAAATCACTGCAAGTCTCCAGGACTTGATCCTATTATTGGCTAATGGCTGCTATTTAGAGATAAAGCTGCTTCAAATCTTTTATCAGAAGGAAGTGTTCCTGAAAAGACTTCATAAATGGAAAGATGAGTCTGGTTGCCTTTTTTTATAATATTATTCCCTCCACTTCTGGTTTAGTTTGTTCATATAAAATTACCTTCTCCTTAACCAGGTTTTCTATTCTGTGCTTTCCTGAACCTTTTTAGTGGTAGAGGTAAAATTGCATCTCCTACATCCCAAATTCTAGGTCAGATCCAGAGCATCATAGATCAATCCCTGGAAGGGACCTCAGAAGGACAACTCAAGTATGAATCAAGGATGTCAGATTTGGGTACTTCAAACACATCTACAGATTGATAAGGTGATGCCCCAGCTCATTCACTTAGGTATTCAGGCTAAATTGTATCTGAGTTTCCATGACATCACAGATCAATACTTTTATTGACCTGATCTCTATTGCACAGACACGGGAGAATAGAGGTCTGAAGAGGAAGAGAAAAAGACACACAGCTGTTTTCCAAGCAGGTCAACATGACAGCAGAAAACACAAAACACCTGCAAGAGTTTTCTTGCATGCAGTTTCCATGGCTGCCCCAATCTCTGTGTCCTTTATGGTTTGGGTTTCCATATCTTGAGCAGAAAATAAAGAATCTGGAGCAAGCACAGGTTGAAAAGAAGTTTATAATGGAGTCTCCAAGGTATCTTTCCTTCACTTTACATTGTTTGACATTTTGATCCATGATGAAGATGAAGGCATAAGGTAGGTGCTCATCAAATTTCAGACAATAAGAAACTAGGGAGGATAGCTAATATGCTAGATGACAGCGATGGCATTATTGAAGGTTTTAACAGTACAACAAATTCAGTCTGACACTTAAGGTTTCTTGAAGAAAACACCATGGAATATATGATAATACTATATATAATAATAATAAAAAAATCATATCAAGTGATATATGTGTGTATATGTATATATCTGTATGTGTGCAGTAGGTGAGATATTATTAAGCCCCCAGTATTTATAAATTGCTAAAAGGTAACAGGGTATAAATCAAAATTGAGAAAACTGCAAAGGAAAACTAAATAGGCAGATTCATAATAAAGTTCAGGCATGACCAGAGCTTCTGTATACAAAAGTTTGCTTCATGGAAACATATGATTTTAAAACTAGAAAATATTTAGAGACTGAGTCTAAGCCTTTTGAACTAAAAACAAAAACTGAAACCCAATGGGTGAATTGGTCTGCTTTTTATTTCTTTTTCGGTTCATACATGTATTAAGTAGTAAGTAAACTCATACAAGTGGAAGGGACCAAGGCTAAAGAACCAAAACAAATAAACAAACAAAAACTGGAAGAAAAATTAGAGTTTATATAGTTTAAATTCTCTATTTCATAGATGAGGAAAATTGAATCCCAGATCAGTTAAGTGACTTGCTCAAGGTCACACAGGTAGTTTCAAAAATGGGAATTAAATCCAGTTCCTTTGAATCTAATTTCAGTGACCTTTCTACTATATTCTATGCTTCCTTGTTTCTCATTGGATATTCTAGTTTAAGGGAGGCTGATTAACTCAGCATAGGAGAAGTACAAGAAATATGACTAACTAAGCATGCCCCGGCCTTTCTTAACTCCCTACCATTGGCTGACTGAACTGTAAGCATGTGGTCGTGTAAGTGATCATATAAGAATACATCGTCATGATCATTGTCCTCATCATCAATCCTCCATTAATGTTTCCCCTTTTGATGACTTAAATCAATATGGATCTCACCCTGGTCCCCTTAAAGGCCATTCCAATGTAGTGCAACGTTTCTAAGATTCAGTTTCTAGGTGTTTCCAAATTATTATTCCATTAAATTTTGAAAAAAATATTAAATTTGGAATTCTCTTTATCCCTCCCAACATCTTTTCATTGATTCCCTTGATATCCTTGACCTTTTGTTTTTTTCAGATGAATTTTGTTACTATCTTTTCCTAATTCTATAAAATAATTTTTTGACAGTTTGGTATGACACTGAATAAGTAAATGAATTTTGGCAGCATTGTCATTTTTATTGTATTGGCTCAGCCTATCCATGAACAATTAATATTTTTTTCAAATTTGTTCGATCTGTCTTTATTTGTATGAAATACTATTTGTATGAAAATACTAAAATACTTACAAGACTAAAATGAATTTACCATGCCATTTTTAAGTGTGTTCATAGAGTTTCTGGGTTTGTCTTGGCAAATATTTTACACTGTCTTCCCAAGTAGTTTATATTATCTGCTGCTATTTTTTGCTGAAATTTTGAATTATTTCAACTAGTTTTTTTTTTAAGTTGATTCTCTAAGTATGCCATAGTTTCCTCATTTTCTAAATGGGGATAATGCTTGAAGTTTTAATTAGGGATTAAAATGAATTGTTGCTAATGTAAAGAACTTTGTAAACTACTGGAGTATACAAATGTCAGTTATTATTAGGGTTATTATTTTCATTTTATGTTGCTCAACATTTTATGTTATCTCAAACCTGAGATAAATTGACGTCATATGACATAAACAGTGGCACTGAGATGATATCCCACTCAAATTTATAACAACAATTGAAGCTGAATAGAGGGTAGAAAAGGGAGGAATTGACAGAATTTTCAAAGAGGAAAATTTAGATTAGAAAGCAAAGAAAAATATCTGAAAATTTGAACTATACAAATGTGAAATAAGTTGCTGAGGTAAGTGGGGAAGGGATCTCTCTCATGAAGGTCTTCAAGCAAAAGTTGCATGAATTTCTTTTTTCTGTATGTTATAGTAGACATTTCTTTAGTTTATAAGTTGGATTGAATGTTCATTGATATCTCTTCCAAACCTAAAATTCTGTCATTCTAATTCCAAGATTTGGAACACCTTTTGTATAATTCATGTCCTCTCTGGGCCTCAGTTTCCTCATCTGTAAAATAAGGACATTAGACTAGATGATTCCTAAGATCTAAAACACTATGACTTTAAGAATCTTTAGGACCTAGTCCCATACCAAATCTTTTCATTCCTATGTAGCCTCCTCCTAGAATTCCAAGACTTGTACAATATATGGGCTCCAAGGAATAGGGGTGTTTCCTTCTTACTATATTAGTAGCTGAAAGAAATATTTACCCATTCTCACATTCAAACCCTCTCATTCCTCCTTCTTAGGCCTGACATATCTTACATGGCTGGTATGAATGCTGCATAAAAAAATGACAGTCTTATCTGAAGGTGCAAATAGACCTTCTCTCACCCTCCATTTGGCTGTGAGGGTCAAACAGTATTCTCAGAGAACCTTTAGCACTGAGTATGCAAGTGATGCAGTCCCTGGGCTAGAAGCTAGTTGGAGACAGCTTAAGGCAATGTATTATGATGTGTAAATTTCTCCCTTTTGGCTGAATGAGAGGTAAAGCAAGCCTGACCCTTAATCCTTGCAAAGGAATCAACCAGAGCTTGTAATTCTCATGGCAGATGCAGTAAAGAGACTAAAATGAATTTACCATGCCATTTTTTATGAACCTCAAAGCCTATAGAGAACCATCACTAATCTTTATGAACCCAAGAGAATTCATGGTCCTAATAATTCATTAAAAGTTGTACTGTCTGGTACTTTACTGAGACTTTTATTTCTACTACTAACAACTCAATTCAATTCTACAAATAATTTTTAAGTGCAGTATAGAGTAGAAAGAATAAACCTTGATGTAAAGGATGACCTGGATCCAATATGAGCCTGAGCTATGTACTGGGTGGGTCACTCAGGGACGATCATTTAACCTTTCAGTGCTCTAAGGCCACTCTTTAAGAGATGATGGCCACCTGCACTGGTAGAAGGTGTTTCCACACTGGGGAGCTCTCTACATCAATGAAATCACAGATCTCTACCTAACATCAGAAGGTCTTCTACTTTGTAAATGTACAGCATTCCTTCTAGTCTGTATTACTATCTTATTATGTGTATAGAATGCACCAGCTCCACTCACCTGCAACTCTCCCCTGCAGTTACCAATGAATTCTGAAATGATCAACCCAATGGACTTTTCAGCATCCTTATTGTCTTGACCTCTTTGCAGCATTTGGCACTACTGACCACTCTCTCCTTTCTGAGGCCCATCATCCTCTTTGGCTACCAAACTTGTACTCCAGCTATTCTGCTCATCTTCTACCATTTTCTTTCTTCCCCTGCGATGATGGGTTCTAATAAGTGAGCTTTGTATTTAATTCGTCACTCCACAAGCATTTATTAAGCCCCTACTAAGTAACAGAAATTATGCTAAACAGTGGGGATGCAAAGAAAGGCAAAATATAACTCTCAAGGTCACAACCAAATGAGGGAGACAAGCAGGCAAATATGTACAAACTACATACAGGAAAACTGCACAATAATTAACAAGAGAAGGCACTTGAATGACAAAAGAGTAGGAAAGGTTTCCAGTAGAAGTTGGGACTTTAATTGAGACTTGAAGAAAACTTGAAGGCTGAATTCTTGCCTACAACCAGATCACTGTACCATTTTGGGGACATTTTACAACCATGCCACTACCTCCAAACCCCTTGGAGGCCAAAAAGAATAAGTCTGTTCATTCTCTCACATAAGGTCCTTTCAAACACCTAAAGACTTGAAGACACTTATCATCCCACCCACTACCCATCCCCGGTTTTTATTGTTCTTCTTTTTCTCCAAACTAAGTATTTCCACTTTTTTCATTAGATTCTCACATTGTATGAAACTCAAGAGTACTTCACCATCCTGGCTCCCTTCCTCTGGAAACTCTCCTGTTTATCAATGTCTTTACTAAATTATGGTTCACAGAACTGAGCACATTCCTCCAGAGGTGAGTTGTGCAGGGCCAAATAGAGAGGGACTACTCTTCTAAATGCAGCCAAAAATTGCCATAGGATTTCTGTTTCTTTATTTGTTTGTTTTGGAGGGAATAAGCTGCCACATTATAATATGAACTTATACTGACCTTACAGCTCATTAAAATCCTCTGATCTCTTTTCATATAAATGGTTTAACCATGGCTCTCTTCATCTTTTCCTCATGAATTTGATTTTTTTAATTCACATATAAGAATTAAACCCATTTATTCCTATTTTCATCTAATTAGATTGAGTACAATAGTCTAGCCTGCCATCTTTGGGAATGTTATCATTCTATTAAGTATTTTTCACACTTTAGTGTCATCTCTAATTTGATGAACATGCCAGCTATGCCTTTATGAAAGTCATTTATAAAAATATTGAATAAAATGTGGCCTAGGTCACATGCCTGGGGAATTCTGCTGGAGACCTTGTGCCAAGTTGACATTGAATGACTGTTTTTGAGTTCAGACATTCCTGAATCAATGTACTTTTATTAATGTGTAGTCTATAGCTCCATTGTTACTACAGTAATCCTATGCACTTTATTTTAGTATTTTATTAAAATCTATGTGGTGCAGTGGAAATGTACTGGGCTCAGAATCAGGAAGACTCATTTTTGTGGGTTCAAATTTAGCCTCAGACAGTTACTAGCTGTGTGACCCCTGAAAAAAATACTTTAACCCTATGTACCTCAGTTTCCTCATCTGTAAAATGAGCTGGAGAAGGAAATGGCAAACTATTCTGATATCCTTGCCAAGAAAACCCCAAATGTAAGATTTTTTTGTTTTGCTTTGCTTTACTTTGGAGAGGTAATAAGAGGAAAGAAAGATTAAAGTGATTTGTGAGGACAGAATCCACAAGAATTTTCAAATAATTGGATGCGGAGGATGAGGGTGAATCAGAAGTCTAGACTGACATCAAGATTAAAACCAAGTGGTGGTACTCTCAGAAATAAGAAACTCCCCAGTGCCTAGCTCAGTATCTTACACATAGTAATTGCTTTTAAAAAGTATGATGGTTTTGCTTTTCTCCCAGACGAACCACTAAGAAGAAACTAGACAGAGAAATATAAATGATGAATAAAATGAAAGGATAGGTAAAGTTTGATGTCCTGAATTTATAAACAGAAACTGCCTTTAAAAGAATTGGAGGCTAAAGGATAAAACTGAAGCAACAATTTTAATGGGAAATAAAATGGAGATTTCTCTAAAGAAAACACTATAGATACACATGAAACTCACCAAATGGTTAAGATTTTTAAAAGACAAGCAAGGAAGATAGAAACAAGGGAAAGTAACAAAGAATAGATTATTTTTTTTAAGGTGATAAAAGCCTATATGAATAAACTCAGGAAATCTAAAATAGAAGATGATTTGAGGTTTTGATAAATACTAAAGACAAACAAAAGAGGTTTGTTCATTTTTTTTAAATCGGTTATTCTGAGTATAAGAAGTAAGACACAGAGATGTCTGAGATCATAACTCCCCAATTAGTTCTCCCCTATAATGCTTCTCCTCTAGCCATTCCTTCTTGCTACCAGATACGGGGACTCACTTTTCTCCTCTCTCTGAAACCGGCTTTGACTCAGATAGGTGAAGTTTCATCTTTTCATATCCAGATCTAGGCCTCTGCTTCACTTAATGGCCATCTCTAAACACTGCCTTTGAGAGTATACTGCCCTGCTCCCTGTTCTGTGTTGTCTTTCCCCATTACAATAGAAGGACCTTGAAGGCAGGAGCTCTCTTGCTTGCTTTTATTTCTGTGTCCACAGCATAATACCTGGCACATTGTTGTAGTTGTGTTCATTCTTAATTGGCGAAAAAGATCAAGAGATCAGAGAAAGGATGACATGACTTGCACTTGACTTTGATTTGAGTGAGGGAGGGCTGTGCAGTCACCAGCCTCAGCTGTCCTCTGGAACCATCTGAATCCAGTGATCAGATATTCATCAGGATAACTGGAGATGGCACAGGATGCAGTGGGAGATCTTGCTTTATCTATTTATCTATCTAGCCCAACTTTATCATTTCACAGATAAAGAAGAGGGCCTGAAGCTAGTTAGAGGTAAAGACTAAAAACTTGTTTCCTAAGTCCCAGTGCATTGCTCCAGATCACTGTTAATTAAAAATTGATAAAAGTATTTATTAAACACCTACTCTTTGTCAATCACTGCACTAAGCGCTTGAGAAATATTATCTCATTTTATACTCATAAAAAGTCTGAGACTGAGGTTATTGTTGCCCCCATTTTACACCTGAGGAAACTACGCCCAGAAGGAAGTTAAGTAACTTTCCCAAGATCACACATCTAATAAGTATCTGACTCCAGATTTGAACTTAGATCTTCCTAACTCTTAGCCTAGCCCTTTAACTACTCCACCACCTCCAAGGGAAAAAAACTTATAGAAAAGGGTGAAATTAATTAAGAAATATTCCTAGCCACCTCTCTGACTACTAAACAGGGGAAAACATAATATTTTTAAGACGTTGCTCCCCAATAACTATTTTATATTTATCCTCTTCCAGCTTAGTCATAGAAATGGCATTACAGGAAGGGGTCAGAGGACTGAGGATGTTAGAAATAGAAAGAAACCTCAGAGGCCATCTAATCCAACCCTCTAATTTTGTTAATGTTAAAGTGGAAGCAGTTGACGCAAAGTCCCACAACTGGTAACTGACAAAGTCAAGACCTCAAATCAGGTATTGTCTCTTTAGACCAATATGCTTCACACTGCCCCCATATAATGGCTGGCATCCTGGTGTCTATTATCTCTTTAATTGCCTTTTAACGTTCAGTTCAAAAATGAGAACAGTTTGGTTGGTTGGAAGAAAACAGTGCAAGACCCTTATGTGATTATCTTGGCTCTCCAACCATGAAGGAAATCTTTATTCTTCATGTCTCAATTCCATTTATCATCCTTGACTTCTCTCAGCTCCCTGAAAGCCTGCACACCTTGCATTGAAAATACATTATCTGTGAATCTTCCTCTTGGCAAAGGGACATTTTCTTTCCTTATAGCAATTAGGATCCAAAGAGATGTGTGCTTATTTTTCTTCTCAGGGGAAGGTGAAGTAAATAACAAATGAATGAAAAACAGGGCATTTCTGCTGTTTATCTCCCTCTTGTCTGTTTTTCTCTCAAAAAAATGGGTTAAAATTCAGAGAGGAACAAAACATTTAACAGTCTCCACAAAAAGAGGGCTATGACTCATAACCTATTAAGAACACAACAGAAAAAAGTGTCATTATAATAACTGACTAGAGTTCACCTTTAAAAATGCTGTAATGAGAGTACACTGTGGTTAACTGAGAGACAACACTGGTGCTGAGTGAAAAGTCAGGAGTCTGGATCCCAAATGAATGTTTGACTAAGTATGTGACCTTGAGCAAGGCACTTAGCTGTCTCCCAGGACCTCAGTTTCATCATCTGAAAAATGTGGACAATTCTTGCTACATACGTCTTAAGGCTTTTATGGCAATGAAATGAGATAGGGATATAAAACTTTTCATATAAAGAGCTCTGACAATTCTAGGTGTTGTTAAATATAATAGTAGCATTAGTAAACATATTAATTTTAGTCAATATTTTAGCAAGAGGTAGTTTGATATAATCGAAAGAGAGACTGATTTGCACTGAAAACGATATTGGTCTAAATCATGCCTCTGAAACTTACTAGCTTTGTGACAATCAGAGTCATTTAATTTCTCTATGACTCAGTTTCCTTATCTATAGTATAATGGACATAATATTTGTTTTATCTATCTGACCTAATTTACAGGGATGTTATGGGGTTCAGATAAGATAATGCATGCAAAGCATTTATAAACTTTTAAATATAACGCAAATCGTATTTGTTATCCTTATCATCCCCATGAAAACAAAGATTGAAAATCCCACCAGGGCTTCCTTATATTTATGATATATTTTTTACTGAAAGAAATTGGGTAGCCCAAGGCCCAAGGGGAAAGATAAAACACATGTTAATATAACAGAGAGGGAGATCATTAAATATCATCAGAAAGTGACAAATTTGCTGAACTGGACAGCTTCCTCATACTCCCACAATTCCACCCCTCTCCCTCACTCTCAGTTCCTGGTACATAATAAGTTTTAATAAATGCCTGTTGACTTGCTGTCTTGAACACTCTTCAACGGCTTCCTATTGTCTCTAAATAAAGTATAAATTCCTCAGCCTGATTCTCCATAATCAGTCTCTGAACAATCTTCCAAGCCTTATTTCTCATATTTATTCATTTTGCCCAATGTCACACAATTACTAAGTGACTGAGGAAGGATTTGAATTCAGATCTCCTTGAGTCCAAGTCCAGTCTAGCACTAGCCACTATGACATAACAGAGATAATAAGTATACTGTACGTGTCTTATTTCTTCCTATTGGACTAAAAGCTCCATGAGGTCAAGAAATTCATTGATTCAATACCACCAACTCAATTAGCTACACACTATGTGCTGGGCACTAGAATACGAAGACTAAAGGAAAAGCATTCCTTAGATTCAAAGAATTTAATTCAAATGGAATAGAACAATAAATTAAAAGTGTTTTTGTTATTATTTCAGGAGGAAGAAAAGACTAAAATTGGAAAAATTATGAAATATCTCATATAGGATGCAGCAATTATAAAAGTCTTAGTCTTTTGACTGTATAGAGATTCCAAGAGAGAGGTGAGGGAGGAAAACTTTTCACACATAGGGAACAACATGTGCAAAGGCACAGTAGTGGGAGATGGAATACTAGTTTTTAGCAAAATCAAGGTAACGTTGGTAATTGTGTGGAAGATGGATTGGAGAAGAGAAATTAAAATCAGGGAAATGAATTAGAAGAGTATTGCTATAGTTCAGGAGAGAGGTGATATGAGTCTGAACATGGCAATTGATTGTCCATGGGATAAAGGTAAAGGAAGGAGACAAGTCTAAGATAATTGTGGACTAAGTGGACCAGAATCAGGAAATCAACTAGATGGCCTGAGAAAAGATCAGAGGTCAAAGCTAATAGATAGATTCCAAGGTGAGCAACTAAAATCTCCGAAAGATGACAGTACATGACAGCTAGAGTTCAGTAGAGAAAGGCCGGGGCATAGGAGGAGAAATTTCTATGTCATGTAAGGAAATATAATTTATTGAAATACTTTATTATTCAGAAAGCCAAGAGGCAAGGGCAGATCCATAACCTATGAATCCTTGCTTTCTTCCTTCCTATGCAGAATTTCATGTAGGACCAGGGAAATTATTCAGTCTCCTATACATTTGATTTTTTTCTTCTTAAAAATTTTTATAACTCCTTATGCTTCTGAAATAAAATGTCAGGTTAAAAGCAACAATAAGAATAAGTCTTATAAAATATTTTCTCATTTTTCTATCGTCTCTGATATATTTGATCTGTATCAGTCACATACCCTCTTCTATCCTCCTTGCGCATCTAAGATATGATAATCACAGTTCCTTCTCTGTCTCTTCCTTGCTACCATCAGGCCCTTCCACAAATGAGTCAGCCTTGGGGTATACAGGAGAAAGACCCCGACCTTTTGACAGGATCAGAGAGGCAGAGAAAATGATCCATCACGACATTTGACCATGGGTCCATCTGGAAAGCCACCTCAGTCCAGGTTAGCAATAGACATCCTTTTTCTATCAGGTATAGCAGTGAGCTCAATCACATTGCATCCAAGAAATATTCTAGAAGACGTCTAAGTGTCAAATAATTCAACATGGAAGAAGGGCTATGTAGAGCACACTATCAAAGGCAGGGATGACAGAATGTTGCCAGCCGGGAACAATCTGCTTCATTACATTTAATGGGATATACCACCATTATAAGGAACTAGAAGGTATAGTACTAGGCATTCCTCCCCTACTCAGATTGATTAGCCACAGCTGCACAATGTTCTAGGCAGTGTGAGGGATCCACTGTCCATCCCTGGCTCCCAGATTGATGACACATTAAATTGAGCAAAGAAGGTTTCTCAATTAACTGCCAGCACTTGGTAACCCTGCCCTTGTAAATGCTCACTGCATATCATGTGTTTTATGAGAAGTCACCACAATGTACACCACTTTCCTGGTCTCAATCATGGACAAGAGGTATCACAGTTATCATCTGGAAGACCTGAATGCACATAGATAAGTAAATACAAAATACATTCAAAGAAATACAAAGAAATGATTCAGAGAGTACTTCCAGCTAGGGGTTGGTGGTCAATCCGTATAGACCTGGGAGGGGAGATGCCATTAGGCATTAGGCTGAGGCAGGAAGGGTGTTTGGAGTTTCTGGAAGTACAGGTGGGTAGGAAAAAATCATTTCAGGCATTAGGGAAAACCTGAACAAAGGCAGAGATGAAACACTGGGTACAGGTCAAGCAAACCAATTTGTTTGGAACACAGAGTTTATGAGAAATAAAATAAAATCAGTCTTGAAAAACAGGTCAGAGCAAGTTGATCAGTGGTTTAAAATGGCAGGCTAAGGATTCCACATTTTATCCCAGAGGCCATCAGGAAACGTTCATGTTTCTCTAACAATGCAATCACAGCGTTAAACTTGCATTTTAGAAATGGCAGTTTTGGCAGATATTTGAAGAACTATTGTGTAGAAAAATAATGAGGCAGATTTAAGCTCTGTGTAAGGCCATTACATGACGGAGTGACATACATACAGACACATACAAATATGCATATACATACATACATAGTTATCGAGTTATTCGGTCCTGTTCAATCTTTATGACACTGTAGTCCATAATGTCCATGGGTTTTCTTGGCAAGGATACTGGAATAGTTTGCCATTTCCTTCTTCAATGGATTAAGGCAAACAGGGTTAAGTGACTTGCCCAGGGTCATAATCACAGTTAGTATGCCTCTGAGGCCAGATTTGAACTCAGGTCTTCCTGATTCCTAACACAGCACTTTATCCATCCACTGAAACACTTAGCTAGCCCATACATGCATACACGTACACATATATATATTATCTATACACATATTAATATGTACATATACATACATATTGTATATACATATTTTAAACATTTATATCTATATACAAGCACGCACACATAAACACATTTTGGAGAAGGTTCAGAGATAGGACTGATACGAACACAAAAAGGGGGTTTCTATTCAATGGCAAGATGTGTGGAACTTGTGGAAGGACAGGAGCTTTGGCCAAGGAGAAAAAAAAAAGATTGGGGAAATGAGGTCATCTGGGACACACTCCGGAGATGGGTTTCAGACTTCAAGGTTAAGAAACTGGGTCTTAATACATCCTAAGTGGGAGGCAACCAGGGCTGAGGGATCAGTAAAACACACACATACACACAGAGTATATGTGTATACATGTATATATGTATGTATACATATATATGTGTATATATGTGTGCATATATACATCAAAAAAATCTGTGATCATACTTTATAGTACCTACCATAGGCCTACCCCCAAAAAACCCTAAAACATGTACAGGATCCAACACAGGAGACTGACTTCAATAGGTTAGTTTTTCTATCTTTAGTTAACCTAGGGTATTCTCCTAAATAAAAGTCAGTAACCTGTATTGTCTCAAATGTGGGTACAACAAGGTTCAGAAATAAGGCACAGCCACTCAATCAAGAATATGGATACAAGTATTTTACCACAAAGAAAATATATCAGACACTTAAGAAATATAGGAACCCATGAATGAATTACTGAACGATAAAGCATTCAAATAACCTGTCAAAATTCTCTGAGAAGGGAACCGAACTTGAGGTTTTTATCTGAGAAATACTCTGCCAATGCCAGTAAATAACGCTTTCATAAAATGTACTACATAGTATACTTTAAACTCACAGTACTAACCCGTGGTTTAGACTCCCCCTGGAAGTCTACTTTGGAGACTGCTGAACAAACAGTTCCCTTTCCATCATAATAATACTGTCAGAGTACCCCAATAACTTTCTTTCCAAGTAAGATCTAATATGGAATGCCCTCCTCTTTTTTAAGAGAACATATTGATCAGTAAATCTCACATTAGAAGGTTGAAACTTTCTCTCTTGAATTTTCAAACTCTGTTAACTCTTGGATTTGGAATTACCCACAAAAAAATACTCAAAGATTTTGCTGCCCAAGAATTTTTCCTTCTCAACTCAAGAGACTAGATTCTAGGATCATACTTTCTAGGGAATTACAAATGGGCTTCTCATTTATAAAGGAATTTGGAATTCAGGAACAGAGTCCTTGAGCACATACCTTTCTCAAGCTATATGCAACTGTATGTCTACCATTACTATGTGTTTTTGTTAGAAGTCACTCTCTACTTGAGATGATCAAATATGGAAGAAGGTACAAGGGGAAAAACTTCTGGAGAGTAGAGTACAATAATGCTACTATCTTTCTTGTATAAGACACAGATTGTGGTAACTTACCCCAGTTCCTTTTTATCAACAAAGTATCTGTTGGTATATTCACATCATGGTTGGAAAGTACTCTTCAATTGCCTCCAAAGGATAGCTCTTGAAGGGTAACCTCATCAACTCAACTGGATGATTTCCTCAAACTGAACAAGGGCTTCTTTGATTCATTCTTGTCTTACCTTATTAACCCCATTTTACAGATCAAGAAATGGTATTAGAGAAGTAAAGTAGTTTCCTAAGTGCTGCCCCACCCCACCCCAACCCTCTATCTAAATGTCTGGGTCAGATCTAAGTGCCCTGGATCACATCCTGAAACTCTTAAGGTATTTCCACTTGTTGGTTGTTGTCCTTAGTCTTTGAAGAGGACCAAAATGACATCACCATGGCTGACTGTGACTGATCAGACCAATATGAGCTCGGAGTGCTCTACCACAGGTTGGGCACAGATAGTCCCTGTGAATATTTGGGGTGGATACCCCAAATTTGTACATCCCACATTTACTTTGTGTTGTCTCAATTCTGCTTTGCTCAAAGAGCACAACATCCTTTCTGATGTGGGCACACCATGCTGAGCAGTCCTGTGCCAATGTCTCCCATGTTGCACAGTCAAATCCAAAGTTCTTGAGTGTCCTTGTATTACTTCTTGTGACCACCATGTTAAAGCCTGCCCCATCTGAGTTCTCCATAAAATCGTCTTTTTGGCAAGTGTACATTTTGCATTTGAACAATGTGGCCAGCCCAACTGCTTGACAGTTCAGCTCGAGCAAGGACTTCAATGAAGTACCTTATCCTGCTAGGTGATCCTCAGAAACTTCCTAAGACAGTTCAAATGGAAGCGATTCAGTTTCCTGGGATGGTGCTGGTAGACTGTCAATGTTTCACAAGCATACAACAACAAAGTCAGCACAATGGCTCTGTAGACCTTCAGTTTGGTAGTCAAATACCTCTTCTCTCCCACACTTTTCTAGCTTTGACAATATATGAATCAACTTCATTGTTGATATATACATCCCTGGAAAGTACACTACCGAGGTAAGCGAACTTATCCACAGCATTCAACTATTTGCATTCCTAAAAGCTTCACTATGACATAATGTCCTGAGTTCATGACAAGAGACCATGTCATGGCAAAATTATTCTATAATTTATATTAGCACAAAGTAGCATAGGAACATGGGATTTTGAGCCAAATGGCTTCTTTGCAGTCACAAATTGTAAGGTATTGTAGACTCCAAGAATAGACCCTAGTGTGCTTGGGGAAAAGTAGCAATTCAAGAGTGAAAAAAAAATTAAAGCCTTAAGCAGGCTACAAAAATCATCTGGGAACATATCAAGGTCAACCTTTGCTGGAAGCTTTAAGCAAATACAGGGAGGTTAATCCAATCATCTCTAATTCTAAGTAAAAATGATAATGTTATTTCTTTGAACCTGAAGTGAGCCTAAGGCAAAATAATTCAGCAGGTGAATGAAGCTTGTCTTTTACTCTCCTTGATCTTTGCCTGTCCTCTCTAGAGAGCTAGTATAGCCTCATAGGAAGAAAACTAAGTTTAGTAGCAAATGGCATGAGGGTAACTTACCATTCTACTACTTCTTAGGATCACAAACTTGGAGCTAGTAAGAACCTTGGGGACTATCTGATCTACCCTCTTCATTTTGTTGATGAACAAACCAAGGTCCTGAGGGATGAAGTATTCTTAAAGTTTACAGAACTATTAAGTTCCAGAAATATTCAAATGCTTGGTCCACTGACCTTGAATCCAAGGCCATTTTCATGACACCATGTTGACATCCCTCCCTTACTGGATCTATGGCTCCAGGCAAGTCAGTGCATTAGTCATAAGTTTCCTGTTTCCTGTATGTAAAGTGAGGCCGAAAATACTCACATTATTTATACTCTACTATTGTTTGTGAGTATAATAAATTGTATATAAAGTGAAAAGAAAAAGAAAGGAAAAAGGAAGGAGAGAAGACGAGGACAGCTAATATTTTTCCTAAATTAAAGTAGACATATTAAATGGATGAATTAGCTCTAAAAAGAGTCAGGTTCTTGGAGCTCCATTATATTTTAAAATGAAGATTGTCAGGGGTCAGCAGTGAAGAGATAAAGATGAACTACTTCTTGAAATTTTACTTCCTCTTGCCATAGGAGTTAGCATCTAACTAGCAGAATTACAGAGTGAGTGCTGGACCAACAGTCAATAAGATCTGGGTTCAAATCCTGTATTCAACATGAGCTGTGTGACCCTTTGAAATTCTCTTAAGCTCTGTCCGTCTCAGTTTTCTCATTTATAAAATAAGGATTATAGTGGTTCATATCCTCCCAGGATTTTTTTAAGGATAAAATAAGATAACATTTGTAAAGTGCCTTTCAAACCATATAGTACTTCATCATCATCATCATCATCATCATCATCGCCATCAAAGGGTAATTTAACTAGTTACAGCTAATTCACTTTGCAAATGCCAGTAGCCCCCAGTGCACTTTGACTTCTGCATTTTCTGCTGTTCTTCCTATGCCTCTCCAAAGAGATCCTTCTTCTCCATATGTCTCCCACCACTTTCCCCATCCAGTGATGACAAATTTTCAAAACAACCGAATATTCTGTGTCTCACACAAAGATGACACCACCTTCTCCCCATCTTGTGGCATCATCACATCAGCTTCCATTTCTATAGTGCCTTAGGGCTTACAACACAACTTTCTTTACAATAACACCATTGAGTAGAAAGTCTGAATAAAGACAGTCATTCTCACTGTCCTTTTTAGGTAAGAGATCTAAAGTAAGTTTCTATTTTTTGAATTCCCAACTTATGAATGAGAAAACTGAGACTCAGAGATGAAGGGACTTGCCCATCACCATAAACCTAGACAGTGTTAAAACGTGGACTATTCTGTAGAGTCTTAGCCTAGGAAAAGACCTTGACAATCAATCGTCTGCTAAATAGAAGCAGCGGGTGCTACAGTGGCTAAAATATTGGACCTGCAATCTGGAAGGACTGAAGTAAAATCTGGTCTCAGACAATTACTAGCTATGTGACCCTGGATAAGTCATTTAAGCTCTGTTCACCTCAGTTTCCTCAAGGCAAAATGAATATGGTAAATAAGCTAAGACCAAGCTAAGAGTGTTGGTGCATGATTTTCTGTTTGCAGATGATTGTACACTCAATGCAGCCTCTGAAGCTGAGATGCAACAAATTATGGATCAATTCTCTCCTAGCTGTGCTAATTTTGGCCCAATAATCAACACCAAGAAAACAAAGGTACTCCATCAGCCACCACCACACCATCCATACGTGGGACCTTCGGTTACAACAAATGGAAAAGTTTTGAATGCTGTGGATAAGGTCACTTACCTTGGTAGGATACTTTCCAGGGATATATACATTGACAATGAGGTTGATGCACACATTGCCAGAACCAGCTCAGTGTTTGAGAGACTTCCAAGAAAAGTTTGGGAGAGAAGAGGTATTAGATTGACCACTAAACTGAAGATCTATAGAGCCATTGTGCTTACCTCATTATTGTATGCCTGTGAAACATGGACAGTCTACCAGTGCCATGCCAGGAAACTCAGTCACTTCCATTTGAAATGCCTTAGGAAGGTTCTGAGGATCACATGGCAGAGTAAGTTATCAGACACTGAAATCCTTGCTCAAACTGAACTGCCAAGCATTCAAACTATGCTTCAGAGAGTGCAACTTCAAAGGGCTGGCCACATTGTTTGAAAGCAAAGTGTACACTTGCCAAAAAGACTATTTTATGGTGAACTCACATGGGGAAGGTGATCACATGGTAGTCAGAAGAAGCAATACAAGGACACTCTCAAGGTCTCTCTCAATAACTTTGGATTTCACCATGCAACATGGAAGACACTGGTAAAGGACCACTCAGCATGATATGCCCACATCAGAAAGGGTGCTGTGTTCTATGATCAAAGCAGAATTGAGACAGCACAAAGTATATGTAGCATGCACAAATTTGAAGCATCCATCCCAAATGTTCACACAGATTATCTGTGCCCAACCTATGGTACAGCACTCTGAGCTTGTACTGGTCTGTTCAGCCACAGATTTTTCATAAAATCATAAGCTTCCATCTGATCTATTCTAATCTTTAAGGAATTATTTTCTTCAGTGAGCTTTTGAACCTCCTTTTCCATCTGGTCTATTTTGCTTTTTAGGGCATTCTTCTCCTCCTTGGCTTTTTGGATCTCTTTTGTCTTCTGAGTTAGTCTACTTTTTAAAGTGGTATTTTCCTCAGCATTTTCTGGATCTCCTTTAACAAAAAGTTGACTATTTTTGTGATTTTCTTGTATTGCTCTCAAATTTCCCAATTTTTGTTCTGCTTCTCTTATTGATTCTCAAAATCCTTTTTGAGTTCTTCCATGGCCTGAGACCAAGTCATATTTTTCTTGTAGACTTTGAATGTAGAAACTTTGACTTTGCTTTGTTCTGTCTGAATTCTTTGGTCTTACTTGTCACCAAAGTAAGATTCTATAGCCTGATTTTTTTTTTCCAATTTTTGCTCATTTTCCCAGCTATTTACTTGACTTTTGAGCTTTTTGTCAAGGTAGCTCTCTGCTTCCCATAGGGGTGGGATGTGTACTGTCAGAGGCTTGATCTCCCCACAGTTGTTGCTATTGCTGCCCCTGCCCCTGCTACTGGTGCTGTGGGCTCCTCCTCTGAGGGCTTCTCCACACCCTCTGCCACCCTGAAGTTGGGGCTGAATCACTCTACTCTCTCACACAGGTCCCAAAGGTTTACTTCTACTGATTTCAGTATTTTGGGGTCATGAAGTCTAGAAAATGCCACAGGAGCCAAAGCTCAGGGCCCATTTATGCCAGCTTGGTTCACACTGGACTAGGCTCTGCTCCTAGTGTGGCCGATGACCTTTCAGGCTGTCTTGGGCTGGAGATTTGCTTCATTCCCTCATTCTGAGGGTTCTGCAGCACCAGAATTTGTTTAGAGTTATTTTTTATGGGTATTTGGCTGGGTGTGTGGGGAGAGTGCTAGGAAGTCCATGCTGTTACTCTGCCATATCTAAACTGCAGAAATATTTGTTCCTGTGTTGGCTGAGCCAATATAATAAAAATGGCAAGTCCACTTAAGTTAATTTATTTATTCAGTGCCATACCAATAAAACTACCAAAGAATAACTTATAGAGCTTTCAAAAACAGTGACAAAATTCATCTTGAAGAGTAATAAAAGGTCCAGAATATCAAGGGAATCAACTGAACAAAAAGGTTAAGAAAGATGACCAAGAAGTTGCAGATAAACTACATTATAAAGTGGAAATCATCAAAATAACTTGATACTAGCCAAGCAAGGTTGGTAGATCAATGGTAGATTAACTACACAAAATCAGTAGTAAATGTCCATAACTGATAAACCCAAAGATGCAAGCTTTTAGAGTAAGAACTCATCATTGACAAAAATTGCTGGGGAAACTGGAAAGCAGTTTGGTAGAAACTAGGCACAGAACAATGTTTCACCTGATAGACAAAGATAACACCAAATAGATAAATGATTTAATAATAAAGTGTGATAATATAAACAAATTATGGGAGAATGGAAAATTGTACCTGTCAAATTCTGTGGATAAGGGAAGTGTTCATGACCAAAGAAGAGATAAAGAGGATTACTGAAAGTAAACTAGATAATTCTGATTACATGAAATTAAAAAAAAAACTTTTGTACAAACAAAATTAATATAGTTAAAGTTAGAAGGAAAACAGGAAACTGGGTGTGTGGGTGTGTATGTGGGGATTTTCATGGCAAGTTCCTCTGATAAAAGTCTCATTTCTCAAATATATAGGGAGCTGAGCCAAATTTATAAGAATGAGTCTTTTTCCAATTGATAATAGTGAAGATTAGTTGGGGAAAATTAGATAGATAAGATAGATAAGATTGATAGATAGATAGATAGACAGACAGATGGCACAGGGTAAATTGAATATGAAGGGATGATTTCTAAAAAAATAAAATTAAGGAGTGAGAGAGGAATATGTTGGGAGAAAGAAAAAGAGGGAGAGAGAATGGGGTAAATTATCTCCCATAAAAGAGGCTAGAAAAAGGTTTCATAATGGAGGGAAAGGTGGGGGAGGCAAGTAGTTAATGAGTGAACCTTCTTACTCTCATTGGATTTGGCTTAAGGAGTGTATAACTTACACACTCAATTGGGTATCTTACGCTATAGGAAGGTAGGAGGAAAGAGAATAAAATGGTGAAATGACAGAAGGTGGGGGTAATCAGAAGCAAACAATTTTTAAAAGGGACAGGGTCAAAGGAAAAAATAAATTAAGTGTGGGGGCCGATAGGATAGAGGGAAATTCAGTCTTTCCCAACATGACTATTATTGAAGTGTTTTGAATAACAACCCATGTATAAGCTATATTGTATTACTTGCCTTCACAATGAGAGTGGGTGGGGAGGAAAGAAGGGACAGAATTTGGAACTCAAAGTTTTTAAAACAAATGTTAAAAATTGTTTTTACATGCAATTGGGAAATAAGATATACAGGCAATAGGGTATAGAAATCTATCTTGCCTTTCAAGAAAGTAAGGGGGAAGAGGCATTGGGATGATTAAATGGAGGGCAGACTGTATGAATGGATAAGCAGAATGTATGCCATCTCGGAATGGGGGGAGGGGAAAGATGGGGCAAAAATTCAGACCTCAAAGTCATGTGGAAATGAATGTTGAAAACTAAAAATAAAATAATTAATAGTCACAGGAAAAAATGCTCTAAATCAATACTGATTAGAAAAATACGTATTAAGAAACTGATATACCACCTAATACTTATCAGATTGACTAACAAAACACAAAAGAAATATGGCAAAAGCTGGAGAGGATGTGGAAAAATTGGGACACTAATTCATTTTTGATGGAACTCTTAACTAGGTCATTCTGAATAACATTTTGGAACTATACCCAAAGTGCTATAACTGTGCATACTCTTTTATATATACTAGAACTCTATCCCAAAGAGATCAAAGAAAAGGTTTTGAAAAGGATCAATTTGTACAAAACAAATTATAACAGCTCTTTTTCGCGGTGGCAAAAATTTGGACATTAAGGAGACACCCATCAACTGAAGAATGGCTAGATAAGTTGTGATATATGATTGTGAAGGAACATTATTGTATTATAAGAAATGATGAGTAAGATGGTTTCAGAAAAAAATCCTTGGAAGACGTAGTAATTCATGCAAAGTGAAGTCAGCAGAATTAGAACTGTGTACACTGTAATAGCAGCATTGTCAGGATTATCAACTGTGAAAAACTTAGCTACTCTGATCCAGAAAATGACCCAAAATAACTATAACAGATCCATGCTGAAAGGTACTATCTACCTCCAGAGGGAGAACCAATGAACTCCAAATGCAGAATGAAGCATTTTTTAAACTTTCCTTATTTTATTGTTTTATTTTGTGGTTAATATGGAAATGCTTTTTCATGACGTCACATACCAATATGAAATTGTTTTCTTTCTCAAAGAGGAAAGAGGAATGAGAAGAGTGATAGAATTCAGAACTCAAAGTCTTAAAAAAACAGTGTTAAATTTGGGAAATAGTTAACAAAACAAAAATTATTTAAAAAAATGAACAAAAGTGTGTCTTTACTCCTTGCTTTTAACTTCCTCTCTTCCTATTTCCTTCTTAATTTCTTATCATCAGGTTTCTGACCTCACCACTGAATTAAAACTCCCTTTTCTTTCCAAAGTTACCAGTGATCTTTTCATTGCTAAATTAGGGTTTTTTTCCTCATTCACCATGCTTGACTTCTTTGCGTCATTTCATTCTGTTCATCACCCTCTTCTTCTTGGATAATTCTCCTTTCTCTGGGTGTCCTAACACCACATCTTCCTTGAGCTCAATCTACTTTTCTAACTGCTTCTTTTCAATGTCTTTAGTGTATTACCTTGCATATTATGACCTTTTATTGTGGGTATTCCCCAAAACTCCTTGAACCCTCTCCTCTCTCTTTCCATGATTTTCAGTCAAAACCTCCGTCTTGCTTCTTTTCCCCGTCTTACTACTTCTTCACGATCTCTTTTGCCCCATTCCAATTTTCACATACAAGCTATCTTAAAGAGACCTTCTTACTTTCTGTATAAGATACTCTTTCATAAGAGGATGACAATTTTGAAGAAACAGTTAGTTTAAGCCTCTTTATATAAGGAACCGGAGCCTAAAAGTCATAGCAATTTTCCCAAAGTTACATGGAAAGTTTCTACCATCACCAGCCTACTATACCAAGGCTCCCATTCAAATCCTTAAATGTTCCCCATCTTGCTGACTCTCCCAGGACTTCAGTGAAATGAGACTTAAGTGTAATAGCGTGCCATCTGGATCTGTTCCTTTTGAAGAATAGGAGCCAAACTTGAAGATGTCAAAAGCAACTCTATCACCAAACTTCAGTGGCAAAAAGACTGAATTTCTGCATGGTGTACACTTCTCTGTGTATATAATTGACTCTCAAGCCATGCACACTAAGTAATGATAATATTAGTAAGTTTAATAAAATAGTAAATCACAGTACTGTTAGGAGTCACAAGAACTTATCTCACTCATCTCTTTACTCTTAGGAAAGAGGCAGTCCAGTCTCTGGCAGTATTTTCCTTAAAGGAGATTAAATCACTATTTATTAGCAAAACAATAAATTGTGAAATAATAGGGCATTGGATTGGTAAGGTAGATTTCACGGAATCTTGAGTTAGAAAGGAATTCAAAGGGCAACTGGTTCAGATCACACATCCTATGCATCCATGTGTATCACATTCACTATTAGAATATCAGATTTTTTTACAATAGAAATGATTTCCCTTTTGTGTTACAAAAAAAATTATAACAGCTCTTTTTGTGGTAGCAAAAATTTGGACATTAAGGAGACACCCATCAACTGAAGAATGACTGGATAAGTTATGATATATGATTGTGAAGGAACATTATTGTACTATAAGAAATGATGAGTAAGATGGTTTCAGAAAAAAATCCCTGGAAGACATACTAATTCATGCAAAGTGAAGTCAGCAGAATTAGAACAGTGTACACTGTAATAACCCCTGATATAAGAGGAGTATTGGAGGCATCTTGGTGGAGCAATGGATGTAGGGGTGGGGAATCTGTGGCCTTCTCTAGGTCCTGAAGTACAGCTCTTTGACTGAATTTAACAAAGGTCCCTCTTGAGGACCTATAGGGTCACATGTGGCCTTGAGGTCTCAGGTTCCCAAACCCTTCAGAGCCGTGGGCTGGAACGAGGAAGACCTAAATTTAAATTCAGCTTCAGACATTTTCTTGTTGCATGACACTGGGCAAGTCACTTACCCTCTGCCTCAGTTTCCTCCACATACTATAAGGAGATTATAATAGTACCTGTCTCCCAGGGTGGTTGTGTTATTGAAATGAGGTAATATTTGTACAGCATTTAACATAGTATCAGACCCATAAGAAGCATTTAATAAGCCTTTCCACCCTACACCAAACCAAGCTAAGCACAGAACACACAGTAGTAGATGCTTAATAATCCTTACTGAAATGAAGCAAATTCTTAACATTTCCTGATAATGTATAACTTTTCTTCATTCAGCAAGTATTTATTGGGGATCATGTCTATGTGCTATATACTGTAAGACAAAAGACACATAAAAATGTGTCCTGATTTAAAGCTACTTATAGCCTAGTGGAAAGGAAATACATATATAAAACTGTGAAATCATTAGAATATTCATGGTTTTATGTAAAAACATGGCAAAGGAAAAAATGAATGAACTAGATGGTTCAGTGGAAGGTGTGTTAGACCTATTTAGAGTTAGAAACCTTTGAGTTCAAATCTTCAGATATTTAATAGCTATGTGACCCTGAGAAAGTCATTGAACCACTCTCAAATTTAATTTCCTCATCTGGAAAATGGAGATAACAAAAGCATCTCTCTCCCAGGATTATTATGAGGACAAAATGAGATAATGTTTTTAAAAAGAAAAAAAGTACTTAGAAAACCTTAATGTGTATTATTTTAATTTTATTGAAGGATCACATTTCTATGTTATTTTAAGTCTTTTAAGAACTCTCCTGAAATCTAGCTTTGCAAAGCCAGTGGTAAAGGTATGATTTACCTTACTTACAGATGAAAGACTGAGGCCCAGGAAGGTGATATAGTGGGAACAAAGTCACAGAAGCAGTAGGTATACGAGCCAGACCCAGATTTTCTAACTTAAAGCTAGAGGTCTTAAAGGCTATGGAAGATAAGCTCTGGGCTGTATATAAATCAGCAGATGTGATTTCTACTCCTAGCTCTGACACTTATAGTTTTGTCACTGCAATCAAATCAATTCCCCACTCTGGGCAACGGTATAAATAGCCATGAAATGAAAATGGTTGGGATGGTATTTAAGCATCTTTCTACTTTAAAAACATTCTAGGGTTCCAAATCCTCTGAAGTATCTAGAGTTCACGCAATTGTTGAAGGATTCAGAGAACACTTGCCTTTGGAAGGCTATTTACAAGGAGAATAGGGGAGAGGGCAAAGGAAAAGCCTTTCCAATGAGCAGAAAGAGATAAGGAAAAAACACTAGGAATTTGGGAAGGCATGGTCCATTTATAAAAAATTAAAGACAACGGTCTGATTATTGCAGGCATCATTACTGGAAGGTAGTGGGAGATTTGTTTGCATGGGAACAGAAGAGAAAAGTTATGAACAAATTCTCCCTTAGCTGCCAGGAAGAATACTTAAGATGTTATTCTACAGGCAAAGGAAGAAAAGGAATTTTGAAAGACCATGGCTTTCAACAACAAAATAAGTATTTCTCTGAGTAGTTAGGAAAAAAAGTATTTATTTTCAGAAAATACCCTACTGGCAATCAGGAGACTTAGTGTTTAGTTTTGCAATTCTAACTTGTACTTTGCCGAAATATCACTGGCAAATCTCTGACTTTCTCTGGGTCGCAGTTTCTTAACCTATAAAAGACAAATCATTGTTCTTCATATACTTTCGCATTGCCCTTCTTCAAACACTGTTTGAAGTTCCTACATCGTCTCAAGTTCCACCCTTGGGAGTCAAGCAAAAATGTCCCTTATATTACTAGACACCATAAGGAGCAGTCAGTGTATGTATCAATTCTTCAGTTGTGGTGCCCATCATAGGACTCTCTGTCCTTGGTCTTGTTTTCTGAACAAATTTTTGAAAACAGAGATGAAGCTACAGCAAGAAAGTGTGCTTATCTGTGATTAACAATCCCAAACCTGGGTTAGACAGCTAACAAAATGAACAGAGATTCAAGATTCATTATCAGCTTGATAGACTTGATCTTGCTGTAGAAACACAATGATAATTAACAGGAATAAATACAAATCCTTGCATTTAGGTTTAAAAAAATTAAATTACGTAAGTACAAGTTAGCAGAGGTCTGGTTTGTCTTCAGTTCAATATTACCCTAGCATGTGACAGTGTACAGGATACGGAGTCATGGAGATTGACTACCCCACTGTATTCTCTTGGTCAGCCCCATCTGGAGGGCTTCATCCATTTCTGGGTCACACAGTTCAGCAAAGATGCTGACCAAGTTGAGATTGACAAAGATGTATGAATTAAATATCTCCAGATGAGTCTAACCACTATCATAGAATCACACAATGCCGAATACGATAGACGTTAAGGATTGTCTAACTCCAATGCTCTCATTTTGCAGGCAAGAATATTGAGGGATTGAGAGGGGCTTCGTGCCAAATCTTGTCAATGTGACTTCTGGGTTCTTCTTAAATCTGTTTCCTCTTCACTCACACAGCTGCTACTCTAATTTTGGACCTCATTATCTTTTACCTAGACGAGTGAAAAAGTCTAGGGAGACTGATGGGTCCTGTTGTCTCTCTCGCTCTTCTCTTTCTCTCTAATCTACCACCACACAGCCCTCCCTCACTCAAAACAAAGTCAAGTGCAAGTCATATCATTATTTCTCCAATGGCATGGTCTTCTTTGGCAACAAAAAACAAACACACACACACACACACACACACACACACACACACACCACACAGAAGTCAAACGGACATTCCTAAAACATAAATGTGACCATGTCACTGTTCTAGTTTAAAAAAAAAAACTTTGGTAGCTCCTTGTTACCTTTAGAATAAAATGCAATGTGTTCTTGATGAAGAATATGGAGGCAAGTGTAGTTAAATACCAATGGGTAGAATGATACTGTAGAAACAGTATCTGTATGGGTAAGGCATCCAGGAATGGTGACTCTATGGCCTTGTAGCCACATGTGACCCTCTAGGTCCTCAAGTGCATCACTTTGACTGAATCTAAACTTCCTAGGAAATTTGAGGCCACACTTGAGGACCTAGAGGGTCCATTTGAGGCTAATTTGAGATTCTGGAGATAAAACATCACAAATGCTAAAATACTATACAAATAGTAGCTACTGTTATTGGGGGGTTTTTTATTGTTACTACTGTTATATTCTAAGTCTATAGTCGCCAGGCCTCCAGTCTGGGGATGACTTCATTCCCGGAGTCTTCCACTATCCTTTTGGTAAGCTCAAGAAATGTTTACAGAGCAAGTGATGATAGGCTGACAAATTTTCCAAAAAACACATATGCACAGTAGCAGCAGCAGCAGTATCAAAAACATGTATGAACATGCAATTCTCATTTTAATCTGCATCATTAGCATTTTCTTAAATCTAGACAACCAATAGTTGTCTAGATTAAATCTTGCTATGGAGTTTGCCTAATTCTAAGGTATACTCACACTAAAAATTTAACAATTGACTCTCTGAAAGTTCCAGAGCTAAAACATTTCTTGTTCATATAGGTGTTCATAGGCTAAGTGAGACCTTGAGGAGACGTTACAGAATGAACTAATCCAACCATTCTGGAGAGCAATTTGGAGCTATGCCCAAAGCTATGCGTACCTTTTGACCCAGTAATACCCCTTCTACGTCTGTATCCCAAAGAGATCATCAAACCAGGAAATGGACCCATATGTACAAAAATATTTACAGCAGCTCTTTTTGTAGTGACCAAGACCTGGAAATCAAGGGAATGCCCATCAATTGGGGAGTAGCTGAACAAGTTGTGGTATATAAATGTAATGGAATACTATTGTACCATAAGAAATGATGAGTAGGCAGAGTTCAGAAAAACTTGGAAAGATTTATTTGAACTGATGCTGAGTAAAATGAGAAGAACCAGAACATTATACACAGTAACAGTCACACTGTGTGTTGACTGACTTTGATAGACTTGACCCTTCTCAGCAATGCAAGTTTGTAAGACAACTCTAAAAGACTCATGGTGGAAAATGCTATTCACAGCCAGAGAAAGAACTTTGGAGTCTGAATGCAGATGAAAGCATACCATTTGCTCTTCTTTTATTTTGATGGTTCCTCCTTTCAATTCTAATTATTTTTTACATCACGATTAGTGTGAAAATACGTTTAATATCAATGTATAAATACAGCCCCCATCTTGGGGAAAGGAAGAAGAAGGAGAGGCAGAAAATTTAAAACTCAAAATCTTATTAGAAATAAATGATAAAAACCAAAATGAATTAATTATTTTTTAAAAGGGAGAAGCTACAGAAAGCATTTCTGTACTTAACAGGGGAGTCAGGCCAGACAACATTGAAGGCCCTTTTCCTGATCTAGCATTCTGTGATCCAGCAATCCTTCCCAGTTCTGCATCATCAGGCCACCTGTTTGGGAAAACTGTGAAAGATACTCTGGAATAAGAAGCTCTGCTCAGTTCGAAATCTATGAAATGCAATGGAACTAGTTTAAGCCTTTGAATTCATTAATGTCTATAAATACTTCAAGGGCATTCCTTTTTCAGAATAGTGGCTGGGTAAGTTTAGGCATATGAAATCATCCACATGGTAATGATGAGTAGTTTCTCTCCTCTTTTTTATTCTTAGCCTTTTGATGTCACCATCACAATTATATTCAGCGGCATTATTAATAAAAAAATTATTTTATGCTTGGGAGGTAAGGCAACAAAATAGACAGAATTTTGGATTTGGAATCAGGAAGACAGAGCTTGAATCTGACCTCTGGCACTTACTAAATGAATGATCTAAGGGAAATCATAATTTCTTTGAAATTCAGGCAACTAACTCCCTAAACAAGTAGCAATTAAGTGAAAGGGACAATATAGGATTTATATGTGCTGCTGGAAGAAGTATCCCCATTGGCAAAATCAGAGCCACTTGTCTTTTTCACAAGTTGTCTCCCATGGTTGGAAAGTTCTCTTACCCCTCTGTTTCTTAGAATTCCCAGTTGTTTGAAAGTTAAGGAATGATGACATTTGATGCAGTAACTTCAAGTCTGGAAGACCTCAGTTTACGACTTGCCTTAGACACTAATAGTGTGACTCTTGTTTAGTAACAACTGCCTTAAACTTAGTTTATTCATCTGTAAAATAGGTGTAATAGAAGCATCTACCTCTCAAGCTTTATTAGGAGATAAAGAAGGTAGTGTATTTTCTAATTTGCAGGCATTACGTGAATATCAGCTATTATCACAAGAGAGCTTTCCTGACTCATTCCATTGTTGGTGCTACATTCATTTATCTGTGTCCAGGGTATTTTTCAACTACAGTGCAATGTAAGCTATTTGGGGACAAGGAATGCTTTGCTTTTGTCTTTGTATCTCCCCAGCCAGCATAGTTCCTGGCACTTTTACTAAATGGAACTGATTTTCACTAAAACTCTGAGTTAATTAAAGCAAGTATTTTATCTCCTTTTTATTACTCAATTGTTTCAGTCACGTCTACCACTTTTCATGATTTCATGACCCCATTTGGGGGTTTCTTGGCAAAGACACTGGAGTAGTTTGCTGCTTCCTTCTCCAGCTCATTTGACATATGAAGAAACAGAAGTAAACAGGGTTAAGTGGCTTGCCTAGGGTCACATAGCTAATAAATGTCTGAGGCCATATTTGAACTTGGGAAGATGAACCTTCCTGATTCCAAGCCTTACAGTAGTCTATTCACTGTGCCACCTAACTGCCCCATTTTATCTTCTACCTACTTATAATTTGTTGTAGTTGAAGAATTGTTTTTTCGGTCATGTCCAACTCTTCATGACCCCATTTGTGCTTTTCTTGGCAGAGATGTTTGCCATTTCCTTCTCCAGTTTATTTGACAGGTGAGAAAACAAGTAAACTGGGTTAAGTGACTTGCCAAGAATCCCATATCTGATAAGAGTCTTCCTGATTTCAGGTTCAGCACTCTATCTAGTGAGCCATAGAGAGATTAAATAATTGTCCAAATTGTTTAGAGAATACTTGATAGAGAAAAAAGGAAAATAAAAGTAGACTCTTGTTAGCTCACATGCTTACCTAATGGTATCATGGAAAACGTGACAATCTGGAGCAAAGAGAGACTTTGGTTTGAACCCTCATCTCATCTCTTATGCTTAAATAAGTCTGTAGGTCAATCGCTTAACCTCTCTGACTCAGTTTCCTTATCTGAGTGGTTTTTGAAAGGATTTAATGAGATAAAATAGGCAAAGCCAGTCAAAGAGCATTTATTAAGCACATCTGTGCTCCAGGTACTGTAATATATGAGGAAGGAAGGAAGGAAGGAAGGAGAGAGGGAGGGAAGGAAGGAGGGAAGGAAGGAAGGAAGGAGGGAAGGAGGGAAGGAGGGAAGGAAGGAGGGAAGGAAGGAGGGAAGGAAGGAAGGAAGGAAAGAAGGAAGGAAGGAAGGAAGGAAGGAAGGAACAGTCCCTGCTCTCAAGGACCTCACAGTCTAATTAGTTGTATAAACTGGAAAAGTCAACAATTACTTTTATTTTATTGTGATGTTACTGATCATTCATTAATTGCGAAGGCTCTATGTTCTATGAGCAAAGCAGACTTACAGTAGCTCAAAAGAAGGAAGAGATATGTAAATTCAGAGGCATCTCCACTCCAAATGTTCATACAGACTATTTGTGACAGACTGTGGTAGAGCCTTCTGAGTTTGTATTAGTCTGATCAGCAACTGTACCTTAACCCTGACATATTGATATCTCTTGGTCATCTTTTGAGAGAACATACAACAACCATTAAATGCTACAGATGTTCTTCGCCAAATCATAGCCAACACAATGAGAAGTTTGACAGCTAGAGAGCTAGAAGGGACCTCAGGGATTATCATGTCCCACCTTCCACATTCAGGAGAAAACAATGCTAAGGGATACTTTTTTCCCCTGACTTTATCATAGGCTAGTGTAATGAGTGTTTAGCTTAGAGTCAGAAGACATGTATTCAGATCATCAACTTCTTATTAGCCATGAAATCCTGATCAAGTTGTATGCTTTCCATGTTCTCATAACATGTTAGAGGTTATACTAGATGACCTCTGAGAAATATCTTCCATGCAACTGAGTGTTGCAATGGTCACAAAGTATTGCATGTAGAGTCAGGAATAATGGTTCAAAATATGGCCTTAGATACTTACCAGCTCTGTGACCCTGACTGACTTAACTGCTGTCTGCCTCGGTTTCCTCACGTATAAAACGTGCATAATAATTGCCAAAAACCAAGATTATTGTAAGGTTCAAGTGAAATAACATATATTTATTCGAACCTCAAGATAGCATACAAGGGCTTCTATTACCATTATGATGAATAATCTGTTCTACATTTCCTTTCTGTTTGAATATTCTGCATTCTAAGAATTTATTCTGAGTTCTTTGCCAGCTCTCACAATCTATGTTCTAACATTTTATGTTCTAAGCTCCCTTCCATCTCTAGCGTACTGTATTCTAAACTCATTCTTAGCTCTAACATTCTATGATCGAATCTTTCTTCCAGCTGTAACACTCTGCCTTCTAACATTGGATAATTCAAGTTCTCTTCTTGTTTCAAAAGAATTTTATCTGATATCTATGTTCTAAGATCTTTTCTATGGTTTGACATTTTTTACACTATAAACTCTGTCAGCTCTAATATTCTGTAATTCTGTAGATAATCCTTTCATTCAAATCATCATAAACAAGAAAAAAAGTCTAGTACCCTAAGTCTCGAAATATTAGCAAACTTTTCATTGTAATATTCCAGGATCTCCAGCATCTGTTACCACTCACCATTCTACCTTTGCTGACTTATCTGTTTCTTTACCCTGCCATAATTAGGCAGTGTCATGGCCAAATTTGTCTGATCTCAAAGTAGGTCCGACAATTGCTTACCCCTGAGCCTCTTTATTCATGGAGATCTGTGAGCGCATAAAAGCTTCTTTTCTGTTGTCTTGACTCCAATAATTGAAATTCTCTCTATTCTTCCATGCACAGTTCAAATATCACCTTCTTCATGCAGCTCTCCTTGATTCCCCCTTCAAGTCAGAAATGCTATTTTTTTTGAATATCACATAGCACTTTGCATATCACTTATGCATTTATCACACTCTACTATGTATTATATAAGCTATGGGATGATTGACCAAATCAGAACTCAGAGAATCATAAGATTTATGGATAGAAAAGGAATCTGAAAATCCACATTTTTTAGCTAAAGAAAATGAGAGCCATGCTTCTTTGCAATGTATCACAAAGGATATTCCCTTTAGTGAAAAAGCACCAAGAATCAGAAGGTTGATCTCTATAGATCTGTAGTTCATATTATATAAGGCAGTGAGCTCCAAAAGTGCAAGGAACCTGTCTATTGTATGTAGTTTCTCTCCTAGGAGATATATAATGCTCATCAAAGAGCATACACTGAATAAATATTATTGAATTGAACTGAATAGAAGAGAATGCATTTTTGACCTCCTTTCTGATTAAACCAAACTGAGAGGGCAAAAAGCAAGGAACAGTATTTCACACTAGTATATGCAGCAAGGAGCCAAATACCAAGAGACTGTATGAGGTAATCGATAGGTTGTTAGCGGAATGAAAATCATGGTATTTACCTTCTAGAAGGCAAACTATAAACAGGAAAAATCCATGAATATTTTTCCCCCAACACATGAATCATTCCTTTGCCAAGTTGGTTTAATATTTATATAGACATACATCTTATCTTGCTGGTGAAGTATATAAATATATATTTTTATAGACACAGTAGGAAGAGGGATGAGAAAAAGAGAAAAAAGTTAAAGGATTCAAAAGATCTATGATTTCATTAGTACAGCTATCCCTTCTATTCATTCAGATCACTTTCTAAAACCAAATCTTCCTCTGATCCCCTTAGATCCCCTTTCTTTTCCCGCTTCCCAACACAAGTATCAATCCTAGATACAAAATTGCTTTGGCCAATAGAATTCTTAACCTAGCGCAAAGACTTCTAGGTGACTAGTGACAAAATTGTTTCTTTGTAGATAGGCTGGTGCTGAAACACTCAATTTGTCACCAGAGCAATATTCAAAGCCATTCCATCTTGATAGGACTTGCAAAAGGCTGAATTTCATGGCAAGATTTAAGGAGCCCAGGATCAATTCTACACCATAATGAGCAAAGGTGAGAAGACAGAATATTTCAGGCAAGCGGGACAGCCATTGAAAATGCATAGACAGGGTATGGAGTATCACATTTCAAGGACACAATTAACCATTCTATTTCCAACTTTTATACAAGAGTCTATTTGTAACCAGGCTAAACATCTGCAGTCCTCTCACCAGGCTGCCATGGACATCCTGAGACAATCATATTGCCATCTCCATGTCCTACTAGCCCTTTCTTCTCGCTCATTAGCATGGTGCTCAGATCACTGACAAAGTAAATGAAGATGGAATGCATTGAGCTTCTGGAAGTTAAATAGTATCAGAACTCTGAGTATTATTTATCTAAGACTGCAGTTACATTAATTATATTTAAATATCTCCACTTATACAATAAACTCATCTGTACAGCTCCCCATCCCACCTGCTATTAGATAAGAATTGAAGTCAATGTCACAATCCCAGGAGACTTGAAGTGTTCCCTGGTGAAATCCTGACTGAGCAACAAGATTGGTAATGCACTGAGAATACGCTGTTGATTCCTCGGCTAGAATTCACAAGCATATTTCATTTTATACAGAAAAAAGTCATATAGTGTGAAAACATTGAAGAATAATAACAGTCTCTTGTTTTTACAGAGCATTTTATGACAATATGCTTTATTGCATGATGGACTCTCACAACTTTGTTGTAAAAGACGGTAGTGTACATATTATTTTGCCCATTTTACAGGTGAAGTAATTGAGGCGGAGCCAAGTGAAGTGATTTTACCAGTCAGGAAGTGACTGAGAGCTGGGGCTCAAAACCAGATCTTTTGCTACTAAGATCACAATTTTTTTTCCTCTGGTGTTTAACAATTTGTTTTTTTTTATTAGCGCCCATATTTTCCAATGCCCCTGACTGCCTGTGACCTTTCTTTTTAGGTGAGGACTTCCTCTTTTAGGATGAGTGCAGTCTATAGTTCAGAAACTGTGCGAGGGAGAGGGGGGCAATGCTGTTTTGACTTGTAAATTGATCAGATTTAATGTGAAGTCATGGAGAGAACAGATGCTATTTTTAACCTCCATTTCTTGGCTGGGGATATGCTCTGGTACCCTTGGAGAGTCAATCAACCTGGAATCTCTGTTCTTTCCTGTTTGTAGTCTCTCCTTTTGTTACAGATTTAGGCCTAACATTGAGGGTGTGAAAGGAAAAGAGCTGGAGAAAAGGAACTACTAGGTTTAAAGTCATATAACAAGCTTCAGCCTAAACAGGGATCAGTATCTTAGAGGGATACCAGGAGTCTTTCAGTATTCTACACATCAGCATCTACAATGATACCCTGTCAGGCATAACCTTTGACAGAATGACGGCACCCTGAAGTTGATCCTTTCCTTTCAATGTCTCCTACTGCTATCTGTTTATTGCCATTGGGATTCCAATTGTGAAGTTCCATCTCAGAACAAAAAAAGCTCCCATATCCTTCAAAGAGCTCTGTCTCAGGAGAATTGGACCTTAGAGATCATCTAATCCAATACTTTCCTTTTACATATTAGAAAAATAAATAAGGCTAACAGTTGAAATGACTTGGCCAAAGTCATTCGGACTATAAATGGCAGAAGCAGGATTCAAATCTGTGTCTTTTGACTCCAAATGCAGTATTTTTCTATTTTCCCTGGTGCCTCACAATATCAAAAAGGTATTAACTTGCTATTCATTAAGGTTTCCATTCATTCTTTCAGCAACTTGAAAGATAAATTGAAAAAGGAGAAAGGGAAGGCTACTAGAAAAATCCTAATGTGAGGTAGTAAGTCTTGGGACAGAATAAAGGTAAAGGGAATAAAAGAACAAGAAAACTTAGATGCAGAGGTGAAGTGACCTACCCATGATCACCAAGCTACTAAGAGTCAGACATTGTTTAAACCCGTCTTCTTGATGCCATATTTAGCAGTCTATCCATGATGGTTCTTAATGGAAATAATGAAAAATAACTACTGACATTTGTATAATATTCATCATTTAAAAATACTGTACATCGTTATATTTGATCCACATGTGAGATGGATGTTATCTTTACACACATTTTATAGACAATAAAACTGATGCACATAAATCTTAAGGAACTGACGCAGAGTTCAACAACTTAAAAATGTCTGAGCTATATCGGTGAACTAATATGTAAAGAAGTGGTCCTTCTTTCTTTCTCCCCTTTTAAAAATATTGAAAGCCCCTCATGTAAAAATAGCTAGAGTTTATATAGTGCTTTAAGGTTAGCAATATTAGGAATATTATCTTATTTGATGATCATAAACAACCCTACAAGGTAGATGCTATCCTTATCCCATATGTCTCAGTTTCTCTAACTGTAAAATTGAGATAATAAGGGTACCTACTTCCCAAAATTACCATAACAATCAAATGAGATCATATTTGTAAAGCTGTTAGCACAGTGCCTAAATATAGGTGTTTAATAAACATTTCTTCCCTTCTCCTCCCCTACTCCCAACTTCAGTCCTATATTCAAGGTACAGATGCCAAAGATGCAAATAAAGCTTGTAGGAATGTTCATTGGGAATATAGCTTCTTTATTCACATGAACAGAATGGAGTATTTAGGGGAAAAATCATTCACACTCCATGTACTGAGCTTTATGAATAGCATTCTTCATAAATAGTTATTCTTTAAGAAGGCAAGGGTTGGAGTACATGATTCACACATAAAGGGTGATATCATAAGCAAATTAAGAGCACATGGAATAGTTTAACTGTCAGGTCTATGGATACAGAAAGAATTTAGGACCAAAGAAAATATGTAGAGCATTACAAAATGTAGAATAGATAATTTTTTGATCAAACAAAACCAATGCAACCAAAGTTAAAAGTAGAGCAGAAAGCTAGGGAGAAGTTTTTGCAACAAGATTCTGATAAATGCCTCCTTCCTCAAATATATAGAGAATTGAGTCAATTTTATAAAAATACAAGCCATTTCCCAATTGATAAATGGTCAAAGGATATGAACAGGCAGTTTTCAGACAAAGAAATAAAAGCTATTTGTAGTCATATAAAATGCTATAAATCACTACTGATTAGAGAAATGTAAATTAAAACAACTCTGAGATACCATCTCACAACTATCAGATTGGCTAATGTGACAAAAAAAGAGGAAAAGGATAGATGTTGGAGAGGATTTGGGAAAACTGGGACATTAATGCACTGTTAGTGGAGCTATGCCCAAAGGGCTGTAAAACTGCATACTCTGATCCAACAATATCATTACAACTTTTATATCCCAAAAACATGCGGCGGGGAAAGGAAAAAGACCTATTTGTATAAAAATATTTTATGGTGGCTAAGAATTGAAAATCAAAAGGATATCCATCAATTGGGGAATGGCTAAACAAGCTATGATATGATTGTGATGGAATATGATTGTGCCAAAAGAAATGACAAGAAGGATGATTAAAGAAAAATTTGGAAAGATTTTTGTGAAATGATGCAAAATGAAGTTAACAGAACCAAGAGAATATCATACATATTAACAGCAATATTATACAATGAAGAACTGTGAACGACTTTGATTTTCTCAGCAACACAATGGTCCAAGACATTTCCAAAGGATTAATGAGGCATACTATCCACTTCCAGAAAAAGAACTGATATTATATGAATACAAACTGAAGCATGTTCTTTTTCACTCTCTTTTATTCATCTTCTTGTACAAAATGATTAATATGGAAACATTTATTGCGTATGTATAACCTTTATCTGACTGTCTCAGGGAGTGGGGAGGGGACAGAGGGATGAAATTTGGAACACAAAACTTCAAAAAAATGTAATTGGGGAAAATTATGTATATATACACATATACCTACATGTGAATGTATGTGCTTGTGAAAAAGAAGGTAGGGGTGGGGAAGAGAAAGAATTAAGATTATTCAGACGAAAGCAGTGATCACAAAGAGCCAACATGGCTTTATTAAGAACAAGCCACTTTTTTTAAATTGAAATTATTTTTTTTAATTTCAGCTATACTTTGGATGATGTTACTAATCTGGTCCATCAGGGGAATGCCATAGACATAATATATTTAGATTTAAGCAAGATATTTAAAAACTTCTCTAATTCTATCCTTGTATTGAAGATGAAACTATCTGGGCTAGACGATAATAGAGTGGAACTGGTTGAAAGCCCAGAGTGAAAGAATAGTCACTAATGGATCAATAACATCTCTAAAGAAGCTTTTCATGCAAGACACCCAGAGATCTGATTTTTGTACTGATTCCTGTGTGGTTTGCTATATAAAAAAATACTTCAACGAAGACTCAGATCCAATGCTTATCAATATTCCAGATGACATATAACTTGGAGGGACACCTTATTTACTGTATGGCCCACAACATGGAAGATCACCTCATTAAATGGATGACATACAACATGGAGCGCCAGTTCACTCACTCAATGACATCCAACATGGAAGCCAGATCATTCCTTAGAAGATATATAACATAGAGGGACAGCTTATTCACTGGATAACACTCAAGATTCTAAAAGAGCTTCATAAGCTAGGACATTGAGACAAACTTAATAGGAATAGATGCAAAGTCTTATGCTCTGATTCAAAAAAAAAATAGCTTCACAGTTACAAGATGTAAGAGGCAAGACTAGAGAGAAATTTAGCTCAAAAGGATCTAAGAGTTTTAATGATCTACAAACTTCATAAATGAATTAATACCATCATATGGTAGTGAAAAAACAAACAAACCGAACAAAGTAATCTTAGACTTCATGGCAAGTAGAGTGCACCACTTAGAGAGGTAAAATCCCACCATACTCTGGCATGATTGGACTACATTTAAAATAATTTTGAATTAAATTCTAGGTGCCATGTATCTCAAAGAACATTGATGGCCAGACAGTATCTAAAAGAGATACACCAAGATGGTGAAGTATCCTGTGACCATGCCATGAAATCTATGATTGAAGGAACCAGGGAAGTTTAGTTTGAGAAGACAAATCTCTTCCATTGTGCCATCATACCAGTTATCTCCTCTTCTTTCCTTTCTTTTCAACTTCCTTTTTATGTGTTATCTTCCCAATTAGAATGTAAGTTCCATGAGGACAAAAGTCTGTCTTTCTTTTGATTTATATTTGTATCTCCAAGCGCTTAGATCAGTTTCTGGCACATAATAAATGCTTCATATATGCTTGTTGACTGACTGACCCAGAGGGCAGAATAAGATAATACATAGAAGTTACAGAGCGGCAGATTTCAACTATACATAAAGGGAAAACTACATCCAGATGATATCCAAAAATGGAATAGACTGATTTTCCCCTCTTTAAGCAAAGACTGCATGGTCATTTGTCAAGTAAATTATTAGAGTGAATGCTTGTTCAGGTATGGTTTGAATTAAATGCCCTCTGGAGTATCTTCCAACTCTGAGATTATGTAAATATGCAAGACCCAAGAGTAGTCTTACAATAGTCAGAACTGGTAGGAACAATGAAGAACATATAACCCAAAGTACTCATTTTATAGATGAGGACACTGAGGCCCAGAGATGACGTGATTTGTCCAAGGTCACATGTGTGGTAAGCAACAGAACTATTGTTGTTCTCAAGTCTTAATGCTACCACCTGATACTCAGAGATCAAAATGTCATCATTTGTTTCTCTTAAAGCCCAACTTAATAAAATTCTGGATAACACAAAAAAATAAATCTCAAGCAGAGATCAGATATTAATTTTAAGGAAATCTAAAAGTGTGATTCAAAATAATGGATAATCAAATTCTACATTAGTTTGGGAGAATAGAAAAACAGGATTTCAGATTAGAAGATCTGATTTTGCTAATAATTTGTGGAGAGACTTCACTTATTTGGGACAACTCATGAACTGATTAGTTGTTCTTTCCAGTTGGAGGTGTTACCAAGTATAAAATCACCCAATGTAAAGAACAAGGGACTTTCAATCAGAAAATCTCCATTGAAACATAGCCTTACAACTAATACTGCTGTATGAAGTTGGAGAAGGGAATGAGAGATGGAGAAGAAGAAAGAAAAGAAGAGAAAGAAGAAGAAGATGATGATGATGATGATGATGATGGAGAGGAGAAAAAGATGGTCAAATAACACAGGATGAGATCATGGTGGTTTGGTCCTGGGGAGTGGAGGAAGACCCAGAATGCGTTAGTGCTAGGGGAAAGATAAAAGCCAGAAAAATATTATTTTGGTTTGTTAGTTTTGGTTTTAGCATTTAAGAGGAAATATGGAGGAAATATAGTATACAGTAAAGAGTACAAACTCTAGTCAAAGAATCTAGGTTCAGTGCCTAGACTGAGTCTGATTCCTATTATCTGTGTGACCATGGGCAAGTCACTTTCTTGGGCCTCAGTTTCCTCAACTATAAAATGTGGTCTTTATCTCAGCTGTTCTTCAAAATGACTCTGGGAGGTAGGTGCTATAATTTTCACCATAATATAGATGAGGAACTGGAGACAGACAGCAGTTGAGTGACTTGCCCATGGTCTCACAGCTAGAAAGTATCCAAGACTGGATTTGAACTCAGGTTTTCCTGATTCTACATCTAGCATTCTATCCACTGTGCCATCTAGTCACAGAGGGACTTATGTGAAACAAGCCTGAAGAGTTAGGTTTTTGCCAGATAGCGAAAGATTTAAGCTATGCACTGATTGCACATGAGGGTGGATCATAGGGAAAGAAAGGATCTAGGACAAGGTTGAGGTTATCTAACTGAAGGGACCCTCTACTGAAATGGAGACATTTGGGGAAAAAGTAAGTTCAGGGAGGAAGAGGACAAGTTCTGTTTTGAATATGTTGAGGTCCCCTAGAACTCTGTGTCTTTGATCTCATCAAATTCAACCTAAGTCCCTCTGTAGCAAGGTGGCAACAATGGATAGAGTGCTGGATGTAGAATCAGGAAAACCTGAGTTCAAACCCAACCTTGGATACTTGCTAGCTGTGAGACCATGGGCAAGTCACGCAAATGCTATCTGTCTCAGGTCCCTAATCTATATTATGGTGATAGTTATAGCACTCAGCTCTCAGGGTCATCTTGATGATAGGATGAGATAATATTCGTAAGGCAGCCTGGAAACTTTAAAGCACTTTATAAATGTTAGTTATTATTAGTCTATATTCTGTTCCAGAGAAATTGAAATGGCTATTACCTCTGCTCAGCATTCAAACTCCCACCTCTGTGTCTTTGCATGCACTATGCCCTTGTTTCTGGAATGCATTTACTCTTTACCTCTGATTCTTAACACTCCTGACTATATTTAAGGAGGCACTTGTGTGCTATCTCCTATAGGAAGAATAATTGAACCCCCATTGTTATAAATGTTCTCTCCTTCCTCTAACCATCCTGCATAGATGTATTGGTTCACATGTTGTCCCCCCTCCCATCCTTTACACTCAATAAATGTTACCAACAATTATGTCTTCTTGAAAAGTATTATAAAAGGGGACTTCTAGGGGTTAAGACAGCAAAGTAAGCAGTCAATGGTCATAACTCTCCCACATTCACCTTCAAACAGCCATAAATAGTGACCCAAAACAAATCATGAAATAGTAGACCCCACAAAAAGATGAGGTAAGGCAATCTTTTAGTCCAAGAAATTTGGAAAGTTGGCAAGAAAGATCTGTCTTATGCATGTAAAAAGGGGAATACAGTCCAGGACAGGAAGCATCCCATCAAGCCAGAACCAAGCCCAACCTTAGAAAAACAGCAGGAGATCCTGAGCCCCAGTGCAGTGGAGCAGACAAACACCAACCCCAGGAAGTCCCATATGGCTCAGAACAGGCAGACTCCAGCTCCAACAACTGCCACATGCTTCAGAATAGCCCTGGGCAAACAAGGAACCTCCAGAGGCATGACCACCATGTGCTTCAGTGTAGCCCCAGGGAAATGTAGAAACAACCCACTGACTTCAGTATGTGTCAGACAACACTACTAGAACCATGACTCAGCACCATGTAAGTTTCCAGAACCCTAAGGACGCCAGCACTATCAACTGTCTCTCCATTGTAGCCCCTCAGTACAGCACCAGACACAAGGGTCCCCCATATGCATCAGGGCAGCATCAGTGCAGCACCAGAGTCTGTAGCCCCTAGGACAAGAAGCCTGAGACAGTGTCCCTTCCACTCCAGAGCAGAGGTCAAATGTAAAAGAAATTTGTTCAAAAAACAGCAAAAAAGAATCTGATCATAGAAAGTCATTGTACTGAGAAGGAAGATCAAGACAAGAACTCAAAAGAGGACAACAATGTCAAAACACCTATAGACAAAACCCCAAAGAAAAATAGGTAGTGATATCAAGCCAGGAAAGAACTCATGGAAGAGCTCAAAAACAGAGCTTAAAATACTTATTACTGGATCAAAGGGTATCAAGTAATACCACTACTAAGTCTGTATCTCAAAGAAATCATAAAAAGGAAAAAGATCTACATATGTAAAAATATTTAGACCATCTCTTTCCATGGTGGCAAAATAATGGAAATTGAGGGGATGCCATCAGTTAGGGAATGGTTGAACAAGCCGTAGAATATTAATGTAATGAATTGCACTACTGTGTAGTAAGAAATGATGAATAGGCAGATTTCTGAAAAACCCAGAAAGACTTGTATGAACTGATGCAAACTGAAATGAGCAGAACCAGGAAAACACTGTACATAGTATCAGCAACACTGTGTGATGATCAACTATGAATGACTCAGTTCTTCTCAGCAACATAATGCTCCAAGACCAAGGACTCAAGAAGGAAAATGTTACCCACACACAGATAAAGAATTGATGGATTCAATGTAGATCTAAGCATACTTTTTTCACCCATTTTATACTTTTTCATGTTTTTTTCCTTTTAATCTGTTTCTTCTTTCACAACTGTGACTAATATAGAAATATGTTTTACATGACAGCACATGAATAGCCTATATCAAATTGCCTACCATTTTCAGAAGAGGAGAGGATAGGGAGGGTAGGAGAAAAATTTGGAATTCAAAATCTTGTAAAAATGAATGAAAAAAGTTGTCTTGACATATAATTGGGGGAAAATAAAATACTATTAATACAAAAGTATGATAAAAGACATTCCAGTCTTTTATAATCAACTCTCTGTTCGATATCCCAACCCACATCCCAATAAAATGTTAGCTCTTTGAGGGCATGACTTTTTTTGCCATTTTTCTTTGGAGTCTTAGTAGTGTACAAACATTTACTATATGCTTGCTGGATTATTTTGTACTTGCCTAAGGACCCACAGCTAAAAAAGTCAGGAGCAGAATTCAAACCAAGAGCTTTCCTGACTCCAGTCCCTTATTTTCTCCATTATATCATGATGCTCCCAGATGACATAATGTACTTTGTTTAAGTATCAGAAACTACAATGACCAAGGAAAGAACTAGAAGATGTGAGATCTGGGCCTTACCCTACATCTAACTCACTAGATTTTCCCTCTCTGAGCCTCAGCTTTCTCCTTGGCCAAATGAGGGGGCTGGAATATGATTCTGCCAGACCCTTCCAATTCAAACTTTCTATTCTATGGCAACAACGCACAATCAAGAGGAAATTTTGCCAGTTGAGAATAGTGCTGTAGAAGGAAAACTTATCTACCTCCATATTCCAGAAATTGTGAACAATTTACTCTTTCTGCCAATGAAGAAATGCTTAGAGATGCTTACTATGGCTACATGATACCAGATGAAATCTGGAGGAAAAAGAATGCACCTTAATGTCAACACCTTCCTGAGATAACCATAGTGAGGAGGACTTGGAATTGGAAGACAGGTAATTTTAAAATATGGGTCATGCCTCTTTTTTTTTGGTGGGGAGCGGGTAGGGGAGATGAGGGGATTGAATAGGATAGAAAATTGTGGGGAGGGGAAGGAGAAAGACTTTCAAAATATTGTCTTCAGCTTTAGCTTTCAAAATCAGTGAAACAGAGAGAGAACACTGAGTTCAGAGACAGAAAACAGATTCAAATTTCAACTCTCTCTGTTCAAACTCAATTTAAGTTCTCAGGTCTCCAGAGTCCTGGACCAGCTCACTTCCTTTCCCCACACAAAACTTTACTTTTCTTAACCATAAAAGGGGGCTGGAATTGGATAAAACAGCCCTAAATTCCCTTGAAGCTTTAAATAGTGGATGTGCCACTGTAAATCACCTCCAAGAATTGTGTCTGAGCTGAAGTGTCAGATGATATTAGCAAAAGAAACCCATTGCAATGCAGGGCACAGAGTGAGCAAATTTAGTTTGTAGGGGGTTGTACAAGGTGCCACAAAGGACACAGGATCTCAGAAAAGTAACTCTAAACATTGGATACAAGTGCCAATCTAAAGTGTACCAAAAACAAACAACAGCTACACAGCTCACCTCACCATTCTAACCCTTAGTTACCTTCTTTACAAAAAAAGACCTAATTGTACAGTGGAAAGAGTGCTGACACTGGAGTCAGAAGGTCTGGATTCAAATCTTGCCTCTGATGTTTATCAGGTGAGTGACTTTGGGCAAGTCACTTAAACTCCAATGGCCTCAGTTTCCTCCTCTCTTAAATATATGTAGGACAATGTGTCATATGAACTAGGTGAGGTGCTAACACATTTCATTTTCTACATTCTCAGGTCTCTTCAAGCTCTAACATTCCATGTTCTATGATTCTATTACTTCTTTAGAAATCTATAAACCTGATCCTACCCACGTTGAGTCTCCTTGAGTTTGTCCTTAAGCTTCAACCAAGTATTTCCCCATCTGGTTTCCCCCTCCCCTCTGAGAGGAAGGTAGGAGGAGAGAAAGAAGAGGAGGAGAAAATATGCGTCAGCCACCTGCCACTAAGAAAAAAAATTAGGTCAGACTCCCACTCTCCTGTTCTCTCATGACCCTCCTTCTACTGGATTTCCCCCTTCTTTTCTTTTTATATTTATCATGATAACTGGCTAATTCCTCTGCTTTTGGGAAATTCTGGTGCTTATGTCATAGTAAGAGCCTCGAGTATACAGTTATATTATTTAACCATATATACATTTTCTAATTCATTCAACTAGCAAACATTTATTAAGATCCTACTATGTAAAGAAGACAAGATAGTGATGCAAATAACTAAAAGTTAAAAAGTAGAATATTAGTACCTAGGAATGATTCATGCAAATTGCTATGAGAACTTGAAAAAGGAAGAATCATGTCCTGCTAAGATTGGATCAAGGAAAGAGGATTCTGAGGATGGGGGAGGTGCTACTTGATCTATGCCTTGCAGGATAAGAAAGATTTTAATGGGTAATGGTAGAAGGAAGGTATTACAGAAAAGAGGAAGGTAGACAAAAGTGTGGAGACAGTAGAGAGGATAAAAATGAATCAATATAAAAATATGTATGTATATACTATGTGCCTGGTACTGTACTTAGGCATTATGAAAACAAAGAGAAAAATGGAAATCTTTGCTCTCAAGAAGTTGATATTCTATCAGATGTGAAATCAGGAAATAATAGATATCTCAGGGCAGAATATCTAGTGCATTAAGGTGATAAATTGCCTATCCTTGGAGATATTTAAGAAGCTAAAAATACCTGTTGATTATATTACTGCAGGAATTTATTTTTCATATATACACTGAAATTGATGGCCACTAAAGTCCTTTCTAACTATCAAATTCTGTGATTCTGACTTCTTTTGGGTAATACTGAAAAGATTCACTGGAACTCCTTTATTGGAAGCTTTAAAAATCAGGCAAAATATTTTTTATTTAATTTAGTGACCAGTGAAAAACTGACAGTCTTTTCAGCCAGGGAAAATTTATGGAAGTGTGTTTGTTCATGTGTTATATAGATATTTGAGGGGTTTTTTTATCACATTGAATTTATTTTATCTTATTTAATATTTTAATTTTCCCAATTAGAGGTAGAAAACAATTGTAAAATTCTTATTTTTTCAAATTTTGAGCTCCAAATTCTCTCCCCACCTTCCATCCTCTCTCCACTGAGAAGACAAGAAATTTGACATGTTATACATGTGTAATCATGCAAAATATATTTCCATATTTCCTGTGAAAGAAAACACATGGAAAAAAAAACAAGAAAATAAAGTACAAAAAAGTATCTTTGATCTTCATTCAGGCTCTACTAGTTCTTTCTCTGGAGATAGACAGCACTTTTCATTATGCATCCTATAGAATTATCTTGAGTCATTTTATTACTAAGAACAGCTAAGTTATTCATAGTAGATCATCATACAATATTACTTCTATGGTGGATAATATTCTCCTGGTTCTGCTCATTTCACTTTGCATCAGTTCATGGAGGTCTTTCTATTTTTTATTAAGAACATCCTGCTCATCATTTCTTAAAGCACACTAATATTCCATCATAATCATATATAACAACTTGTTCAGCCATTCCCCAATTGATGGATATACCTCAGTTTCCAATTCTTTGCCACCACTAAAAGAGTTGACATAAATATTTTTGTACACGTAGGTCCTTTCCCTTTTTTTTAATCTGAGAAAAACATATAGTAGTGGTATTGTTTGGGCAAATGATATGCATAGTTTTATAGCTCTTTGGGCATAGTTCCAAATTGCTCTTCAGAGTTTTTGAATCGGTATAAAATTTCACCAATAGTACATTAGGGTTTTAATTTACCCATATTCCCTGCAACATGCGTCATTTTCCTTTTCAGTCATATTAGCCACTCTGACAGGTGTGAGGTTGTAGCTCAGAGTTGTTTTAATTTGAATTTCTCTCAACAACAGTGATTTTTCCCATATCATTACAGATATATTTGATAACTTTGTCTGAAAACTGCCTGTTCCTATCCTTTGACCATTTAAATATCAATTGAGGAATCACTTTTATTTCTATAAATTCGACTGTTTTCTATATGTTTAAGAAATGAAGTCTTCATCAGAGACACTCACTGCAATTTTTTTCATCACAATCATAATTATATATTTCCCTCCATCCTATTTTCCCCATGTTTATCCTACTCTTTCTCTCTCTCTCCTGTCCATTCTCAAAAGTGTTTTATTTCTGACTTTTACCTCCCCTAAACTGACCTCCCTTCTATCGGCTCACCTCTCTTCTTTTACTCCTTCCTTTCTGACTTTCCTGTATGGTAAAATAAGTTTCTACACATAACTAAGTGTATGTACTATTCCCTTTTCTGAGCCATGTCAGATGACAATGAGGTTCCCGTGCTCCCCTCTTCATTTCCCTCATTTTCCCCTCCACTGTTAAATCTTTCAACATGCTTTTCTGTTAGACAATTTATCCCATTCTACCTTTCCCTTTCCCTTCTCCCAGTGCATTCTTGTTTTTCATTCCTTAATTTTTTAAGGATAATCTTTACCATAACATTCAACTTATATCAATGCTTTCTGTCTCTGTATACTACTTCCAACTGCCCTAATAATGAGAAAGTTTTTACGACTTATAAATATCACTTTCCCATGTAGGAATATAAACCATTTAACCTTATTAAAGCTCTTATCATTTCCCGTTTTTGTTTACTTTTTTATGCTTCTCCAAGTCTTGTATTTGAAAGTCAAATTTTCTATTCAGCTCTGATCTTTATATCAGGATGCTTGAAAGTCCTCTATTTCATTTTATTCCCCAAACAATTATACTCAGTTTTTCTAGGTAGGTGATTCTTCATTGTAATCCTACCTCTTTGGCCCACTGCAATGCCATATTCCAAACCCTCCAATCCCTTAATGTAGAAGCTGCTAAATCTTATGTTTTTCTGACTGGGCCTCCACAATATTTGCATTTTTTTTCTTTTTTGGCTACTTGAAGTATTTTCTCCTTAATCATGGAGATCTGAAATTTGGCTATAATGTTCCTGGATGTTTTCATTTGGGGATCTTTTTTAGGAGGTGATCAGTGGATTCTTTCAATTTCTATTTTATTCTCTAGTTCTAGAATACCAGGGAATGTTTCCTTGATAAATTTCCTGAAAGATGATATCTATGCTCTTTTTATTGATCATGACTTTGAAGTAGTCCAATAATTCTTCAATTATCTCTCATGCATCTATTTTCCAGTTTGGTTGTTCTTCCAATGAGATTACATTTTCTTCTGTTTTTTATTCTTTTGATTTTGTTTATTTGGCTTTTTTGAGGGGTTAACAATCACTTTAATCATGAACATGCATCATTCCTTTAACCAAGCACATATATCATTCCCCTAATTCAGGGGAGTCAGCACCCTGAACTTCAAATAAAATACAAAAAAAATCAAAAAGTCAGCAGACATGGCTTCCTCTACCTGACCATAATTCAACAGACAGATACAACTGTCTGACCCTCATTACTAGAGAGAGAAGCACAACATCTGGGTTCTCAAAGCTGGGAGACTACTCAGTGGCTTCCGAGATTCCTCATCTGGCACTCAAATGTTATGACAAAAACTAAGCCCCAAAGTAAAACCTCACCCTCAGAGTCTTTATACACTTTTTAGAGGCAGAGGGCATTCCATCCCTTGAGAACCAGTACCTAGTCAAAGACCTGGACCTTCTCAAACCCTTCCTAAGCACAATAAGGAGTGGGAAAGATTCAAATAGAGGAATTACTTCTTGATTCCACTAAAACAAAAACAGCAAAAGATCTTATTTTACTTGCCATTACCCTCCTCCCTACCAGGATTCTTGGCCTTACAAATCTAAATGGCCATGGATTCTGAAACTAATAGGCATTATACTTTGCAATCCCAAATCCAGGTTATTTAAGCAGGTTACATGGGCAACTTGTATCTGAATAGGCATTAACACTTCTTTAGTAAGTACAACATAGCTCACATTTTCAGAATATGTAACACAGCAACTCATTAACAGGATGGCCAAATGGCTTTAAACAAACATGAAAGTATAGGTACAACATAACATCATCCTTTGAGGAGAAAGCAACCAGCTCCTCCTTCCTCAATCCCAAACAGAAATGTCCAAGCAAAGCCCTCTTGAGGGCATGTCCTCCCTACCCTGTACTCTCAGGGTAGACTCCAATGAGCCCTGCTTCCAAGTCCTGAGAGCAAACTGGTGGGGTCCTTGGGAGTACATGATGGCACTTCCCCCTACCCACCGTAGGCAGCCTGAGTCCCAAACTGTCCCAGAACAACACTGCAAAAAAAAAAAAAAAAAAAAAAAGCACATTCAGTGCCTTGCTGCATGGTCCCAATCTTGTTCCAGGACTGAATTCTGATCTCCTGAGTTCTTCCTCCTCCAGCAGGAACTAGCTGCTCCCACTTCCTGCCTGGGTCTGTGCAAAAGCAGCTCTGCTCTCCTGTTCCTCTCACCTCAATAAGGTCAGCACACTGGCTGTTCTTGGTTTCTGCTGGATCATTCAGCGGGCAGGCTTCTGCTAGGTCCTTCAGCAGGCAGGCTTCTCCCAATTGTTCAGCAGGCAGTTTTCCAGTTCCATTCCATGGCTCTGCATACAATACAATCTCAGGGCATTCAGCCCTCCAGCACAGTCCAGAGCCAGGCTAATCCACTGGAACCCAGGCTCTGGCCTCCCCCACCTCTCAGGGTTCCATAGAATCATAGTCAACACAACTGGGAAACAACACACAATTATCTCAGTCCCCTTACTTTCCTTTTAATTTATGCAGATCCCATCCTCATCATCATAATGTATTAGTAAGCACCCCAACATACACAGGGTATCCTATTATCACAGGTCCTTAGATCTACATTCATAAAAAGAAAGGCAACATTTTAGGGTTTAACAAGCACTTTAATCAAGCACATGTATCATTCCTTTAACCAAGCACATGAGTCATTCAAAGAAAATACAGAAAAATCAAAAAGCCAACAGACATGGCTTCCATTGCCTGACCATAATTCAACAGACAGGTACAGCTCTCTGACCATAGTTACTAGAGAGGGAAGCATGAAATCTGGGGTCTTAAAGCTGGGGACACCTTCATGGCTTCCCGGAGTCCTTGTCTGGGACTTATTACAAAAACTAAGCTCCCAATTTTGTCTGTTTCTTGATGTCTCAAAGTCAATAGCTTCTACTTGTCCTATTCTAACTTTTAAGGAATTATTTTTTTTAGTGTGCTTTTGCACCTCCTTTGTGATTTAGTCAGTTCTACTTTTTAAGGAGTTCTCTTCAGCAAATTTTTGAATATCTTTTTCCATTGAGTCTACCCTTTAAGGTGTTATTTCCTTCAGTATTTCTTCAGTAAATCAACCAAGCTGTTGATTTCTTCATGCTTTTCTTGTATCACTCTCATTTCTCCTCTAAATTTTTCCTCTACCTCTTTTACTTGATTTTTGAAATTCTTTTTCAACCCTTCCATCCTTTGGATGCAGGAATTTTGTCTTTGTTGTCTACAGAGTGTGTGTTTTGATCTTCCTTGTTCACATAGTAACTTTCTACGGTCAGAAGGTTTTTCTGTTGTTTGCTCATTTCCCAGTCTATCTTTTTAAGTTGTAGCTCTATGCTAACGTGGGACTCAGCTTCGCAAGTGGAGGGGGCATTGTCCCAAGCTTTAGATTTTCTTGCGCAGTCATTTTCACAAATATTTCTGGGGAACTGTATGTTTTTGGCTCTTCCAAGGTGATATGATCTAGGGAAAGGTATGTTTACTATTCTCCTGTACTATGCACTGGTTTGTGAGTGACACACCCACTCTTTTCAATCCTGGAACTGTGATCAGCATTCCTGATTCCCTGGGGCCACAAGCACTGTTGTGCTAGTGTTCCTGCTCACACTGGGATTAAGAACCAAGACTGTGATCCAGTTCCAAGTATAGGTAATACAACACACTCCTTCCCCGGTGCCAACAAAAGGATTCCTATAAATGTCTTTCTAACCCATTATCCAATTCCCTTATTATCTATGGGCTGAGAGGTCTGCAAACTGCCACTGCTACCATTGATTCAGTCACTGCAAAGCCTGCTTCTGGTTTGCCTGGGCCTGGTCTGCGCCGGTATGGCCTGTGCTAGACTGCACTCCTCCCTCACCCTGATGTAACAGAGCTTCCCTGTCAAATTTCTAAGTTGTCTTGAGCTGGAAAATCTTTTCACTTCATCTTTTTGTGAGTTCTTCCACTCCAGATTTTGTTTAGAGACATTATTTAAAGGTGTTCGGAATGATTTAGTGGAGAGCTCAGGTGAGTCCCTTCCTTTGCTCTGCCTCCCAGATCACATTCTATTATATATTCATTTGTAAGCATGCAAGTATGCATACACATTTCTGCTATGATATTTGTTTCAATGATGCAAATTTCTTTCAACAGAAATGATATATTAGGGGAAAATTTAAGCCTATCACAAATTTTGTTTTTCCTTATGGATAATTTCGTCTGCAAGAAGGAGAAAGACTGTAAAAAACATCATCTAGCTTAACTAAGTTATGCAGGAATTTTGAGTGCTTTACATGTCATGAAAAATTGTTGCAATAACCTGAATATAACGATTAAGGTTCTAGTAAAATAGTCATTCATGGCATCCAGATGAATTTGGAACCACATGGGCAGCTTCTCTATGAAAGGAGCCGTCTAGCAAAGCACAGATACTGGGTCTGTATTTTAAATAAGTACAGAAGCAACAAGAAGAAAATAATGAACCACACACATCCACATCTGCTGTTACAACTTCCTGATTTCTGATAAACCTTCTTCCATGACTTCATAGTAATGCAAAAACTACACACCCTTTCCAATACCCACTTCCACAGGCAAACTCTAAGTCTTTCTCAAGATAAGGTCTCATTTTTATTGTGCATCATCTGCTACAGCAGGAGCTTAGGCAGAAGGCTGGTCCTTAACCATATACTTCACCACCCCTCTTTCTCCAGGCCCTCGTATCCTAGACTTGTGACCATCAGATCCCCTATTACTGAATTTGACAGCCTTGACTCCATGAGAACTTTTGGCGCAGGCTGAGCAGCCACTCCAGTCCATAGATGCTGCCACTATTTATTAGAGTACTTAAGGATTTACTAACAATTTAGCATATATAAAAGTGTACTAACAGTTTTATTAGGTTGCCATGTTGTTGTTTTTTTATTTTATGTGGCACTGACAAGGTTTTTGAGTGTTATACCTCTAATCACATTTTTTCCAAAAGTCTTGTGGCTTTTACTGAGCAATTTTGCATAGTGTAGTCATTTTTAGAAACACATATTACTTATATGTCTAATATAGCAGAATTGATTGCCTATATATTCACTAAATACAAATATATGCATAGGGTATAGAAAGTACACATGTATGTATATGTGTATAAATAAAAATGTGCATTTATGTTTGAGTATCTATGTATGTGTATATATGCACATATGTATATATGTGTGTATCTATGCAAATATATTACATTTTTGTTGTTGCTCAATCATTTCTTAGTTGTGTCCAATCTCATTTGGTATTTTCATGGCAAAGATGCTGGAGTGGATTGGTATTTCCTTCTCCAGCTCATTTTACAGATGAGGAAACTGAGGCAAACAGGTCACACAACTAGTAAGTATCCAAGGCCAGATGTGAACTCAAAAACATGCATCTTCCTTACTTCAGGTCCATAACTCTATCCACTGTGCCAACTAGCTGCCCATATTGTGTATGTGTGTGTGCCTATACATATATATATATAAATATATATATATACATATGGAGAGAGAAAGATATATATAGATACATATATATATATATATATACACATACACATACATATATGCACACATAAATAAAATATATATTATATATAACACATATATAAAAACAAACACATGCCCCTTAGAAAACATCTCTTTTGTTGATCCTACACTCCTTAGAACCCCAAAAATGAAAAAACAAAGCAGACTTTTAGAGTTTAGAGTGCTTTTTTTATGACAATTCTACATAGCAGGTGACATCAGTATCACTCTCCACATTTTATAGAAGAGCAAATTAGGGCTACATAGAACAGTTGCAGAATCTTCATTTTTTACCCTTCTGATGTTGCATGGTCCTGGCAGAAAATCCAACTGTTTCATTACAGGAAACAGGCTAATAGGATTGAACTAGGACAGATATGCTGAAACAGCAGTTTAGAAATTCTGAGAAAGGAAATTGCTGAAGTGACCTGTGCCAGATATCAAATCCCAGTGGGTTTTTTTTTTTACACCTGAGTGGCTTCTGCCAACACAGTGAGGGGACAAAAAGATGTGATAGTAGAAATCAAAATCTTAAAGTATTTATTTTTAACATCATATCTTCTCCCTTGGATAAAGATCAGTTGAATTTACTTTTAAGGATCCAATATGGAATCTCAATGATGGAACTGAAGTATTCCTCCACTAAAGAGTACTATTCACAAACTGGTACACATCCCGAACCAGGAGATAGGGTTGGGGCAGGGCTTGCCATGTCATAGACAGTTTGCTAGTAAAAGTTCTGTATGGGTCATGTAGCCTGGGGAAGTTTAAGGTGGGGGTGGGAAGAGATATTGAAGTAAAGCAAGGACTAATGGATAGAAGTTACAGTGAGGCAGGATTTGTACTGAAAAAAATTAAATATTTCCTAATGATACAAACTGTCTAGTGATGGCAGGGTATGTTTGGGAAGTCATGACTTCCTTGCCAGTTTGAGATCTTCTAAGTTGAGGCTGGATGATCCCTTGTCAATAATGTTTGACAAAGCATTCCTGTTCAGTTCCAGGTTTGACTAGATAGCCTCTGAAATCCCTTATAATTCTTTATCCAGACAGCAAGTATCTACTATGTGCTAATCCCTGTCCTAAGAGCTAGGTATACAAAGAAAAGCCAAAAGAGACAGACAGAGATAGAGGAAGGTGAAAGGGAGGAAGACAAGGAGAAACAGAAGGAGAGGGAGAGATATGGAGACAGAGAGACTGAGAGAGAAAGACAGAGACAGAGACAGAAGGAGGAGAAAAGGAGGAAGACAAGGAAATGTTCTCAAAAAGCTCAGAGTCTAATGGAGACAACGTGCAAACAACAATGTACAAACGATATACACAAGGTTAAGTTGATCATCAAAAGAGGGAAATCATTAGCAATAAGGGAATTGGCAAGGATCCTCGCAGATAGTAAGATTTTAGCTAAGGCTGGGAGGAAGATGAGGCAGAAATGAAAAGCAAAGTGATTCCAGGCATGCAGTATATATAGCCACTGAAAATGCATGGAGTCTAGAGATGGAGTGTCTTGGGTAAGAAATAGGAAAGACGCCAGAGTTGTTGCATCATGGAAGGAAATATAGTGTAAGAAGACTGAAAAGGTCAGAAAGGACTAGGTTATGAAGGGTTTTAAAAACCAAACAGAGGATTTTTATATTTGATCCTGGATTTAATAGGGTCCCTGCATGTTTATGTAAGAGGTATTAGGAACGATGCTGGAATCTCATCTCATCTAATGATTAAAGGCAAGCTGCAATATTTAAGCTTGATTAGACTTTTGGAACATTGGAGTAAAGCCATATTTGAGATTAGGCCCATTCTCTAGAGATATTTTTTTATTCTCAGTTTATTGGTTATTTCTTTTTAAGGGGCAGAGGAAATGAGTAGAAGAGTCTCATAAAATACAGGAGTAGAAATAACAAACTAAAATACCTCTTTCAAAAGGGAGATACACAAATAATATGTTGTCTACTCTCATAAAGGGAAACGTATGCATGCTGAACACATATACATATTGTGTTTTGTTTACATTTGTGTATTCATATGTTCTTTTATATTGTGGTTCTTTGTCTAAGTACCATATTATCAACATCTCCACCCTCACTCTAAAACTCCATGAGGGCAGGGATCATGACATATAAACTTCATGTATTCTCAGGTCTCACAGTATATAATAGACATTTAATAAATCTTTGTTTAGTGAAATTGAGGAGATGGCTGGTGGATGTGAAATCATGAAAAAAAATGGATAGAGTAGGCAATCAATCAGTAAACACTTATTAAGTACTTACTCAGGCAGCAACCTGGTACAGTGGACACAGTGCTGGGCCTGGAGTCAAAAAGAATCCTCTTCCTGAGTTCAAATCCAGTCTGATACTTGTGTGTATTTTCATCCTTCTTTGCCAAAGAAGACCATGCCATCAGAATAATAACATAACTTGCACTTGACTTTGTTTTGAGTGAGGGAGGGCTGTGCAGGTCACCAGCCCCACTTCTCCTCCAGAGTCATCTGAATCTAGTGACCAGATATTCATCAGAATGACTGGAGATGACCCAGGATGAGGCAACTGGGGTTAAGTGACTTGCCCAAGGTCACACAGTTAATGAACGTCAAGTATCTGAGGTGAGATATGAACTCAGGTCCTCTTGACTCCTGCACTAGTGCTCTATCCACTGCACCACCTAGCTGCCCCTAGCCTGATACTTACTATCTAGGTGAACATGTGCAAGTCACTTAACTCTTTTTACCTCAGTTTTCTCATCTGTAAAATGAGCTAAAAAAGAAAATAGCAAACTACTGCAGTATGTTTGCCAAGAAAATCCCAAATGGATTCAAGAAGAGTCAGAAATGACTGAAAAACAGCTGAACAACAGTTACTTGCTATGTGTCAGGCACTGTGTTAAATGGAAAGATACCCTGTGGTAGAACAGAAAGAAAGCTGGATTTATACTCAGCAATATCTGGCTGAGTCAAAATATCACTGGATACAGAATCAGAACAACTGTATTCAAATACCAGCTCTGCCACTTACTATCTATATCATCTTGGTCAAGTTACCTTGCCTCAATTTACCACATTCTAAGTGTTGGACTAGATGTTCCCTAAGGCTCTTCTAACTGTAAATCCTATGATTCCATGATATACAGTAGAATTACTTGATAAGTATTTTTATCTCAAGAGCATTGTGAAATAGGCCAAACATTTATGATGAGCCAATCTGATAGATGAGGAAGCTGTTTCAGAGAAGAGCTCACATCTTCTGATTCCAACTCCAAATACAGAGGCCACCCAGCTTTGAAAGGTCCCTATAGATTATTTTATATAGTTACCTTAATTGCTATAAAAGATTTTATTTGCCTGTTTATTTTTAAGGAAACCAAATCCTTTCTTGCATGATCTAAAGGTTTAGGTTGTCTAGTCCTCCAACAAGAGAATGGGGACAGGAAGGACATGTATCTTGACAAAGCAGCAGTAATAGAGGTCATAGAATTTAGTAACAGAGAGTCATCTAAGAACTTTTATTTCAAAATTTTCATTTAGCAACTATGTGAAAGGCCCCAAATAGGACTAGGAGAAACCGGCAAATTCCACAAATTAGGAGATGATTTATTGTTTTGTTGATTGTCTAGACTTAAGTGATACAGAAAATGGCAATAATGTAGATTAAACCTAAAGGACCTTACTTTCTATGTAATATTAGGTAAGTTTCTTGTTTGTGCCTCAGTTTACCACATGTTTATAAGATGAGGATGTTGGACTTGATAAGACCTAAGGCTCCTTTTAATTCCAAAGCTTATGATTCTATGACATTAGAATCATTTAATAAGTCTTCTTATCACAAGAACATAATGAAACAGGTCACACACTTCTCATTAACTTATCTTACAGATGAGGGAGCCATTTCAGAGAAGACCCTAGGTCTTCTGATTCCAACCCCAAATACTGTGGTCAACCATACTTTCAATGAAATAGAGGACTTTTAAGCATTTTTGATGAAAAGACCGGCTGAAAAGAAAATTTGACTTTCAAACAAAAGAATCAAGAGAAGCATGAAAAGGTAAACAGGAAAGAAAAATCCTAAAGGATTTACTAAAGTTCAACTGTTTACATTCCTACATGGAAAGACAATATTTGTAACTCTTGAAACTTTTATCAGTATCTGGGTAGTTAATGGGATTAAACACATACACACACACACATATATCAGAGAGAGAGAGACAGGGAGCACAGGATGAGTTGAACAGGATGGGATCATATATTAAAAAAATGAAATTAAGGGGTGAGAGAGGATTGTATTGGGAGGAGAAAGGGAGAAATGGAATGGGGAAAATTATCTCTCATAAAAGAGGCAAGAAAAAACTTTTCAGTGGAGTGAAACAGGGGAGAGGTGAGAGAGAAAACGTGAAACTTACTCTCATCACATTTGACTAAAGGAAGGAATAAAATGCACACTCATTTTGGTATGAAAATCTATCTTACAATACCGGAAAGTCGTGGAGAAGGGGATAAGCAGGGTAGGGGGGATGATGGAAGGGAGGGCAATGAGAGGTGGGAGCAATTTGAAGTTAACACTCGGGGAGAGACAGGATCAAAAGAGAGAATAGAATAATGGGGGGCAGGATAGGAGGGAGGGAAATATAGTTAGTCTTACACAACATGACTATTATGGAAGTCATTTGCAAAACTACACATATATAGCCTATATTGAATTGCTTGCCTCCCAATGGGGGATGAGGAGGGAGGAAGGAAGTGAAGTTGGAACTCAAAATTTTAGGAACAACTGTTGAGTATTGTTCTTGCATACAACTAGGAAATAAGAAATACAGGTAATGGGGTATGGAAATTTATCTTGACCTACAGAACAAAAAAGAAGATGGGATAAGGGAAGGAAGGGATGTAAGAAGGGAGGGCAGATTGGTGATAGGGATAATTAGAATGCTCGGTGTTTTGAGATGGGGGAGAGGAGAAATGAGGAGAAAAAATCGGAACTCAAAATTTTATGGAAATGAATGTTGAAAACTTAAAACAAATAAATAAATTTTTAAAAAACGAATAAATAAAGGATTAAAAAAAAGAATCCTCTGGCAAATGTTTAGCTTAGGAAGAAAGGAAGAAAGAAGAAAGAAAGAGAGGCATTATACCATAAAACAAGTGATTTCAAGAATTACATAGGATATGAAGAATGGTTGGTGGATGGGTTGGGATTTATAATGGTACAGAGTTAAAATTGATGAGATCATGGATCCTTTGAAGGATCAAAGCAATTGATGGGCCAAGGGAAAAGATGAGTTAAAGTCAGGGAATCATAACTTTGCCCCAGTATGGATTTCACACAGCATAGGCAGGGGAAAAGTCCTTGACATCTACTCTCAGACTTCCACTGTCATCTCTGCCTTATCTGAAGCAAGCTCAAAAATCTCTATTCAACACACCAGCTTCCATCCCCTCCCACACAGACTGAAGTCCAGAGTATAGGACCTGATCTGCGTGGATACTTACAGAGGGATAGAACAATCTCTCCTGGGAATGGCCAAGCAGTCCTAAAGTCAGGAAAGCACACCGCTCACATAAACAGATAAGAACACATAAAAAGGAAAGGAATAAGCATATGTTTAAAGACTCACACTTGGGTTCAAAATCAATTGTACAAACACATGATGGGAAGGTATAACTAGATTACGATTCATAAATAAAAATCTAGATATTTCAATGATTTGAAAATTCAAAATGAGGGAAGCATAAAAAAAAACATTACAGTAAAAAAAGATAAGCAAATTCCTCAACAGGTAAGTAATCAAAGGATAGGAACAAATCATTCTCAAAAGGAAAACTGCAAACCATTAACTATTATATGAGAAAATGTTCTAATATACAATTTTTAAAAAAAAATACAAATCAAAGTAATCGTGAAAACTCTTTCACCTCAGAGCAGACTGGCAAAGATGATCAAAGCTGGGAACAGTCCACGTTGGAGGGGTTATAAGAAGATGAGTATATTAACATATTCTTAGTAGAACTATGAGTTAAGCCAAATATTTTGGAAAATAATAGGGTGAAAGTAACTGAAATATTCATACACTTTGGTTCAAAGACTCTAATGCTAGATATGTATCTCAGGCTCCATATACATCAAATTTTCTATAGAAGCACTTTTTTATTGGAAACTGGAAACAAAAATAGATGCTCATGGATTTTGAAACAGTTTGCTAAACAGCTGTGGCAAAATATCAACGCTATTGAGTAAATGTCACTATCAATAATACTGTGCTGTAAGAAATGAATATGACAATATAGAGAAGCATGGGAAGACATACAAACTGATGCAAAAGGAAGAAAATTTTATATATTCATATATGTGTGTATATATACTACATATATGCACACACATGTGTATACATATGTGTACATACATGTGTTCATACCTACACATGGTTCCAGAGGTCGAATTTAACCTGTATGCTTATAGTTACATTCTTTGCACACATTATTTTTTCTACCTGAAAACTGGTCATCAACATCTGTGCATGTATATACATACATATACTTGTATATATACATATATAGATGTATGTATGTATACATACACACAATGATTACAAGAAATTAGAAGAAAAATAAAATGGTTGAAATAGAATACTGATGAATTGTGATGACCAAACTAGACCCCAAAGAAGAGATATGAGAAGGCACCTCCTTTACTCCTTTACAGAAGTACAGGACAATCAGTGTGGAATATGGCTTACAATGTCAGACTTACAGTATTATTTATTCCTGCTAAACTCTTTTCTTATTTTTTATAAGACATGGCTCTCTGGGAAGGTGAAGGAGTAAAAGGAAATACTGGGAATTATTAATCAAATAAAAATATAAATATGTATATAAAGACAGATGTATATATCTATGTGTGGAGATAGAGATGTAGATAGTTATACCCCTAAAGCAATCTTAGGCTACACTAAATATATCACTGTGTCAAGATAAAATGAGGTGAAAATTTACCTGTCCTCTTCCCTGTTCAAAGCCATTTAGATTATTATATGCAACTATAAGTAATACATTTTAGGAAGAATATGGAAAGGCTAGGGTCTATTCAGAGAAAAATAATCAAGGTGGTGAAATGACTATAGAGAGAGAGAAAGAGAGAGAGAGAGAGAAAGAGAGAGAGAGAGGGAGACAGAGAAAAACAGACAGAGACAGAGAAAGAAAATAAATTGATGGATGGATCGATAAACAGACAAAAAGGTAAATATGAAGATTCACTGCATGAAGTGGACATACTCAGCATGGAAAAAAAGGAGGTACCACTGACAGAGAAGATGGGCTTAATTGCTATCTCCAAGTATCTCAGTTATTACTCTAATATCAAAGAGGCATTAGGGATCAGATTTCCTATCTGGATATACATAGCAGAACCAGGAGGAAAGGGTAGGAGCTACAAAGAGACAGATTTAGGCCAGATGTAAAGAAGAAGAACAAATAACAATCAGGGCTTCCTAAATTTAGAATAGTCTTTGTCAGGAAGTGATCAGTTCCCCATCACATTCAGCCAAAGATTCAGAGGACCAATTGTCGGGTAGAGAAAGTGAGGCATGCAAAGAATGTCAGTATCAGCATACAGGTTAAACTTGACTTCTGGAATCCCTTTCAGCTCTTACATTGTATGAATCGCCAGACAGCTGAACACAGGGAAAGTCTTAGTTTGAGGCTTAGTTGAAGGAGTTCAGTTTTAGGCTCAGAATAAAATTTTGCCAAATGCACAAGGTGTCTGCTAAAACATTCACTCATGAGGGGCTATCCATCAAAAGACCACCAGCAGAGAGACGTTATCTCCCGGTAACTTTTTTCCCCCTAGGTGGTAAAGTGAAATTATATAAAACATTCTAAGGTTCAGCCTGAGGCTTCCCTGGCTCTTTACCAGTATTCTGAAACACTATTTCTACCACTTGGAAGAAGTCCAAGAGAAAGCTGACTTTAATCCCTGGAGTTATCAACTAAATTCCTGATTCCTAAAGCACAACTCCATGCAAACTGACACTTTCCAGGCTACTGGGATAGCCTATGCTACACATTGGTTGCAAAGATATGTGCTACCTAAACCATAATAAATCATTCCTCTTCCTCTGCTGCTACTAACTTCAGATGCCTTTCATTAGTACCTGCTTGACTCTAAAAGGTTTACCATGGTCTAGTTAAGAGAATAGAAAAGATATGCCTGTTTAATTAGAAGAGTATTGTACAGGGATCCCCAACCAGAAACACCAAAACTTCAAAAGAAAGGAATCATGAACTAGATATGAAGTAATTGCAGCCGAATCTTCCAGGTAAGAAAACGGAACACCCATAAAATGTAAACACCCCATGAATTATTACTGGAGAACTTTAATACTTGAAGCTCTAATTCAGTGTCCTTAATACCAGCAATCCACTTCAAATTTCTGCCTTTGTGAGCTCACAGCCTTAGGACCACAGACAATAGGAATCATAAGCCTGAATGGAGGTAGAGAAGATTCCGTAGAAACCAACTGAGTCTTACCTCCTCATTTTACAAATGAGGAAATTGGATGTGAAGTGATTTGCCGAAGGTCACACAGGCAGTAAGCATCTGAGGTCAGATTTGAATTTGGGGTCTTTAACTGGAAAACCTGGATTGTTTCTTCCTAATCCACCATAGTATTACCTCAGTGAAAAACAATGATTCTGCTTTACCCTCCAAAGAAAAGGAAGAATAAGAAAGGAAATTTAGAGTAGGACAAAAGACAAGCCATATTTGGTGAGCAGAACCATAGAACGGATTCTCACCTTGGGCTACAGAGGTTACTCAGGGCAGGGACCCTTGTCCAGTCAATCAGCTCAACCCTCGGAAGCTGTGACTGTCTATCATTCCATCATTGGTCTCCTATGAAGCAGTAAAAGGGGAAGTCTGATGAGAAAAGAAATCTGCAAAGATAAAAGTGTAAAGGAATAGAAAAGTTGAAAAAACCAAAAATTTAAGAAAAAGAAGTTTAAACCAGGATATAAAAGAAGAGAGTCAATCTTAACTAAAGAAAGAAGAAAGAATACTTTAAAAAGAAACCAGGGCACTCTGAATAAATGTAATAGGAGGAAAATCAACCAGTTTCCTTACTCTAAGAAAGAAAGAATGCTGTAGATTCCCCAGAGATCATACAAGTACAGGAAAAATTAGGGATGAATGAAAGAAAGAAGTCATAGCTCTCAGTGCAGAATTATAAAACAAAGAGCAAACTGGAGGAATAACAAATAATAGAGAGTACATTAAGCAGTTGGAGAGAATAACACATACAGAACACAAAAATACTGACAATATGGCAAAAGAGAAGCAAAAATCAATGATACATGAAATAAACTAGGTGGCTCAGTGGGTAGAGCACTGGGCTCAGAATAAGGAAAATTCATTTTCATGAACTCAAACCTGGCCTCAGACATGTCCTAGCTGGGTGATCCTGGGTAAGTCATTCAACTCAGTATGCCTCAATTATTCATCTGTAAAATGGCAAACCACTCCAGTATCTTCACCAAGAAAACACCAAATGGGGTCAGACATGACTGAAATGATTGAGCAACCACAAAATGAAATAAATATAAAGTAATCTCTGACATGGGTTGCAAAGAGCTAACTTAACATTCGTGGGTCTTCCAGAAGAACATGAGAAATGAAAAAGAAGCTTCATAATTATGTTGTAGAAAATAATAAAAAGAAGTGAAGCCAGACAGCAAAGCATTGATTATGAAAGAATCCAAAGATCACTTCCAGAAAATAAATAAATAAATTTAAAAAAAATACCAGCTCTTTAAACTCTAGGGCATATAGTAGTTAAATTTAACAATTTTAATAACAAACAACATTTTTCTTCCAGAAAGACTTTCAAACATGAAGAAAGTCAGATTAAATAACACCAGCTTATTTTGCATTCATAGGGTATCTGAGAAGTGAATAGAAATAATGCTATTATTACAAAAGCAAAGGAGTCCAATCTGAAACCTAACCCAACAGGAAAGATGGAAGGAGAAAAGGACATAATAATTAATTACAATTATAAAAGCATTTATATAGCACTTTAAAGTTCGGAAAACAATCCTCTTTTCTCTTTATAACACTCCGAGGAGATAGCTGGCATTATTATACCCCAGGTTACGGAAGAGGACCCTGAGGCAGACAGGGTAAGTGACTTACCCATGATCATACAAATAAGTTTCTGAGGCCAAATATGCAGTCAGGATTTCCTGATTTCAGGTCCAGGACTCTACCTGCTATACTATCTGGGGAATTAAGGTTAAGAAAGTAGAAAGGAATATTTCCCAAACACTTACTATATGCCAGACATGGGTTAACTATTGGGAACACAAACACAAGTAAGATAATCTTAGCCCTAAAACCCAAGCATAGTAATAAACTAAAAAAATGGATTTTCGATTAAGAAGAGGTACTTTTGGTATCACTGGAATAATGACGGTGATGATGATGACGATGAGAAGCAAGTGAATTATTGGATTTGCAAATTTGCCAATTTATTTTTAAAAATAAGTATAATTGTCCAGAAAAATTCTCCAATGTATTTCTAAATTTATTTTTAAAAGTAAGTATAATTATCCAGAAAAAGGATGAGGTCAATTCTCATATGATTTGTTTTTTTTTCTTTTTTCCCTTTTTTTAAAAGAAAGATTGTTCTATGGTCTAAACAAAAGAGCAAAGAAAGATGGCAAAGGGACAAAATTTTTACAACGATCTAAGGGGTAAGGATTTAAAAGGAATTTAAAGAATCAGAAAAAGGGAAGGGAGAATGGAATTATAAAGTAGAATACTGCAACAAAAAATAAGGAGAGGAGGGGAGCTGAGGGGAAACTATAGTGGGTGATACACCCCCCATCAAGCCCATAGGTAGCGTGACAGGATACTAATTCCTAGTCTTTCAATAAAAAGTGTGGCTGTAGAAGTTGTTAAACAAAGATTCTTCTGATTCCAAGTCCTCTGTATAATCCTGCCCCTCATGACATACCCAAAGAAAGAATACAAAAGACAAGGCATGAGTAAGCCCCCTTGATCCTTGTCTTACCAAAGAGGAGATCGCACAAAGCCGCTTTCATCACTCCCTGAAGTCAAGCTGTCAGATATAACAATAACTCACCCTAAGAGCTGCTCTTGCTTTTCCACCAAGTATCTTTAAAAGTCCATGCAGCAATAACTATTCATCTACCTGCCAACAAAGACCTAACCTTTCCAACACTTTGGCAAATGCAGCATTTGTGAAATTATAGAGAGCTATAACAGAAATTCATTATGCTTTCTTATACGCTTTGATTCCTGCATTTATTCATTTATATAATGAGCATTTAGTGAGTCCTTATGGTGTACTGAGTCCTGTGCTACCTCTTACAGCAAGGGGTAGATATAAATTTTAATTAAGGTAAGATGCCTGCCTTCATAGATCTTGCAGCACAGTAAGAGGGAAAGACAGAAATGTTTAACTTAAAACACAGACAAACACACATACAAGATATAGGAATTAAATACTGTGTCCACAGTGTATGAGTTTGATTTTAAAAGACAGGTTGGACTGAAAAGACAAAACAAAAAGGGCCCTAACCATTGTCTTCCACCATCTGAAGGTTGTCATGATGTAGAGATTTAAACTTGTTCCATGTGGTTTCAGAGAAGAGAATTAAGTGAGAGAATTTGTAGACTGGTATATTTGGTTTCAATATTTATTCATTTTCTACCAGCTGTCCTTGGACTAGCTTCCATCATCATCATGCTACCAGGAAACCTCCACTGGGCAACTCATCATCCTGAGAGATTATATCAGCTCTGATAAATACCTCTTTGCAGTACTCTAGCTCTGCTCCCTTCATTAGAGGACTAGAGAGTGTAATAAAGAACCTTTCCAAAAGCCTCAATTTAAAGAAACTTCAAACACTCGCTTACACTTTATTTCCTACCAGTTACACTTTTTATACTGGACTCCACCATGTCCATGTTGAGTATCTTCTCCCCTCTCTCCCCAACCCATTTTCAGCTACTGTTGTTTTTAGTGTGTGTGTGTGTGTGTGTGTGTGTGTGTGTGTGTGTGTGTGTGCCCTCCCCCATTTCACTGTAAGCTCCTTGAGGACAGGGACTATATTTCTTCTTATTTGTATCCCCAGTGCTTAGCATAGTACCTGGCATGTAGACACTTACTGTTTACTGACCATGAGGAAAAAGAAGAGTTAACAACTTCCTAATGGATCTATCCAAAGACAAAATTAGCTGCCTTTGGAAGTAATGTGTTCCACATAGCTGGATGTTTCTAAGTGGAGGCAGATAACCATTTGGGGGCATTGTAGTGCCATGCGCACTAAATGTCTACTGGTGTCCCTTCTAGGTCTAAGTCTTATAATTCTATGCAATTAGGATATTTCTAATTAATCCCACTGATAAAAATACATCACATTTTGAAAGATATTAACATAAGCTAAACAACTACAAAAACATCTCAAAATCAAAAATGGCTTAGTTAGAAATCAAAAGAAATCATAAGCAAATCCCCTTACTGGTAAGATCACCAACCCATAATGAGTCCGGGGACCAGGATGATAGAGCTTAGCTGCTGAGAGATTCTGTGACCTCCTTGGCCTGCAACTTCAATGTAGTCCATCTATAGCTTGGTAAAGGCATGATTGGAATGGTCATTGTGTAGATGAACCACTTCAATTGGCCTACCTAAAAGTTCCAAATGGAATGGTTAGAGTTCTGGGCATCAGAAGGTCATTTACAGTTTTATTTGTTCCATCCATCTGTCATTTATTAAATTACACTTTATCTGAAAAAAATATAAAATGCTACTGAGTCTACTTAGCCTATGACTCATAGTTTAATACTTCTGTGGTTTCATCAGTGTGAAAGTTCCCTTCACTAGGTAATATAAGTTAGTAACTTTCAATGGCTTCCTCATGCCCATATCCAACTGCTGTCTATACCAGTTAATGAAGCTTTCAAAGAGAAACATTTCAACATATTGGAATATTTTTTGTCTTTATATTTCAGGGACATTGTTCAGTGTAGCATTTGGACTGTTCACCTATTATTCCTTATACTCACGGCATGACTGACCATCTCGACTAGCTGACAGAACAATGCGCCTGGAATCGAAAATACCTGAGTTCAAATCCTGCTTCGGCTATGTGACCCTGGGCAAGTTATCTCACCTGTAACTCAATTTCCTCAACTATAAAACGGAGATAATAACAGCATGGTTTGCCATTTTCTTCTTCAGTTCTATGCAGGCAGGGGCTAAGTGATTTGCCCAGAGTCACACAAATATCTGAGGTCAAATTTGAACCCTGGTCTTTCTGGTCCCAGTTCTTTTATCTACTTAGTCACATACGTGCAAATCTTAAAGCACTATAAATTATAACTATTAGGTATCAATGTTATTATTATTTGAACATTCATTCAACAAATACACATATTAAAGGTATGTCTTCTACAGTGTTTGTAAATCGCTATGATCAGCACTGGGAATACTAAATACCTCAATAGTCCCTGTCCTCAGATAGCTTACATTCCATGAGGCAATACAATATGGAGCCAGATAAGAATATAATAGTTGATTTGAGGAATAAGAAGGGACTAACCGAAGAATGTAGACTTCACATAAGGGATGATAAGTAGTTAAATTCTTGAAGGAAGAAAAGGATTTTAACAAGTAAAGATGAATAAGATATATTGTAGCTATCGGGTCAAATTCTATAAACACAGAGGATGAACATGGCACATAGAGTTTAGAAAATAACCAGTTACCCAATTGGACTGAGACAGACGCCTTTTCAGTCATTTCTTATGGATGAGTTATGACTTATGCCTTTTCTCTACCTTTTCATTGTCCTTTGAGTCATCTACAATTATGATTCTTCTCTATTCCTATCTACAAGTTATTTCCCTGTGTCTAGACCGTGCTCCCTCTTCACCTCTGCTTGTTAGAATCAAAAAAGTCCTTTCTGAATTGCAATCTCCAATTATTAGTGTCTACTCAAAAAAATCACTTTGTATTTACAAATGTTTTGCAATTGCCAAACTCAGCATACATGTTGTTTCCCTCCTAATATAAGAAGTGGATGGCAAACAAGGCTCACTTTGCAGTGGCCATTTCCCATGCCTTGAATGCAGGGACTTATTTTCATCTTTGCATCCTGAGAATAAAATATTTTACAAGGTAAGGCATTATACAGTGTCTTACACATGGTAGATACTTAATATGTATGAATTGCTGAATGAATTCTAAGATTATGATAGTTCATAATTTGCATCTAAATGGAATCATTAATGATGTGCTGAAATTTAAAAAAATAAACAAGGTGGTCTTATCTTTAAAGATTCAAATTGTCAAATTATCAATTGTCAAATTGTCAATTATCTAAACGGTCAAAGTATAGAAACACATGTTCTCAAAAGATTGATGAAAGTATGCCCCAGAACTCTAGGGATAAAAGAAATGTAATTTAAAAGTAACCCTAAGATGTCACCTTAAACAGAACAAAACAGCAAGATACCAAAAATAAAAAAAGGAATCCTCAGCACTAGAAGGATTGTGGAAAGACTAACACATTTTGGGTAGAAGGGTGAATCGATCTGTAATAATCCAAAGACAATTATTAAAATGTCTACAACTCTGACCCAGAGATTCGAGTGTTTGGCAGTCAAAGACAAAAAGAAAGATCCCATATGCATCACAGGATATGTAGCAGCAATTTTTGTAGTAGAAAAGAATCTGAAATTAAATAAATGCTTGTAGATTGGGGAATGATTAGAAACATGTGGTACATGAACTTAAAGGAACATTACTGTGCTGTAATAAATTATGAAGATGATGAATACAGAAAAGTATGGGAAACGATATGAACGGATACAGAGTGAAGGAAATGGAATCAGGAAAACAATATAAATGACTACAGTAACATAAATGAAGAACCATGTGTGGTTCCACAGCAGAGATATGAGAAGACTCCTCCTACCTCTTTGTAGAGAGAAGAACTATGGGTGTGGGAAGCTGCTTTTAATATGATAGGGTTTTCCTCCTCTTTTTTACTCTCTATCATAAGAAATGGTTCTCCTGGGAGAGGATAACAGTAGAGATAAAATAAAAAACGTAGGTGACATAAAACAAAGGACATCAAGAAAAATTCATTTCATAAAGGGACTTTTGTGATAACAAATGTTTTACCTGATTTGGGACCTCGCTCACTGTCTATCTGCAGTGCCTAGTCCAGAGGCATATAGTTACAGACCATGGGCTGTCCATCAAACTGCATTTCAATCAATTAATCAACAAGCACTTAATAGGCATCTCCTTGGTATCAGGTACTCTACTAGGTGCCAGAAATTCAGAAGGGAAAGAAATTCTACTGGGGACAACAACAGATATGATATAATAGAATAACTGCAAAGCCCTTAGCACATTGTCTGGTATAAAGGAAGTGCTATATAACTTTTAGCTCTTGCTATTATTACATATGAATAAATACAAAGAGATACAAAGTGACTGGGAGGAGAAAGTAACTTCTGTGAGGGACAGGGGATCAAGAAAAGCCTCTTAGAGGGCTTAAGCATTTGAGTTAAGCTTTAAAGAAAAACATGGAAACTAAAAGATTGGAGTGAGGAGTAAATGCTTTCAATGTGTGAGTCCCTGCAAAGTGGGCCTTGTCACTTCCCATCTGCCACACTCTATCAAGACCTATGCACCAGATCGGAGTATATATTTTAAACTGAATGATATGAGTATTCCATCCACTTTTTCTCTCCCTATGTGGATGAAAAACAATCAAAGATCTTTACCATATCTGCGTCAAAAGACAAGAGTGAGTTAACTTTGTGGACTGTGGACCTTTTTTACTGTGTGTCCTTGGGTTCCTTGAGTAGATACAGTTGGATGTGTGGCAAATACAATAGGATGTGGTGGAAAGAGCACGTCTTGAGAATCAAAAGACTTAGACTGAATCCTGACTCAGACAAGTGCTAGTACTGTGACCTTTGGAAAGTCTAGGTAAATAGCCCTTGGATTACCTATATGGCAGTCTTGTTTGTGAGGCCGGAGTTCAAAGCTATATGCAAATACTAAGCAAACATGAGCTATTCTATTTTTTAGCATAATCATAACTGACATTTATATAGTAATGTAAGCTTTCCAAATGCTTTCCAAATATTTTCTCATTTGATTCTCCTAAGGACCCTGTGAGATAGGCAATAACAGCTGCTAATGTCCCCATTTTACAATTTGAGAAACTGAGGCCTAGAATGTAAAGTTATTTGAATCACATAGTTAGTAAGTGTTAAAGGTGGAATGTAAACTTAAAATTTTCTAATTTCAGGTCCAGCAGCATTCTATCCATTACAGTAGCAGGCTTCACCTACACCATCTTTGAATCCTGAGCACTGAGCAAAGTGTATACGATCTTTATAAATGTGTATTGAAGGTTCATCCCAATCTCATGTTCTGTAATAATCCACCACCTTAATTTAATGCTTTTTTCCAAGACTTCCACAAGCTTCATTTGATTTCTCTCTAGTCATTAGAGTTGTACTGAAGTTTTCTGTTTTCAGAGCACTTTCATATGCATTGTGCCATTTGATATTTGCAACAACCTTGTTCAGGTCAGGATTTACTATTCTCATTTAACAGATAATCATTTTGAGGTCAGAATGGTTATAGGCCTATAGTCATAGGGAAAGTAACTGGCAGAGCTGCCCATCTCAGGATTGTTAGGAAACTCTAATAAGATAAAGAATGGGAAAGCACTGTGGAAGCTGAAAAGTACTGACCCATAAAGATCTCACCATAAGGAGATAAATTGTTCTACAACATCCAAAGTACATGGAAGACATTGAGTAAAAAGGGCTACAATATTGTTATTCCTTCCTCAATGTGGGAGGAAGGGGAATGGCGTCCCTGCAATATGTAAAATCCGCATAAAAGATTTTGGCTTTCCCTTTGCACCAGAGAAGAAGTCTGAATTTTTTTTCCTGTTCTACTTTGAGGGGTATTACAATACTTTATTGTAAAATTTGGGTTAATTATTTTGTCATCGGCTCTGCGTCATCTTACTGGCTTTGGGTGTCATCTGCAGCTTCTGCAGAATTCCCCAAAAGTTTCCATTTAATTTCTTATGCTGACCTATCATACATCTAAACCACTATGGGGAAAGTTACAGTGGGAAAGGGATAACTGTAAGGTCCACTTTTTAAACAAAGAAATGCTAGGTCAATGGGAAAATTACAACAATTTAAAAATAAATGAAAATGGTAAGGTGGTGGTGGTGGTGGTGGTCATGGTGGTGGTGGTC
>CM053773.1:168500671-168512645 GCA_028658325.1 Potorous gilbertii
GTGGTGGTGGAGGTGGTCGTGGTGGTGGAGGTGGTCGTGGTGGTGGAGGTGGTCGTGGTGGTGGAGGTGGTCGTGGTGGTGGTGGTGGTCGTGGTGGTGGAGGTGGTCGTGGTGGTGGAGGTGGTCGTGGTGGTGGAGGTGTGGTGGTGATTAGCATGGGGTAGTTAAAAAAAAGGAGTCCGTGCACAAACCAGGAAGATTTAGATTCAACTTTTGCCTGTGTGGTTCTCAGCAAGTTGCTAAGTCACTCAGTGCTCTAGGCAAATCTATAACCTTTAATGAAAGAAATGCCAGCATTGTTGATAAAGCGTATTTCTTCATTGAGAGTTTCTGGTACCAATGAAATTATAGGTGCAATGCCTATTCCTATACCACTACTATTAATATTCTTAGTGTTATTAGTATTAAGGTGGTTATGTTATTCTTGATTATAGGGGTTGAAAGGAGTTAGACAAACATATGTGTAGAGAACTACCATTGTGGATATTCCCCTCTTCTATTTAACTCTCAGAGATTGGCTTGGGTCACTGAGCAGACGATGACTTGCTGTTATGTGTCCAAGCAAGGAACTGAAGTCAGGTCTTTATGACACTATCCTGTATTAGCCAACCTTCTGTCATTTATTTCAGGCTTCCTCTCATCAATACTCAGGAAAAAAATAACATATGGTAGATCTTTTCACCACAGAAACAATTTCTCTCACCTTCAAAAATCACCTCTTTCCCTCATTCCCTCTCTCCCTCCCTCCTCTCTGGCATTTAAAGAAAGCACCATTTTCTTAGTAGAAAACCAAAGTAGCTGACTAATTCCCCTGACACCTCTGGATTAGTAATTAGGTTTCAGAAATTATTCCTCACATTTCTTAATAGCAAATTTATATGATGGTAGTGAGAGCAGCTTTTCTGTTAATGACTATGTGTTTACTATGAGCCAACATACAAATCCAATATTAAGATGAATTGTCAGGGACCAAGACCAACCACTGGCATATCCTTAGCACTTTCAGGAATACTTAAGACTTTCTTTACAATGACCCTGTGGGGAAACTTCCAGTATTATCCTTTTCCTCCCTTGTTTCATACCCAATCAGTTCCTCAGATGTATAGAGTCCACCTGGACAGCATTTGTGTCTGTGATTCCCAATAATATCAGTCTAGTACAGGTAGGTCCCTCATCTCACATACCTAGACTGTTATAATAACCTCTTTATAAGTTCTCCAGATGCATTTATAGCTCACTTCAAATACCACCTCCTCCAAGAAGCCTTCTCTGATCTCTCCAGAGAATAATAGACTTCCCATTCCCCTACTCTTTTGTAATCCTAATATACTTAAATATATTATAGAAACCTATGTTGCTATCTTAATCTCCTACCACGATTAAGCTTCTTGAGGACAAAGAAAATGTCTTATTGAAGCTCTGAACTTTTCACAGCATTTGTAGTATGTGGACTTGATGTTTCTAAAATTAAATAGTATTGTGTTTTGAGGTATTATAGTGTTGTGCATAGGAAGCTAACTTTTAAATTTGGATTCAGATATTGCCTTTGAAACCCACAACTTGTGTGAACCTGGATGAGTCCCAGTGCTGGATGAGGTCAGTGGTGTCAGACTCAAATAGAAACAAGACCATTGAACTGTACATAAGGATCTCTGTAGGCCCACACATATCAACTGAACTTTAAAATGTAATGTTATCTATGGTTTGTGGTATTTTTTATTTATTTTGTTAAGTATTTCCCAATTACATTTCAGTCTAGTTAGTGTACTTGGAAGTATTGGGTCTCATAAGGAATATGTATTTGACACCTGCTCAACTGTACTAGTAGAGGGATCCTTTGTTTCCTTTGCAATCACACACACACACACATATACATATACATATGTATGTGTGTGTATATTTTTTAATTTTCAGGGGAAGAATTCCAGTGACTTCACCAAACTACCAAAGAGACATATGACACAAAAATAGTTAAGAACTCTGGACTAAAAGGTAGTGACCTGCATTGGTGGAAGGAGCTTCCCCACCTAGAAGTTCTCTATACCAAATTAAATTACAGGGCCAATCCCCAAAGCTACTGTTTCATTATAGAGTGGCAGAACTAGAATTAAAAACCAGGTCTCCCAACTCCCAATAGAACTAACTGATATTTTCACTATAATAGACATTCTCTCAGGCTCTATGATTAAGTCATATTTTGGCCAAGGTCAATTAAGGTTGGTTACTAGGTTCAATTTAACAACCATGTCTAAGTGCTAATACATGTGGAAGGTATCAGATGCTTGTTTTCATCATTCTTCCCATCTAAATTCTTTTGAAGTATATTATTATTATAGTTTCCATTAAAAAGCATTTATGTCCTTAATATCAGTGTTCTCCTTCTGAGACTATCCCTAATTTATATATCTTGCTTATAATGGATATATCTCACTCATACAGTTTTTTTTGCATTTGGTCCCCCATTAAACTGTGAGCTTTTTGAGAATAGCTATTTTTATTTTTTCCCTTTCTTTGTAACCCTAGCACAACACATTGTCTGGCACATAGTAGGCACTCAATAAATGCTAATTGATTGATTGATTTTTCTCTTTCTCCTAATATGCTTCACTGAAAAAAATAACCTGTAAGACATGCATTTTCAAACAAAATACATTCCCATGTTGGCAATGATGACCACAGTTCACTAGTGCTTTAAATTTACCAAACACATCCCCCAAAATAACCCTGGGAGGTGCTTCATGTAAATCAAATTACTAAAGGGAAACCAGACTCTAATGTAAAAAACGAGGGAGTCGGATTCTTCCCTCCAGATTATAACTGAATAAACTAAGATTCCCAGAGATTGAGTGACTTGCTCAAGGTCCTATAGTTAGTGTTGGATATGGGAATTCTAAACCCAGGGTTATAGTCTTTCTGATCTATTACGCTTCCACTCTCCTCCAGGTGTACTTGAGCGTTTTAAACATCTAACTTTGAGAGCAGATTCTCATATTGGACAAATTATACTCCTAAGGATAAGGCATTATTAGTTTAACTGTGTTTTAGCCCTTGCATCCTCTATGAATCATTGGTGCATGAATCATAACTGTGGCTCTTCATATTTTAGAAGCAAATATAATTCATCCTTGCCTGGAAAAAATAAATTATATGCTAAATATGAACCTGATGCTATAACAAAACTTTTTACTTCTAAATGCATTCAGATCTTTAATTTCCTATCATATCAGAATGACCTATGAAATCAGGGCTGGTATATGAGTTGGTAATTCTAGACATGCTGCTCTTGGGAGTAGGGAGTGTGAGAAAGGGGAATGGAGAGAGAACATATATAACTTGTGACAAAACTCGCAACCAAAAAATGCTAATGTGGTATTAGGCTATGTTCAGAAAGACAGAATATCCAGGAACAGGGGGGTAAGAACCCTACTGTGTGCTTCTCTGGAAAGAATCTCTCTGAAGTGTTATGTTCAGTTCAAGGTATCACATTTGTGAAAGGGTATTGACAAGGAAAGGCACTACTGGTAACTATCTCATCAGGTGAAGAAAATGGGATGCTTGACTGAAAGAACAGACTTGCTGCAAAAGAATGGCAGCTTTCTTTGAGTATTTCAAGAATTGTCATGTGAAAGGGGAATTAGACTTGCTCTGCGGAAAAAGCATTGGAGCATTGGGTTCTTAGAGCATTGGATGGAAATTATAGAGAGAAATTTCATATAAATAGATTGGTCTCCATCAGGAAGTAGTAATTTCCCCATCAATGAAGTTCTTCAAGGGGAGACTAGGTATGATTCAGAGGAGGTTTCCATTTAGTACAACTTAGACTAGAATCATGGGATCATATATCTAGCCTAACACAAGATCAAAGAGGCCAACAAGTAACTCCCAATTTTTATATATAAGGAAACTAAGACACAGAGAGCTTTAATTTGCCCAAGGTCACATAGATGATAATAGGATTGGAACTCAAGTCCTCTGACTTTGAAGTCAGAGCTCTTTATTCAGATAACCTTTTGACTAGGCATAGTTTCCTAGATTGTCTTTGTGAAGGTGGTTTTTATTTTTACATCCAAGTAAAAGGTTTTACATATGTCTCCATTAAATTTCATCTATTATATTTCCATGTTGAATGGACCCCCTGCTTTTGGTGAATTATGGACAGATTTGATTTGTTTTACCTACCACCGACCTACAACTTTGGTGAGAGCTTCCAAACTGATGAGATCAGAGTACCACTGCAGTATTTAAATTTGATCTTATTAATTTGACCCAATGTTCTGGCCTGTTTAGATCTTATTGAAATTCTCAGAACTCACCTACCCCTCCTTACTTCATGCTAACTCACCTATGACAGAAGCACACCTTCTTCGTCTCCATTCATGTTATAGAAATGTTCAATAGCATGAGGTCAAGTATAGATCCTTGTTCCACTCCAGTAGTGCCATCCTTATTGTCATTTGTCTTTCATTTTTGAAGAAGACCAATGACATCACAGAGTGATATTTTGACTTGGAAGTGAATTGGATTTAAGTGAGGCAGAGTTGCCCAAAGTCTTCAGTCTTACTCTCTTCTAGAGTCATTCAATAGCAAGAAAAAGTCAGGGTGATGTGATGGTAAGTAGATGACCTCAGTGTCATTGATACCTGGTCAACCTCTAAGTGCTCCCTAGTACCTACTTCAGCTACCTTTGTGACCACTGGAACAAATTATTCTCATCTGTCCATTTCATCAGAGAAATATCTTCATAAAAAGGGTAGATATCTCATTAACTCACTGATAGATTTGAAGTCTTTTGTTTATTCTCTACCTGGTTTAGCCAATCTGCTGAGTTAGTTTTACCTGGGTGTTGTCCATGCTACAGCTTCCTGGAGCCACAGGTGAGAGTTTGGTGACAGGTTAGACACAAAAGGTGGATGAGCAGCCCAGAAAAGGGTTTGCCAGGCTCTCACACCAGAGATGCTTGCATTCCCTGAACAACCCTTTTAAGTTGACATCAAAATATTAATAACTCTTCTTTGTGTACCAATATTGAATGAGCTCTGGTTCCATTTACAGTTCCACCCACTATTTTTATTTCTTTTCTACAGAAATAACTTAGAAAACTTTGTCAAAGGAATCTGGGTAGGTAATACTTATCTCAGTTTTTCCAGTCTAAGCCTTTAATTCCTCTGATTCTGAGTTTTGTCAAATGTAAAATAGGAATAATAATATACACTAATTATCTGACAGGATTTTGTGATAATTAAGAGAATGTTTAGGGCTTAGTACACCTCAAAGGATCATTTCAATACACCCTATTAAGAGTATTTTTGTTGTGTTTTTTGTTTGTTTGTTGAAGTTAAGTGACTTGCCCAAGGTCATACAGCTAGTAAGTATCAAATGTCTGAGGTCAAATTTGAACTCAGGTTCTCCTGACTCCAGAGCTGGTGTTCTAGTCATTGTGTCACCCAGCTGCTGTAAGTGACTAATATTATGAAAAGAAAACTTACATTATTTTTCTTGGTCCTTATTTACACAATGCCTTACTACATTACTTATTCTCACTTATGTGCATGCTCTCTATTCCTAGTTAGATGATAAACTACTTACCATTCTAAGCACCATTTACCTTATTGCAGATACAGTACATTCTGATCATATGCTTGCAAAATTAATATATCTCTCTTAAAAATTAAATGCCATGGTATATACAGTGGAGGTAACAACATAGCAAAGGGAAAACAGCCCAGGCTGTAGTTCAAATCTTGTCTCTGACCCTTCTAAATGACTCTAGCAAAGAAAGTCAACCTCCCTGGTTTCCAACAGTTTTCTCAGTTAAAAAAAATGAGGAGGTTGAAATTAATGGCATCTGAGGCCCCTTCCAGCTCCATACCTGTAACGCTTCTACCGTCTTGATTTTTCTTATTTATAATCTCCATTGCTTAGTATAGTGTGTGGCACATAATAGGTATTTAATAAGTGCCTATTGACTGACTACTATAGATAAAGCCCTGTGGGGAGGATGGAAATCCAGGGATGAATAAACCAGTCTTTTCCCCTAAGGAACATACAAACTTGTCACAGAAGGAATGCTGTGCAAAATAAGAGTGATATAAATTAGAATATAGGAAGAAAGGAAATATTGAAATCAAATGTTCTAGGAGATATGGGAGAGAGCAAGAGAGATAGAGAAAGAAAAGGAGAGGGACAGGGACAGGGTGAGAGAGGAGATGGAGGGGGAAAGAAAAGGAAAAAGAAGAGGGAGAAACATATTCAGGTCTGGCTGAGATGAATACAGAATATCAGGGAAAGGAAGAGAATCCAGGCTATGGACAATGTGGTACTTGAGTTTTGCTGAGGGTGAATGCGATTTTAACAGAAGTGGGTGGGAGAGGAAGGAGGAGGTAAGGAGGAAGGCATTTGGAGTATGAGAAATAATGTGAGCAGAAAAGGGTGGGATGAGCCCAAGAAACAAAGGCTGGCAGAATCATCAATTATATGAAGAAAAGGGTGGAAAATAAGGATGGAAAGGTAGGAGAACTTTTGTTACCAAAGGCTATGAAATACCCGACTGAGGAATTCAGACTACTCGGTAGGCAATAGGGAACTAACCGAGATTTTGTAGTGGAGAAGGGCATGAAAAGAATATTATATTAAGAAAATTACACTGTCAGTATGTGCAGAATAGATTTGAGGGGGTAGTGAAAGAATGGTTGCCCATGTGGATGGATCAGATAGGTAGAAGAATTTTTGAGCAATAACCAAAGGAGGAAATGGTGGGTTTGGGATTCTGGGTTCCATTCAGGAATCTCAGTTCCACTAGCACCAAACACACTTGTGCCTCAATTCACCTATCTGTAAAAGTACTAGCAGGTACAAAAACATTCACCAGCTTTGTAAAGGAAACTTGCTAATTTTAATTAACTTAAAAGAGTTTTTAGCAATTCATGTTTGTAAAGTACTCTGACATCCTGAGAATGAAGATGCAATTTAAATGCAAAGTTTTATTATAACACCTTTTTCTATGATTATCACTCAAGAAACTTTCATCCGAGGAGCTAAATGTGTTTTATACTCCTTATCTAGGAGACAATAAGCTAAGCCTGGCAGAGGGCCAAGTGCCCATGGAAGGGAACGGTAGCTTTCACAGAAATACCTAACAAAGTAAGCCTTGTGCCTTATGTAGATCAAGGAGAGGAGAAGGTTTATGAATAAGAGACAATCCTGCAGTCCATGTTACTGTTCAGAACCCACCACACATACTGGGCTCCATTCTGGGTGCCACACTTTGAGAGGGTCATGAGAAACATGCACTTGTCCAAAACTGCGGATTCCATTACTTCCTGAAGGAGCCTACAGCACCTCCTCAGCAAATGAAACCACAGAGAGAGTCACTAAAATCATTGATGTTGAAGGGAATACTGAGCAAAGCTTAGGATCTATCTATCTAACAATCTATCTAATATATGTGTATATATATATATATATATACACATATATTCGCATACATATATATACACACACATATATACATATATACACACATATACAGGATATATATATATATATATATATATATATATATATATATATATATATACACATATACACGCACATATTTGAACAGAGAGAAGAGAAAGGGGTAAATAATGACACAATCAAGATAGTACTCCTTCCACAAATGCTCTGTATTTAAGGACAAAGGCAGAGGAAAGTTAGCTTTTATTTTCAGAATTATAGAAGCTCAGATGGCAAAATGAATTTTGGAATAGAAAAGGTTAGAGCTGAAAGGTTTCTTAAGGTTAATTTAGATCAAGGTCCCACAGATCCCCAAGAAGAACATGGATAGGCTTCATGGTGTCCAAAACTTTGTTGGGGGAAAAATTACATCTTTATTTTCACTAACATCCAACTGAAATTTAGAATATTGCCAAAGGTATCTTTAAAAAAAATTAAGAATCCCTGAATCAGACTCACCTCTTTTTTCCAGGTAAGGAAGTTGAGGCCTAAACAGACATTACTTACTCAACATCACATAGAAAGTTAATGAGAGAACGAGGGCTGGGACCCCATTCTTGTGACAATTTTGATCTCATCCTAGATTCAACCTATCATCAATTAATAAGCATTTACTAAGTACCTGTTGTAATATATACCAGGCATTGCCCTAAGAATACCAAAGCAAAAAGGAAACAATCCCTGACTTTGAGAAGTTTAAATCCTTGGGGGAAGATATCATATAGGAGCATATAAAATATCTACAAGACAAATTTTGGGAGGCAACACATTAGAAACTGAAGGCATCAGGAAACAAATCTATACATTGACTGTATCTGAAAATGAGATTGAGGCCTTTATCATTGCAGTAGCCAGCTGATGAGTTTCCCTGCCTCAAGTCTCTTCCCACTTCACTCTGTTCTCAACTGTGGGGCCAAATTGACCCTCACAAAGCCTGTCTAACCATGTCACCCCCTTTCTCAAACAACTCCAGTAGCTCCCTATTCCAGGATCAAATATGAAATTCTCAATTTGGCCTGACTTCTTTCTACCTTTCCATCCTTCTTACATGTTTCTCACTTCCTCCTACTCTGAAATCCAGACTCTTCTTTGAAGAGTACAGGTGAGTCATGTAAGAACAATCTCAGAAGTTATAAACCTTGGGATAGATTGTAGCTGATGGTAATGGAGAGAGAGCTAGACTCGAAATCAGGAAGATTTGTATTCATGTTTGATCCTGAGCAAATCACTAAATCTCAATGAGACTCTCTTTTCCCAGTGGGAAAAGTAGGGAACTGGATTATATGGTATCTAAGTTTCCTTTCCAGGTCTAAATCTATCACCATTTGATTCTATCAATAACTCGAGGTCACTAAGTAAAACGAAAGACACTAAAATGGATTTTTAAAAGCCATAATGGGAAAAATGAAAGTCAAACATGGGATGTGACTGCTACTGGGAGTAGACAGGATGGTGATAAATGAAACAGGGAAAAGATAAAGATATTTAATTCTTATTTTCCTTCTACTTTTTCTGGCATCGAAAATGGCTTTTGCTAGAAAGCATCATAGGGAAGTAAATCAGTTTTCAAAATTGCATTTTGGATTTATTACATATTTAAAAAGAAAGAGAATCTGAATATAATCGTCATTCAAGATTACATGTACAATCCACTCCTGCCCTAGAATGTATGGAAATGTTCATTTTACTCACCTTTTAAGTTGAGAATTTTAAAAAATAAGACATTTTAAAATAATAATTAAATTGACTTTACTCTAGAAAACTTGGGAAAAATTATTAACAGGCATCTGATAAGTAAGAAAAGTAAGGCAATATTACGAGAGGTTATTTGATGAATTCAGTTCACTTGGATGAAATGAACTACATATTCTAGTTCTGAAGGAACTCAGGAGGTGAAGGCAGAGTGAGGCTGCTAAAACTGGTGAGGCCCCATTTGTGATATCTGAAAGATTGTTGAAAATGGAAGAAGTACCACAACACTGTAGAAAAGTAAATATACAGCAGATTTTAAAAACTGAAAGAGAAGAGATTTAAAACTATGGACCAGTAAACTTGACTTTGATTCCTGAAAATAAACTTAAAATGTATGATAAAGAAATGGTTAGTAAACATCTAAAAAAGCAAGTCATGATTACAAAGATTCAGTATACCTTCGGTATTAAGCGATGCCAGACAAAACTATTAACTAGAACAAGCAAAAAAATAGAATGCTATAGAGTTTACCTAGCTTTCAGTTAAATGTTTGACTGTAAAAAAGATGGTGAGAGGGTGCAATTAGATGGACTTGGAGCAGATGGATGACTGGAATAAAAGATCAGTCATTATTGAGTCAGTTAAAGCTTGAAAGGAGATTTTCTGTGTAATCACCCAGGGATATGGGCTTGCCATTGAGATGTTTTGCATTTTATCAACCCTTGGCAAATGGCATAACTAGCATGTTCATAAAAGCTGAAGATGACTCAAAGTGAAGAGAGAAAACTAGCAAATCAGATAAACAAAGAGGAAAATTTCGACTTCATGTCAGGATAAACTTAGGTCAATTACAGTTATTCATGAGTGGAATGAGATGCCTTAGGAGTTACTGCGTTTCCCTCATTGGAAGTCTACAAGCAGAAGATGGATATCACTTGTTGAACAGTGTTGTATATGTTGTCAAAGACTATATAAAACGCCAACATCTCCTTTTAGGATGTAAGTTAGAGTAGATGACCACTGAGATCCCTGACAATTCTAAGTTCTGTGATTTTCTGAATATTATCTCCAAGGTACCTTCTAAGTATAAATGCTTGATGTTAAGTGCTCCAACATGCTCTGTTTAATAGTCCATTGATTACAATGGTTCCATAAGCTTATTTCAAGTAGAGACTAGAGGAAAAGAGGATACACCAGTATAAGGACTTCAGGTGAACTATGGAAAATATTCATTAATCACAATATGCAGCCTTCAATGGAAACAGCAATTGAAAAGAATAACTATCCTTAACCTAAAATGATCAAAAAAGAAGCAAGAAGTCACCTTTTTTTGAAAGAAAACATTATTCCAACTAGAGTTACTGAACTGTATCAGGAAAAATCCAAGGATATAGCTGTTTATTTTTACATTCCTATTAAATACATGTTGCATAGAAGAATTAAAATGAATGGGAGAATTCATAAAACAAAACAAAACATAACATAATAAAAACGAAAATGATCTGCTTCTATCTGTGATCCAATTCCATAGTTTTTTGGATGTGGCAAGCGTTTTGCCTTAAGAGTCCATTGGAAATTTAAGTCCTTACATTGCAATGATGTACTAAGTCTACCAGAAAAATTTTTTACACACTGTGGTTGTTGCTGCATACAAAGTTATCCTGATTTTGCTCCTGTCACTCAGCTTCACTTCATATAAGTCTTTCCAGGCTTCTCTGAAGTCTTCCTATTCATCATTTCTTACAACACAATAGTATTCCATTACATTCATATACCACAACTTGTTCAGCCAATTGATGGGTATCCCCTTGATTTCTAGTTTTTAGCCACCACAAAGAGAGCTACTATAAATATTTTTGTACATGTGGGACCCTTTCCCATTTCTATGATCTCTTTGTGACAGAGTCCCAGAAGCGATATTGCTGGGTCAAAGGGTATGCATATTTTTGTAGCCCTTTGGGCATAGTTCCAAATTGCTCTCCAGAATGGTTGGATCAGCTCACAGCTCCACCAACAATGAATTAGGGTTCCAACTCTCCCACATCTTCTACATTTATCATCTTCTTGTTTTGTCATGTTAGCCAATCAGATAGATGTGATGTGGTACCTTAAAATTGCTTTGCTTTGCATCTCTCTAATAGTTATTTAAAGCATTTTTTCATATGATTATAGAGAACTTTAATTTCTTCCTCTGTAAAGTGCCTTTTCATATCCTTTGACCATTTATCAATTGGGGAACAACTTATATTCTTGTACATTTGACTCAGTTCTCTAGATATTTTAGAAATGAGGCCTTCATCACAGACACTAGTTGCAAAAATTCCTATCCAGTTTTCTGCTTCCCTCCTAATCTTGTTTACATTGGGTTTTTTTGAGCAAAAAGTTTCCATTTAATGTAATCAAAATTATCCATTTTTCATTCCCCAATTGATAAATGGTCAAAGGATATGAACAGGCCATTTTCAGGGGAAGAAATTAAAGATATCTATAATCACATGAAAAAGTGCTTTAAATCACTACTGATTAGAGAGATGCAAATCAAAACAACTCTGAGGTACCACATCACACCTATAAGATTGGCAAACATGTCAGAACAAGAAAATGATAAATGCTGGAGAGGATGTGGGAGAGTTGGAACAGTAATTCATTGTTGGCGGAGCTGTGAGATCATCCAACCAACTAGGACTGTATCCCCAAAAGATCATAAAAATGGGAAAGGGTCCCACATGTACAAAAATATTTATAGCAGCACTGTTTATGGTAGCCAAGAACCGGAAATCAAGGGGAT
>CM053773.1:168513145-168615140 GCA_028658325.1 Potorous gilbertii
AAAATCTTAATTTTAAGGAAGTGATTGTAGAACATTAAAAAAATAATAATAAAATTAAATTTTAAAAAATTATCCATTTTGTACTTCATAATGTTCTCTATCTCTTGTTGGGTCATAAATTTCTCCGTTCTCCATAAATCTGACAAATACACTATTCCTTGCTCCCCTAATTTGATTATATTATCAATCTTTATACCTAGCTCATGTATCCATTTGGACTTCATTCTTGTGTGTGGTGTCAGGCATTGGTAAATGCCCAGTTTGTGCCATGCTGTTATCCAGTTTTCCCAACAAGTTTTGTCAAACAGTGAGTTCTTATCCCAGAAGCTGGAGTCCTTGGGTTTATCAAATAGTAGACGGCTATGTTCACTGACTACTGTGTTTTAAGTACCTAATCTATTCCACTGGTCTACCCCTCTGTTCCTTAGCCAGTACCAAATGGCTTTGATGACTGTTGCTTTATAATACAATTTGAGATTGAGAAGGGCCACCTTCCCTAGCATTTCTTTTCATTATTTCCCTTGATATTTTGGACCTTTTATTCTTCCAGATTAATTTTGATATTATTTTTTTCTAGTTTTAGGAAATAATTGTCTGATAATTTGATTGGCATGGCACTAAATAAAGTAATTTAGGTAGAATTGTCATCATTTTTTATATTAGCCTGGCCTACCCATGAGCACCTGATGTTTATCCATGTACCTAGATCAGACTTTATTTGCCCAAAAAGTGTTTGATAATTGTGTTCATGTAGCCCCTAAGTTTGTTTTGGCGGGTAGACTCCTAGATGTTTTACAATGTCTACCATAGCTTTAAACAAGATTCCTCTTTCTACCTCTTGCTGTTGGGCTTTGTTAGTAACATACAGAAATGCAGATAATTTTTCTGGGTTTATTTTATAACCTGCAACTTTACCAGAGCTGTTTATTATTTCAAGTGGTTTTTTATTTGATTCTCTGGGATTCTCTAAGTATATCATCTCATCTGCAAAGAGTGATAACTTAGTTTCTTCCTTGCCTATTCTAATTCCTTCAATTTCTTTTTCTTCTGTTGTTGCTATAGCTAGCATATCTAATACCATATTGAATAACAGTGGTGATAATGGACATACTTGTTACACCCCTGATCTTATTGGAAATGCCTCTAGCTTATTCTCATTGCATAAAATGCTTGCTGATGGTTTTAGGTGGATACTGTTTATTATTGTATGGAAAGTTCCATTTATTCTTATACTCTCCAGTGTGTTCACTAAGAATGAGTGTTCTATTTTGTCAAAAACTTTGTCTGCATCTATTGAGATAATCATGTGGTTTCTATTAGTTTTGTTGTTGATATGATCAATATTGCTAATAGTTTTCCTAATACTGAATCAGCCCTGCATTCCTGGTATAAATCCTACCTGATCATAATGTATTATTCTCATGATCAGTTGCTGTATTCTGTTTGCTAACATCGTATTTAAAATTTTTGCATCCATATTCATTAAAGAAATTGGTTTATAATTTTCTTTCTCTGTTTTGGCTCTTCCTAATTTATGTATTAAAACCATAACTGTATCATAAAAAGAATTTGGTAGGATGCCTTCCTCAGCAATTTTTACAAATAGTCTATATAGTATAGGAATTAACTGTTATTTTAATGTTTAATAGAATTTACGTGTAAATCCATCTGGCCCTGGAGATTTTATCCTAGGAAGTTCCTTGATGACTTGTTCAATTTCTTTTTTCTGAGATGGGGTTATTTAAGTATTCAACTTCCTCTTCTGTTAATCTAGGCAATTTATATTTTATTTTAAAATAAGCATCCATCTCATTTAGATTGTCGATTTTATGGGCATACAGTTGGGCAATGTAATTTCTCATTATTGTTTTAATTTCCCCCTCATTGGAGTTTAGTTCACCCTTTTCATTTTTGATATGGGTAATTTGGTTTTCTTCTTTCTTTTTTTTAAACAAATTGACCAAAGGTTTATCAATTTTATTGAATTTTCCATAAAATCAACTCTTAGTTTTGTTAACTCAATAGCTTTCTTAATTTCAATTTTATTAATCTCTCTTTTGGTTTTCCATATTTCTAATTTGGTATTTACTTGGGGATTTTCAATTTGCTCTTTTTCGAGCTTTTTTAGCTGTGTGCCCAATTTATTGATCTCCTCTTTCTCTATTTTATTCACACAGGGATTCAAAAATATAAAACTTCCCCTAAGAACTGCTTTTGCAGTATTCCATAAGATTTGGTAGGCTGTTTCATTATTGTCATTCTCTTGAATGAAGTTGTTGATTGTTTAAATAATTTGTTGTTCAACCCACTCATTCTTAGATTGTTTAGTTTCTAATTAATTTTTGGTTAATATTTCCATGACCTTTGATTATATATAATTGTTATTACATTATGATCTGAGAAGGATGCATTGGCTATCTCTGCCTTTCTTCACTGGATCTTGAACATTATGCCCTTGTACATGATCAATTTTTGTATATATGCCATGTACTACTGAGGAAAACATATATTCCTTTCTATCCCCATTAAATTTTCTCCAGAGATCTATCATATCTACCTTATCTAGAGTTTTATTCAACTCCTTAACTTCTTTCTTGTTTATTTTGAGGTTAGATTTATCAAGTTCAGAGAGGGGGAGGTTGAAGTCCCCCACTAGTATAATTTTATTGTCTATTTCTCCCTTGTATCTCCCTTAACTTCTCCTTTAACAATTTGGATGCTACACCACTTGGAGCAAATATGTTAAATAATGAAATTGCTTCATTGTCTATGGACAATTTCAGGAGGATAAAGTTTCCTTCTTTATCTCTTTTGATTAGATTTATTTCTGTTTTTGTTTTGTCTGAGATTAGGACTGCTACTCTTGCTTTTTTTACATCAACTGACAAGCAATATATTCTGCTCCAACCTTTTACATTTACCCTGTCTATTTGCTCCCATTTCAAATGTTTCTTGTAAACAACATATTGTTGGATTATGATTTTTAAATCCATTCTGCTATCTGTCTCTATTTTATGGGAGAGTTCATCCCATTCATATTCAAAGTTATGATTACTGTGTCTTTCCTTCCATCTCCTTTCCCTCTCCCCTCCCCTTTCTTTCCCCCTTCCCCTCCTACTGCCAATAGAGTAGTATTTCTATACTTACCTGAGTTTGTTGTTCCCTCCTTGAACCCAATCAGATGAGATGAACTCTCAAACAATGTTCATCTCCCTCCCCCCTTTCCCTCTACTGTAATATATTTTTGTGCTTCCTCCTGTGATGTAATTTACCTTATTCTGACTCCTCCTTTTCATACCTCCCATTACAATCCCTTCGCATGTTTAAATCGCATTTTTACCTTGACATCATTAACTTTATACCTGCTCCCTCTATGTATATTCCTTTTTATAAGTAATGATAAATATACAATTCTCAAGATTAACAAGTATCATCTTCCCTTATAGGGATATATACAGGTTGCCTACATTGAATATCAAGGTTTATTTTTCCACTGTTTACCTTTTTATACCTCTCTTGAGACCTGTGTTTGAAGATCAAATTTTCTATTGAGCTTTGGTCTTTTCATCAGGAATGTCTGGCAATGCCCTATTTCATTGAATGCCCATCTCTTGCCTGAAATATTATATTCAACTTTTCTGGGTCATTAATTCTTGGTTGTAGTCCCAGCTCCTTTACCTTATGGAATATCATATTCCAATCCCTCTGACCTTTTAATGTAGAAACTGCAAGGTCCTGTGTTATCAAGGTCCTGTGTTATCCTGACTGTAGCACCCAGGGCACAAGGGGCTCTGCCCCACAAGTGCCCAAAACTTGAGGCTTTGTGTGTTGTGGTCTCTGGTTCTTTCAGCTAGAAGCTAATATGATGCAGCTTACCTGGTGATGAGCTGGCTGGTGTTGGAAAGCAGAGGCCAGATGAAGTCTTTTTGGGTTTCCCCACAGTTACCCTGGAGCTAGTTGCCTTATGTGTGGGGGAGGGGTGGTCTGGCTACAGCAGGTCTCCTCTGATGAGCTAGAGCATAGGAAAGCTGAGGGATTGGTGATCATGTCTGTGCTACTGTCTTTGCAATTCCCCAGGTATGCTGAGGCATGCCTTGGGTCCTGGTGTTGGAGGTTGTGGGCTTCACCTTGCTGGGGCTCTGAATCTTCTCCTGGTTTGCTGAGGTGGAGGCTGTCTGGGACAGCTTTGGTCCTGCACTGGTCCCCTGCAGCCACAGCAAGAGGGACCATCCTTAGCGATTTTCCTGGCCTTATGGGCTAAGAAACTGTTTACCCCTTCTGCTGCTTCCACTATTCCAGGATTTATCCTGGGGATAAATATCCTGGGGAGACATTCTTTGAGCTCTTCAAAGTCAACAAGGGGAGGGAAATAGCAATTACCAATCACTCTGCCCTCTTCTCTCTCTTTTTTTCTGTTTTTTAATGAAGTATTTCACAAAAGATTTTGTTTGTTTAACAATTTCCCAGTGGGCTAGATAAACAAATATGGACTGCATGATATTATAGTTGGGTCAACTCAGAGACAGCTGAATGGTCAGAACTAAAGAGCCATGATTATAAGATCATTCAAGCTAGAAAGAGGCTTGTAGTAGGGTGTCTTGGGGATATGTCTGACATTGGCCTATTCAACATTTTAATCAGTGACTTGGATGAAAACATATGTGGAGGGCTTATTAAATTTAGGGATGATGAAAAGTTGGAAAAGATGACTAACATGTCGGATGATAGAATTAGGATATGAAAAGATACCAAGAGGCTAGAATAATGAACCAAAACTAAAGAGAATAAATTTAGTAGAAAGGAATGTAAACCAACACCAATACCAAATTATGTGTTTGGGTTGTCAGTTCTTGGGAAAACACAAGGATCTTAGAAAAATCACAAGCACACATATCCCAAAGGGAGACTTGGGTGTACTAAAATGTTTGTCATTGTCTAGGATGTTCTGCAGGACAAAGCAAAAACTGTAGATTTTAAGTGAGGTATTTCAAATGATTTAGTTTATCCATGACACTGTGCTGATTGAATCAAGGCCCTGATAAAGTTCTTACCAAAGGAAGAAAGCCTATTAATGAAGACAAGATAATGTTGTATGAACAACTTGGACAAATAGTGTAGATGGACAATGAAGAGGATCCAGAATTGAAACTAGCAAGGACAGCTAGGTTTAAAGTCTTTCAGTTGACCCAGAATTTTACTTGAATATTTTCACATTATTTTTTAAAATATCTAATGTATTTATTTTCCATCTTCAACACTCACTTTCATAAATTTGACATTTTGTCCCCTTCCCTATCCCCTCCCTCCCAAAGATGTCATGCAGTCCGATATGGGTTCTACACATACATTCCCATTAAACACATTTTCACATTAGTCATGTTGCATGGGAGAATTATAACAAATGGAAGAGACCATGAGAAAGAAAAGAAAAGAGAAAAAAGTCTTCTTCACTCTGCAATCCAACTCCATAGTTATTTCTCTGGATATGCATGGCATTTCCCTTCATGAGTTCGTTGGAAAAGTTTTAAGTCCTTGCGTTGCTGAGAAGAGCTAAGTCTATCAAAATCAGTCCTCACACATTGTGACTGTTACTGTGTACAATGTTCTCTTTGTTCTGCTCCCTGTACTCAACATCAGTTCATGTAGGTCTCTCCTGATTTTCCCAAAGTCTGCCTGCTCATCATTTCTCATAGCAAAATAATATTCCATTACATTCCTATACCACAACTCATCCAGCAATTCCCCAACTGACGGGCATCCCCTTAATTTCTAATTCTTGACCACCACAAGAAGATCTGCTATAAATATTTTCGTACATGTGAGACCCTTTCCCATTTCGATGATCTCTTTGGGATAGAGTCTCAGAAGCAATATTGCTGGATCAAAAGGTATGCACATTTTTGTAGCACTTTGGGCATAGTTCCAAATTGTTTTCAGAATAGTTGGATCACCTCACAGTTCCACCAACAATGAATTAGTGTTCCAAGTCTCCCACATCTTCTCCAACATGTATCATTTTCATGTTTTATCATATCAGTCAATCTGATAGGTGTGATATGGTACCTCAGAGTTGTTTTGATTTACATGTCTCTAATCAATAGTGATTTAGAGCATTGTCTCATATGACCATAGAAAGCTTTAATTTCTTCCCCTGAAATATCCTTTGACCATTTATCAATTGGGGAATGATATGTATTCTTGCACATTTGACTCAGTTCTCTATATGTTTTAGAAATGAGGTCTTTATCACAGACGCTAGTTATAAAAATTCTTTCCCAGTTTTCTGCTTCTCTCCTAATCTTGGTTGCATTGGCTTTAGTTGTGCAAACACTTTTCAATTTAATGTAATCAAAATTATCCATTTTGTATTTCATAATGTTCTCTATCTCTTGTTTGGTTATAAATACTTCCATTCTCCATAAATCTGACATAAACTATTCCTTGTTCCCCAATTTGTTTATAGTATCAGACTTTATACCTAGATCATGTACCTATTTGGACTTTATTCTGGTATATGGTGTCAGACATTGGTCTATGCCCAGTTTCTGCCATACTATTTTCCAGTTTTCCCAGAAGTTTTTGTCATACAGTAAATTCTTATCCCAGAAGTTGGGGTCTTTGGGTTTATCAAACAGTAGATTCTTATAATCATTGACCACCATGTCTTGTGTACCTAACCTATTCCACTGATCTACCCCTCTATTTCTTAGCCAGTACCAAGTGATTTTGGTGATAACTGTTTCATAATACAATTTGACATATGGTAGGGCTAGGCCACTTTCCCTAGCATTTCTATTCATTAATTCCCTTGATATTCTGGACCTCTTGTTCTTCCAGATGAATTCTGGTATTATTTGTTCTAGCTCTATAAAATAATTTTTTGGTAGTTTGATTGGTATGGCACCACATCTTTTTAGAATCAATATTCTTCTTGTGAAAGTAAATGGCTGCAAGAAGTTAGGTTGCAAGTCATAGAACATCAGTCTCTAAAGAAGTAAAGCTGTATGTCACCTTAAAAGCAATGGAAAGGAGGGAGAGTGAATGTGATTAGTCTATAACATAAACAATGAAGAGTTACACAGAAGGAACTTAAAACATATTATCAGAGAACAGTAGGACTACAAAAGGAGGTGGGCCAATCATTTAGAGAGGGTGAGTGATAACCACTGATTAGCTCATGTATACCACTGGAATCCACGAAATATAGAGAAATCAAAGGTCCCTTCATCATGTTGAATGGGACTGCTATGATTTATAACAGAACATGAACAAGAGTCACACTGCATACAAAGTCGTGGATGGGCTGCCAACTGTACTACTCAAAGGTATACCTCTCATTAGTAAGATTATGGCTCTAACTAAGTATTGACTAAGTGGCCTTCATTTTGGTAAAGAGCCTAGGCCAACCATCATTCCTTTCTTCTTATGCTTCTAACTTCTCAGACTTTGCCACCATGTATCAATTGCAGTCTGACCCTGGAAATTTGCTCAGAATCTGGAGCTTCCTCTCATTGCAACATCCATCTATGTCCTTCCCATCTCTGCCAAGGGAACTATGGTGAGATGAGAGGAATTGGATGGCAGAGCTGGCTCTGCTGCCTTCATGCAGATCCAGGTGGGAGCTGGGAGTGGATGCCTCCTGTTGCAGGAGGAACCCAGGAGCTCAGAGTTCAGCCCTGGAGTAAGGGCTGAACTAACCTCTGCCATGCAAATTCTCTTTCCCTATAAGTTAGTCCCTTCCAGGCTCACCTTTTTAGGGAGCGGCTCAGATTAGCCAAACTTTATATCGTTTTCTATCTCAGTTTCTGACTCTGGACTTTGCCACTAGATCCACACACACTTGTTATCAGTAAGTAGCCCAACATACGGGGAGGGGGCGGGGGGGGGGGGGGGTGCGGCCTGCTACCACAGGTTCTTTGATCTGCTTCTCTTAAAGGAAAGGCAACTTTTGAGGAGTTAACAATCACTTTAATCAAGCATATGTAGCATTTAGTTAGTTCTGAACTTCAGAGAAAATACAGAGAAATCAAAGATCAACAGATCATAATCAATACATAAATTACAATTCAATAGACAGGTACAACTATCTGACCAGAGTTACCAGAGAGGGAAGCACCAACATCTGACATCTGAGTTTTCAAAGCCAGGGCACTCCTTAGCAGCTTCCCAGAGTCCTCATCTGACCAAAGAAACACTTGCAGTCAATAAGTTCCAAAGTAAAACATCACACTCAGAGTATTTATATACTTTTTGGAGCCAGAGAGCATGACCCTCTGACTCAGTACCTCAACAGAAAAAACAAAAGATAATTGGGGCGCTCCTACAAAACAGCTTCCCTAATTAAGCTTCCCTGTATGGGTTGGCCCAGTTTAATCACATTACTCAGTCAGAGGCACTTTTACTAAAGCATAAACAGCAAAAGATTCTATTCTGCTTCACCTTCAAACTCCACCCTTCCAGGATCCTTGGCCTTAAAATTTAAATGACCATGGATCCTGGAACAAATAGGCATTAACATTTCTTAAGTAAATACAACATAATTCATATTTGCCAAATACATAACATAGCAACTTATGACCAGGTGGCCAAAAGGTTTTAAACAGACACAAAGGAATATGCATAACATAACATCCTTCTTTGAGCAGAGAGCAACCAGCACCTCCTTTCTCAATCCCAAACAGAAATGTCCAAGCAAAATCCTCCTGGGAGTAGGGGTGTGTCCTCTCCACCCTGCACTCTCAGGTGTTCTAATAAGTCAAGTTGGTCTTAACAATGCTGAAGCTCCTGCTTCCAAGTCATAAGGGGTGAATGGGCAACAAAGCCAACAGGGTGACTTCCAGGAGGGTACATAACACTTTCCCCCCAGCCACCATAGGCAACTCCACACCCTAGGCTCCAAACTGTCTCAGGAGAATGCTGCAAAATAGCACGCTCAGTTCCTTGCTGTGCAGTCCCAATGTTGCCCCAGGGCTGAACTCTGAGCTCCTGGGTTCCTCCTCCAGCAGGAGACAGTCACTCCCAGCTCCTGCATGAAGGCAGCAAAGCCAGCTCTGCCATCCAATTCCTCTCATCTCACCAAGGTCAGCACACAGGCTGTTCTCTGCTTCTGCTGTGTCCTTCAGCATGCAGTAATCCACTCCTGCTCCAAGGCTCTGCATACAGTACAATCTCAGGGCATTCACCCCGCCTGCAAAGTCCAGGGCCAGGCTAATCCACTTGAGCCCAGGCTTTGGCCACCTCCTGGGGCTCCTGAGAATCATAGCCACCCCAATGGGAAAACAACAGACAATTATCCCTATCCTCACTTTCAATTTGTGCAGATCCCGTCCTTGTTGCTACAGTGTAACAGTAAGCATTCCAACATACACAGGTTTTCTGATCTGCTTCTCTAAAAGAAAAGGTAACTTTGGAGGGGTTAACAATCACTTTAATCAAGCACATGTACCATTCAGTTAGTTCAGGGGAAGAAGTCAACACCCTGAACTTCAGAGAAAATACAGAGAAATCAAAGATCAATAGACATGGTTTCTTCTGTCTGACTATAATGAATTCATACCTTACAATTCAACGGACAGGTCCAACTGTCTGAACATATTTACCAGAGAGGGAAGGACCAACATCTGGTTTTCAAAAGGGAGGGGACTCCTTAGGAGCTTCCCAGAGTCTCTCTGGCCAAAGAAACACTTCCAGTCAGTAAAGCCCAAAGTAAAACCTCACCCTCAGAGAATTCATACACTTTTTAGAGTCAGAGGCATGACCCTCTGACCCAGTGCCTCAAGAGAAAAAATAAAAGGTACAAAACAACTCCGCTAATAAAGCTTCCCTCAAGGGGCAGGCCCATCAATGTGTGGGGAAGATCTTTAATCACATTATTCAATCAGAGGCACTATCAATAAAACAAAAACAAGAAAAGATTCTACTTTGCTTGGCTTACCGCACCCAAGACATTCATACACTTTTTCAACTCCCTTTTGTGTTTGGCTTGAGTTTATTTTGCTTCTCTTTAGGAATTATGAAATATTTTTTTCTTCAGAAAAAAAATAATTGTATGAAACTAAGAATGTATTTACAGTCAGTTTCCTCTTAAGTATATAATAATTTCAACAAATAACTTTCAAAGTTTTCTTATTTGTCTGTAGTTCCTTTTGGTCTTCTTCCTGTTCTATGCTGCATGTATTATTTTTAATATTTCAATATCTTTCTTTTATTATTCTGTTTTTTGTTTTCATAACCTCTTCATTTTCCCTTCTCTTTTCAGATTCCTCCCCCAACTAACAGGGGGACAGGGTAGGGATGGGATGACCTTATAACAGATAAACATAGTCAAACAAAACACAACACCATATTGGCCACATCAAAAAAATGTATGTCTCATTTTGTACCTTAAATTCATGATCATTCAAGGTTGTGTATGTTATTTAGTTTTCTGACAATTATTCTTTTCCTGAGGCAAGAGATTTCTTTTTTTCCTTATGTTTTGTTTCCTCATCTTGTAAAAATCTCTCAGAAAATAGTAAAGTTTAATTCTAATTCTTCTGGAATTAAGGAAAGTTCTTGGGTAAAATCAGGAGAGTTGGGGAGATAAATTTGTAGATAACTTGATTCAGCCAGATGTATTTTTCCACAAAAATTAATGTGTATGTGTGTGTGTACACAATGGAAGGTATCATCCTGCCTTCTTTGAGTTTACAAATCATTTCCACATTCATTATCTTGTTTGTTCCTAGAAACAACTCCATGAGAGAGATCCAGAGGAAACTATCATCCTCTCTTTATGGATGAGGAAACTAAAGACCAGAGATATGAAAAGATTTGCTGAAAGTTACACAGCTAGTCAGTGGCAGGCCCATCAATGTCATTATAGCAGCTAACATTCATGTACTGCTTACTATGTGCAAGGTGCTGTGCTAAGCACTTTACAATTACTATCTCATTTGATTCTCCCAATAACCCTGAAAGGTAGGTGTTATTTTTAGCCCCATTTTACAGTTGAGGAAACTGAGACAAACAGAGGTTAAGTGACTTGCCCAGGATCATAAAGTTAGTAAATGTCTGAGGTTAGATTTGAACTCAGGTCTGCCTGACTTTCAGACTCAGTTCTCTATCCACTGAGTCATCTAGCTGGCTCTGAATCTGAATCTCAGGACCCTTGATTCCAATGCTGCATCCAGTCCACCAGTTACCTCCTTCATTAAGTGTATGTATGCGTGTGTGTGTTTGTGTGCGTTTGTGTGCATACGTGCCTGCCCTAAAGGGACACTTTAGGTACAATATATTATATACATGTAAACATGTATTTAATTCTTTGCATGGATCCACAGTTCACTCTTACAAATCTATATGTAAACTAATAGGCTAACAGGTGTGCACATGCTAATTATAGGTGCTTAAATATCTAAGTATGACTTTCATATGGAATAGTAAGTTATGTTACAATTAAAGGGGTTACTTCATACAATAACCATGTGAAGAGTCATCCACAACAAGCATTAATTGATAGCTTCCTGTGAGTAAGGCAATGAATAAGTTCTGGAGAAACAAAGAAAGGCAGAAACACAGCCCATGCCCTCCAAAAGCTCAAGGTCTGATGGGGAAAACAATTATAAAATAGCAAGGTACAAGAAGTTATCCATCCAAAAACACCAACTAAATTCCAGGAACTGTACTAAATCTTATACTAAGAGATAAGAAATTCACAGGGCAACTAGATGGTGTAGTGGATAAAGTGCTGGGCCTGAAGTCAGAAAGACTTATCTTCCTTTATTAGTTGTGTGACTGGTTAAGTCACTTAACTCTGTTTCAGTTCTATAACTGTAAAATGAGTTGGTGAAGGAAATGGCAAACCACTCTATTATATTTAACTGGTAAACCCCAAAATGACTCATGAAGAGTCTGATACAACTGACAACTGACTGAACAACAAAATGAGGAATCAATGAGAAAGAACTGAATTCAAATTTGGCCTCAGACACTGACTAGCTCTATGTGATCTTGGTCAAGTCGCTTAACTCTTATTTGCCTCAGGTTCCTCATCTGTGAAATGGGGCTAATAAGAGCACCTACCTCCTAGGGTTGTTGCGTGGATCAAACAAGAGAACTGCAAAATGCTTAGCACAATGCCTAGCACACAGTAAGTGTTATGTAAATGTTAGCTTTATTTATTACCATTACTATTAGGTGCAAAAAAGCTCTATCTAGGATAAATTGGAAATGATCAACAGAGAGAAGGAATAGAATGAATTATAGAATTATATATAATCAATTTATATATTATATAAAAATATGTATTTATGTATTATATATAATATACTAACATGTTATATATAATATAAATAATATGAAAATATGAATATATTATATATAATATAATTAATACAATATTTGCAGATCAGATGGAAAATAATCACAGAGGAAAGGCACCAGCAGCTGAGGGGGAATGGAAAAGGATCCCTGAGCAAAACAGGATTTGAGTTAAGTCTTGAAGGAAGCCAGGAATACTTGTCAGAGGTCATTGCACAGCACATTCCAAGGAGGGGACACAGCCAATGGAAAGTCAGAGAGGCGGGAGATGAATTTAGGAACTGAAAGTCATCAAGTATAATGTGTGGCAAAGAATAAATTATAAGTAGTCAGGAAAGCTAGGAAAGCTCTAAGTTATGAAGAAATAAAATGTCAAGTAGAGGAGTCTAGTTGATCCTGGAAGTAATAGGGAGGCACTTGAACTCATTAAGCCAAGAAATGACCTGGTCAGGTCAACACCAGAAAAAAAATCACCACAGTAGCTCAGCAAAGGATGACTTTCATGGGGTGAGATATGAAGCAGGAAGACCAGATAAATCTTTGGCAATAATCCAGAGTGAGGTGTTGAGTGCTTGTATGGGGTCTATGTAAGTGAAGAGAAAAAGATGATGCAGGAGGAAATAGGGCTCAAAGAAGCTGCTAGTTTTTAAAATTCACACAGCAATTTTCAGTCTAGACTGGAACCCACATTTTCTGTCTTTATTTATAGGAAATTATATAGTATAAATAGTATGTATCTGTATATGTGTGTATGTATATGTATATATACATATGTATGTGTGTGTGTATAGATATAGATATATATATATCTATATGTGTGTGTGTGTATATATATATATATACACACACACATGTAGGAAACGTACATAGCAACCTATACTGCTTTGGCTCTAGGCTCTATATTCTTGACTGAACAAATAATTGACCTGGAAGGGTTCTCACATATTTTTCTCCTGTGACTTCCAAATTCTAGTGTCTTTTTCTGCTCAGTTGTATATGTATGTATGTATGTGTTTGTGCGTGCGTGTGTGTGTGTGTGTGTGTGTGTGTGTGTGTGTGTGTATTCCTGCCTTCAACTTCAAGGAGCCAACTTTCTATTGGAGAGGAATCACAAAATCTGAGGTGAAAAGGACCTTAGGGACTCATATCTGAACAAGATTCATCTTTACAGCACACCTAATAGGTGGTCATCTAAGGCTTTGCTTGGAGACCTCCAGTGAAGACAAACCCACTGACACCCAAAGCAACCTGTTTCACTTTTGCTTAGTTCTCTTTGTTGGGAAGTTTTTCTTTACAGTAACCCTGAATTTCCCCTTCTGAAAGGTCACATTGCTCTTAGTTTGGCCCTAAGGAGTCAAGATAGACAAATTTACCCCACTCCTGCTGCTTCCCTGGAGCCAGGGCTTGGGCTAACCTACATGCCCCTCTCACCCAGGTAAAAGAGTTTCCTAGGCATTACTTTATATGTTAAGACATCTAAGATGCCCCACCTTAGTTTTCTCCTCTCCATACTAAATATATCCAGTTCCATCAACTGACCTTATGCAGTATGAACTTGAGATTGATTCTTCTCCTTTAGATACTTTTCAGCTTGTCAATGTCCTTCTTAAATTGAACACAATACTCCATATGTAACCAGATCACAGCCAATTACAACAAAAACAATATCTCCTTCCTAACCTTAGATACCGTGCCTCGCTTCAGTCTAAGATCACAATAGCATTCATAGTTTCACTATCACATTGCTAATTTATCTTGAAATTTCAGTCCACTAAAGCCGCCAATCATTTCTCAAATTAATATCTTATCATTCTTTGAAGATCTTGTACTTGGGAAAGTTTACTTTTGTAAGATTTAATTGTATCTCTTTTAATTTTCATCTCATTAGTTTTCAGCCCACATTTCCAGTTTGTCATTGAAAAAATGTTTCTGACTCAATTATCAGTACCTTAGCTTTCCCTTCAGATTTTATATGATCTGTAAATTTGAAAATCATTCCACCTAAACCCTTTCCTAACTCACTGATAAATGTGAGATCAATCCCTGGAGCACTCTACTGGAGAAGTCTAATCAAGGAGATATTGAACAGTTAATGATAACTTTTGGGCCCCGGTTATTAAACCAGGTCCCAAATCATGTGAATTTACTATTGTGGTTTCAACATACCTTTAGATTTTCCACAAGATTATGAGACTTTGTCAAATACTGCACTAAAATCTAGACATACTGTATCTGTAACATCCTTTTAAGATATCAATCTAGAAACCCTATAGGAAAAAAAAGAAAAGAGGAGTAAGAGTAGCCTGGTATAACCCATTTTAAGAAAAAAAAATCTTATTTTTCCCCAAATAAATGTAAAAAAAATTTCTAACATTCAGATTTTTTTTATGTTTTGAGTTCTGAATTCCATACTTTCTTTTCCCCTCCCTCTCCCCTGAGTGGGAAAATAATCTGATATAGATTATATATGTGTAATCATGTAACATATATTTATTTCCATATCAGTTATTTTGTGGACAAAAACTCAAACCAAAATAAAAAGAAATGGAAAAAAGGATAGAAAATGAAAAATAGTATACTTTGATCTGTAGCCAGATGCCATCAGTTCTTTCTCTGGAGGCAGAGAACATTTTTCAATATGAACTTTTGGGGACTGTCTTGGATCATTGTATTGTTGAGAATAGTTGTTTATGGTATAATATTGCTGTTACTATGTGCAATGTTCTCCTGGTTCTGCTAGCTTCACTCTGCATCAGTTTGTGTACATCTTTCCAGGGTCTTCTAAGAGCATCCTGCTCATCATTTCTTAGAGCACAATAATATTCTATTACAATCATATAACACTATTGGTTCAGCCATTCCCCAAATAATGGACATCCCTTCAAGTTCCAATTCTTTGCCACTGCAAAAAGAGCTACTTAAATATTTTTGTACAGATACATCCTTTTTCCTTTTTTTAAAAATTTCTTTGGGATAGTTATATAGACCTAGTAGTGGTATTGCTGGATCTAAGGGTATGCTCAGTATAACTCATTTTTAATAAAGCCATGCTGACTCATTTTAATCACTATTTCCTTTTTAAGCTGTGCCTTAATCATCCCTTTAATAATAAAGTAGAGAGTGAGGGTCAGAGCCAAGATGGTGGAGTAGAAAGACAGACCTACTCTAGTTCTCCCTTCATAGCCCATAAAATACCTGTAAAAAATTACTCTAAACAAATTCAAGAGCAGCAGAAGACACAAAACAGAATGAAAGAGGTTTCCAGCCCAAGACAGCCTGAAAGGTCGAGAGGAAAGGTCTATCCAAGGCTGAGAGGAAACACTATCATACCAGGCTCAAAATAGACCACAGCCCAGCCTTGGCAACACTGCACAGACAGCACTGGAGCAGGCTTCAGGGCACTGAATCACAGGTAGTAGCTTCACTTCCCAGATTCTCAACCCACAAAGGCTAAAGACAGCTTCAAAGGTCAGTAAGGAAACTCTATCACCTGGGTGAGAGGGGCATGTAGATTAGCCCAAGCCCTAGCTCCAGGGAAGCAGCAGGCACTCTGGCAGCAGAGTCCACTTTTGGAATTCACTGATCACCTCCATAAAGAGATCCCAGAAGGAAAACTTCTAGGAATATTGTAGCCAATTTCCAGATTTCCCAGGTCAAGGAGAAAATATTACAAGCAGCTGGGAAGAAACAATTTGAATAATGTAGAAATATAATCAAGAGAACACAGGACCTAGCAACTTCTACACTCAAGGATTGAAGGGCTTAGAACATGATATTCCAGAGGTCAAAGGAGATAGGATTAAAACCAAGAATCACCTACCCAGAAAAACTGAGTATAATACTTCAGGGGAAAAAATGAAATTTCAATGAAATGGAGGACTTCCAAGCATTCTTGTTGAAAAGACCAGAGCTGAATAGAAAATTTGACTTTCAGATACAAGAATCAAGAGAAACATGAAAAGGTAAATAGGAAAGAGAAGCTTTAAGGAACTCATTAAAGTTGAACTGATTACATTCCTACATGGAAAGATGTTATTTGTAACTCATGAGACCTTTTTCAGTATTAGGGTAGTTAGAGGGAATACATATATGTAGGTATGGATGTGTATGTATGTGTATATATTATATATGTGTAGGTATGTATATATACATAGGTGTATGTGTGTGTGTATATATATATGTGTGTGTGTGTGTGTGTGTGTGTGTGTATAGAGAGAGAGACAGAGACAGAGAAAGGGGGCATAGGGTGAGCTGAATATGAAGGGAGAATATCTAAAAAAATAAAATTTACTATTGAATAGAATGTCCTAGGAGTAAGAAAAAGGAAGAGGTAGAATGTAGCAAATCATCTCACATAAAAGAAGGAAGAAAGTTTTTACAACAGAAGGGAAGAGGGGGAGACAAAAAGAAATAATTGAGCCTTATTCTAATGGGATGTGGTTTATGGAGAGAATAACACACACTCAATTGGATATGGAAATCTATTTTACCCTGCAGGAAGGCAAGGGGGAAGGGGATAGGAGAGGGAAGATAATAGAAGGGACAGCAAATTGGGGAAAGGGATAATCATAAGCAAACACTATTGTGAGAGAACAGGTCAAGGGAGAGAATGGAATAAATGAAGGGCAGCATAGGACAGAGGAAAATGTGGTTAGTCTTTTACAACATAACTATTATGGAAGTGCTTTGCATTGTTACACATGTATAACCTATATTGAATCACTTGTTTTCTCAGTGAGGGTGGGTGGGAAAGGAGGGAGAGAATATGGAACTCAAAGCTTTAAGAATGAATGTTAAAAATTCTTTTAGCGTGCAACTGGAAATTAAGCTATACAGGCAATGGCATAAAGAAATCTATTTTGCCCTACAGGAAAATAGAGGGAAGAGGGATGGAAGAAGGATGGGTAATAGAAGGGAGGACAGACTGGAGGAAAAGGTGGGTGGGGTGCATGCTGTCATGGGGTGGGGAGTAGGGAGAGAAGGGGTAAAAGTCTTGAATTCAAGTGTTGTGGAAGGGAATGCTAAAAACTGAAAAATAAATAAATTATATTTTTTTTAGCAGAGATTTTTCTAGAAATCAATGTTGGACTCATTAGTTAATAGGCTGAAAAATCTATTCTTTTTAAAAAATGAGGAAATTTGCCTTCCTCCACCCATGAGGTAGGCAGCTAGGTGGACCAGTGGATAGAGCACTGGCCTTAGAATCAGGAAGACTCATTCTCATGAATTCAAATCTGGCCTCAGGAAATGGCAAACCAATCTAGCATTTTCCCTAGAAAATCCCAAAAGGGGGACATGAAGAATCAGATACAACTGAAAATTGACTGAACAACATTAAAACAATGAATCAGAGTGAGAAATAGCTGAGTTCAAATTTGGTCTCAAACACTTACTAGCCGTGTGACTCTTGGCAAGTCATTTTACTTTGTTTGCCTCTGTTTCTCATCTGCAAAATGAACTGGATAAGGAAATGGCATCTCCAGCATCTTTGCCAAGACAATCCCAAATTGGGTCATGAAGAGTTGGATACAACTGGAAAAACAAACCATGAAGTTCTTCTATTCTTCCTAATCCTTCAAAAACTAACAATCCTTTACTAATCTCATTTGCCAGTTCTTTAAATATCTTATGATGTAGTTCATCTGAGTCATATGACAGACAAATGCTTTCATGGCATCATGAGCTCATTGACATGGGCTCCATTTTTAATGGTATATTTCAGCCTATACCTTTTTATTTTGTGTTATTCTTGTTCATATTCTCCCAAAACATCTTTAAAAAAAGTCTGTTCAATATGCAATGGAGTTTCCTCTGTCTTGTCATTATGTGGCTAACTGTGGGACCAATTCATCTGTTATCCTTTGCTCTCCCTAGACAATAGGCCCATGTCATTTTTGTTGGTCACAAATGCCATTGATTGTATCTTTTATGGGATACAATCTTTCATGTGTGCCTAGTCACACCTTCCATACATCTGTCCATGGCCCTAAGGGTGACCCACAATTTTGATGCCTTAAAATACTGTGGTATTTCATGATCCGTAGACATATAATACCACTAGAAACATACAAGAGTTAAAAAGATAGAATTTCCCAAATTAAATTTAGTTTGTTGTACTTCTGTTCAATTCTGAGCTCAATTCATTGTCCAGCTATAATGTAAATCTCTGATATTGGTGCTAAAGGATGATTTCTACAGGTTGTCCCACCACAGCATAGACTATTCATTGACTAATTGATAGAATGTAAGCTTCTTGAGAGTAGAGGCAGTTTTGTTCTTCTCTTTGTACTCTTAGCAACTAGAAATATGTGTTGTACATTGAAAGTGTTCAATAAATGCATTCAGAATGATTTCGTTATATATATACATAAATGAGCAATATTTAGTTTCCTGACCTGAATTTTTCATCTTTTTCATTAAAATCACTTAATTTCCATTCTCTCAATATGATGACCTCCTCTCATGCCAAAAGCAGCTGGTGTTGTCATAGTAACTTCATGAGGTTTGGGGGAGGGTGGAGTTTGAGAGATGGTACATAAAACAAGGATAAAGTTATTTATAAGTATTTTCTCTAAGTTTCCATGTAAACAAGTCAAAATTGTCAGGTGTGACATCCTGAACTAATCCTAATCCTCTGGGGACAGAAATAACATCAAAGCTATCCAATTAACACAGGTCAGAATATCCCTCATCATGCTATTAAACTTTAGAAAAATGTTTCTCAATTAACTTTTCAAGAGAATTGGATTATTTCCTACCAATCTGAAGTCCTTTATACATGGCATGAAAGGGTCTCATTGTGAAACTGCAAACTCAGCTTTCCTACCCTAAACCTGCTTCTCCTAAATGCCATTTGCAGCAAAGTATTTTGAAAAGATAATCCATAAAGTAGCATGGAAGGTACACTGGTCTTGGTGTCAGGGGATCCAGGATTAAGTCCTAGTTCTAACTCTCAACTCTTAGATAATTAGAGGGAAATATGTTCATCTCAATAAATGCACAGGCCTCAGTTTCCTTATCTATAAAATGTGAGCATTAAAACTTATGACTCATAAAGTCCTTTTGAGCACTAGATTTCTGATCCTACAAGCCTATAAGAAAAAAGCCAAGTTCTGCCTTTCATTTTCCCTAAAGAAGCTTCCACAGATTCATGGAATGTTAGGGCAGGAATGAAGAATGTTGACACTTGAAATATGATAGTGTTGTGGTCTAAGGGTTCTGGGAACTCCAAAATTCAAGGGCAAATGACAAAGGTACCACCTGGAAAGAATTTGACCCAAGTCTTCTTTCAGTTAAGAGACAGGATTTATTAAAATACTAGTTGGCGTGGGAGAGATTTTAAGAATCCGCACTGTTGACCAGATTCTTCAGGAATCTAACTAAGCATTTCTGATGCTTATATTGACAGGTAAGTCAGAATCTGAGCAACTTAGTGGGAGGCAAGATGAACCTTCTTTAGAGTGGTCAAGAAGTGGGGCTAGATGGAATTAAGGAATGGCATGCTAGGATAGGGTCAGGTGTAGACAATGAGGGTCACAATGAAAGGGCAGTTAAAAGAATTATACTGAAATGAGCCTTAGCACAACACCAGGGCCAATGGAAGAGTTCAGGGGAAGTTGGGGAGGGGAGTAAGGAGGGAAGGTTTCCAGGACCTATACTCTGTCTATTGAAAGGAACATAGCAGAACCTGCAATCCACTGAAAGGGCATAAGATACCCATTGGATGACCCCTTGAGCTAAAAGGAGGATTGTGTCTCTGTCCTTCATTGCCAAAGAAGACCATGTCATCAGAGAAATAATAACATGATTTGCACTTGATTTTGTTTTGAGTGAGGGAGGGCTGTGCAGGTTACCAACCTCACTTGTCCTCCACAGCCATCTGAATCCAGTGACCAGATATTCATCAGGACAACTGGAGATGATCCAGTATGAGGCAATTGGAGTTAAGTGACTTGCCCAAGGTCACACAGCTAGTTAGTGTCAAATGTCTGAGGTGAGATCACATCAAAATATAAGCACTTGGGGAATCCTAGGCTCCCACCTGGCCTCATTGATCACTGGAACCCCTTCCCATTTGTTTTAGTTTTCCCTCATTAACTTGTGTACTCTGTCATGACAGAATACTAATGTTATTTCAGGAAAAAAAAATGGAAACTCTAGAATCTATAGGATCATAGAAGGTGTGCACTGAATGGGAACTTAAAATATAGACTATTTGAACATAGAACATTGACTACTAGAGCTTTAAATTCACAGAATACCAGAACTTGCAAAGTACCTCAGAAAGTACCTAATCCAATGCCTACCTGAAAAACAATCCCTTCTACAACATACCTAACGTGATCTTTCAGCCTTTACTCGAAATCCTTCAGTGAACATTTTCTCCAAGTCAGTCCTTTCCACTCTGCAAGAGTTCTAGATATTAGGAAGGTTTCCCTTACATCAAATCTAAATAGGTGCTTTATAACATGGAACACTAGAATATAAACTATTCAAGATGAAAAGAACCTTATAACATAAAGTATTAGAACAGAGACAAAAATCAGTTCCACTAAAAACAAACACAAATAACAACCCATTTCAGAGAGAGCTGAGCCCAAAAGATAACTGCTATTCAAAATGCAGACACCTACATGCAGTACACTGCAATAAAAAAAAAAAAGGCAGTGTTCAATAATAATGAGAAGAATGGTGTCACATCACGGCAGGAAGACCACTGTCCCAGTGGGGAGCAGGGACTGGCCCCAGTCTAGCCTGTAACTCCATATGAAGGAGAACAAAAAGATCGATTTTAATGTAATCCTATTAACTAATCAAAAGGTTGTAAAGAATTACTCCCAAGAGGTTTTGTCTTGTTGTAGCTAGAAAGATGGCTTGCTTTTAATTAAGATTCAGAACAGCAGTCCAACGTCAACTCCCAGCTGCCAATAATCATTTGTTGATAATAGCCTAGGTTTTTAAATATTTAAAATTTCCCACACTAGATGCTATATGTAAGCATGAATAAGGAAAGTTGTATTCATTCCAATTCGCAAGTATGGAACATCTATTATTCATTCATTCAACATACATTTACTAAGATGCTAGGATCCGAAGGGTCTAATGCTAGCTAGGAAAGGAAGGGAAGGGGAAGGAAACAAGCATTTATTAAGTGCTTACGATGTTCCAGCTTCTCACTCTGAGTGAGGCAATGCCCATTCAGTGAATAGGCTTCTTTAAGAAGTGAGTCACGGTATGACCCCTTTAACCAAAATTTAAAAATATTAAACTGGGAGAGGAAGATCCTTTGGATCTTTGGTCAGAAAGAGAAACAGTTACTGTTTACATTCACCAGGAGCCAGGAGGGCCCAAATAATATCCATTAAGTGGTGCTTGGGAAGAGTCCTATTGTCCAATCCATGAGGTCTCCCACTGCATCCTGAGATCTCTAGTCCTCCCGATCTGTATCAGGCCGCTAGACCCAGATGTCTCTGGAGGAGAAAATGCAGCTGGCGACTTTGCACATTCACTCTGAGCCATCAGGGTCAAAAAAATAATCATTAAATGGTGCTTGGGCAGAGACCTATTTTTGGCCAATCAATGAGAAACAGAGTGATTTGGGTTTAAGGCCTGGTCTTTAAGAAAGACATCTAGCCAGTAAACCCCAAGATAACAGGTTTCAGCCATAAAAAATTTACCCTCCTTTGGACAGAATACCCTCAGGTAAAGGCATGATACCCCATGTGTGAAAGGAGGAGAGGGGAGGAGAGAGGAAAGGGGTGGGGAAGGGAGAAGGGAGGAGTTGGACTACTCCCAGGTTGTGGTTTGTCCTTCATTCTCCTAAAGAGCCATGACATGAGGAAGAAGATGACACAACTTGAAGTTGAATTGGACTTGAGGGAGACACCAGCCTCACTTTCTCTCCCAGAGTTTTCAACTCCCACCAGAACTCCAACTCTTTCTCTGAGGACCTGACTTTCTTACTGATGGGTAATCACCATAACTAGCCCAACCCACACCCACTATCACCGTCCCTATGCCCTTCTGTTCACTATCCTCAATAACTCTCAGCTGATCCATACATAAGCATTCCACCACCAACTCTGGGAACAATAATCAATTAACACTACCATTCCTGGAAAGGCTATGGCAGTCAATAGGAGGAGAAGTGAGGCTGGTGACTTCGCACATCCCTCCCTCGTTCAAAACAAGTCAAGTGCAAGTCATGTCACCATTTCTCTGATGGCATGGTCTTCTTCTGAAGAGAAGGACAAACACAATATCAGTCAATTATCCTTTGACTCTTTTCAGCATCCTTGTGACTTCCCTCACCAATATGCAAATATTACCACTTGCCTATGTATATTGACTTTCCCCCTTTGTATGTAAGGAGAATTTTGTTATCCTTATAGAGTTTAGTTTCTCAGGATCCATACCCATGGGAATGTCTAGTTTCCAGATGTTTGATACCTCTCAGAATAGTCTCAAGGGTCCTAGATAGTAGTTCTTAGAGTTGTGGTGACAGACAGTCCTACTGAGGCTGCGCCATGAGATAAGGGGTGATTATGCTTGCTCAGAATGACAATATTGCTCAAGTTAACCTGTGAGCTTAATGTTGGCAAGACGCCTTCTTTGCCTGATTGCCCTATAAAAGCAAGTGGGCATTGGTCAGTGAGGGGGAATCCATGGGGAAAAAGCTTGGGGAATCTTTTGTGCCTCAACTACCCTTCAGTGAGACTTGAAGGGATTTAGGGAGTGTAGAAGCACCTGTCTCAATTGATGTCATCGAATCGCATGCAGAGTTACCCCTCCTTTCTCTAAACACTGCCCCCCCACAATGCTGTAACCATTTGACTAGATAGAATAAAGTTGATCATTAACCTCTCTGAAGCTGTCTGCCTATTTGACCAGATTAAGAGTAAATTTGTTAGAGACTGGAGACTGAAAATACAAGAGCCTCTTTCCTGTGTGTTTTCTGTGAAACACCCTTTTAGAATGTAAGTCCCTTAAGAATAGGGGCACTCTTGCCTTTTATATTTATGTCTCTAGTTATAAAATGTGCCTGGCACATAATAAGTATTTCATGAATTATTTCTACTTGTGAAATTATTCATCCATCCCTTCATTCACCCATCAAGTCAATACCTGAGATTCTCTAGGAAAATAGAAATTCAGTAAGCTCTGGGCACCTAGAGTTCATTTAGGTGATGACCTCAACAAAATTGAAGTGAGAAAAGAGAGCCTGGTCAGACCGAGAAACCAGACATCTAAAAATGATGAAGGAAAGTAATGCCTGATTTATGAAGAATGACTAAAGAACAAGGAAGGAATGCTTTGGTTTTTTTTTAATGGCTTTGGCAACATATCTGGGAGTTTAAACATCTAGAAGGAAAAAGAACGAATTCACTGAATATGAATAGGGCAAATAGAATTATAATAGATGGCAGCAACAAATGGAAGCTCATCTACTGAAATCTTATCCATTGGTCAAGTTTCAGTTCAAAAGCAATCGTCTTCATGGAGAAGGCAACAGGATATGGTAGAACAAGTTCTGACTTTGGTGTCTTAGGACCAGAGCTCACCAACCTCTGATATTTACTATCTGGGGGACTGGGAAAATCACTTGACCTCCATGGCCTTTGATTCTTCCCTTATAATATAAAGAGGTTGGATTATAAGTTCCCTGAGGTCTCTTCTAGTCCTATATGTAAAGACAGGAAGATGCCAGAACAGAGCACTAGGCTTGAGTTAGGAAGATCTGAACTCAAATCCAGTCTCAGACACTTAATAGCTGTATGACCCTGGGCAAACCCCTCCTGCCTCAGTTTCTTCAACTATAAAATAGGGATAATAATAGTAGCACATAGTAGGTGCTTAATAAATGTTTCTTCCCTCCCTACATCTATGACTTCATGATCTATTGATACTGACCCAATTCTCTAGCCAGAAGTGATTTCTCCCTCCAAGAAATTCTAATACTTATCACATTCTGTCTCAAATTCCAGTTAATACGCCCACAAGTCTTCACCCATACTAGATGACAAATTCCTTGAGGTAGGTAGGAGAGACAAGCAGTCTATATGACTTCAAGCTATTAAATATGAATGGTCTTCAAAATAAGAGGGAATGAAGCTCAGCATCCTAAGACATACAGCAGTCCTTGAATCTGGAAATCAGGAGTATTTGAAGTTTCTATCTCTGCCATCTCCACAATGTCACTGACTACAATGGCAACATCATCTCTTAAATTACCTTAATTTTCTATGTATGAAATCGTCATAATGGCATAGACAGCTAGCTTCATGGGGAAGTAGAAAGGATATATGTTCAGCAACATCTTGATTATTAAAAACTAAAAAGAACCTGCATACACTTATTTTAAAACACATGGATTTCATCCTGACATCAGAACAAGATGTTATGTAAAAATAGAACAAGTAGATATTATTCTTAGGGGCAGCTAAGTGGTGCTGTGGAAAGAGCACCAGACCTGGAGTCAAAGACTCTTTCTGAGTTCAAATCTGGCATTAGACACTTACTGGCAGTATGACCCTAAGGAAGTCATTTAACCTTGTTTGCTTCAGTTTTTTATTTCTGTGAAATGAGCTGGAGAAGGAAAGGGCAAACAACTCAAGTATCTTTGCCAAGAAAATGCTCAGTAAGGTCATGAAGAGTTGGACACAACTGAAAAAGGATTTAATAACAACATGATATTACTGACTTTCTGCCATCTTCTTAAAATAAGCTAGGAACGGAAAGTGTCCATGCAAACAAAAAACAAATAAAAAATCAACCCTTTGCATCTAATGTATCTGATAACAGTTTCATAGTAAAGATATACAGTAAGTTCACAAACATAAAACTGAATCATTTTCCAAAAGTTAATATGGTCAAAGGATACAGATAATTATCAAAAGAATTGCAAATTACTAATACCTATATGACTGTTCAAAATCACTAATAATAAGAAAAATATAAATCAAAACATCTGAGGAGTAAATTGGCAAAGATGATAAGATATGCCAAAGGAGTTATGGGAAAAACAAAACAGGTACATTAATATACTCTTTAGAGAGTTGTTAATTAATTTAATTATTTTGGGAAGTTACTTAGTATTATTCTCTAAAAGCAAGAAAAAAAAATTACCTACTCTTTGACCCAGGGATATGCTAGGCACATATCCTTTGGAGATTAAAGATAAAATGAAAAATGCCATACACAAGAGTGTAGTTATAGAGCACTATTTGTGACAACCAAAAAAAATACCAAAAAACTTGATACAAAGTCTGTTCATCAACTGGGATAAAGAACATTGCGGACAAAGAAAAATTAGAATTTACATGACCTGATTCATACGGAAGCAAAGAACCAAGAAAACAATTTACATAATGACTACCAAAACAAAGTTAATGGAAAGAATAAAATAAAATTTGGACATTATAATTATAACAACCAAGCTTGGTTAAGAACAGAGTAGGGAAAATTCACCTCTACAGAGGTATGGGATAAGAGAATAGAATTTTGTATATACTGTCAGATATGACTGATGAGTTGGTTAGTCTTGCCAAACTGCTGTTCTTTTTCTCTTTCTTTTCTAATCATTGTTACAAAGGAAGTCAAAAGGTTGAGAGGGGAAGTAGGGTAAAGTAATATATTCAGGAATGAAGGTGCTATAAAAATAAAGTAAATCAACTTTAAAAAGATTTAAGGGAAAAAAGAGAAGTGGCCTAATGGTTGGAGCACTGCACTAGAGATCAGAAGACCTAGGATGAAATTTTGAATCCATTTCTTTTCTCTGATTATGTGACCCAATCCAAGACACTTAGCCTCTGTGTGCTTCGCTTTCTTCTGTATCATGAAAGGGATTGGATGAAATTAACTCTACGGATTCCTCCTCACTCTAACATTTCATGTTCTAAGACCCTTCTTGATTGTAATGTTTTAGTTTCTCATTTCTATATTCCAAGCTGCCTTCCAGTTCTAATAATTCTATGATGTATTTTTTTCTTATCAAATGTTCTAAAAACTCACAGGTTAATCTTTCTCAGAGATACTGTAAAAACTGATCACAGAGGAATCATCAAAGGAGAATAAATCATAACAAAAAAAATTCATAGGAAGGTGGTGGGAATCCCATGAAGCATTAGTGACCTGAGTGTAGGTTTATCAAGCAAAAAAGATATTAAAAAAAAAACCAACAAGATTTAGAAAAAAAGAACACAAAGGGATGGAAATTCACTTTGTATAAGAATTCTTCATTTTATAAGCAAATATTTCATCATAGGATTCCTTTCGATATCAAATTCTCCCGATCCATTCATTAAAAGGCATAATGTAAAAAATAATGCAACTTCTACATACAGAATCTTCTGTATAAGTAAGAATCCCTTTATTCAATAGTCAAACACTGATATGCATGTAGGAGGTATGTATAGATATTTGTTACATTGAAACATTATTTAGCGTAGCCTACGTTCAAGGACTACCACCATCTCAAACTTAACAGGTCCAAAGCTAAGTTCATGACTTCTCCTATAGAATTTGCCTATTCTCCAAATTTCCTATGTCTGTTTCTACCTGCTGTCCTCTGTCATTCAAACTTAAAACCTCATCCATCTTTGGTTCTTCCTTCCGTACCCTTCTTGTTACTTTAATTCTAGTTCCCTCATCTTTTCCCTCCACATCCCCCAGATATCTAATGAGGGTAGAGGGAAGAAAGAGAGGGTGATTTTTATTAAGTACATTTACCTTCCATGTGCCAGATTATGTATGAATGTACAATATTTTAAAATATTATTGCATTTGATCCTCACAATAACCCTGTGACTGAAGGGTTATTATCTCTGTCTTATGACTGAGGACACTAAGGTACACAGACATGCCCAGGGTTACATAGCTAGTAACTGTCAGAGGTGAGATTTGAACTCAGGTCTTCCAAAACTCCAGGCCCAATGCTCTACCTCATGTGCACCTGGCTGTGTCACTCATACTGCTCAAGTCCTTCCAAGTTGGCCCCACTATCATCTCACATTCACACCTCCCTTTCCCATCTCAATGCTATCACTCTAGTCCAGATTGACATCTCCTTTATTTTTCTACAGTAATGGAATAGCCTCCATTGCCTTCACTCTATCATACATCCTTCACACAGCCACTGATGCAGTCTTTCTGATCATATAGCTCGCCATTGCCAGACTGAACAAATTACAATTTCCATAATCTGCCCTTTAGGACCTTCCATTGTTTGGCCAAGCCTTTATTCATCCCATTTCTCTTAATATCAAGGCAACCTTCAATCTTGGCCTTCTTTCCCCACTCAGGCACTCAGGCACTTTTATCGAAGTTTGAAATGAAATCTCATCCTCATTCTTTCAAGACCCAATTCAGATGTTATTTCTGTGAAGCCTTCCATGATCCCCTCCCTTTTCTGTTCTTACATCAATCTGGCATGCATTTATGTTAATTCACTTTTATATAATGTGTGCAAACTGTCACTTATATTATTTCATTTGGCCCTCATAGAAAGCCCTTCAGTCGAAGCTATTGAATTATCCTACATTCTACATTCTACAACTCAGAAAAGTGGGGCTCAAAAGGATTAAATGAGAGAGCTGGATAGCTGACAGGAAGATCCATGTTCAAATCCACCCTCAGACATTTACTAGCTGTTTGACCATGGGGAAGTCATTAACCTGTCTGCCTCAGTTTCCTCGCCCATAAAGTGGGCATAAAAGTAATAGCACTTACTTCTCAGAGATATTGTAAGGATCAAATAATATTTCTAAAGTACTAAGCACTACCTGGCACACAGTAGGCACTTAGTAAATGCTTGTTCCCTTTCTTTTGTTCTTCTTTTCCTCCTCTTGCCCAAGGTCACATACAATATGTTAAAACCTGGGTCTTCAAATTATTATGTTCTAACTTGTGTTGCAGTTATTTCTGTATGTTTTGTGAGTCATAAGATTACTGTGTGTGGTTAATTCTTCATTTTTATATCCCCAGGTCCAAGTACAGTATCTTATACATAGTAGACATTCACTAAATATCTGTTGAAAAGGATAGAAAACTCTGTACTTGCCACTGAGAGAAATACAAAGAGGAAGAAGACGTGATCTATGTCCTCAAAAAAGTTGTCCTCCTGTAGGGATGAGACAACAGGTACACAAGTAACTCCAAGGTAAATAATTTCCCCTGGAACCTCAGTTTGTGAAGGGGCAATGCTGGCTGACCCTTTCTTTTCTTTTTTTTTTTTTATCATCTTAACTTTCCTATTCAATGAAACCAATATAATTCAATATAATGCAGTAAAGATTTATTAAGTAACTACCATGTGCCAGGCATTGCACTAAGTGCTGAAAGTCCAATAAAAAAAATGAGTAAAGTCACATAGGAGAGTACAGGATATATTTGTGGAATATCAAGGAGTCAAGTCTGACAAAAGTGATGATTCTATAAGAAAAAAAAAATGTGAACCCAGAGTGAAAAAAAGAAAAAAGGATGGCCCAGTCCTGCTCTCACTCCTTCCAAAAGTAACAAAGCTAATTCAATTTAACAAACATTTATTAAAGACCTACTATATTCATTGACTTAATTTTCACATGTTTGAAATCTTAGTGTTGATTCCTCCCTTTAACTCACCTCCCATAGCTAGCTTCCTGGTAATTCTCTCACCATCACTCTTATCTGTCCTGTCTGTTCAGTTTCCACTATCATAGCCCAATGCAGGATTGACTCTGTGACTCCCTCTCCCAAGCTCTTAAAATCATCTCATCATAGGTATCCCTGCCTCCGCTTTATCCGCTTTCTAATCCAACCTTCATGCCATTACCACACTTTTCCTTGTTCATAGATCTAGCCATGTCATTCCACTGCTCAAAAATCTTCACTGGTTCCCTACTGTCTACCAAACAAGAGTTCAAACCCCTTTGCTTGACAGTTAAGGCCTTCCACTATAAGGCACCACCTACCCCTTTCCAGTCTTACCTCATTATACCAAACTAAGTACTCTTTGCTTCCCCAGAAGATACCCTACAATATTCCTATGCCTTTACTTACATGGTTTCCCACACCTGTCATGGCTGTACCTTCATCATTTCACCCACTGAATTACTTCTTGTTCTGAAGTCTTTATGTTACTCTTCATGACCCCATATGTCACTTTTTTTAGCAAAGATATTGGAGTAGTTTGTCATTTCTTTCTCCAATATTGAATTATCACCCACCCTTAAAAGTTCACCTAAATGCCATATCCTTCCTTCATTCATTCATTCCTTTGAATGCTTCTTAATGCCTATTTAGACCTTGGGGGTACAAAATTTGGTTAAGACATGATCATTCTCTTCATGGAACTAGAGTTTGTATTCTTAGGAGAAGAGTAAGACTAAGCTGTAAACACAGAAAACTGGAATATAATCTAGGCAATCTAAACTTGACACTCCCTGTCTAATAATCTAATTGTTGACCTCTTAGTTCACTCAGTACTTTGTTTTGTATCTCTCAAATGTTTCTCTCATGCAATAGAGTGAATCAACATTTCTGTTTTCTTGTTCTGTCAGATTGTAAAATCCACAAGGGCAGGGACCTTCCCTTAGCTACCTTTGTATCTCTAGTGTGGGTGAAATTAGTTTGGGTTATTGTCACTTCTATATATCCAATACATTTTTACAGCAGTGCTTTCTAGTGTCTGTCGTACAGACAAATGGCCCAGAACATGTTTCTGCTGAAATATCTGAGGGTCTGTCTCCTGACTCTGTCACAAGTGAGCAGTTCTTTCATGGAAGGGGAAATTCTGATGGCTTGTAAGCAGCAGGGGAAGAGGGTAATGGATCGCCCAGGGCAGGACAGAGAGGAAGCAGTAAGGCCAATGCTCCTTTTAAATCTCCTGCCTTTAAAGCGGAAAGGGCTAATTTTCAAAATTACTTTATGACATGCTGTGTCAGCAGTTAAGCTTCTATATTTGGCCCTGCTTCTTTTCAAAGGGCCAATTCTCCAGATGCAAAGAGGACTCAGAAATAGGTAGAGTGGATTATTAGGACTAAGAGATGCTTCAGTGACCCATTTACTCCCTCATCCATCATATGGAGAGTTCCAGCCCCAAACTTCAACCTCTAATAGTGGTCTTTGAAGGATTTCCCTTGTTCTTAAGCCTGCTGAATATGACCATAGCAGGCAGGCTTGTAGAATGACTTGGAAACAAAAAGCCTAGAATGGAAATCCAACTCAGACACTAGTGACATGTTCTTGGAGAAATCATTTCAGTGCTTTAGACGTGTTTCTTGCCTTTCAAATGAGGCTAACAATATGTACACTACCTATGTCCAGAGGTCATTTTAAGGAGACAATGACATGGGAAAGTCCAAAGTAAAGTGGAATACCAGGGCATTCCATGGTCAAGAGATAGCAAAAGTCTTCTCAGAATCCAAAAAGAAGTCAGAGGGCACCTACCTTGAATAAAAAAGGACAGCAGAGCTCACCAAGGACTCAAAAGTATATCCATGCAAAGCAGGGATAGGAAATTCAAGTCATGACTATAAAAAAGATGAAAGCCTTGGGGAATCCGGTGGTCAATTCCCTACCTCAGCCTTGAATAACAGCAGCAATGACAGCTACAACAATACTAATAGCTAAAATATATGTAGTGCATACTATGCACCAAACATTATGTTAAGCACTTTACAACTATCATCTCATTTGATGTTCACAGCTCCAGGAAGTAGGTACTGTTAGTATTATTCCTATTTTATAGATGAGGAAACTAAGGCAAACAGAGGTTAAGTGACTTGCCCAGGGTCACACAACTAGTAAGTATCTGAGGCAGGATTTGAACTTATCTAATGAGTTCAAAATCCCAGATAGGTTTTATCTTTCCCCTTCCCTTGCATCCTAGTTGTTATCCAATCACCAGCAAAAGGTTGGTTCTGCCCCAGACAGAAATCAACAATGTAGCCCATGAAAGAATAGACCATAAGGTCTAGAATTAGAGAAAAGCTCAAAGATCCCCTAATTCAACCACCTCAGTTTTCAGAGGAGCCAACCCAGCTTCAAGATGGTGTAATGGTAATTATGAGAGTTAAAGATCTTCCCCACCCATTAATGGGCCTGCCCATTCAGGGAAGCTTGATTAGGAGAGGCCCACATCTTTTGTTAATTTCTAATGAGACACTTTCTCTAGGGTTGTGATGCCCTCTGGCTCTAAAAAGCATATAAATACTCTAAGCTGAGGTTTTACTTTATGGCTTATTCATTGGAAGTGTTTGGTTGACTAGACAAGACCCTGGGCAGTTGCTAAGTGCCCCTGCCTTTGAAAACACAGATATTGGTGCTTCTCTCTCTGGAAACTATGTATGTATATAATGGTCAGACAGTTGGATCTGTCCATTGATTTGTGTAGTATGTTGAAAGCCCTGTCTGTTGGTTTTTATCTGTATTTGTATTTTTTCTGAAGTTCAGTGTGCTGATTTTTCCCCTGAGCTAAGTGAATGATATATGTGCTTTATTAAAGTAGATTGCTGACCCCTCAAAATCTGCTTTCTTTTTAGAAATGCAGATCTCAGAATCTGTACAGCAGTTCCTTCAGTGTATGCCAGGGTCCCTGCTGTTACAGATGGTTAAGTTACTTACCCAAGGTCATACAGATACCTAGGAGGTCCTGTGACTGGAGACAGTGCTCCTACTGCTGTACCTTGCAGTTTCCAAAACAGATTTCTGGGCAGACATATACAAAGGGATATTAGTTAGATCAGGAGACAGGACTCTTAGGAGAAGCTATTCTATCCATAAGTCAGCCATATCTACCATACCACAATAGTGGTTCTGGTCAGAAACTCTGAGGGCCTTGGCCTCCCAGACTTTCTTTTGCGAAGGCAAATTAGGCTATCTTTTGCCTCAGTTCTTACTTAGCCTTTAACTACTAAAGGGGTGTTACCTCAGACAAACTGGGACCTGAGAAGGCTTTAGATTAAAAAGGCCAAGGTCTCCCACGGCATCCTGGACCATCACCAGTTGTCATGACTTATGTCATGCCACTGGACTCAGAAGACTCTGAAGCAAAGAATGAGGCTGATGACCTCTGCAGCTCTGCCTCACTTAAATCCAATTCACTTGCTAGTCAAAACGTCATTCTCCTGGTAGCACTGGTCCTCTATGAGAAAAAAAGAGAAGCCACAGCTACAGTAGTAGAGAATGACCTTACGTAAAAAGGACAATGGCATATATACTTCTTTGGTCAGAAGTCCTTTATCTCAGCTATCCCTGCAAAGATAGATACATGGGTCCCCTCTGTTGACATGAGGGTGAGACATGGGGATTGGATGGCTACATGAGCTACAGTAATTCAAACTAATGATAGGAAAGTGTAGAATGATGTGAAGAGTGTCAGAATTGGGAGTAGACCACCTATGTTCATAATCCCAGTTCTACTGTCACTGGAATAACTCAAGGAAAATTACTTTCCATCTCTGAATTTCTATTTCTTCACCTATAAAATCAGGAGCTTGGAATAGAGAGTCTACTGTGCCTTAGAGCTCTAAATTCTATGGTAACTCCTGGGGAGAAATGACTTGAAAAATTCTAAAATTTTTAACATACTTTAAAAATCAAGTCTGAAGACTTTGGAAGTACAAAGAGTCAGTCCTCCTAGGCTAATAAGAGGTGGGGAGCAGAGGCCCTTGAGAATCTGCTTTAATGACTATTTCAGGATGATTCACAACTCACATTACCAATACTCCAAAGGAAACGAGTGATTTTAAAGCTTATAATACTTCAGTCTCAAAATTCACCTAGTCCAAGCAATACCTGAAATAGAAACCCCCTTCTATAATATTGCTTCTGGGGACTCAAATGGCCACTTCTAGTTGGGCAATGTAGCTCCCCTTCCCTCCCCTCCTTCTCCCCTTCAGCTCTCATTGATTGGCAAACAATAGGTCACAGCCCAGCCTCTCCTCCCTCACGGTTTGATCATGTAAATAGCAATTGGCTCATTTTGGGGCCAGAAAACCTGAGAGTCTTCATCTCCCAGATTGATTTTTTTTTTTTAACCAGGTAGAACAGTACATTCTCTGCCTCATTTCTTATCTAGCCTTAACCATGGAATGGGTATTGCCTCAGTCAGACTGAGTCACAGGAAAGACCTTAGCTTAAAAAGGCCATAGTCTCCCCTGCACCCTGGGCCACCTCCAGTCATCCTGATCCATATCTTTGACACTATATCCGGATGGCTCTGGAGGAGAAAGTGAGGCCGGTGACTTTGCACAGCCCTCCCTCACTTAAATCCAATTCATTTGCAAATCATGATATCACCTTTCTGACATTAGGTTCCCCTTAAAGAATGAAGGAAAAACTACAACAGCAGCTACTACTACAATACTACTCCTACTAATAACAGCTATCACTTTTATAGAACTTTAAGGATTCCAAAACGCTTTGTGTAGTATCTCATTTGATCCTCACAAGAACCTTGTGAGACAGATACTATTACTACCCCACTCCCTTTTTACCGGTGAAGAACTTTGAGATTGAAAGAGTGACTTGATCATAGAGTTAGTAAGTTCCATAGCAAAATTCAATCTCATGTGCTCCTAATTCCAAATTTAGTACTTTATCCATGGTACCAACAAGCTGCCTCTATGATTTTGCACTACATTAGTGAGAGCCCTATGTTGGATACCAAATTGGCTTGAGTTCTACTGCAGCTCAAAGCTCACAAACTCACAAGTCTGAGCCTTCCCAGTATGAAGAACTACAGGCACATATATCTTTTCTTAGCTGTTGAATTGAATTTAACTGGTACCTGCAAAACATAGACTTTGGTATTTTCATTCTCCTGAATGGCAATTTAGTAAGTCAACATAACTTCTAAACTTTTGATACTTAAGAGTATCACATGCCTATTTGTAGTCCGAACAGGACAGAGTATAATAGTTAGAAATGGAACTGTGAACTCAATCTCTATAGACACTATGTATTTATGAATACCAATTACTTATTATAATTTGTCAATGTGGCATCACTGCATTGCTATCATATACATATATATATACACATATATATGTATGTATATATATATATATATATATATATATATATATATATATTCCACTAAAACTCTCAAGTCTTTTTATATGATTGCTTTCTGAATGTATCTCCCCTGTCCTGTACTTGTTCTATTTTGTTCTGTTTTGTTTTTGGCACCCATAGTCAATGTTTTTCATATCTCCCTATAAATTTCATCCTTTTAGCTTCAACCCCTAAGTCCAGGCTGCCAAGTCTTTCTTTGTATTCTGATTCTGACATTCATTGTACAAGTTATACTGTCAAACTCTGTGTCACTTACAAATTTAATAAGTATTCTAGCCATGGTTTTATCCAAATCATTGTTGAAATTGTTGGACAGAACAGAACCTCAGGGTACTTTCATAGAGACCTCCCTCCTAAATGGGACCTGTCAACCAGTCATGTGACATCAACTCTCTTTGGTACTGTTAAACACACACACACACAATTCTGAGACTTTGTAAGTACCTTGCAGAAGTCCCAGAGGTGTATTGTATCTATGGCACACTTTATGGTCACTCTCTTTACTGACCTTATCTGAAAAGGAAATGAGGGTACTTTGGCATAATATGTTATTTATGAACACACAGGCCTACGCTGAATACCTCTGATCCTCTGTTTATATGAACTCACAAACTGCCCCTTTATTCAAAACAGTTTGGAGCATACTTTGCAATCTTTTCTTGTATACAGTAGATTAATATTAAATGTCTGTTCAATTAATTGATTATATCAAATTCATCAGCTTAGCAAATCATTTCATTGTAGTTAGAGTCAAGGTTACCTTCAACCCAATCTTTTTCTGAATTGGGATGAAAACAGCATCACCTTCACAGGGCTGTTGTGAGACTCTTCTGAATGATCAGAAATTGCAAGGTAGTTGGGCTCCAATTCATTCATTCAAACAATCATTTCCAGAGGAGCAACCACAGTTCTCTGCCATTTGCCATCTAAGTTACGTACACACACACACACACACACACACACACACACACACACACACACATATATATATAAAAAACTATATATGTATATAACTGTATATATAACTATTTCTATATATATATAAAACGGTGTATATACATATATATATACATATACATATATAAAACTGTATACACACACACACGCACACACATACACGCATCTCCCTAGGCCCTAACAGCAGCATTAGTAGGAGTTTTGAGCTGATGGGGTTTTTAGAGAGTTCTCATTATTAGGATCCCTATGCCAGTTCCAATCACAAAGCCTTCTCATAATTATGTATATGCAAGAACTGTTAGACAAAGAGATACAATGGCAAATAAATCAAAATCCCTGCCTCCTAGGACCTTACAATCTCCTACCTGAGAAAGGACATATGTGTGGATGGATATGCCTTCAATTCAGAATGTGAAAAGTGAATAACAGTAATACAAAATATTATAAAAGAACATAGAGAATTGGAAGATGAGATAATCAAGAAAGACTATCATGAAGAAAGTGGCAATTGAGTTGGCCTGAAAGATACATAAAATTATAACAGTAAAGGATGGGGGTGTGGATTCACTAAGTGTAGAAAGAACAGTAACTTAAAAGATCTAGAGATGAGAATCTGATGCAGCAAATATAAGCGTTTGCAAGTTCTACTAACCCCTGCTTGGGGCAAAACATAAATCTGTAAAGGCCACACAGGATTAAGACTATTTACAAGGCTTTATGCAGAACTATTAGTTCTTAGTTCATTTTGATGACTTATAAGTAAATGAACCAGGAACATCCACATTAAATTCCCTTTAAGATGCTCAGGAATATAAAACACAAGACCATGGATTTTCCAAATATTTCACTTCAATGTTTTTAAAACTGACCTAAAATTAAATGGATTGCTCCAGTGAAAAGAGCCTCTGAGATGCCCTGTAGAGGTATCACATTACTCTAAAATTCAGGGGTTCTTAACTGAGGTTTCATGAATTTTTAAAAATATTTCATTAGCATATATTACTTCTTTAATGCTTTGATTACTGTATTTCAGTATAATTGGTTTCCTTTATAATCCTATTTTATTTTATTTACTCCATCAGCTGAAAAGATTGCTTCCTATTTCACTGAAAAAAATCGAGGCTGGGCAACAAAAGCTCGCTCTTCTGCCCTCCTCCTTCTCTCACAGATGCCTTCCACCACTATCTCTTCCATCGTACCCATTTCACATGAAATCGGCTCTTTTGCTTGACAAGAGAAATTCTTCCATATGCACAACCATCTTCTCCAGCAGACTGTCCCCTCTATCCTCCCTCCTCTCACTAGTCTTTCTAAACTCTTCTGTCTACTGGTTGCTTTTCTACTATCTCCAAATATGCTATGTCACTCTTGTCTTTCCAAACCTCTGCATTGATCTGTCCATTCTTAATAGTCTTCCTTTGGTTCTCCTTGAGAAAACTGCTTATAATAGGAACATCTACTTACTTTCTTGTCAGTCTCCTATTAACTCTCTACAGTCTGGCTTCCATTCTCATCATTCAATTGAAACTGTTCTCCCCAAAGCTATGAATGATCTCTAATCTAATCTGACTTTTTATCAATTCTGATCCTTTGTGACCTCTCTATAACCTTCATAACCTGTCCCTTTCCCTCCTTTCCAGTCTTCTTACAACTTCCTCCTCTCCACATACTCTACCATTCAATGGCACTGGCCTCTTTATTGTTCATTGCACACACACTGAGCCTATAGTGGTGAATTAAAGAACTTGGGCTGAGCTTTATAGAACAAAGTCCACTAGGGAAGACTCAACTAATATCAAGTGATTGGATGAATGACATCACAGTGGCCTTGTGAAGTCTTACAATTGGGTTAGATTAAAATGTAGACACATATATTTTTATTGGTTGGTGAGGCATTATGTTTGGTACATTTCTCAATCTTCCCAAGACATCTCCATACTGATTTCATATTATTCAAACAAGGACAGAATTTGAGACTTGCAAGAAACCTCAGAGACCATCTGAACTCTCCACTTGTTGCTGTTTGTCTTTTGTTCTCAAAGAAGGCCATGACATCAGAAAGGTGATGTCATGACATGTAAATGAATTGGATTTAATCGAAGGAGGGTTGTGCAAAGTCACCAGCCTCCCTTTCTCCTCTGGAGCCATCTGGGTCCAATGGCCAGATGTAGATCAAAACAATTGGAGATGGTCCAGGATGCAGCGCAGGACCTTGGTCTTTTCAAGATAAGGTCCCTAACAGCTGTTAACAGTCTAGTCAAGGATTAAGGCTTAATAAGAAATGAGGCAAAGAATGGCCTCTAACTATCCTCTCAAAAATTCCAACTATACCATCTTCTACCATGATCTTTCTATTACTGCAAAATGCTCTATTTTGCTATTGTCGACATGCATCATTCAATATCCATATCTCTGAACAGGTTACCTAACTCTCATGTACATAATAGGGCAGCTAGGTCTTGAGGTAGAGAGAGTATTAGGTCTAAAATCAGGAAGACTCATCTTCCTGAGTTTAAATCTGGCTTCAGACACCAGCTATGTGACCCTGAACAAGTCATTTAATCCTGTTTGACTCAGATTTTCATCTGTAAAATGGGACAGAAAAAGGAACGGCAAATCACTCCAGTATCTTTGCCAAGAAAACCCCAAATGGAGTCAAAAGAGTCAGACAGGACTGAAAAAATGACTAAACAACAAAAAAATGTCTATAATGCTCTATCTCTTAAAATTCTTCGCTCTCTTCAAGGATTAACTCTTTCATGAAGCCTTTCCTGGAGAAGTGGAAACCCTCTCCCCCACTATTATTAATACTCTTTCCCCAAAACTTACTTTTATTTATTTTGTATATCCTTAGCATGTATTTATCTAAGGGTAATAACCTATGAGGTCTTTGAAGAAAGGTATATTTTAGTTTTATCTTTGTATTCCTAGAGCCCAGCTCAATTCCTAGTAAAAAGTAGGTCTTAATAAATGCTCATTGAAGTGAGAGATTATAGAGATGTGCAATTTAAATACTATCTAGAAAGATCCAAGAAGGAAGATTTCAGGTGCCACTTCACAGAGGTGATACATGAACTGGCTGATTAGAAGCCTTTAAAAGAAAAAAAAAAAGCAACTGTCTATATCCTAATTAGTACAAACTGTGCTGGTAGTGATAAGGGAATGGATTCTGTTTTAACTAGTCTAAAATTCTCTTATTACTTGCAGTTCCTTTTCTATGAGAATCTCCTGTTTCCTATAAAATTCATGTTTGACTTGGGTGACTTTCTGTCTTTCTCTTTCTCTGTCTCCCACTCTTTAATTGTCCCCACCCTTTGCTTAGAACTCATACTTTATAATCGTAACTATTTCTATAATTAGCATCTCCCTAAGTAGCAGCTTTCCCAGGAGTAGCTAAGGTAAGAGGTGAAAAGTCAATAAATGCAAAATTGGGAAACCAACTTTCCTTACTGATGAGTCAGGTAAACCCAGAGCCACAAACCCAGGAAAACCATGAGAGAAGCTAAAGGATAGGGAATAGTCCAAGTGATCAGATTCTATAACCTTAATTGAGTGATACTTAGCTATCTATCCACTATAAATATATCAAAATGTGAGCTATTTTTACCTAAATATAAGAAGTCAGAAATTTCATCAGCTTGGGAAACTCAGTGTGGAAAACTCCCCACCCAGTGGAATTAACCATGTACTTGTTGTTGTGGTTGTTTCAGTCATGTCCTACTCTTCATGATCCCATTTGGGGGTTTCTTGGTAGAGATACTGGAATGGTTTGTCATTTCCTTCTCTGCCTCATTTTACAGATGAAGAAACTGAGGCAGTCAGGGTTAAATGACTTACCTAGGGTCACACAGCTAGTGAGTGTCTGTGGTCAAATTTGAACTCAGAAAATGGAGTCTTCCTGACTCCAGACCCAGAGTTCTATCCACTTCACCACCCAGGTACCCCTAAATATCTATAACTTAGGAGAAAAGTCCTTGGAGGTTTTCTAAAGTACTTAGAAGTTGAGTGACTTGCCCAGAGTCATATAGCTTATGAGTTTAGGAAGAAGGATTTGAAACCAAGTCTTGTAGCTTCTAAGCCCAACACTCATAGGACTAGATGATAAAAGACTTAGAGTTGAAGGGACCTTGAAGGAGCAAATTTTACATTTCACAAATGAGCAAACCATGGCATAAAGAGGTTACCTGACTTGCCCATGATAACACAAATAGTATGTTACAGTGTCTGAATTAAAATTCATGTTCTAACTCCAAAATCAGTGTTTTTTCGTTGCTTCAGCTACCTCTGTAAATATTAAAAATAAATTAATGTGATGTTAAAAGCTAAAAACAGAGGTTAACCTTGTATCTATAGACTGTTGGAGAGATTACAGGGAATATAAGAACTTGGATCAGAAGAAAACACACACATATATATATATGTATGTGTGTATGCATGCATGTGCATGTGTATATACATATACATTTGCACACAAATATATATATATACATGCATACATACACACTAACCTATAACTGAAATTCGACATTTCTTTCAATTATAAGTGTGGACAACAAATGCTATTCCGAGAAAGGGTCTAGAGGTTTTCCCAGACAGTCAAAGGAGTCCATAGAAATGGAGAAAATTTAAATCCCTGCCTTAACCTCACTGTAGATTGTGTTGGCCTTCATGACATTAAATGCTTGCTGTCACCATTCATATTGGGTGACAACTTTTGCCTTATAACTGTGCCCACCTATCTTACATCCTAAATATGGCTAATCTCACGATTTCAGTTTTTCTTAGTAAAAGATTCCTCAATCTAAACACTGCCTAATTTCATTAGCATTTGGAATCGTAGCATATTAGAGCTGAGATTCTGCAGATCACTAGCTAACTACACTTATGGGATAAATCCAGCAGCCACCTAATTTTGCATGGTTTTTAGATTTTTTTCCATCAAGTCTGATTTTATTTAAAAGTATAAAAAACATTCTCAGCTGGCCATATTTTGCCTAGGCCTAGTTTAACACTTTCATTTTGCATATGTGTAAACTGGGGGACCCAGGAAAGTTATGTGAATTTCTCAGTCTCCTATTGTAAGAGACAGGGACAGATCTTCATCCTAGTTCTGATTTGTAGGCTCCTCTTTTCATTATACATTACTATATCTATAATTTTACCAAAGGTCCACTTGGAATCTTTGTGGATCCCTCAGATATGACTGTGCAATTAATTATCCTGTGTTTGGTGTCAGTTTCAGCATGTATATTCATTCTAACATTTACTTTGTAAATGGTTCCTCATTGTGAACATTATGTAAATTACTGAGCAGATGGAATTCAAGGGCAAATGGGCACAAATGGCCAGCATAATGAGTAGCATATACAAGTCGCTCTGTTTTTACAGATACATCATTTACCATGGAAAGAATTTAATATTGTGGGAGGATTCTTTGTTTATTTTTGGTTTTTTGTTTTGTTTTGTTTTGTTCCCTTCATTTACTTAGCTATGCCTTGGTAGAAGATGTTTCCTTAACTGGGGCAGCTAAATGGCCAGGTGGAAAGCATGCAGGGCCTGGAGTCTGTAAGACTACAGTCCAATATCAGCATTAGATACTTACTAGCTGTGACCCTGGACAAGTCACTTAACCTCTGTTTGCCTCAGTTTCCTCATCTGGAAAATGGGGCTAATAAGAGTACGTAACTTGTTATAAGAATCGTGACACAACTGTAAATTGCTTAGCACAATGTCTGTCCATAGAAGGTATCATATAAATGTTAGTTATTACTCTTCCTCTCCTCTTCCTCCTTCTTCCCATTATATCACAGGTGGGGGCAGCTAGGTGATGCAATGATAGAGCACCAGTGTAGGAGTCAGGAGGACCTGAGTTCAAATCTCTCCTCAGACACTTGACACTCACTAGCTGTGTGACCTTGAGCAAGTCACTTAACCCTAATTGTTTCATCCTGGGTCATCGCCAGTCATCCTGATGAATATCTGGTCACTGGATTCAGATGACTCTGGAGGAGAAGTGAGGCTGGTGACCTGCACAGCCCTCCCTCACTCAAAACAAAGTCAAGTGCAAGTTATGTCATTATTTCTCTGATGGCATGGTCTTCTTCGACAATGAAGGATGAACGCAGAGATATCACAGGTAACATGATCAGACATGCACTTTAGGAAAATCACTTTAGTCGCTGAAAGAAGGATGGACTGGAGAAGAGAATAAGGCAGACTCACTAACAGGCTGTTGCAATGATCAAGGCATGAGGTGACAGGACTGCACTAGAGTGGTGGCAATGTCAGACAGAAGGGGAAATATGACATGGAAAGGGTGAAATCAGCAGTCTTTGGCAGCATATTAGATGTGGGGAAGGGGTGAGAGAGGGTGAGAGAGAGTAAGGAGTCTAGAATGACTTCTGGATAGAAGTCTGAGGGACTGGAAAGATGGTGTTACCCTCTACAGTAATAAGGGAGATAGAAGAGTGAGGGTTTAGGGAGAAAGATAATAACTTCTGTTTCAGACATATTGAGTTTAAGATGTCTATGGACATCCAATCTGAAATGTGTGAAAAGCAATTGGAAATGCAAGATTTAAGGTTAACAGGCAGATAGAGACACAAATGGTGGATTTGAGACTTGTCAGTATAGAGATGGTAATTAAATCCATGCTTCACCAAGATAGATATAGAGAGGGGTAAGAAAAGAAGACTGAAGACAGAATTCTGAGGGACACCTACAATTAGAAGGAGTGCTCTAAAGGAAGATCCAGCAAAGGAGAATGAGAAGGAGTGGCAGATAGGTAGGGAGAAGAACCAAGAGAGAGAATGGTGTCTCAAAACCCTAAAGGGATAAGAGAACGAAGGAGAGAGTTATCAACAGTATCAAAGGCTACAGACAGGTCAAGGAAAATGAGAATTAAGAAAAAGCTATTGGATTTGCCAATTAAGAGAGCATAATTTTGAAGAGAATGGTGTCAGAGGAATGATGTTGTCAGAAATCAATTTGTAAGGGTTAAGAAGTGAATGAGAGCAGAGAAAGTGGAGGCACCCAACTTTAGATGGTCTTTTCTGGGAATTTATCTACAAAAGAGAAGAGAAGATATACAATAATAATTGGGATGGACAGATGAAGTGAGGATTTCCCCTGGATAAGGGAGACAATGGTAAGTTTATAAGTTGTAGGAAAGAAGCCAATAGAGAGGGAGAGATTAAAAAATAAATGAAAGCGTAGGGATAAACAGAGAGGAAAATCTGTTGGAAAAGATGGGATAGAATAAGACCACTTGAACAAATAGAGGGGATAGGTGTAAATCCACTTCATCATATGAGACAAGGATGAAACTCTACATCCTCGAGACCCGGGTCTTAGAGGGAAAAGTTGTTGGAAACTGAGTAAGGGAAGATGTTCCTTGTTGATCTCATTAGTTCTTCTCTCTTTCACCCAATAGTAGACTCTAAAGTTTTAAGTACTTTTTACACCAAGTATGAAACCAATCAACCAATACTTTATAATGAAACATATAGGAATGAGAAATATCTCAGATCAAATGAATATGATATAATTATTCCCAGAGTTGTATGGAAAAAATATTTTATAAAGACCACATATTCATCTTCTTCACTATAATTGGTTTGTCCATTATCCTTGGAGATTTTCTTAAAATAAGATTCATTCTAACATTCTAACATTCATTCTAACATGTGTGACCCTGGGCAAGTTCTTTCTGAATCTCATTTTCCTGCTCTGCAAAAGATGATACGAGGTGAAGGAGTGGGGACCTGAGTATCTTGAAGCTCTTTCCTACCTCTAACTCTCTATTCCATGCTAATAGGAGTACAATTAGCATACTTGAAAAGTAGTCAGAGACATTGGTTGAATATCCAGAGCACCATAACTCACATCGACTACGTACTAGTCCTTCTACTGAAAAGGATGCTTGTTGAGAGTTGCATTTTTAGCCTCTGCAGCCTTATGTTGTTTCCTGACAAACTGAAGCAATTCCCCAAGGCATTTTTGTACATTTATTTTTAAAAAAAGAAGAAAATAAATCTCCCTAACAGAAACCAGAGCCGATATTTATTGAATTCCTGTTTACAATTGTGGTTAAGTAATGTCTTTCAACACCCTCTCATTCAAGTAAAAAGTAAAGGGGAAAATAACAGCAAAACCCCCAAAGAGAACAACACAGCTGTCAAGTTGAACATTGGGAATTCTGATCATAGCCTGTTTGTTGGGAAAGAAAATATGATGAATGGTGTGGTCTGGGGCATTCTGTTAGAGCTTAAGCCATATTGGTTTTGGAATTAGGGAAGTGGTTTCACATTCTGATTCTAACACTTAAAAGTTAAGTCTCATTGAGCATGTCACTATATTGTTTGGCCCTCAGTTTCCCTATTTATCAAATGAAGATCACAGAATCATAAATTAAGAACTGGAAGTGACCTTAAGGCCAACAAGTCCTGTTCCTTCATGAAAAAACCCAGACATAGAGAAACCAATGACTTGACCAGGGTCACACAAGTAGTAAATATATGAGTTCAACCCAGGTCTTCTTGACTCCGAGTGCTTTTTCTACTGTGCTCTAATCACTATCCTACCTACAATACAGGGGTGTTATGGGTATCATGAGAAATGATGGATTAATATGAAAGTATTACTGAAATATAAGCTGTTGTTATTATACAAATCCACTAACAAACATTTTTGAAGAGCTTACTATGTGCAAGATGCATATTTGGCACCTAGTGTATGCAAGACCTCATGCTGAGCACCGCAATAGACACAGCTAGCTATAAGTTACATGAAGTCCCTGTTTTGAAGATGCCAATAGTCTTTGAGGCAGACACACGAATAACTCTAAGTTTGGTTTGATGGATTCATGGTCATTGATGAGGCTGCTCCCTGCATGGGTACAGACTTTATCCTTTCTGGCTTTTCTACCTTGTGCCAACTGCTCCATATGCTCTCACAAATCCTCCATAAAGGATCTACCAAGGAGTTTCATGTTCATTTAGTATCTCAGGGATTTCAACATATTGTTTGGGATGTTCATCTATTGCCTTTCATTCTCACTGCATAACCAGTCTACTATCTTTTTCTGGTTGTACACACCCTCAGTGATACATTTTATAGAAAATCTCATGGGTAATTCATCACTGATAACATGTGCAGGTTTGAGGACACCTCCCTCATATTTTCCCATTGCCCTTTGGGTGATCAGGAATTTTACTTATCCTAAAATTTTTGTGTCCATGATTTATAGTCAAAAAGCATCCATAGAATAACTAAACTTAAAAGGTAACTAACATTAGTCATACAAACTTAAAATACTGAATTTGCACCATAAGTTTGGGGTCATTGAAAGCAACGCAATCTAACAAATGTAACCCAGTCTCTTTTTCTATTACTCAGTTCTGGGTCTGTTCATAGTCCAGATGGCTAGATGAAAGCTCCATATGTAGCTCCACTGTATGTTGTCTTGGTCAGAGCATATCCAGATGACTAGGCATTAAATTTAGGAAGAGCCAAGACTAGCTGGAATGCATGAAAAAGGTACTGGTTCAAATGAGGAAGTAGATATGACCTAGGAGTCCCAGGTGAAGGACCCAAAGATCTATAGTCTGAAGAAGAAAAGGTAACGGCTTAAACAATGATGACTAGAAATCATTAAGAACTGAGTCTCCATGCTACTACCTCAGAGCCTTAGTAGCTCTGTGAGACTGGGAAAGTCACTTAACTTCTTTGCTCCTGGGTTTCCTTATCTGTAAAATATCAATAACAGTACACGTTTATTGTGAGAATCAAATATATGATAACATATTTAAAGTGCTTTGTAAATCTTAAGGTGCTATAGAAATGCTAGCTAATATTGTTATTTTCATAATTATTAATCTTAGGAGGAGGAGTGATAATTGTCTTCAGGTATTTAAATAGTTGTCATAAGGAAATCAAGGCTTTTGCCTGTCCACAGAGAATTAAATTAGAAGCCAACAGTGGATGTTTCCACATAAGGAAAAATGTCTTTAAGAAAGGAGAGCTATGTAAAAGTGGAATGGGCTGCCTTGGAAGTTATTGACCCCCTCCTGTCCTTCAGAGGTTATATGAGTACATTAGAGAAATATTATATAAGTGATTCTGTGTTTAGGTTGACCTAAATGACCTTTGAGAATTCTGCTAACACTGACAAGGCAGGAACCAAATTTAAATGTAATTGAGAAATGTTTAACAAAAGAAATAAAAATACAACACAGATAATGTTAACTTGCTGTTTTCCAAGTCAATATGTGGCCCATAGGGAGCAGGGATTGGTTTCTATTTTGACACCACTAATCTGAAGAATATGTACTTTTCATCTAGGGACATAGGTAGCACAGTGGATAGATTTCCAGCCCTGGAGTCCAGAGGAAGTGAGTTCAAATCCAATCCTACATATTTACTAGCTGTGTGACCCTGGGCAAGTCATTTTCCTCAGTTCCTCATCTGTAAAGAGAAGGAAATGGCAAACAACTACAGTATCTTTGCCAAGAAAACTCCAAATGGGGTCACAAAGAGTCAGATATGACTTGAAAAATTAGACCAATCTCACACTACCGGAAATTTCACTGAGAAGATTTTGTTGGTTTTCAAGGTTGAAAGCACTTAAGAGATGCCCCACAATGCCTCATAAAAAGAGAAGAAGAGACAGACTGACAGAGACAGAGAGAATGGAGAAAACCTTCCCATCCATATGAAATTCCTATTTTGTTTGGCCCTTACACATCTATGACATGTGTAAACACCTTTGGCTAGCATAAATCTCACTTTTTAGTATCGTGGTAAAGATCAGTTGTGGGGAGACCACTAAACACAATTATCTCTGTAGTTGAGTCTATCATGGAGTCTAGTATGATTTTGCTATACTCAGGAGAGGCATTTTGTCCTAGATGAGACTTGAAAGGCTACATTTTATTCCACTGGGCAAGTGGTTTCTTAAAATTGTTAATCACAAAGGCATCATCCTTTTCTTCTCCATTCAGTGTGATCATAAAGGATTCTCTCTGCTGCTCAGAACTGTTAGTGAAAACCTGAAAGTTGTTTCATGTTCTCATGAATGATTCCCTCACTGATGGAGAGACAGACCATTCTCATACAGATTTTACAAAGATAAAAAATAAGCATATGTACTAGCTACTGATGTCTTCTTGGCCAGTTTCCTTTTTTCTTTTTCTTCAGGTGAGAATTTTTTTTTCAATCACTTGATATCTTCTTATATACTTAGAACTAGTTTCTGAGTCCTTTTACAAATGTGTTGGCTCTGGAATAGTTTTCTTCTGAATGAGTAAAGGTACAACTATTCTCCCCGAGTTCCTACATATTATTGCCATTTCCCCATATGCTTTGTCAACTTACAAAGGTAGAAAATAGTATTACCAGCAAGAGTGATAAAAGAACACAATATAAATACTGATAGATCTGTTCCATTATACATCTATTTGTTGGACTTAAAAGATTCATCTACAAAATATTCTTAGGATAATCTGTTTTACCCTGGTCTGTTGCTAATCTCCTTTCAGGTTCATTTTACTTTTTCCCTTTCACTGCTTTTTGACATTTTGTGAAATTTTACTGCCTACAATCCTACATCCTTCATATTTCCTCCTTCAAAAAGTTTTGAAAGCCAACATGGCATTATATGTTAATATTTGCCTTGGCTGCCTTGGCTCTCTCTTTAGCAAAGAGATTAAATGATTGCTAACTTGGTCATTTTCTTTGGTTTCTGTTTGGTTTTGTAGCATTTTTCTTTTAATGTTTCCATTATGGCAGCTGTTTTTGAATTGGTCAAACTTAGAAGATTACAGGACATACTATGGACTTTAAAAATCACCTAGCTGAAACTTATCATTGCATAGATGGGGAAACTGAGACCCACGGGGCTAAGTGATTTCACTAAGGTTATGCATCTAGTAAATAGGAAAGTTGGCATTTAGAACCCAGGCCTACAACCCCAGATCCAAGACTTTTTCCATTATATCCTGCTCATAAGAAATGCTTAATAATTGCTTTTTGGTTGAGTGACCAGCCCTGCTGCCTCCTTTTCCAGAAAATGGTATGGTACTTTTATCTGTTTCCCATTTGGGACAGTTGACAGCATTTAAAGTAGGGTGGTTTGGAATTGCTGCAATCTAATGCAATTTCTTCTTCTCATCATTATCCTTTCTTCTAATTTGATGTTTATTTTGATCTTTCTTCTGACCAGCCAATGGCCTAAATTCACCCAGAAACGTTACTGTGAAATGGCTGCTACAGTTGTAATCAGTTGCTTCCTAACCAGTAAGATATAGCCAATTTCATTTGGGGGGGGGGGTATGTGTGTGTATGTGATTTTACTCACTCTTGTTCAGGGGTCATTTCTTAGTAGCCACCAAAGAAAATATTCATGATATGTGAGCATTAAGTTATCCAGTCATCTTTGAGCCACTGACCTCTTACATTCATGGAATTCAAACTATATTCACCAACATACTTTTGGATGATTGTGCTAAGCTATGTAGACAACAAAGGGATTAATGAGAAGCCAGCCCTCCCTGAACAGTGCCAACGAAAGCCACATTTTCTAAAAAGTCACTGCAATCAGTTAATCAAAAGGTATTTATTATGGTCTTACTACATGCTGACTACTTTGCTAGGAAAAATACAAAGAGTGAAATAATTCCTATTGTCAAGAAACTTACCTTCTAAAAGGGGGCAGATATCAAAGACATATGTAGAATAAATTAAAAGTGAATAAATACGTTGTAACTAAAATACAAGGTAATTTGGAGGAAGGACACTAGCAGTTAGGTATGAAGGAAAGGCTTCATGTAGGAAGTGGTACCTGAGCTTCATCTGAGGGACAGAGGGACAGAGGAGAGGAGGAAACAGATGGAGGACCATGTGTCCTCAAAAAATCCATTCCGAAGGGTAATAACATTTTTTAATGTTTTCAGTGATTTTTTAGGTTTTATTAAATTAAACTATTTTATTTATTTTCAGTGTTTGACAATCACTTCCATGTGATGTGGTACCTCCGAGTTGTTTTGATTTGCATCTCTCTAATCAATAGTGATTTAGAGTATTCTTTCATATGATTATAGAGAGCTTTAATTTCTTCCTCTGAAAACTCTCTGCTCATCTGACTATCTATCAATTTGGGAATGACTTGTATCCTTGTACATTTGATTCAGTTCTCTATATATTTTAGAAATGAGGCCTTTATCACAGACACTAGTTGCAAAATGCTTTCCCCGTTTTCTGCTTCCCTCCTATTCTTGGTCGCATTGGATTTGTTTGTGCACAACCTTTTCAATTTAATGTAATCAAAATTATCCATTTTGCACTTCAGAATGTTCCCTATTTCTTGTTTGGTCATAAATTTCTCCATTCCAGGAGGGTAATAACATTAGCAACCCTATTTTCTAGATTAGGAAATTGATGCTTAACTTAAGTGACTTGCCCATAGCAGCACAGTGACTCTCAGGTCCTGAATTAGAAACAATATCTTCTAGTTCAAATTTCAGCATTCATGTACCCCTCTGCATTCAAGAATCTCACCATCCAATAGAATTAACACAAAGTGAAACTAATCAAAAGAGATAAATCTAAAAAGATGAAGAAAAATTTAACTGTTAACAGAGCTTCCAAACTACAGTGACTAGGAAAAATGAAGAGTCTACTTCTAGGCATAGAAAAGTAAGGAGGAAGACTTTGTCTCAGCATCGTCCCCTAACTGAGTGCAATAGTCCAGCTGTGGTCTAATGAGAACAGAGTGCAGTGGAATAATTATCTGCTTATTCCTGGGAGTTTTGCCTCTCTTAATTCAGCCTGTGATCAAATGAGCTTTTTTTGGTTACCAGCTTCCAAAAAGATGTCCAGAGGGAATACACTCAAGGGCACACACAAGTAGGGAGTTTGGCCTTGGCAAGGAATAGGAATGCTGTTTCTCCTAATACTGGAAAGAAGGAGGAGGGGATGGGTGAACACAGAGACAGCTAGAGGTTGAAAGGAATGTTTAGGGAGCTCAGAATGCTCTTCAGTGCTCCAGCCAGAAATTCCCACCTGGATGTATTTCAACAGGAATTGCATGGAGAAAAGGGCATTTAAAGAAGGAAAAATGTAAAGTAAAACTTCTTAATATTTTCAGGGATATCACAACCAAGATAATCTCAACAAATCATTAGCAGCTCAGGACTAGGGCTCACATGTTTAAAATGATATTCATTCCATTCTCCAATTTTCTATATACCTTCAATTCTATAACTTTCTAAGTATATTTATACAGGTTTTCTGCCTGAGATGTATTCCTTTTATTTATTTTGTTTTGGTTTTTCTACTTAGTATTTCATTTTCCCTCAGTTACATGAAAAAGCAGTTTTTAACATTTGTTTTTAAAACTTTAAGTTCCAAATTCTCTCCCTTCCTCCCCCCCATAATCAATTTGGTATAGGTTATATACATGTAGTCATGCAAAACATTTCTATAATAGTCATGTTGTCAAGGAAAATACAGACCAAAAATAAAAACCCTCAAGAAAAATAAAGTTAAAAAAGTATGCTTCAATCTGTATTCAGACACCATCAGTTCTTTCTCTGGAGATGAAAACATTTTTCATCATGTCTTATATAGTTGTCTTGGATTGTTGTATCACTGAGAGTAGCTAAGTCATTCACAGCTGATCATCTTACAGTATTGCTGTTACTTTGTACAAAGTACTCTTTACTTTGCATCACCTCATGTGAGTCTTTCCAGGTTTTACTGAGAACACCCTGCTCATCATTTCTTATAATAAAATAGCATTCCATCATAACCCATGTACCACAATTTGTTCAGCCATTCCCTGATTGAAGGGCACCCCTTTAGTTTCTAATTCTTAGCAACCAGAAAAAAAACCGTTATATTTTTTGTACATTGAGGTCCTTTTCTTTTTGGTTTTAATCTCTTTGGGGATATAGATACAGTGATATTGCTCCATGGTTTCATGGTGCTTTGGGCATAGTTCCAATTGCTCTACAAAATGGTTGAATCAATTCACAACTCCAACAGTGTATTAATGTCTCATTTTTCCCACATAACCTCCAACATTTGTCATTTACCTTTGCTTTCCTATTAGCCAATCTAACAGGTATGAGGTAGTACCACTGAATTGTTTTAATTTGCATTTCTCCAATCAATAGTGAGTTAGAGAACTTTTTCATGTCTCTATAGAGAGCTTTGACTGTTTCATCGGAAAACTGGATAAGTCTGGATGATTTATCAATTGGGGAGTGGCTCTTATTTTTATAAATTTGATTCGGTTAGAGAACTAATATGTTTGAGAAATAAGGCCTTAATCAGAGAGACTTGTTTCAAATTCTTTTTTCACAGGTACTATTGCTAACTGTATTTCCCTCCATCCTATCCCCCCCATTTTTTCTATTCTCTGTCTCCTTTCATTCTGTCCCTCTTCAAAAGTGTTTTGCTTCTGACTATCCCCTCCCCTAATCTGCTCTCCCTTCTATCATTGCCCCCTTCTCTTATACTTTTTCCCTCCTACTTTCCTGTAAGGTGAGATAGAATTCTATATCCAATTGAGTTATTTCCTCTTGGAGCTGATTCTGATGAGAGTAAGGTTCACTCACTCACCCTTACTTCTCTCTCTCCTCTTCCCCTCCACTGTAAAAGCTTTTTCTTACCTCTTTTATGCGAAATAATTCATCCCATTCTTCATCTCCCTTTCTCTTTCTCCCAGTATATTCCTCTCTCATCACTTAATATTATTTTAAATATCATCCCTTCATATTCAACTCACACCTGTGTCTTCTGTTTATATATACTCCTAACCACTCTAATAATGAGAAAGATCTTATGAATCATAAATATCACCTTCCCAGCTAGGAATGTAAACAGTTTGATCTTCTTAATTTCCTTATGATTTCCCTTTTCTGTTTTCCTTTTTATGCTTTCATGAGTCTTTTATTTGAAAGTCAAATTTTCTATTCAGTTCTGGTCTTTTCATCAGATGCCTGAAATTCCTCTATCTTATTGAATGTCCACTTCCACACCCCAACTCCCATGGATTATACACAGTTTTGTTGGGTAGGTAATTCTTGGTTGTAAGCCTAGCTCCTTTGCCCTCTGGAATATCATATTCCAAGCCCTTCAATCCTGAAATGTAGAAGCTGCTAAAACTTGTGATATCCTGACTGTGGCCCCACTATACTTGAATTGTTTCTTTCTGGCTTCTTGCAATATTTTCTACTTGACCTCAGAACTCTTGAATTTGGCAATACTATTTCTGGCAGTTTACATTTAGAAATCTCTTTCAGGAGATGATTAGTGGATTTTTTTTAGTTTCTATTTTACCCTCTGGTTTTAGAAAATCAGGCAGTTTTCCTTGATGATTTCTTGAAAGAAAATCTCTAGGCTCTTAGTTTCAGATAGTCCAAAAAATTTTAAATTATCTCTCCTGGATCTATTTTCAAGGTCAGTTGTTTTTTCAATGAGATATTTCACATTGTCTTCTATTTCTTCATCCTTTTTTAATGTTCCTTGATTCCTCATAAAGTCATTAGCTCCCATTTGTTCCATTCTAATTTCTAACAAATTATTTTCTTCAATGAACGTTTGGATCTCCTTTCCCATTTAGCCAATTCCACTTTTCAGGCATTTTTTGCCTCGTTGGCTTTTTAGAACTTTTTTAGTATTTGACCTTGTCTGCTTTTTAAGGTGCTATTTTCTTCAGTATTTTTTGTGTCTTCTTTACCAATCTGTTGACTCTTTTCTCATGATTTTTTTTTGTATCACTCTCATTTCTCCTCCTTTACTTCTATTACATGATTTTCAAAATTCTTACAGAGCTCTTCTATGTCCTGAGAACAATTCATTTTCTTTTTAGAGACTTTGGATGTAGGAGCTTTGACTTTGTCTTCTGAGTGTCTGTTTTGATCTTCCCTGTCATCACCACAGTAACCTTCTATAGTCAGAAGTTTTTTTTTCTATTGTTTGTTCATATTCCCAGCCTATTACTTGACTTTTTTCCTCTTTGTTAAAATAGGGCTCTGCTTACAGGGTGAAGGGGGCACTGTCCCAAACTTAAGAAGTTTTATGTAGCTCTTTTCAGAGATATTTAAAGTGACTTGTAAATTTTCAGTTCTTCCAAGTTTTTCCAATCTAAGGAGTAGTGTTTACTCCTCTCCTGGCCTGTGAGTGACCATAAGCACTCTTTTCTGCCTTAAAACTGTGAGGAGGGCTCCCTCTCCACTGTGGGCACAAGCTCTGCTATACTAGTATTCCTTCCCACCTTGGGACTCCCACCCAGCACTGAGACCTGGAGCCAAGTATGGACAAAGCAATAGAAACCTGCCTCTGTGCTAGGAAAAAGTCCCCTGTAATGTCTTTCTGACCAATTGTATGACCCATTTACTGTCTGTAGGCTAAGAACTTTGGAAGCAGCTGCTGCCACTGCTGATTCAGCCACTCCCATGGCCTGCTCCTGGTTTTCTGGGGCCAGGGCTGTGCTGGCACATCCTGTGCTATACTGTGTTAGTCTCATGCAACAGACCTTTCCTGCTGACCTTCCAAATTGTCTTGGGCTGGAAATGTGTGTCATTCCGTATTTTTTGCGTTCTGCTTTTCTAGAATCTGCTTAGAGTCATTTTTAAAGCTATTTGGAGGAGTCTGAGGGAGAACTCAGGTGATTCCCAGACTTACACCACTAACTTGGCTCTGCCTCTGGGATGTATTCATATCTGATTTCCATCTACTGAAATATTTCTCTTCCTTCAAGGCTTAGCTCAAGTGACATCACCTTAAATGATTCACTGTCACTTTGCCTACCCACCTCCCAACAAAATAAAACAAGCTCTTCTTCCTTAGGTCTCCCTGGAGAATTTTAATGTTATATTTACTTTGTAATATATATGACTATGGAAGAGAGAGTGAGGTTGACAACTTTGCATAACTGGGCTTCACTTGAATCCAATTCATGAGCATGTCAAGATACTGCCATACAATGTCATTGGTCTTTAGAAATGAAGGACGAACAACAACAACTTACATACGTTATATATTCTCATGTCTCCATTAGATAGTAAACTCTTTGGAGGTAGAACCATTGGGTCATTGAATGTCTTTGAATCACTTGCCTTTAAAACAAAGTCTTGCTTATATTAGTTATTTCTAAAATATTTAATAAGGATGTCTATAATTAATAACTCTACTCCTTGTCTCTCACTTTTATTAACTTTATGCAGTCTGATTTCCAGCCTTATGGCAAAAATGAAACCATTCTCTCCAAAGTATCCAGTGATCTCTTAATTGTCACTCTAATTACCTTTTCTCAATCCTCATCCTTCTTAACTCCCCTACTTCCTCCTTTTTTTAAAGTAGTGGTCACCCTTTTCTCTGTGAATACTCTCTTCTCTCTATGCTTCCATGATGTTGTTTTCTCCTGGCTCTCCTCCTCTCTGACTGATTCTTCTCATTCTCCTTTGTTGAATCTTTATTAGCGTGATGCATGTTAGCGGTGGATGTCCAAAAGAATCCTGATCTTCGCACTCTTCTTTTCACCATCTATACTAGAATTCAGCTATAATCTATCTCTATGTTGAAGATTCTCAGATCTATTTATCTAGGTATAATTTCTCTCCTGACTTTCAGTCTCACATCTTTAACTGCCTATAGCACATCATAAAATTAATGTTTTATAGACATCTTAAGCTCAAAATGTTTAAAATTGAACTTAGTATCTTCTCCTTTCCTTTCCCAACTTCCCTTTTACTACTATTCCTCTCAGTCACCCAGGCTCCCAACCTAGATGTCATTCTCAAATATGGACTCTTTACCACATTCCATATTGAATCAGTTGCCAAATCCTTTCATTTCTATCTTCATGACATCTCTGGTAAGCCCTCTTTTCTCTCCTCTGACATTACCACCACTCAGGTGTAGGTCTTCACCACCTTACATTAAGACTACTGCAATAGCCTGCCAGCTGGTCTCCCTGACTCAGCTCTCCTTAGGCCAAACCAATCTCCACTAATCCATCAAACTGATCTTCCTAAAGGACAAATCTAACCAAGGCACCTCCTTATTTAATAAATATCATTGGCTCCCTGTTTTCTTCAGGATCAAATAAAAAAATCTCTAAGTTTTTAAAGCCTTCCATAACCTGATGCTTTCCTACCTTTCTAGCCTTTTTGTACCTTGTTCCTACCTGACCAAGTCCCATTCCATCCAGCAACACTAGCCTCCTTGCTACTCCTCACATACAACATTCCATATCTCAACTAAATTTTAAGTGTTTTCACTGACTATCTCCCTTGCCTAAAATGATCTCCTTCTTCATCAACACCTCCTAGCTTCCTGATTTCCTTCATATACTAGTTGAAGTCCCAGCTACAAGAAGCCTTTTCCAGTCTTCCTTAATCTTAGTGCCTTTTCCCGGAGATTATCTCCAATTTACCCTATATAGTATGTTGCTGTTGAGTCGTTGTCTCTTCCATTAGTCTTTGAAAGCAGGGACTGTCTTTTGTCTTTCCTCCTATCTTTAACGATTACACAATGCCTGGCACATAGTAGCTGCTATAAAAATGCTAACTGACTGACTTATTGATTGTTAGGTGTTTTTATTCACAGTGTCCCCTTTTTCTCCATCAGCTTCCCCGTACATTAATCATTAGTAAGAGTGACTCAGACCATGAGCTGACTGTCTGTATAGCTAAAGGGAGTAAGTAGTTCATTAGCACTGAGAAAGTCCCAAATACTATTACAAGCCAATCTGGATATATGAGGGACTTTATTTCAGGCTGCTTTGTGGCAAACATTCTTAAAAGCAGAATGGAAAACAAAAATGGGCACAGAAACAGCCTCAGTTGACCCAGAGAATTTAAACATCAGTATCATCATTTTAATTGTCACAAGCACTTATATGACACTTTAATATTTTCAAGCACTTTATGAAGGTTACTTCATTTGATGCTCACTATAGCCTATTGAGATAGGTAATATAATTACATCCATCTAAAGAGGAATTATTGAGTACTTAAATGACTTGCCTAGAGCCATATGGGCAGCTAAGAGGCCCAGTAGCTAGAATGTCAGGCCTGAAGTCAAGAAGATTCTTTTTCCTGAGTTCAAATCTGACTTCAGACAGTTCCTACCTGTATGGCCCTGGGCAAGTCACCTATTTTCCTCAGTTTCTTCCCCCATAAAATGAGCTAGGCAAACCATTCTAGTATCTTCCCCAAGAAAACCTCAAATGGGTTCGTGGAGTCAGACATGACTGAAACTTCTGTTCTGAAGGCAGAACTTCAAATTAGGTTTTCCTGACTCTGAGTCCAACACTATCCACTGTATCACCTAGAGGCCTATTGATTACATAAATGATCCTGAGTAACTGACATGAACCTAAATTATATTAAATTACATCATCTGTAAGATGGAAAGAGCAATACTTGTACTATTTACCTCACAGGGTGACTGAGGGAAGAACTTGGCAAATTGTACTTTGTTATAGAAATGTGAGCTACTATTGGTATCCAACTATTTAGTTTAATGTTCTTCTTGCTCTCAGGATATGAACTATGTGTTAGTATCTTTTAAAATGATTAATAGACACATAAACTTAAAGGAAAGATCCATAATTTGTTTGTATATAGTTGCTTCTGAGCTGTCTCTCCCAGCAGGCAGAGCTCTTTGAGAATGTGAACTGCCTTTTCCCTTTCTTTGTATCCTTGATGTTTAGACACGGTACTTAATGTTTAGCAATATGAAATTCCTAGCTCAAATCAACTGGGAACTAACAAATTAAACTACAAAATAATAGATATTTATTGAGGATCTATTATATATTCAATACTGACAAACATAACAAGCCATCAAGGAAGACAGATAATAAATAAAATTAAATATATAAAATACGTACATATGTATACACATATAACAAAATTAAATGACCACTAGACCTAAAGTCAAAGTCTTGAATTTAAACTCTGGTTCTGTAAAGAAAAACTACGAGAGTTTGGGTGAATTGTTTCATTTCTCTGGTTCTCTATTTTCCTCATATGCCACATGGGCATATGCACCTACTTTGAGAACTCATCAGAGTTGTACTGGTCAATTCAACACCAGTTGAACAGCATTTTCCTAACAAAATCCTATGAGGCAGTCATGATGGTACTCTTATTTACATTTTACAGATAACAAAACTGGTGCTCCAAATAGTGAAACAATTTGTGGAGAGTCATATCGAAAGTTGAAATTCTGAAACTCAATCTCCTGACTTTAAGTTCAGGGCTCTCCATATCTTACATCATGCCACTAAGTGATAAATCATTAGTATACATTTTATAAGGTCATAAATAGATTTGGAGAAAAAAGGGACCTGAAATATTATCTAAACTAGAGGCTCTTATTTTATGGCATGAAACAGGTAGTCTGGTGAAGCCTCCAAACTACTCTCTGAATACTCTTTTAAATAATGATAAGAGCTGTCATTTACATAGTGTTTTAAGGTTTCTGAAGCAACTTTTCAAATATCAGTTCACTTCATCCTTACAACTACCATAGGAGAAAGGTGCTTTTATCAGTCTCATTTTACAGATGAGGAAACTGAGGCAGACAAAGGTTAAGTGGCTTACCCAGAATTACATAGTAAATAAGTGCCCAACGCTGAATTTGGATTCTCTTCTTTCTGATTCAAGGTCTAGCACTACCTACTGTACATCCCAGCTGCCTTGTTTCAAATGCATAAAATAAAGTACATAGGATTACAAAGAAAGTCAATTATTTTGAGATATTCTTATATTTATTTTAAAAATTCATGGACCAAAATGTTAAGAATCCCTAACCTAACTCAAACCCTTCATTTGACAAATGAGGAAAGTAAAGTCCCAAGAAGTTTCCTCACTTGCCCAAAGCCACACAGGGCAGCATTTGAAAGCAGAACATCTGATTTCCCTGTATGGTGCTAGTTTGAGAGCTGAGAGAAGAGAAAATCAGTGAAAGGTTGGAAACCTTCACAAAACTTACATAAACTGGAAGCTTAGTCCAAAACCAAAGCACACTTAGGATTTGGAAAGGCAAAAAAAAAAATGAAAGACACTCTGGAATGAGGAATCACCCTGCCCCTGCTTAAATAATTAACAGGTAAAAAAGTAGATGTTTGTTGGTTTCTTATGGTTAGTAACAGAATAGCATAAAGTTTGACCCCAGTAAATGCAAGGAAGCAATAGGAAATGAGACTGGACAGTTAAAGGAAGGTCATATTATGGAAGGTCTCAGAAACTGAATTGAGGAATTTAGATTTAATGCGACAGGAAATAGGGTGTCATGGCAGGTTCCTAAAAATGATGACGATATATAATTATCTTACGAGATACCAAAAAGAGCCTCTGACAAAATACAGCTCCCATTCCCATTAAAAATGATGGAGAGTGTAGGAATAAATGGAGCTTAATTTAAAATAAATAATTTTTATCTAAACTCATCAGCAAGTATTATCTGTAATGGGGGTAAGTTAGAAGCCTTCCCAATACAATCAGGGGTGAAGCAAGGATGTCCATTACCACTTCTATTATTTAACTGTTGTACTAGAAATGTTAGCTATAATGATAAGAGAAGAAAAAGAAATTGAAAGAATTAGAATAGATAATAAGGAAACAAAACTATCAATCTTTATAAATGATATGATGTTATACTTAGAAAATCCTAGAGAATCAACTAAAAAACTACCTGAAATGATTAAGAAATTTAATCATTTCCAAAGTGGTAAATGGTCAAAGGAGATGAAAAGGTAGTTTTCAGACAAAGAAAGTAAAGCTATCTGTAGTCATATAAAATGCTCTAGATCACTATTGATTAGAAAAATGCAAATTAAATCAACTCTGAGGTACCACCTCACATTTATGAGATCTGATAATATGACAAAATAAGAAAATGTCAGGTGTTTGAGGGAATACAGGGAAACTGGAACCCTAATGTCCTATTGGTAGAGTTGTAAACAGATCCAACCATTCTGGAGAAAAATTTGGAACTATGCCCAAAGAGTTCATAAAATTGTGCATACCCTTTGATCCAGCAATACCACTGCTAGATGGTATTGACATCCGAAAAAAAGGGAAAAGGACCACTACTTTTTGTGGTGGCTAAGAATTGGGAATCAAATGAATGCCCATCAATTGTGGAATGGCTAAACAAGCTGTAGTATATGATTGTGGTGGAATATTATTGTGCTCTAAGAAATGACAAGCAGGATAACTTCAGAAAAACCTAGAAAGACTTACATGAACTGATGTATAGTGAAGTGAACAGAATCATAAGAACATTGTACATAGTAACAGCAATATTGTTCAATGAATAACTATGAATAACTTAACTATTCTCAGCAATACAGTGATCTAAGAAGATCCCAAAGGACTAATGATGAAGCATTCTATCCACCTTCAGAGAAAGAACTGATATTGTTTGAATAGAGATGGAAGTATGCTATTGACATTTACATTCGAGTCTTCTTGTGCAAAATGACCAATATGGAAATGTTTTACATGCTTGCACATGTATAACCTATATCTGTTTGCATACCATCTCAGGGCAGAGGAAGAAGAAGGAAGGAAGAAAGGAAGGAAGGAAGAAAGGAAGGAAGAAAGGAAGAAAGGAAGGAAGGAAGGAAGGAAGGAAGGAAGAAAGGAAGGAAGAATTGGGAACTCAAAACTTTAAATAAAAATGTTTATAAAAATAATGGTAACAGTTTTAGGAAGCTTAGCATGGCAGCAGTATGTGAGACAGTTTGGTAGAAGGAGAACTTTAAATCAAAGAAGCCAGATAAAGGACTCATATAGTAATCCAAATATGAGGTGAGTAAAAGAGAGACTTTACTAGGGTGGCAGCAATGGGAAGAGAGGAAAGAAATGCATGGCAGAGACACATAGTCAGCCTCCTAACAAATCCAGGCATCATACCTCAGTTTCCTTATCTGTCAAGTGAGGAGATCATACTACAAATCTCTAAGATCCCTTCAAGTTTTAACATTCTGTGTTCAATATTCTAACATTGTATGTTCTAAGATTCTGAAGTAAAAAGGAGTAACTTTAATGCATATTCACCCTCTTCTCTCTCTGTGTATGTATTTCTATTTGTCTGTCTCTTTGTGTCTATGCCTCTCTCTGTTTCTCTGTGACTGTCTCTGTCTGTCAATCTCTCTGTCTCTGACTCTCTGCCTCTCTCTGTCTCTATCTCTGTCTCTGTATCTGTTTGTCTCTGTCTCTCTTCTTCCTCCTTCAGTCTTTCTCTCTATATCTCTCTCCATCTCTCTCTTTGTCTCAATGTCTGTCTCTCTCCTCTAATCTTCTCTTTTCTTCTCCCTCCTGTTTCTCTGTCTCTCTCTGTTTCTGAATAGCTGTCTCTGGGTCTCTGCATGTTTCTGTGACTGTCTCTGCTTCTTTTCCTTGGTCTCTGCCTACCTCTCTGTCTCAGTCTCTCCTTTCTCCCTTCATCTTTCTCTGTCTCCCTCTGCCTCCCAACTTCTCTCAGTCTCTGTCTCTCTTCTCTAATCTCTTCTCCCTCTCTGTCTTACTTTTCTGTCTGTCTGTCACTTTCTCTGTGTCTCTGTCTCTCTCTGTCTCTCTCTCTTTCTCTCTGTTTCTCTCTCTCTCTCTCTCTCTCTCTCTCTCTCTCACACACACACACACACACACACACACACACACACACACATTCCTCTTACTGAAGCAACAAGTTAACCAACTTACCTAAATTCATACAGAATAATAAGTTATAAAGGCAGGATTGAAAGTGTCAGAGGAAGGATTCTCTGTTAGAAACAGTATTAAATTTGGATTATGGAGGAAATGATGAGCAGGAAATACCTAAGGTTCTCTCTCCTTTTCCATCTAAGCTCTAGTGAAGAGAAGACTCAAGAGGAGAAAAATGAACATAGCAAAGGGTAATAATGCAGTGGGACCAAACAAATGGATCCAGGAAGACTATATTTATTGCACTTACAAAGTGCATTAAATTCACCATTGCTCATTGTGATGGGGGAGTTAGCAAGTTAAGACTTGCAAAATGACTTCCCCAAGATGAAAAAAAATACTTCACATTTATAAATAGCAACACTATAAGGCAGCAGTTAATAACATAAGCTCTTTTGAAGGTGGGGATTATATTTTATCTGTTTTTGTAATCTTTATAATATTTTGTAAACAATAAGCACTCAATACAGCTTAGAATCTCAAAGTTGGAAAAGACTTGGAGTTTTTTAGCTAACCCTATAAGATATATATATATATATATCTTCTACAACATTTCCGAAAAGCAATCATACCAACTCTGATTAACTACTTTTGGAGAAAGGGAGCTCTCTATTACCCTAGGCAGCCTGTTCTGTGTTTCAGACTTCACTTAGAATGCATAGGCTAGAAGCTGGACCTGGAGTCAGGAAGCCCTGAGATTAAATCGAGCCTCAGCCATTTATTACTTGCGCAGTCCTGGGCAAGTCATTTAACATGTCTGCCTCAGTTTCTTCATTGGTAGAATGGGGATAACATCTAGCACCAAGATAACATCCCAGAGTAGTTGGGAGGATAAAATGAGATATTATTTGCAAACATTAAAGGGTTATGTAAATGCTATTATCATTTCAAGCCCAAATCTGCCCTCTTCTCCTTTAACTTCTATATATTGACATTAGTTCTGCTATAAAAGTTACGTAGAATTCTGATATAAATATTAAGAAGAATACATAAATGAGGCATGCCATTGAAATGGTAGAGGTAATAAGGGCTATGTTAGCTTAAAGGAGGTAAAAATTCAGATATGATTATCCTTCATGATAAAGTAAACCTACAAAAGAATGAATTTCAGTCAGACCTGAACATATTAACAGGATTCTGTGTGTTATAATGGAAAGAAAAATGGGTATAACTATCCATTTATCTAATTACCAACTTTTTCACATCAGGAAAGTAATTTACATGCTGTGGGTCTTCTTTTTTTTTTTAAGTGACCTTTGAATTACTTGGGACAAGCAATAATTTTGATATGGTTTCATTTGTGTGATGACAAGGAACATTTATGTGCACTTCTTAGTGCACTGGTCTAAGAGCATCTGATCTTGACCAGACAAAACTGCTCACTAGGTTGGTTTCCTCACCTTTAGTTCTTACAGTTGAGTGCTGAATTGATAGATAGATAGATATAGGTTGATAGGTGAATATAAATATACGTGGTATTTGTATATGTGTTTCTTTGTTCTCTTTGATTATGTTTTACATCTCTAGTTGTTAAGAACAGATATCAGTGAAATAGACGAACATAGAGCTTTTAATGAGCACACTTCAGGGACTGTTAGAGAGACTTCAGCAGACACTCAGGGACATAAAGCATTTCATGGCACATCCAAGCTCACAATGAAACAAAATCGTACACACTGAAGGGCAAAGGAAGATATGGTTAAGAAAAAATTAAATGATTCTGAGAACTGACAAGCCATTGTTATAAACAGCCTAATTAACTGTCACTAAAACAGTTCTTTCAAAGGAATGTAGTCACTGAAGAAGTTGTTACTGATTTTTCTATACTACTATATACCATTGACTTCTTGAAGTTGGAAAATTACTGAGAAGACCAGTTTTTTTAAAAAGTGTCAACTATTGCTATGAAGAAAAAATAATTTGTCATGGGGAAGATGATAAAAGAACTAGGGCACTGAAGATTAGAAAAACATACACACACAATGAGTTTCATTTGAAAGAGAGAGATAAATATAGATACAGACATATGTATGTATGTATACATATAGATATATAGTAACTCACTTTTTTCATTTAAGCATATGCTAAAATCATTTTAAGAATTCTAAGTGAGCTTGTAGGAGAGTATTTTCATCAGATTGCAAAACATCTACCCCAAAAATGTTTGGAGGAATATATTTATACATATATACGTATATACATATATATATATATATATGTATATACGTATATATGTATTTAATTTCTAGGGGGCTTTGTCGCCATTGTGGGACTAATGAACTCTGATTAAAAATTGATATGCTGAAAAAAGAATTATTCCAGAATTGCATAAATTCACACATGGAGACAGTTGCAACTTTTTTGCTACACATGACAAAATGTTAAGCCATGTATCCAGGAGATGGAGATCAACATGCTTCTGTAGCCTGGAAATTGATCATATTGAAACCCCATGGAAAAAGTACGGACTATAATCAAGACTAAGCATCAGGGGGAAATGAACTTTGTCAATCATGCTTAAAATGAAATATTATAAGTATCATTTCACAATGAATAATTAAAGAATGTATCAAATACTGTAAATTTAATATGAAATAATACAAAACAAGTGAATCTATAAAAAGGAGGACTCTCACTCACCCTATATATCCAACTCGTCAAATTTTGTTGTTTCTTCCTTCACAACAACTCTTCTAAGTGTCTTCACTCCACTTTTATAGCCACAACCCTCCTTCAGGACCTCTTGCTTATATTATAGTGATATCATTCTAACTAGACTCCCTCCTTCAAGTCTTATCCACTCCATCCTCTACTCAGTGGCCAAGGTGATTTTTCTAAGGAACAGTTCGGAATATGTCACCCTTATTCACCAGCAAGATGAAGTAAAAGGCTTCTATAGAGCATACATAGAAGGGGCAGCCAGGTGATACAATGAATCAGGAAGATCTTCATGAGTTCAAATCTAGCCTCAGACACTTACTACCTGTGTGACCCTGTGTGATCTGGGCAACTCATTTAACCATGTTCGCCTCAGTTCCTCATCTGTAAAATGAGTTGAAGAAGGAAATGTCAAATCATTCCCCTATTTCTGCCAAGAAAACTACAAGTGGAATCACAAAGAGTCAGACATAGCTGAAAAAAATGTCTCTTCCACAAATGATTTCTTCACTTTCTGACTCAGTCCTTGTCTATTCACCACATTCTTGTGCCATCCTCCTATGTCATATCATTAATTTACCTTTACATAAGTCATAATTTTAAGCACATATACAAAGGCTTTTTTAAACATATAAACATACCTTCTTAGTCATTGTTTTAGCACAATTACTAAGAAAATAGCGAAAAAAGAGTTGGTATCATGGACTTGAAAGCAATATTGTAATTAGGAAAATTAGTGGGTCCAACAACAGAAGAATCATTGTCAAGTCAACAGCTGTGCAGAAAGGGCCACATAGAGAAAATTTCTCCCCAGTGTCTAAGCTATTCCCTGGCCATAAATTGGATTGCTGGGAAGTACCTGCATTATTTTGTGCTCTAGGGTCAACTCTAACCATCTTCTCCTTGAAAACCAAATTAATCGTCTACCATCAGTGAATAAGTATTCATTTTACACCCAACACTTGCAGAGCAGTGTAGTTAGAGGTGATCACTATGTGGGGTAGATTATACCCAGTGTGAGAAGAGTTGGGCCCAAGTCTTGGCTTAGCAACTAACTCACTGTTTTGCTTTTGGCAAGTGGCTAGAAGACCTAATGTGCTGTGGCAAGAAAATCAGTGGCCTTGAAATTAAGGGATTCAAATCTCAGCTCTCAAACTTAATAGTTTTAAACCATAATCAAGTTCTTTCAGCTCTCTGTATTTCCATTTTTTCACTTATGCAATGGGGATGATGCCCCTACTTGTAATACCAATACTGGAATTATGGTGGGGGAAAAATGTTCCTGATCCAAAGTACTAAAGAAATGTTACTTTTTTTTACTTTCAAAGAATTAGATACTTAGAACTACAAGTGACCTTAGAAGCTATCTAGTAAAATGCCCTCAATTTCTTCATTTCCCAAAGTCATACAGACAGTGAATTTCAGAGGCAGGATATGAAACAAGATCTTCTTGATTCTAGGTTCACTCTACCTGTAATAACAAACTTCCTTTTTCTTTCTCTGGTTCTTAATTTCTTTTGTAAAACGTGAGTACTGGAATTAATGATCTTTAACTTAATATGATTCTGTGAACACTTTGAATTAACAGATAAGGAAACTGAGGCCCACAGGGGTGAAGTGATTTTACCCAAGGCAACCTAGGAGAAAGGCAGATCTGAAACCCAGAGCTCTTGTTTCCAGTCCAGTACTCTTTCCACTATTTTATCTCTCTTTGTCCCCAACTCTCTCCTACCTTTTTATTTGCAGGGTAGATGACAAAAGACTTCCACATCATACTCATTTCCTTTGCTATCCTGAATTCCAGTTGTCTATCCCTTAATGAGAATAAAGTCCCTTTTTAAATCTATTATCCAAAAAATGACCATTTTCTTTGCGATCAATAAGCTTTCAACATGTTTAGAATGCTCAGGCTTTCATCAAACTCTTAACCCTGCAAAGCAATACTCTAAAGAGTATTGGAGGGAGGCAGAACCAGGAAAAAGGCAGGAAATCCCTTGAGCTCTCCATCAAACTCCTCCACACACATTTATTAATGCCCCAAAACAAATTCTGAAGCAGCAGAACCCAAAAAAGTATGGTGTGAAACAATTTTCTATCCCAAGACAACTTAGGAGGTTAACAAGAAAAGTTTGTCACAACAGAGTGAGAGTGGAGTACAGTCCAGTGCAGCCCACACCAACTACAGAACATGCCCCAGCAAACCAGGAACAGGCCTTCAGAGAGACTGAATCAGCAGCAGCAGCTGCTGCTTACAAAGTTCTCAGTCCATAGAGGGTAAGGGGTAGAACAACTGGTGAGAAGAAGATTATAGGGGTCCTTTTGCTGGCAATGGGGACAGGATCTGTTGCTTTGCACATGCTCAGATGCAGGTCACAGACCCTAGTGGTGCAGGGCAAGGAGGAGCAGTTGAACGCCAGAGCTTATGGCCACAATGGAGCAGGACCCTCCTCACAGTTCCACAGTGGAAAAGAGTGTTTGTAGTCATTAACATAGGCCAAAAGAGTAGTGAACATACCTCTTCTTACAGATGCACTCAAGGTGGGACAGTGAATCAGCCACCCTAAAGTCTCACTTTATGAAAGAGTTAACAGTCAAGAAATAGGTGGGAAAATGAGCAAATTGAAAAAAACAATTCTGACTATAAAACATTATTATGGTAACAAGGAAAATCAAAACAGACTCAAAAGAAGACAACAAAGTCAAAGCTCCTATATCCAAAGCCTCAAAGAAAAATATGCATTGGTCTTAGGCCATGAAAGAGTTCAAAAAGAATTTAAAAAATCAAATAAGAGAAATAGTGGAAAAATTGGGAAAAGAGATGGGAGTGATTTAAGAAAACCATAAAAAAAGTCAACAGTTTGATAAAGGAGGCACAAAAAGATACTGAAGAAAACAACACCTTAAAAAACAAAAATAGCCCAAAAGATAAAAGTACAAAAATACAATGAGAAGAAGAGTGCCTTGAAAAGCAGAGTTAGTCAAATGGGAAACAGAGGCACAAAAATTCACTGAAAACAAGAACTCTTTAAAAAGTAGCATTGACCAAATGGAAAAGGAAGTGAAGAAGATAATTCCTTAAAAATTAGAACTGAGCAAATGGAAGTTAATGACTCTATGAGACATCAAGGAACAATATAACAAAACCAAAATAATAAAAATTAGAAGACAATGTGAAAGAAATTATTGGAAAAGCAGCTGACCTGCAAAATAGATCCAGGAGAGATAATTTGAGAATTTTTGGACTTCCTGAAAGTCATGATCAAAAAAGAGCCTAGACATTATCTTTAAATAAATTAAATAAATATTCTAGAACCAGAGGATAAAATAGAAATTGAAAGACTCTACCTATCACCTTCTCAAAGAGATCCCTAAAGGAAAACTTCCAGAAATATCATAGCCAAATTCCAGAACTCCCATATCAAGGAGAAAATATTGTTAACATCCAGAAAGAAATAAATCAACTTTTGTGGAGACACAGTCAGGATAACACAAGATTTAGCAGCTTCTCCATTAAGGCATTGGGGGACTTGGACAGAGGTGGGGAATCTATGGCCTCAAGGCCACATGTGGCCTTCTAGATCCCCAAGTTCAGCTCTTGGACTGAATCTAAACTTCATAGAACAAACCTCCTTAATAAAAGATTTGTTCTATAAAACTTGGACTCAGTCAAAAGGCTCTACCTAAGGACCTAGAGGGTCACATGGGCCTAGAGGTTGCAAGTTCTTCACCCCTGGCTTGGAATATGATTTTCTGGAGAGCAAAGGAGCTAGAATTACAACCAACAATCACATACCCAGCAAATCCAAGTATAATTCTTCAGGGAGAAAAATGGACATTCAGTGAAATAGGGGACTATCAAACATTGCATATAAAGGTAAACAGGAAAGGAAAATCATAAGAGACTTAATAAGATTAAACTGTTTACAATTCCACATGAGAAAATGATACTTGATAAGATCTTTTTCTAGGGCAGTTAGAAGGAGTATATATAGAGGATGTGGTATGAATTGAACATGATGGGATATGTAAAAAATGAAATTATGGGGAGAGGAATGCACTTGGAGAAAAGGAAAGGTAGAATGGATTAATTATCTGACACAAAAGAGCCAAGAAAGAGTTTTTATAGTGGCAGGGAAGATAAGAGAGGCAGCAAGGAATACCACTTTACTTTCATCAAGACAGAAAAACATACACACTCAATTGGATATAGAGGGTTGCTCAAAGAAGGGAAGGTGGGTTGGGGGAGGCAATAGTCAGAAGAAAAACACTTTTGAGAAGGGACATGGAGAGAGAAAAAAGAATAAAAAGGGGGAAATAGGATGAATGGAAATATAGTTAGCAATCATAACTGTAAAGAAAAATTAAAGCAAATTTCGCTGATAAATTCCTCATCTCTCAAATATATAGAGAAATGAATCAAAATTATGGGAAGAAGAGCCACACCCAAAATGATGAATGATAAAAATTATGGTCAGTTTTCAAATGAAGTAATCAAAATTATCTCCAGATATATGAGAAAATACTCTAAATTACTATTGATTAGAGAAAGCAAACTAAAATCATCTGAGGGACTACCTTGTACCTATTAGATTGGCTAATATGACAAAAAAGGAAAATGACAAATGTTAGAGGGGATGTGGGAAAACTGAAATACTAATGCAATATTGGAAGAGTCGTGAACTGATTGAACCATTATGTGGAACAACTGGAAACTGTCCCCAAATGCCTATAAAACCATGCGTACATTTTAACCTAAAAATACCACTACTAAGTCTCTAATCCAAAAGAGATTTTAAAAAAAAAGGAAAAGGACCTACACGTACAAAAACATTTATAGCAGCTCTTTTCTGGTGGCCATGTGGAAATTGAGGGGATGGCCTCAACTGGGGAATAGCTGAACATGATGTGTCACATGATTCTAACGGAATGCTATCACACTACACGAAAAGATGAGCTAGATACTCTCAGAAAAAAAAAACTAGAAAGACTTACACAGACTGATGCAAAGTGAAATAAATAAAACCACAAGAAACTTGTACATAGTAACAGCCATATTATAAGATAATCGACTGTGAATTACTTAGCAATTCTCAGCAAAATAACAATCCAAGACAACTCCAAAGGACTTAAGATGAAAAATGCTATCCATCCCCAGAGAAAGAACTGATAAAATTTGAATACAGATTGAAATATATGTTTTTACTTAATTTTTATTGTTTTGTTTTTATTTCTATCTTTTCTTTTACAACCTAATATGGAAATATGTTTTGTATAATTATATATAATGTACATCACATTGCTTGACTTCTCAATGAGGGGGAAGGGAAGAGAGGAAAAGAACTTGGAACTCAACTTTAAAAACCAACACTGAACATTGTTTTTACATGGCAGGGGAAATAAAGTTCAAATTAAAAAAAAATAACTCTGAAAAAAGAGTACTGGAGAGGCAGCGAGGTAGTGCAGTGAATAGAATATGTGCCTTTGAGTCAGGAGGACCTGAGTTCAAATCTGATCTCAGACACTTACTATCTGCGTAACCCTGGGTAAGTCACTTAAAGTTGATTGACAACAAAAATAAAACAAACGAGTACTGGACTAGCAATGAGAAGATATGAGTTCAAATCTAAGTTCTAATACTCTCCAGTGGTATGATATTAGGAGAATGATCTAGTCTCCTCATCTGTAAACTGGGGATACTACTGTCTATATACCCTCTGAAATTACCTCCCATTTTTTACCATGTATATATTGTATGTTATCTCTTCAATTAAAATGTTAGTTTGTTGTGGGGAGGGACTGTCTTTTGCCTTCATTTTTACCTCCAGCATTTAGCCCAGTGCCTGTATCATAGTAAATGTTTAATAAACCTTGTTCCTCACAATGAAGATGATGCCACACAGGGTAGTTATGAGAAAAAACAAGATGTATTTATTTCACAACTTATTTGGTTGTCAAGCAGTTTCTGCAAGTTTATTATAATGGTGACATAAAAAAATTGTGGAAAAGAATCACAACAGTTTTAGAAACAGAAATCAGAAAGTATTTTCTCTATAGTAGGCAGCCTAGAAAACAGCTAAATTATGAAGGATGGTTCTGGGAGTGGGAGGGGAGGGGGATGGCGTGGGATAAAGTGAACCAATTTTTCCTAGAGAAAAGCAGACAATAGAGATGCATTTCAGGAAGGACAGCCATTAAATTCTTGCCAAATACTTCCTACTTCTCAACCCCTCTGCTGAAGAGGTGACCTTGGGATCTTGACCACTATGTTCACCGAGCACAAGCTATAGCATTGTGTGGGAAGGGTTCCAGCATGGGTCAAGAATGGGCCATGTGTCTGTCACCTAAGAAGCAGATGAGCTATGTTTGAAGAATCTCATTCCAAAAAGAACCAGATTTGGGTTCAAATATCAGCTCAAAATAATAGAAGATGAAACTGAGGTTCTGAAAAGCAAAGTTACCTGCCTAATTGTCATATAGCTCATAAGGAGAAGAACTAGCATGTGGGTCTGTACCCTTGAACTCCAAGTCGAGCATTCTCTCTCCCATAGCTCTAGGTCACACAGTAGTAGAAGAGCTAGGATTTGCATCCAAGTCTCCTGACTCCCAGTACTTGCCTGTATAAACTTTTTTTTTATCTAGCAAAACACGTTGGATCTAGACGGCAACTAAAGGGCCATTTCAGTCTTCATGAGTCTGATATAGGATAAATCTCCATGTATTCTGCTAATAATCATAAATGAGTTAACAGAAAAAAAGTAAATATACATGATTTCAGTTTTAACAAAACTCAAACTAAGCTCTCTGGCAGCTCCACCAATCACAGAGTACAAGAACTAGAAGAGACCCTCGAGGTCACCTGGAGGAATCAAAATTGGAATAAGCCTTTGCTCTATAACAGAGTTGACAGACACACTGCTGTGGGTCACATGTCCACAACGCTCCTGAGTTTGACCCAAACCAGATTAAAAACTATTTGTGAAATATTGAATGAAATATATAAGAAAACAACAAAATATAGATAATAACATATCTTAAAACAATCCATGTATAGGAACAGGGGATGCCATATCTACCACAGTTTAATACCTCCGCTCTACTATGTTTTGAGAAGTCTCCCTCCAGCTTTCACTCAAAGATTTCTGGTGACCCTGAATTCAGTTTCTTTAAAATCAGTCCATTATTTTGTTGACTAGTTTGAATTGTTAAGAGATTTCTCCTTGCATATGAAATGGGAAAAGGTATAGAACAGTGGAAAGAGTGTTGGATTCAGAGCTAGAGACCCAAAGTTTAAATGCCTAACTCTTTCCTATTACTTGTGTGACCATGTCTTAGTTTCCTTATGTGAAATAGGGGAATCAGACTAGATGGACTTTTGCATCCTTTCCAATGCTATCAAGCATTTACTAAGCACCTACCATGTGTCTGGTACTGTGCTCAGCACTGGGCTTACCAGGACAAAAGCCAAGCATTTGCCCATAAGCAGCTTACATTCTAACAGAGGAGACAACATTTACATACACAGGTGAGAAACATACAGGGACAGGTCGAAATGACTAAAGAGGGGACAGGACTTGTCACTCTAGCTCCCTATCTCACTAATGTAACTTCTGAGAACCTTAAATATCAATAATACTAATAAAAATAGCATTTATATAGTTTTTCTAAAGTTTACAAAAGACTCTACAAGTACTATCCAATTGTATCCTCACAATAACCTTGGAAAATTTACATGTTACCATTATCCTTATTTTTGAAATAAAGAAACTAAGGCAGAAATTAAGTCACTTGGCCAAGGTGACATGGCTAAGTATCTGAGGTCAGATTTGAACTCAGGTCTTCCTGACTCCAGGTCCAGCATTCTGTTCACGATGCCATCTAGCTGCATTTTTCTTAAATGGGAAATGATAGAGAATGGCCAATGAAATCACCAAAATTCTGTAGCATTAAGATCCAAACTTTTAACTATACTGTCTCCTCTAACTCTCTGTATTGAGAGAACTTTCCCTTACATCCCCTTCTCCCTCACCCCAAAGTCTAATTTTTTTTCCAAACTAATCCAATTCCTTATTTCATATTTGGTGTCCAGGAAGCAGGCTAAGGAGGAGCCCTTAGTGGGAAGGGTTTGCTGGGTGATAAGAAATTCTGAGAATATGTGGGTAGGAGGTACGTGTGAAGGAACCCAAAAAGAGCACTATCAAATATGTGCCAGATGCTGAGGTCAGACTGACCCTTTGGGAGAGAACACAACACTGTGGAAAGTGGAAAAATGTCATAAAGAAATTGCTTTTTCACTTGCTTCTTTCTCTTGCATGGAAGAAAGCCTGGGAACAAGCCAAGGATTTTTAATGGGAAAACACACTAGAGTGTATCTAGTCCAGTCCTCATAGAGGGGAAGGAACTTGCTCAAGGTCATACAAGAAGCAAATATGAGCTTATGGTCCCCATTTTACAAAGAAGAAAGAGAGAGGGGGGGAGGGAGGGAGGAAGGGAAGGAAGGAAGGAAGGAAGGAAGGAAAACAAAAACAGAAAACCCAGATTTGTCCAAGTCACACAGCTCATATTATAGGTATAGAGCTTCTGGAAACCTACTCTAGTCTAACTTCCACATTTTGCAGCATAGGTAAGAGATTTGCTCAAGGTCATGCAAAGAATAAATATCCTGTGCTCTTCATTTTACCAAAAGAAAAAAAAAATGGAAATGTTGTCTTGGAGAGGTGAAGAGACTCAATTAATTAGCACTGGGAATGATCTGAACCCAGCTAATTCTGACTCCAATTTCAGCATCCTATATGTGGCATCAGGCTAGTAAGTATCAGAGCTCTAGGATATGCAACTAGAGCCCTGAATCTAAATGAAGCATTTCTTCCATTCAGCACAGTATCTCTCACTGTGCCAAGCTGCCTCAAAAATGGGTTATGAGGTCACCCCACGGGAAGTGGCAGTTTCCTTTCAATGACACAGGGTCCACACAAACTGCAACTCATCTTACTGCTAAATTATATTTGAGGCACTGGTTTTCAAGGGTGTTATAGCAAAGGACATTCTATCACTTTATAGTCTTTTAGGTGAAAAATTTCCTAGAATTTCTGCCCATCCCCCTTCCCACCTCCCTCCTCTAGGAGATCACTTTAGGCAGCTTGTATGCTTAGATGAGACAGTCTATTTTCTCTAACGCTGGAATGCCTAAAGGCTGGAACCATACCTACAAATGTACCCTGTGGGAGCAATTCCAAGTTGTCAGCATTCCACAAATAATAAATAAGACTAAATCAGAGGCCTGGGGTTATGTAGCCCCTTGGAATTTCCCTTAGTGATATGACCCTGCAGGATGAGAATTGAATTATTCATCTGTGATCTTTTAAGAATCAAGAATTCGGTTCTGTGGTATGACCTTAAGCAAGTCACCTATTGTCTTTAGATTGCAGGTTCAATGACTCTTAGGTAATACAGTTACTACTACTACTACTACTACCGATAATAACAGTGGTAAATAAAATAGTAATAATTTATATAGTACTTTTCCCTCTAGGATAAAATATAAATTCCATAGTTTTCTTTCAAGGCCCTTGGTGGTCTGGCTGCAACCAGCATTTCTAGTCTTATTTCAAATCAAATCAACAAATATTTATTAAACGTCTTCTATGTTTGAAACCATGTGTGAGCCTTAGGTGATGTAAAGATGAAAAAGAACACAGTCCTGGATCTCAAGCTTATAAATTAGTAAAGAGGTAAGACTTGATCATCTTTAACAAAAATTAAAATGAGAAAAGTAGGACAGAAAAATGCATTTCAAGCTGCAAGGGACCAAAAAGACTACCTCCTTTTACAATGTCTCCTTTTACAAGTGAGGAAACTGAGATACACAGAATTTTGGTGATTTTTTTCAAATGTTATACAGATAGTAAATAAAAAAGTTTGTATTAGAACCTTGGTTCTCTGACTCCAAATCTGTCACTTTTCCCACTATCCTATACTATAATTGTCCTTGTCTCTCTCCACACATTACACCCATCGTAAATAGCACACTAAGATTAAAAATCCCCCCTTGTATCACTGTCTTATTGTGGTGTAAGGGCTTGCATAGCTCATTGAACTATGAGCTATGCCATGCAGGATAACCCAAGATGGATAGATCATATTGGAAAGTTCTTATAATCAGTAACCTACTGAAAAAGGAAATGACAAACCTCTCCAGTAACTTGCCAAAAAAATTCCATGGACAGAATTAAACTGATAAAAGAGATGACACCAGAAGATGAACCCCTCAGGATGAATGATGTGCAACACTCTATTGGGGAAGAGTGGAGGATAACCACAAGTAGCTCTAGTACTAATAAAGTGGCTGGAGCAAAGCCAAAAGGAAGCTCAGCTGCAGTTCTATCTGGTGATGAAAGGAAAGCCTGATACTGTAAAGATCAGTAGCATGTAGGAACCTAGAATGTAAGATCTATGAACCAAGGTGAGCTAGATGTGATCAAACCAGAGATGGAAAGATTAAACATCAGCATCTTGGGTGTCAGTGAACTCAAATGAATGAGAATCGGTGAATTTAATTCAGGTGATCACTACGTATACTACCTGTGAGCAAAAGTCCTTTAGAAGAACTGGAGTAGCCCCTGTAGTCAATAGGATGAAAAAAGCAATACTGTAATATATTCTCAAAAAAATGCCAACAAAATTATATCAGTTCAAATCCAAGGCAAACTATTCAACATTCTAGTAATACAAGTCTATACTGAAACTACTGATATCCAAAAAGGCCAGAGTTCATCAGTTCTATGAAGACCTACAACATCTTCATGAAATAATATCAAAAAAAATATCACATTCATCATAGGGTATTTGGAATGGTAAAGCAGGAAATCAAAAGAAAATTGGAATAACAGTCCTTGGAGTATAAAATGAAGCAGGGCAAAGACTAATAGAATTCTGTCAAGATAACTTGTTGGCCATAGCAAACACTCTTTTGTAACAAACCAAAAGGATACTCTACACATAGACATCACCAGATGGTCAAGGCAGAAATCAGATTGATTATATACTTTACAGCCAAAGTGGAGAAACTCTATGCAGTCAGTGAAAACAAGACCTGAAGAAGATATTTTCTCCGACCATGAGCTTCTTATTAAAACATTCAGACTTAAATTGGAGAAAGTAGGGGAAATCATCAGACTATGTAAGAATGATTTAAATTACATTCCTTATGACTATAAAATGGAAGTAATAAATAGATTTAAAGTATTAGATCTAATAGATAGAGGGCCTAAAGAACTATGGACAGAGGTTCACAATATTATGCAAAAGGCAGCAACAAAAAGCATTCCAAGGAACAAAGAAGAGCAGGAAAGCAAAATGGTTTCTGATGAGACTTTACAAATAGCTAAAGAAAGAAGGAAAGGGACAGGGAAAGGAGAAAGGGAAAGATATACCCAACTGAATGCAGAATTTCAAAGAGTAGAAAAGAGACAAAAAGAAAAAGTGTTCTTAAATGAACAATGCAAAGAAAAAGAAGAAAATAATAGAATGGAAAAGACAAGAGATCTCTTCAAGAAAAATAGAGATATCAAGGGAACATTTCATGCAAAAAAATTAGTATGATAAAAGACAAAAATGGTAGTGACTAAACAGCAGTGGAAGAGATTAAGAGGTGAAAATAATATGCAGTCTGTGAACTTACTTTTTAAAATATATTTTGATACCTGTATTTGAAAGTAATTGACTTCTTTTGTAACCTTGTATATTTTATGCATTTAAGAACAATATTCTAAAAAGGGGTCCCTAAACTTTACCAAATTGCCAAACAGATTCCATGACACATGTGAGTATATACACCTTGCTGTAAAATTTGGAAGAGGAAATATGGGAAACAGAAAACTCTACCACAACTGCATGGGAAGAAAGTATTGAAATATAAGCTTGAGAAAAGAGGCAAATGAATGTCAACATGCCTACCAAAGAATCCCTCTCCATACACACTGCTTTATGATACTGTAGGAAACAATTCTGTGTGGTTACATGATAAATGCTGAAAGAAGTAGGATAGCTCCAAAACACCAATGCAAATAAATCTCAGGTACTCGAAGAAGAAGGAGGAGGAGAAGCAAGTATAGAAAAATTATACAAGAAATATCATAGTATCACTGATAATCAAGAGGTGTGGTTACTAATCTAGAGTCAGACTTCCTGGAAAATGAAGTCAAGCAGGCCTTAGAAAGCAGTACTAATTAAAATGCTAGTGGAGGTGATAGAATTCCAGGTGAACTCTTGAAAATTCTAAAAGAAGATACTGTTAAAAGCATTGTACTTAATGTGGCAGCAAATTTGAAAAACTCAACAGTAGTCAATGGATTGGAAAAGATGAGTTTACAATCCAGTCCTAAAGAAAAGCAATGCCAAAGAATGTTCAAAAACAATTGCACTAATTGTGCATGCCAACAAGGTTATGCATAAGATTCTCCAAGCTAGGCTTCAACAATACCTGAACCAAGAATTATCAGAAGAATAGCCTGATTTTCAAAGAGACAGAAAAACTAGAAACTAAATTGCCAACCTTCACTAGATTATAGAGAAAGTAAATGTGTTCCAGAAAAACATCTACTTCTGTTTTGATAATATGTAATATAAATTTTAGACTTTAATAAGGGCCAAAGTTTGAATTAAGAAGAGCCTGGACCTAATAGTCCCTTTTGTTTAACTTAGAGGACACATTTTGATGTCAAGCAAGCAAATGGGGCCTCCTTACCAGACCCTTCTTCTGGCATCTTAGTGATAAGGCCTGGGTTGTAACTTCAGCTTTGTCAACTCTGTTAAGATACCACAACTTCAAAGGCCTGTTTAGGACAGGATATGTCATCTGGGTAATGGGACTTTTTCCTTATCTTAAATCATAGAGACATGCTATGGAAAGAAGATGCCCATAGCTTGGGATCATAAAATCTAACTGACGCTTCTTTGTTTACAATGTGTTTATCTAAGAGAACTCCTTCTCATGGCAAAATGTATATAAGTGAGAAGATTTCTGTACTGGGTAGCCAGAACATTTTTCCAGCTCCATAATGCATTTTCTTTAATAGGGAATTGATCAATTAATTAATTAAATCATAAAATGTATGCATTTAGCCTGTTGCCTTTTCTTTAACCAAGTTTTCCGGTCAACAGTTTCATTGACTTCACTAAAGCTTCTGACTATGTGGATTAAACAAAATGTGTCAAGTCCTCAAAGAGATGGAAGAAGTACTAAGTCATCAACCTTGTTGTATATTGTCACCTTATTTATTTAACTTATATGCAGAGTACATAAAGGTAAATGCCAGCCTAGATGAATCATAAAACTGGAAATAATGTTTCTAGAAGAAATGCCAACAATCTCAGATATGCAAATAACATCACTCTGATGGCAGAAAGTGAAGAATTTAAGAAGCCTTGTGATGAGGGTGAAAGAGGAGAGTGCAAAACTGATTTGAAACCTAACATTTAAAAAATTCCTGACAAATGGAGAAGAAATGGACATTGTCATATTTTATATTCTTGGGCTCAAATACCACTGCAGACAGTAACTACTCCAATGAAATTAAAAGATACTTGCTCCTTGGAAGGAAAGCTATGACAAATCTGGACAACATACTAAAAGGCAGAGATATCATCTTGCCCACACAGGTCCACAAACTCAAAGCTATGGTTTTTCCAGTAGCACTGTGTGTTGTGTTCATTCTTCATTGCTGAAGAAGACCATGCCCTCAGAGAAATGATGACATGATTTGCACTTGACTTTGTTTTTAGCGAGGAAGGGCTATGCGGGTCACCAGCCTCACTTCTCCTCCAGAGCCATCTGAATCCAGTGACCTCATATTCCTCAGAGTAACTGGAGATGACTCAAGATGCATGGGGGGACCTTGGGCTCTTTAGGCCAAGGTCTTTGCAAGTACGCACTTAGGGTGAGGCAAGCCCCATTCATTGAATAGGCCTATTTAGGAAGTAGCCTGGGCATGGCCCCTTTAATGAGATCAAGAAAAAGAAAGATAGGCTGTGTGGGAAACAGCAATGGTTACTAATGATAATCACTCTAAAGCTAGGAGGGTCCAGAGAAGCCCTTAGGCAGTATCCATACAATGCCTACTATGTGCCAGGCACTATGCTAAGTTCTCTACAATTATGGTCTTATTTGATTCTCACAATAACCCTGTGAAGGTATGTGCTGTAATCTTCATTTTACAAATAAGGAAACTGAAGCAAAGAGGGGTTTTGCTTGTTTGCTGTTGTTTTAAATGATTTGCCCAGTCACACAACTAGTAAATATCTGAGGGTGCATTTGAACTTAGGTCTTCCAAAATCCATGCCCAGCATTCTATCCACTACACCACCTAGCAACCTAAAATATGAGTGCAGATGTCTGGATGTTAATTCTTCTCTCTATATTTTTTCCACCACTGTACTCTAATCGGTCATTAAAAAGGTTTTTATTTGTGTTGCCAAGAAGTTGTTTGCAGAGCTATAAAAACAAGTGAACCGCATTTTTCATTAAGTGGCTTAGAAAAGGCTGAACATGAGGCAAAGGTGGCTAACATTCACTCTAGTCTCCCAAAGGCAAAGAAAAGGAATTTAGTAAATTAAGTTCAGTTAAGCTCTATCTTAAGTATAAGTATGTCTTTTATTTTTTTAAGGAAAAAGGTGAGACAATCAACATGGAGAAGTGAAATACCTGCAGAAGCAGTATGACTCACATGAATGATATAAAGTGATTCCCAAGGCATGAACGACATAGAATTATAAAAAGCTTTATTTTGTTTGTTTTAATCTTTCAAAGTACTTTGATACCTATTGTCCAATGGATCCTCACAACAAACCTCTGAGGTAAGAAGGACAGATGTGACATGTAACAGATGACTTACTGTGAATCACAGTGGCAGTATGCGTCAGAAAAGGGATTTGAATGGAGATTTTCCTGAATCTAAAGCTAGCTTTCTAACTACCAGGATACCTCTCAGCACCTCCAAGCAGCTTTATAAGGTAGAAAGTTACCAATCTGCAATGGCAGAAGGAATCATCTCATCCCATATTTCCTGTACCAATGAAATCACAGGTCTAAAACACACACACACACACACACACACACACACACACACACACACATCTGTACACACAGTAGCTGCTGAGACCCAAAACAGATAATTTGCCTAAGGTCACACTATCGATTAGTGATAGAACAAACATCAGCAGCTGGGTAGCGCAGTGGACAGAGCATTGGGCCCGGAGTCAGTAAGACCTGAGTTCAAATCCAGCCCCCGACACTTCCTAGCTCTGTAGCCCTAGGCAGGGCACTTCATCTTTCTCTGCCTCAGTTTTCTCTAATGTAAAATAAGAGTAATAATACCTATCTCACAGGGTTGTTATGAGAATATTTGGTAAGTGTGCGGCACACATAATACGTATGTAATAAATGCTTGTTTCCCTCTTTCCTTACTATTTTGCTCTTTTCATCACACCAAGGTGCCTATGTAATTCTAAAATGCTAAAATCTCTCCATGTATCTGTTACAGCACTCTGTGTAGTGATTTGACCATGACCACTGCAGTTCGTGGAATCCTGCCATCAGATGCTATCATTCCTTCCCCACCAGTGCACTTCTTGGACTGAACTCCACCATGATCATCAGCCTATGAGACTGTATCACCTTTGGTACTCTCATCTCACCAGCAGCTCCAGTACCCTCTCTCCCTTTCACTTGGAGGACCAAAGGGCTGAATAAAAGGTTCCTCCCCAAGCCTCCATTTAAAGAGGTCTCCCATGCCAACTAGGTACCTTCTGCCCACCATTTTCAGCTTTCTTTCATTTGTTATCTTCCCCCCCCACCCTCATTAGATCGTAATCTCCTTGAACTCAGGGACCCTCTTTCTCATTTGTGTCCCCAGGACTTAGTACAGTGCTGGGCAAATAGTAGGTTCTTATTAAATGCTTATTGACTATTAACTAGGAATGTCTGCAGGTAGGACTGATAGGCTGAAATGTATCTTGGAATACATTCTAGATGTGAAAGGGACCTCAAGTCTATCTAGTCTAGACCCCTAATTTTACAGTGCCTGCCCTCCCTCAAAGAGGGATATTCTATATTCTATCAAGAGAAATACCATGTATACCTTAGGTATATATAAAGTAATTGGGGGTAGGGTGGGGCATACTAGCCTCTACCAAGGCTTTTGGAAAAGTTTTACATAATTGGTGGCATTTGAACTGAGCTCTAAAGAAAGCTGAGGATTCTACATGATGGAAGCGATAATAGGGTACATTCCAAAAATGGGACAGTAACCTGTATAAAGGCCCAGAGATGGGAAATGTGAATTAGGAATAGCAAGAAGACTGGTTTGTCTGGACAGTAGAGCACATTAAAGGGAGCAAAGCATAATAATTCTCTCCATTTCACTGGCTTCCTTCAAGCCTCAGTCCTAATGCTACCTTCTACAGCAGACCTTTCTCAGTGCCTCCAGCTCCTAGAGTCTTCCCTTCTGAGATTATTTCTCGTTCATTATGGCTACCTCTGTCACTTTGGATCAGTTTCTATTGCTGGATCCCAGTTTCCTTCTTTGCAAAATAATGAGTTTGGACTAAATGATTTCAATCTATGATTCTAAGAAGTAATTTAAAGAGTTAGAAAATAGTCCCTCTCTTTCAAAACATACACACACATGCGCGCGCACACACACACACAGAGACAGGCACGCGTGCCATTCTTCTGCCTGCTGTCTAAGAAAAGCCCTTTGGAGTTACAACACTGAACCTTCCAGCAAACCCCCAATGACAATAATAGATTAAAAGGTCGTTGAGGGTACGCCTGCCACTGTTATCCAGGTTGTCACTAGCCATCAATGATAGAACTAAGGATTTGAACCCAGGCCTCTATAGACTTCAAATCCAGGCCAAGTCTCCAATACTGAATACTCTAATACTGTACCTTAGTGGAGAATTTTAATGAATTCCTCCTACCCATCTACCCCTTCCAAAAAAAAAAAAAGGTCACCTGCTGGGTAATTTGCCAGTAGAATGTAGACTCCTTCAAGGCAGGGATTGCTTCATTTCTGTCTTTGTATTCCAAGTGTCTAACGGTTCCCTTTCACATAGTAGATGATTAATAAATATTTCTTGAATTGGCTTGACTTCAACTTCATGGAAAACTATCACCCCTCTTCCCCAGGACAGAAATTTTGTAATGAGGACATTTGGTAAGTGTGAAATCTGAAATTTCACCACCATGATGAGTGACTTATGTTTTGTTACTGGATTCTTTTCTCATCTAACTCTCAGTTGACTCTACCCTGTGATTGGAGGGCTAGAGAGCAGAACATTAAATACCTCCCCAAATCTCCCTTTATAGGATGCTCACAGTCTTCTAAGTAACAGTATTTTCCATAGGCAACTTTCCTTGGCTTCAACTCCACAGAACACCATTTCCCACCCCTCCTATGGGTACTCATTGCCATACCCCTTTTCCTTCCCAGCTTCCTTCTATGTGTTTCCTTTCCCCATTGGATTGTAAATTCCTTGAAGGTCTCTGTTGCTTTTTTTTATTATCTCTGGTGCTTAACACCATGCCCAATACATGTTTAATAAATGTGTATGGAACTGAACATCAATATTTTTCCTTGACATTTGATGGATCTGTGAACTAATCCATCATCATCAATAATAATATTAATAGCTTCTATTTATACAATGTTTTAAAGTTTGCAAAATAGTTTACATAAATTATATAATTTTATGTTCACAATAACCCAAGTGTGGCAGATGGTATTATTGTGGGCATTTTACAGATAAGGAAAGTTAAGCTGAGAGAGGTTAAGTGACATATCCAGGGTCACCCAGCAAGTGTCTTATTCAGGATTTGAACTCAGATCTTCCTGTCTCTAAGTCCAGTGTTTTATACACTATCCTAGGATATGAAGATTGCAACAAGCCCATGTCTTCTCATCTTTTGAGACCTTTGTCTGTCTCCTCCCTTAGATTTTCTACCACATGTCTGCCTGAAGTTCTGGTGGCTTTTTCTATCAATGCTCCATTACAAGGAATCTCATCCTCACAGGCTAGTTTCAGCTAAAGGGAAATCAATAGTGTCAGAGGACTAAAAGAGTTGTCAAACACTGTAGCCCTGCCCTGGATCCTCCATAGAATCTCATTTCTGGGAGAGATCTTCCTAAATCAGGTATTAGCAAATGAGCACAATGAATGAAATATAACTAGAACAGGACAATCAGGGCTTTTCCCAGTGGTTCCATTTGGTCTAGGGCAGGGTTGAAGAATATTGGTGAAACTATTTCTCCATAGCTGTCTTATAGCCTGTCATCCCATGCTTCAAGGGGATCCAGTCACCTTTGGCTAGTGTCACCTTTTTTGGAGTATTTTGACTCTGCCTCTATTAGAAAGTGAGCTCCTTGAGAGCCAGGGCTGATTTTTTGCCTTTATTTTTATCCCCTGGCACTTAGCACAGTTCCTGGAACAGAGTAGGCACTTAATAAATACTTGTTACTTAACTTTACCTTCCCCATTCCCACATTCTATCCAGCCTTCTGTAATATATTGTGGGCCAACTGTGTCACAAGGGCTAGGTAGAGCTAGATTCTCTGAAGAAACAGGTAATCTCTTGTCCTGGTGTGACTGTATCCAACCAAGGCAAATTGTCCTCTGTACATGTTACCCCCACTCAATAAAATGTCCTAGACACCAGAATTCCTAATTAATAAACCTGCAAAAAAACCAGTTATGTCAGCATATGCCTGTGCCTATGTTTGATACCCATGCATCAAACAAAATGGGAATCTAGAAGTAATCCTGAAGGGAACAAAGGAAAAATAGATGACATGTATTCCCAAAGCATGGCATGGAACACGAAAGGATCTTAGAGTCTGTCCAACCAGTTCATGTTGGAGCCCAGGAAGAAAATGTTGATTGGCTCAGAAATACTTAGAACATTATTCATTTACTCTTCCTTTGAATCCCTCATAAAACTCAGTCAACTTTTTTTTTTGAAATGGTTTGTTAGTGAGAACATTTTGCTTTTATGGGCTTTCTCTGCTTGGAATGTTCAAGGGTTTTGCAGATGTCTCATGAATCTTCACTATAGCTTTCTGGGGTAAGCTGGTACTTTGTAAGGATGATTGCTTGCATTTAGAACACAAGAAGAAAAAACCCTTGGAGCTAAAGAAGGCCAAGAAACTCCCCTGATGTCACACAAGAACTAGATAGGCTTAGCTTGGAAAAGAAAAAGTAGGGGAAAAGGTGAGAGGGGAAACTTGGTCACTACCTTCAAATATAGGGAAAGTTGTACTGTAGATTGAATTTGTCGTTACTACTAGTCCTAGAGAGCAAAACTAAGACCAAGGTTTAGAAATTATAGGAAGAAGTCATATGGCAAAAAGGAAAAATCTTCACACTTTGTATCCGGAAGCAATGGTTCAAGTTTCAGATTGGACAGTTAGCTGGATAGCCTTGGATAAGTCACTTCACCTTAATGATCTTCAGTTTCTTCACCTGTAAAGTGAGGATGTTACTACTAAGAATAACTGTTAGTTATACAGTACCGTAAAGTTGGAAATGTGCTTTACATCATCATCCCCATTTTACAGATGAGGAATCTGAGGCTTCAGGAAGATTAGGTGACTTGTATATGGTCATACATGTTATAAACAGGGGCAGGATTTAAAGACTGGGCTTCCTGATCTCAAGTACGGCACATTATCGGACTACATCTCTCATAGGATTGTTGTGATTAAAGATGCTATAAAGATGTGTTGCTATTACTATCAGCACTATCAATATTACTATTACAGAGGAACAGATTTCAGCTCAGTATAGGAAACATCTTCCTAATAATACTACTCAGCAAGAGAAATTTTTAACCAAACTTAAGCACATCCTGAAAGGCTGCAGAAAGCGTTGATTGTGTTAGGTAGAGGTCAGGGTAGATTTCTCCCTGATAACTCTGACAAATCTGAGATGCTATGATTCTAGAAATCAGTGGAAAAACAAAATAAAAAGGAAAATCAACTCCCTAACTCTCAGGCTTATGGGGGCTATACTACCTAGCTACTCTCATAAAGACCTGGGGAAAAAAAAATAAAGACATTCAAACCAGGAAAGAGTATATGCCTCAAGTGATGATGGTTATCAGGGAGATAAGCAGCTTAGAGAGACGGAATAAAGGGAATTCCAAAGTGAAGGATAAATCCTCACAGAAACTGTAGGCTTATTTCTAGTCCCTGTCTATCAATGTCAACAGCTAGGAGAATATAGAGTTTAATTTATAGACTTGGAATATTAGATCAAAAGGTACCCAAAAGACCATCAAGTCCAATTCTTTATTATACAGATAAAAACAAATCTGAGTCTCAGAGACAGTATCACAAGGCCATACAAGGAGTTAGTGGCACAACTGAGTTAGAACCCAGGTTTTTCTTACTCTCCATTTACTGTTGTTTCTCCTACACCATGCTGTTTCCCATGAATCTAAACATAAAAGGAGATGAAGATGGTTTAGATTTCTCCAAATAAGATTATTGAGGAAACAATCTTTCTTCCAAATTGAATTGACCTGTTTGTTAGACTTTGACATGCTACCTGGGACATGAATTAAATAAGAGAAAATTAAGAAAAAAATACAAGGGTTGAAAAAGGTGTCTTGTTAAATTGTAGCCTTCAAACATGTTTACTATAAGATTTAGAGATGGAAGGGATTTTGAAGATCATCTTATCCAACCAACCTCTCATATTTCAGATGGAGATTCTGAGGTCTAGACAGAAGGGACCTACTCAAGGTCAAAAGAGGTAGTAAGGTGAAGAGCAAATCTTCTACTCTAGTTCCTGTGACTCGAAACACACTATTCTACCAAGCTTTACCACAGGTCTTAAAATATCATAAAATATACATTTGATAGAAAGTGACAGATTTTCTAAGATAGCCACTTGGGAAAAATGAGCATCTGTATTTTTGGAAAAAGAGGTCATTTCTGCTTGTTCATTTTGCTTCAGTGGGATGACCTAAAATATTCCTTAAGAGTACAAGAAATGTTCTTTAGGCTGGCAATATACTGAGACTATGGGGGAAAAACACCCAAGATCCAAAGACAGTCCATCTTTAAAAGGATTCCTATTGGGAAGTTCTCCCTAGGTGATCATAAATTAAATAGATAGTAAATAAGTTAGCATGGAATTATAGCACATAAGATTGCTATCTGTGTGACCTTGTACTGGCCACTTCATCTCACTGGGCCTCAGTTTCTTTATCTGTAAAATGAGAGAATTCCTCTATATGACCACTAAGTTCCGTTACAGTCCTAAATCAATGATTCAAAAATTCCTTAAACTCAGTTCTCAACCAGAAATTATTCTTCACAAACTAACCTCAATGACACACTGTAGAGAACTCCAAATATCTTGACCTTTAATTAATTGTTTATAGAAAAAAAGAGTAAAGGTATGTTTTTTTCACTGATAATATCTTCTCTGTATTTTCCCATCATATATCATGAAAAAAGAAAGACATGCTCCAACTATAATTTAGTAACTTCAAATTTGTACTATCTTTACATATATGAACCTTTTAACAAATTCCATTATTTTAAGAATGCTGTTTTGTTGGTGTGCTCAACTATAATAACTATAATACATGCATGAGTCCAGGAAAAGCTTATATGTCTCCAACAGATGGACATTTATACTATCTTACCATTTTAAATGGAAAAACAAAACAACTTATATACCACAAGAAAATTCACTTAGTTTAATACAGTATCCTGCACATAGTGGGTGCTTCATAAATATTTTTGAAGTGAATTATGCCAAAGAACTTTCACACTCAAAGCATCTGTCTAATTATATTTATGTTGTGCTGACCTAAACCAGAGGTGCATTGTATGTGGAAATGAAGAGGAAAAATATATCCTCTGCCTTGAAGCTCCTCTCCTCTCCGGCAACAGACGTTGTAAATAGCCCATCCTAGTACACATCCACCATGGGTACCACTATGCTTGGCCATACCACTTGATGCCAACGGAAGCAGAAGCCTAGAACCTGGACAAGAACAATGCCTCCCTAACCAGCTAAAGTGGGCTTTACCTATCTCCTTGCAAGAGGATGAAAATTCAATGATTGAAGCCCTTATTATTAGGATGATGATTGTCATTATGGCCAGGTACAACTCCATCTGTGATGTGAATGATAATTGGGCTAGCAGAGGAGGTAGAGGAAGATGGAGAAGGCAAGCAAGAGGGTTTGGCTGCTGACGTCTATTTTTTCTACTACTGCAAAAAAAATACTTGTTATAGCCGTAACTCCTTTCACTCAGGAAGCTTCCCTGCGGTCACTTCATAACAAATACTTCCCCACTTGCCCTCAACTTCTGAACCAACCCCATTATCTATCCGAATCAAAGTCAACATTCCAAAAAAAAAAAGCCAAAACCATCCATGGGTGTCCCTACATGGCTTGTGGGGATGAATCGCCTCCCCATAGACTCTGATAGGTCTGCGGTGGAACTCTATCTCCCCCACACACCTACCCTCTACACTATTGGTTTGACCTCTATATATGGTGTTCAAGTTGGATTTCCCTCTCCTGTGCCCCCTACTCCAAAACACCCGTTAAACCATTTGCCCCAGATATCCTCTGAACTGAACAGGGCTTCTCCGCTGTGAGGGACATAAGTGAATGCAGGACTCCAGAGTAGGAGGGGATATCAAGCTGACACCAGGCTAGCGCCTTTGGATTTCCCATGATGGTCCTCAGTTCTCTCAGTCTCCCTCCAAGACTTCAGGAGTGCGAACAGTTCCTCTTTCACCTCCGTGATCCTCCCCAGAAATCTCCCCAAGAGTAGGTGGAAAGGTGAGGAAGGCGAGGAAGCTCAGGTGAAACGTGAAAAAAGAAAATGAAAAAAGAAGCACTAAGTCTACATTTCGGTCAAATTGTGAAAACCAATTCAACTCCCTAAGAGGACAGAACAATCAGCACCGAACCTGCAGAGAGAGTTGGCCACCAAGGACCTAGCCCCCGCGCTCTCTCACCTGGGTCGGAGCGTCCCTCTGCAGTGCACCTCTGTCAACTCTTCCAGACACCCAGAGCACTCTCCCTCCTCTATCCTCTCCCCCTTTCTCTAGAGAAAAGGCTTCGCCAGCGTGGATCCACGAAAGGGAAGAAGGAAGGGAGAGTAGGGAGGCCCGGGGAAGAGGAGGCGAGAGGCGGGCAGACCGCAGTCCGAGGCAGCGGTGAGCTCCCGAGGTCTGTCCCCACCGCTGCCACCGGGGGAGGAGAGAGGAGGAGCGCGGAGGATGCTGGCGGTACTGATGTGGTTGCTATGGTTATCAAACTCAGCAGCTGCACCCTCCCGGCGCAACAGCTGCTCCGGCCCGGACTCCGGTCACAGAGCCGAACTGTGGGGCGAGGAGCAGGGAAATTAACCCCTGCACACCCCCTCCATCCTCCCCACACCTCCCGGTCCCGCGCAGCAATAACCACAATGGTTAAGCGCTCTCTCTTTCCTCTGCCAGGCGCTCACCTCTGGCGCTCCCTCGCCTTGCCTTCCACGTTCTCCTCCTCCTCCTCCTCTCCTCCAAGGAGAGACAGCTACCGAGAGCAGTCCAGCAGCCCGCAGCCGGCTCCAGGCACTGCCTCCCACCGGGGACGCTGGGATCCGCGCCGCGGGCTGCAGCTCGCGGGCTCCGGGCTCCCGCCTCCCGGCCGGTGTGGCTAGACGGGATTCCAGTCCCCTGCAAGCCCTGATGCGTTGGAGCGAGGGAGGTTGGGGGGCTGGGGCGGGAGTGGGGAGGAGGAGGGGGAGTCAGCCTTTGCCACAGCCGCCTTGGCTGTCGCAAGAGGGAACCAGAGAGGGCTGGCCCTGGGACAAGAGCCAGAGGCAAAAACCCCGGCCCTGGACGGAGAGAGAAAAGGAGGGAGGCTGGCGGGATCTCTCCAAGCCAGAACACCTTCTGGCTGCCCTGTGCAGTGCAAAATTTTCCTCTACTTGCAATCGAATGCTGCCCCGTCCTCCGGAGCATGCTCAGTTCCCCACTTCTAGAACCGCCTAGGAGCTCAAGTGCACAGATTCTACTCAGCTGAGTTGTTTATTGAATTCCCACTAGCAGCAGCCCCTCGCGATTTGCCTCAGTGGCTCAAAGGAGAGAGGGCTGGAGAGCCTTGTCTTCAGACTGACCCTGAGAAGTAGGTGAGGGAGCAGCCTAGAAAAAGGGCCAGGTGACGGGAAAAAAGATGTGCGAGGATATAGACGGAGGAAACAAGAATGTTTAGAATCCCAGAATATTAGACCTGGAAAGGTACTTACTTAGAGGTCATCTTCAGCGCTCTCGTTTTACACAAGAGGAAACTGTGGCCCAAGTAGTCACTGAAAGGATTTGCTCATAAGCGATCCAACTGCATCCCAATCTTTAAGTCTCCATCAGCATCTTATTAGAGATTTAATTAGTAGATGGTTAGTTGAGTCAAGGCTGGGTGTAAACACAAAATTTATTCATCCCTTCTGTTCACTCCCCTCCAAAATGACTTGTCCTGGCCTCCTCTGAATTCCCAGTGCATCTTATTGGCCTGCACAACTCTTTCCACAAGTTCTACCTTCTAAACAAAACCTTCCCCTCCTATTTGAGAAAAGGGGCTGTTTCATTCTTGTCTATTTTCCCAAAGCCTAGAACAGCGAGAGTCACCTAATAAAGTGTTAATAATAACTCATTCATTGCATTTAACATAATTCTACAATCATAAAATTTGTATATAGCATCTACTCTGAGCAATGAGTAGGGAGTAGGCCCTTGACTACTGTTGCTCATTCCATCAACTTCCTGTGTTTTCCTACTCAAATTACCTATTGCTTAACTAATATATTTGTACTTATTTGTATTTTCTTTATATTCATTCTATGTATATGTATCCTTGTTTCCTGTAATAAAATATAAGGTCCTGGCCAGTTGGATTATTTTACTTACAGTATTTTTATCACATAGGACAGCTAGATGGTACAGTGAAATAGAGTGCTGGGCTTGGAGTATAGAAGATTCATCTTTCTGAGTTCAAATTTGGCTTCAGACTCTCACTAGCAGTGTGATCCTGGGCAAGTCACTTAACTCTGCCTCAGTTCCTTATCTGTAAAGTGAGTGGGAGAAAGAAATGGCAAATGACTATGGTATCTTTGCCAAGAAAAACCCCAAATGGGGTCATGAAGAGTTGGATGTGACTAAGAATGACTAAACAACAACAAAATCCCAAGTGCTAGCACTAGTGTCTAACTCATAAGTACATTATCTTTAAAATGTTTATTGGATGATTTTAAATCTTCTTACACTATGAACTCTAAGATCTAGGCAAAATGACCTTCTTGCCTTTTCTCTAAGCTACACTCTATGACATATATGGAATGGATATACTAATAAAAATTCTAGTCAGCAATGGCCAGGTGATGGGAGTTTAAATTCTGAAAAATTAATCTATGTATAACACCTTAAAATTCATTCATTATTCATTCAAAAGAGTACATGTGTTCTACATAATGTAGAATGTATTTTGTTAGCATTGTGTTTAAATCAGTTGACTTTTTCCTGTGACCTGGTCAAAGGAAATAGGAGAAAACAAAAAAGGATAAATTTTTTCCCTGTTGAATTTTCCAAACTCAAGATAGTCTCAGCTCTTTGTGTCCCTAATCCAGCAAAATTAGAAATACAGGGAAACACAGAGTTATCTTATGAATCATGATCTTTTCTGCATTTGAAGTTTTATGGCAAAATATGGCAAACTAATTAAAGATTAAACTTATCTCTGAAGTTTAGTCTTTTAAAAATATATTTCCAAATTTTTATTATGTTGAAATAGGTAAGTGGATTTTTTTTTGGATGACAAGTCTTTATGACTGTTAAAAATAGAGACTTTGTGGAAGTTGCATGCAAGTGATACCCAAACATCTCCCCATTATTTTCCCTTCCCTGGTGAGTTAGAAAAATATGATGTTTTATTGAAGGGAAGAAGGTAGTCTCACTACTTGGAGATTGTTTAGTTCTAAATTGAATTCAAGATAGTCTAAAAATTAGTTCTCTAGTAAGCAAAAGAAAAGATTCATTTGCAGTTTGAAGTTTTCAAAGCTTCTTGAAAACTCAGCATAGGTGTTAACTATTTTCTAACTCAAAATCTAGTTTTAAGTCAAAGGCAAATTTAGAAAAAGAATGAGAAATATTTTGAAAGTGGAAAATTGTTGTCTTCTGTGAATAATTTGGTAGAATCTAATTGCCTAGATCATGAAATTAAAATAGAAATTTAAAAAAGTAAATTGGAAGTGTTTTACATAGGGATAAATGAGAAATTATCCTTAAATCTGGAAATTTAATTTTGAACAGGGAAAGAATAAAAGTTTTTGCAGTCAATTTCAGTTATTTAAGAACATTATTCTGAAGTTGCCTTGAACTTCAGTGATTGGGAAATAAGGATGTGAGGGATCAAGAAAATAGAAATTAAGGCAAGTGTTGTGTGGAATCAGTGCAGAGAAAGATGCAACTTGGAAGTTTTTAGGCCTTTAATCCAAGTCCATAAGAAGAAAAGGAAAGAAAGTTTAAAAGTTGGAAACCTGATATAGAATAGATGTGAAACTCAATTAAAGGGAAATATGAAGTAAGGCTGGATAGAACATCTCAATGAGAAACTCTGAACTAAGTAAGGCTATTAATACTCATGAGTGAGGATGATGATGACGGTAATGAAGATGAAGAAGAATTCATTGCCATAAAAAATTATAGAAGTGCTATGCTTAATGATAGTGACTTGGTTAATCAGTGAAGTGTGCAGGGAAATTATAGAAATGGCAAGTGACCACTGAAGGTTGCAGAAATTTAGAGCACTCCGGTTTTAGAAAAACACAATTAGGTGACCAAAAGTATACACCAGAAACTGACTATCCTTCATAAAGTAATTAAAGACAAATTCCATTATTACAAATACACACTCCAAAGTATTCTTGAGAATTTGACAAATTAATTGTAAAAAGAGTATTATCATACATAAAGTTGCTCTCCTCAATTGCCCCAATATCACATTGATCCATAAAAATTTAGGAATAGTGTTTTAATACCTATTACCAGAACCAAATTGCATAGAATGAAAAGATTTAAATATAGAGATCAAGGAAGGTAGGTGACACAATGGATAGACTTAGATTAGGAATCAGGAAAACTAAAATTCAAGTCGTACTTCAGACATATGAGAGTTGTACACCTCAGAAACCCAGAGAAAATCCCTTAACACCTGTCAGCCTCAATTTCCTTATCTGTAAAATGAGGATGACAATAGCACCTACTTCTCAAGGCTTTTTTGAGAATCAAATGAAATAATGCATTTAAAAGAACTTTACAAACCTTAAAGCACAAATAATATTATTTCTATTATTATATTATATTTATGTTGTTATTTTAGTGGATCAAATCAGAATTATATGGGAATAGGATGAATAAAAGAATTCATGGAAAGGGATCAATTCAGCACTTACTATATGTCAGTCACTTGGCTAAGCACTGGGGATACAAACATTTACTTGACAGAGGAACAAACACAGAGACAGAGACAGAGTCCCTGGCCTCAGGAAGTATACATTAAAATAGGAGAAAATAATAATTATTGGAGAGGAGTTACAATGGAAGAGTTTTCGGTTTTGGAGATGGAAGTGCAGGAGAAGGAATATATGTTTGTGACAGGCAAATAGGATATTAAGTTGAAACATGGTTTGGTATCTAAGGCCAGGCAGTATATAGTAGACTAAATGAGCAAGTTTGTACCGATTCTGTCAACTGTTCATCTGGGGTGGACTCTAGAATAGGAACTCTAAAGAGAAATAGCTTAACTTTCTCCAGGACTAAGGTCATGAATTTTAGAAACTCATGGTGTGGAGAGTCAGGTCTCAGGTCATGTAGGAGACAATAAAAAAAGAAAAAAAAAAGAACCCAGGCAGACCCTGTGGGACACCCATAGTTAGTGTGATCTGGATGAAAATCCAGCAAAAGAGAATTAAAGAAACAGACTGAAAAGTTGGAGGAGAACCAGGAGAAAATCGTGTCTTGAAAACCTAGAGAACAGAGAGTATTGAGGAGAGGGGGATCAACAGTGTCAAAAGTTAAAGATAAGTCAAGGAGAATGAGAATTGAGAAAAGACTATTGGATCCACCAGTTAAGAGATCATTGCTAACTAAAAAGTGCAGTTTTGGTGGAATGATGAAATTGTAAGCAAGATTTTAGGGAGTTGAGAAGAGAATGAGAGGAGAGGAAGTGGAGACACCTGTTATGGGTATATTTTTGAGGAGTTTGGATACAAAGGGAAAGGAGGATCAAGTGAGAGGTTGTTTCTTGTTGTGTGTGTGTGTGTGTGTGTGTGTGTGTGTGTTTTCCCCAGGATGGGGAGATTTGGGCTTGTCTACCTGCAGTAGGAAATGAACCTGTAGAAAGAGAGACTGAAAACAATGAAACAATGGAAGACCAAGGGTGCAATTTGCTGAGGAGATGGGCTGGAATGATATCACTTGAACAAGTAGAGAGGTTAGCCTTTGTAAAGAGTAAGACCACTTCATCAGGTGAGATAGGAGGGAAGAGGAGATAGAAGCAAAAGACATCTGAATTATAGGAGATGAAAAAGAGAGAAAAAAAGAGTGTTTGTGATAAATGGCCTCATTATTTTTTGTAAAAAATGAGGCAAAAGTTTCAGTTGAGGAGATGGAAGGAGAAGAAACAATGGAAGGCTGAAGGATGGATGAAAATGGTTTTGAAGACCCATTATGGAGAGTAGGCTAGTACGAATCAGAATTCAGTAAGTGTATAAGAAAAGAGCAAATAGAGTACCAAAAGAATTTAGAAAGAGAGATCCTTTCTTTTTGAAGCAATTGGAGATTACTTTATGAAAGATGTGGTTACTGAATTGAATTTTGAAGGATGCTTACAAATAAATAGAGTGGAAAATGCGTTATTTACAGGTATCCAGTAAAATATAAGCCCCTTAAGGGAAGGAATTATCTCATTTTTGTATGTTATATGCCTACTTTGTATCATAATGCCTCCCATAGAGTAGGTGTTTAATAAATGTTTATTGATTGATTGGTTTGGAATATAAAAAACAAAATTTAAAATCATCTACTTACTTATCAGGGAAATTTCAGGGCCATAAGCTGAATGGAAAGATTGTGGGACATGGAGTTAGTGTATATCTTGGTTCAAATTCCAACTCATTACTTTCTTTGCCTTGAGTAAATTTTTTCACCTCTCTGGGAATCCTATTTCCTCGTCTTTGAAATGAGAAAGGTTGGAGGAATGATATTTCATTTACTGGAATATAAATTAAAAATATTATTCTCCCATCTCTAACTCCAATTCTAACACCACGTTCAGAAAAATAGAGGTCTATGAACTATCAGAGCACTGAGTAAGTGAAAAAAGAATAGTGTGAGAAAAGACTGGAAAGATAATTTAGAGCAAGATTATGGAGGACCTTGAATGATAAGCTGATGAGATTGGATATTTTTAGTAGGCAATATAAAACCAATGAGCATTTTTTGAGAAGGGGAAATGACATAAATGTAATTATGCCTCAGATAGCCTACCTTGACTTTATAGCTTCCAAGGTTAAAAGATGAAGAAAGGAAAAGAAAGGACTAAAGAGAAGCTTGACCCATTTCACAATATTGTTTTCAGTTCATCCTGATTAAGAATTTCTCTTACCTCTCTGAGCAATAGCAGAATACTTCTCTACTATTTCTGTTTTGATTTTCCACCAAAATCTGGTGGAAATGACACATTTGTCATCATGCCTCCTCTTTCCTTCACCCAATCTTCCAAAAACTTACAAAGCAATTTTCTTAGCCCATTTTACATTTTTTATTGAGATAGAGCTACCTTCAGCTTTGAATCTAAATCTTATTAAAGTAACCTGTTGAAGTATTCAAGAGTATCATAAATCTAGCAGTTCTATAATGTTACATCTGAAACAGTATTCAAAAAAGAGAACAATTCTCTACAAGCCCATACTGGTCTCATTTATTTTCCTGCTCATTTGATATACACTCGGTCTGGGGGTCCTTTGGGGAAGAAGGGAGAGAAATCTTGATTTCCAAATGGCTCACAGACCTATCCATCTGGTTCACTTGAGCTTTATCTAAATTCGGCTGAGGTGATTTTAAATCTAATTCCTACAGACATTGTATTGTTTTGTATTGTATTGTACAGGTATTGACCAACAGGCACAGAACCATCCCTCCGACATCTGACTGCTTTCAAATTTTCCTTTGTTCAGATTTCTTTCTTTGAAATATTTTGTATTTTATTACCTATTTGAGTCCTTATTCAATGAACTCTGCTATCGTTGTGCTGAATGAAGTCTTAGAACATAGAATGCTAAAACAGAGAACATAGGATGTTAGAGCTGGAAGGGATTGCAGGGTTTTTTTTTTGAGGTTTAGTTTTCTAATGGTTTAATAACATTAACAAATAAATATTTCAAATTGAATCAGCTACAGGGATGTGGGGAAGGAAGAGAATGCTGTGGGATAGAGGGAGAGGTCTTAGAGATAAAGCAGAGACTATGGATTTCTGTCCAGTGTTGATGGGGCGCACTCTCTTGCTTTTGCGCTTTCTCTGTCTCTCAGAAATGGAGAAGACCTCTCCTGGGCAGAGTCTCTTGATCAGAGACAGAGGGAGGGAAGGAAAAATCCCTGGCCAGAGTGGTCAAGGATTCTCTGAGGATGGGTCAGGTAAAATAGGGAGGGGTAGAGGAAGCAGAGATGGGCTTTAGGAAGTGCCCAGGGATGTTGGCTTCCAGACATAACAAGAGGTGGGGCAGGACAGGGGAGCAGAGCAGAAAACTAGCTAGGTAGAGTTGGAAGGAAAGTGTGACAACGTAAACAAAAGACTCTGAAGTTGAGTGGTTACTGGGAGGCCATGGAGCAGGAGAGATGCAGAAGATGTAGAGGGCCCTGTCAGGACTTCCCTTCAGCACTCATTCTCTGACATAGACGTTGGTGCACACCACGTCATCTGCTGTCATGATCAGGATCAGTTCTCCATCATTGGTCAGCTCCCAGGACCAAGAAGTCTTGGGTCCCTCCCCTTTTAGGAGTCTCTGTTCACAGACCATCTTGTTCTGGTTTTCCCACTTCACGAGGCTCTTACATGGCCTCCCATCCACAGTCTGCTCCTTAAACTCCTCCCCGATTTTGAAGTTAATCTCAGTGGTCCTCACAGTGGTAAAAGTTTTGATGTAGAAACTCTCCATCCTGTTTAATCTCCACTGCTGGCTTTGAGGCGGCTGCCACAGCAATTTTTCTTAGCATCACATTCACCCCCAATGCCTTGAGCAAGTCCTCAGAGTTTTCTGAATGAATGATCTTCCAGTTCCCGGAGAAGTTGGACATCTTGGCAGAAGTGGGTAAATTTTCACTTAGAAATGGGGCTTGGAGGACTGGAAGCTACAGGAGATACCTCCTTCTCCATTTTACAAGTAGAAGTAACACAGAAAAAGAACATAAAATTTTACTGTGAAAGAGACCTTAGAATAGTGATGTCAAACCCAAATGAAAATGGATTCTTGTGACCCATTATTAACCACAAATTAATAGTGTCTATGTTATATTGCATTATTACCTATTTTGTTAAACAAACAAACATTTGTTAAGCATTTTAATCTGGTTTAGGCCTTGCTCAGGAAATCCAGAATTTAACACTTTTCCCTAGAACACAAGTTAGAGCTAAAAGTGATCTTAAATTAGGGAGTATTAAGACACAAAGATGGGAAGTGACCAAAGATAGATAGAATATTTAAGCCAGAAGAAACCTTAGAAGCAAAGAGATTGGAAGATCTCTTAGGATATAGAATATTCTAATGTTGAAATATTAGTAATAGATGTGACATTTTGAGAGTATGCAATTCAACCCCGTTATTATAGGTAACGAAACTGAGGGTCAAAGAATGACTTGCCCAAAGTCACACATCATGTTAACAGCAGAGCCTAGACTAGAGAGATTACAAGTCTTCTCACTACCACTTTTTCTACAACACAGAAAATGCTTTTTGTTCCTTTTGTTTCTATACTAATGATTGCTTTGTCTGCTGGTCTTACACTCAGTTTTCTAGAAGCATGAAATACTGGAGCACAATTTTTCCCCTTTTAGGGGAAGCAGGCATATTACATCCCCTTCATAGTCCTAAGGGCTGTCAATGACAAATTATAGCAGTTCAATAAAATACTTGTTGACATTATGGAGAGAAAGAATTTGATGTCAGGATTTGTAAATCAATAAAGTTAATAAGAAAAACTCTATCTTTAAATATTAATATTTTAAAAATTAGTAATTAAAATACCTTTTAATATACCCCTTGTGAATTTAGCACTATGAAACTAACATTTAAAAAGGATACTGAATTGAAAATGACAGTGTTTTCAATTCAATAAGATTTTAGAATATATATATGTATATATATAATACACATACAAATACACATTCACAAATACACATACACTTCACTTTTAAGGATTGTGTCAATAAATAAAAGGACTGCAGTGCTATTAGAGGGAGCTCTTCTCTTGGTAAAGGACAAGTCTTGGAAGTGGGCCAGGAGATACTCACTCTGCTTAATCAACAAGGTAGAGATTTCATTTTGTTTCGCCTTTACAGCAGCCCCAGGCCCTGGATGCAAGAGAAATTCATCCTTAGCCACCACCACGATCACCCTGTTCTATTCCCATCTCTTCTGCAGCAAAATACAATAATGAATGAACTAAAAGAACAATCCATTAATGTAATGTAGCAACCAAAATATTGAATACAATCTTAGCCTGCAGTTGAGATGCACAATGTCCATGCCTAGCAAGGTAAGGATTCTGCTGTCCTGATCAGGTCATGACTCAAATTCTGAACAGCTCGTTTAAGGGAAAATGTTTATAAGCTGGGAGTGGGTCAGGGAAGGGGGCGGGAACAGAACAGTAAAGGAATTTAAAATTATGCCTTGGGGATATAGTTGAAAGATTGAGACATTTTATATGGAAAAAGAGAAGACACCATCATCATCATCATCATCATCATCATAGCTAGTATATACATATATATATGTGTATATATCTATATCTGTATCTATCTATATATGTGTATCCTACTATCTGCCAGACACTGTGCCGATCATTTTACAAATATGATTTCATCTGATTTTCACATGGCCCTGGGAAGTGAATGCTGTTATAATTCCCATTTGGGAGTTGAGAAAACTTACACAAACAGAGATTAAATGATTTGCCAGGGCCACACAACTCTTAAGTGTCTGAGGCTGAATTTGCACTCAGGGCTTCCTAGCAGAAGGACTTGATTTTGTGGTTGTCCAGTCATTTTTTGGTCCTATCCAACTCTCCATACTCCCATTTGAGGTTTTCTTGATGAAGGTACTAAAGTAGTTTGTAATTTCCTTCTCCAGCTAATTTTATAGCTGAGGAACCTTGAGGCAAACAAGGTGAAGTGACTTGCCCAGGGTCACATAGTAAGTGTCTGAGGCCAGAGTTGAATTCAAGGAGAAGAGTCTTCCTGATTCCAGGCCTGGCACTCTCTGCATTGTGCCACTTAGCTGCCCAGAAGGGACCTAAATGCTGTATTTAAATATTTGGAGGACTGCCATATAACAAAAAAGTTGAATTTTTTTCTTCTTGGTCACAAGAAGTAGAATTAGGGGTAAAAGGTTTAAATAAGGAATGGCTTCCCAATGGCTAGAACTGTACAAAATTATAATGGGATGAAAGGACATCACAAATAGGTCATCAAACTGCTGTGAATTCTACCAGTAGTTAGAGGACCACTTGTTGGGGATATTAGAGGCATAGACATACCCTTACAATAGGTATAGATTAGACCAGATGCTCTCCGAGGTTGCTTCTAACTATGAGATTGGATGATTTTTTGATCTATTCCTCTCAACCCTTAAATTATATTGAAGTAACCTCTTCTTAGCCTCTCTCTTACAAGAGGATACTTCAGATACTTTAAAACTTCCTGCTCCCCCTCTGACTACTCATAGCCCACTGTGAATAGACCTTTGAATCTACAGTAAAGATTCTTATCCTTGATGTTCTTTCTACCTGCCCAGTCTGCAGCCAGAGCTCCTAAAGTCTTCGCTTTTATTAGATGGCCATTGGTGATCTCAGGTTGAAGAACAAAGAGGAATCCCATGACATGTTATCCCTAAAAGACATAAATTGTACCCAGTGATTGTAATGGCAGGGATGTATCTTCAGTCAGGTGTGCTTGCTGGTGTTCCTCAGATCATAACCTATAAAATGGCCTTTTATTCTGCCCCTATAATGAGCTTGTTCTGCCATTTGATCAGTGGAATAGGGAGACAGTATATTAGAGAGGAAATAGCATGACATTTGGAGTTGGGAGCTGCATGTTAGAAAATCAGCTCTGACAGTTCTGCCTGTGTGGCTCCTTTGGGTCTCATTTTCCTCATCTTTAGACTGAGAGAGTCGTTAAGAGATTACCACTAAGGTCCTCACTGTTAAGGTTTGAAGGTGAGAGTAGAAAGAAATCCTTTGCTCAAAGAATATTAGAACACAGAAGGTTAGAACCAGAATGCAACTTAGATTTTAAGAAACATTATGATGAAGATTTGAAGCCAGAAGAATTCTTAGAGACCATCAATATCCAATTATTTTATTTTAACAAGGATGAAACTGAGACATAGAGAGGTTGCCTAGTGTCATTCGGCTAGTATCAGAGCCAGGATCCAAACTCAGTTTTTCCTAGCTCCACTGATGTATCCCGTACCCTGACTGAAAGGGGGCTTGGAACCAAGAAGGTTAGAACATCAGAAGGAATTCCAGAATTCATCTAGTCCAATTCAATATTTCTGTGTCTCAGAGAAGGAAAGTAATTTGCTTAAGGTCACACAGATAATTAGGACAACTCGTTCTTGGACATCATCTCTCAACTCTTAGTTTATTGCTCTTTCCCTATTTCAAACTCTGCCTCCCCCCTCTTTTACCTACCCAGATGCAGTGAAACATCATCCTTCCAGGGGCCAACTACTAGGAGAGAATGCCACCTACTGAATCACAATAAGAATGCACAGTGTTTTGGGGACAGGAGCCAGATTTCAGTCTCTACACTTTCTTATCCATTTAGCTCTCTCCCCCTCATAGTTTTGCATTGTGGAAGACTTGTTTCACTATTCCCCATGGTCCAGTGGAGAGAACAAAACAAGATCTTAGAGAAACTAGTTGGGATTTTCCATAGTTTCATTGACAACACTGTATAATGGAAAGAATCATTTTGGGAAGTCAGAATAACCAGCTTTAACCCACCTCCTCTTTTTACTGGGAGTGTAACCATAACGCTAAAAAAAATCACTTTCCTCTTGGGATCTTTCGCATTACTTGCTTCACAGTGTTGTGAGGAATGCACTTTGAAAAACCTACAAGCATTGTGGGAAAGACAAGATGGTGTACTGAATACAGAACCAGCCTTAGAGTTAGGAAGACCTGAGTCCAAGTTTTGCTAATTCTAACTGTATAGACAAATCACTTGTCCTCAGGGACATGGGTAGATTCATGATAGATTGTGCTCAGGGACTGAGAGAACCAGGACAACGATTTATACAATAATACCAATATTATAAAACTATTGTGATAAACTAGAATTCTGTGCAACTAAATGATCCAACTAACACTTCAGAGGGCTGCTAAAGTAGAATGCTGCCCACCTCATCACAGAAAGGAAGATTTAATAGGCAGAATAAAAGTTACATTTTTTGACATGACTAATGTGGTAATTCAATTGACTAAAATTAGGTAATGTGTTCAGGACTTCTCTCTCTCTCTCTCTCTCTGTCTCTCTGTCTGTCTGTCCTTCCCTCCCTCCCTGTCTCTCTCTCTCTCTCTCTCTCTCTCTCTCTGTTTGTGTGTGTGTCTCTCTCTTCCTCTCTCTCTCTCTTCCTTTGTTTTTCATAGGAGGGAGAAAAAATGAATTCTTGATAATTTAAAAAAAATTTAATCTTTAAAAACTCCTGCTTCTCCAAGCAACTCCCTAAGATTTTAAGTCTCAGAACACTGGTCATAACACATAAAATAGTAGAGGAAATTTCCATTAGTATAGGAATCTCCTACAATAATGAATTCAGAAAGACGTGTGCTCTCCTATCCCTCCAAAAAAATTACTATTGAAATGTGACTTTTTGTAACTTGTATAACTTTGGAAAATTCTCTTTACTGAGCCTCAGTTTCCTCATTTATCCAAGGGTAATGAACTCTGCCCAGTCTACTGCACAGGATGCTTGTGAAAGATGGAAGGATATGATTGATACAAAAAATGCTTTGTATACTCTAAAGGGCTTTTCAAATGTAAGGCATTATTTTTATTGGCTTGAAGCTCTGGGGGATAAACAAACCAAAGTCAAAGCTTGATGACTCTGAATTAAGCATAGCTTCAAAATGAAATCTGTTACAGTTGCCACCATCCATTTTCATCTGAAAATGAATTAAGGTATTGAAATTCAGCACAAAACATCCAGCAAAGGCAACTTCTTAGTCAGTGCCTGATGACGGAGGAGATAGGTTGATCTCCACATACATCTCCTTCCAAAAAAACCTTCTGTGAATGTGTATATATGCATCTATATACATATAGATATACACATGCATGCACATACACACATATGTATATTATATGCATATATATAATCATAAGCTATATTATATATATATTATGTGTGTTTGTATGTATGTGTGTGCAGGTATATCCAGGCACATTTTAGAATCATAGACATCTTTTTTAAAACTAAAAGGGACCTTGAAGACCATTGCATCTAACTATCTCCTTTAACAAAGTGCTTTATCTCAAGTTTGCTGGGTGCCATTGAGTTTGTCTCTTCTGTTCTTTGAATGTCAGTTCATCTTTAAAATGGAAGGATAGAACAGGCTGATCTCTAAGGGTTGTTCATTACAGGAATTCTGATCCATAATCAATGCTCTGTTCACAAGACCCTTATCTCTCTGCCCCTTCTGCTCTTAAAAGAGACACACTCATTCTAGTCAGGATAGACTTTCAGAAATTCTTTGTTTACAATAAATTTTGAGTGCTTGAGGGATGCTTTACAGACCACAAGGTCATTAATGACCTTCAGGACAATCACAAAGCATGAGCACATATGCCATACAATGTAGGTCCATTAATTCTCAATATTTTTCATCTCATTCTCCCAGAAGGCCTAAGCTTTGTTTTCTCTTTTGTGTTTCCTAAGTCAACTGAGTCATTTTGCTAGACTAATGATACTCTCTTAATTCAAGTTTTCTCCCTCCTCCTCCAACTCTCTATCTCCAACCACTCTTTCCTGCTTAATTTCATACTACTCCCCTACTTATAATTTGTGTTTTCCTATGCATACTATGAAGCATACCTAAAAAATGGCAAATGCTGGAGGAGATGTGGGAAGATAGATATGCTAATGAACTGTTGGTGGAGTTGTGAAGTGACCCAACCATTCTGGATAGCAATTAAGAACTATGCCATAGGACTAGAAAACTGCATACCCTTTGACCTAGAAATGTCATTACTATTAGGTTGTTCAGTTGTGTCAGACTCTTCATAACGTCATGAACCATAACATTTTAGGACTTTCTACCCTCCAATATCTCCTGAAGACTATCCAAGTTCGCATTTGTTGTTTCTGTGATACTATCTATACATCTCATCCTCTGCTGTCCTCTTTTGCCTTCAATCTTCCCCAATATCAGGGTCTTTTCCAATGGGTCCTTTCTTCTCATTATGTATTCAAAGTTTTTAAACTTCAGCTTCAGTAATTGACCTTCCAGTGAATAGCCTGAATTAATTTAAGCATTGACTGATGTGATCCCTTTGCTGACACAGGGACTCTCAAAAGTCTTTTCCAGCACTACAATCTGAAAGAATGGGTTCTGTGACATTCAACTTTCCTTGTATGCCAACTCTCATAGTCATACATTGCTACTAAAAAAAACATAGCTTTGACTATGCAGATCATCAAGGTGATATCTCTTTTTTTAATAACATGCTGTCTAGATTTGCTATAGATTTTCTTCAAAGGAGCAAGTATCTTTTTATTTAATCAGCTACTTTTATTTTATTTTTTAATTTTTTTAAACATTTTTATTTATCTATCCTTCACTCCCTCCTTTTCCTTCCTCCTCCCTGAGATGACAAGTAATCAAAAATAGCATGCTTCAGTGGGGGAGGAGCCAAGATGGCGGAGTAGAAAGACACACATATGCTAACTCCTAAGCCACAGCTCATAAAATAACTATAAAAAAGAACTCCCCACAAATTCTGGAGCAGCAGAAGCCACAGAACAATGGAGTGGAGGTGACTTCTGTTCCAGAGAGCCCTGAAAAACCGACACCAAAGGTCCGTTGTGCACCAAACCAGAGCAGAGTGCCTTGGCCACGCAGCACCAAGAGAAGCAGATTGGAGCAGGATTCAGGGATAGAATCTCCAGCAGCCGTGAAGGTCCCTCCACCCACAGATACCAAAGGTCAGGGGGAGACTCTTTCTGGCTGACTGAGAAAGGGAGCAAATATCTCCATAACTCAGCCCCCCTTGAGAGGCAGCAGCTGGGGAAGCAGCGGACAGGGGCTCCCAAAGCAGGCAGGAGCTCAGGTCCATTGTTGAAGGTCTCTGCATAAATCCCCTGAGGGAACAGAGCCTGGGTGGCGGCCCTGCCCTCACCTGAGCACCTGAATGTAATCTCAAACTGAATAGCAGCCCCAACCCTGCCAAAAGCCCTGAGGCTGGGGAGCAGCATTCAAATCTCAGACATCCAGCAGATCTGGAGGCAAGGCAGGGGTGGAGAGGAATCTCAGAAGTCAAGTAACTGGTTGGGAAAATGCCAAGAAAAGGGAAAAAAAATAAGACCATGGAAGATTACTTTCTTGGTGACAAGATATCTCCTCCCTTCCTTTCTGATGAGGAAGAACAATGCTTACCATCAGGGAAAGACATTGAAGTCAAGGCTTGTGTATCCCAAACATCCAAAATAAATATTCAGTGGTCTCAGGCAATGGAAGAGCTCAAAAAGGATTTTGAAAATCAAGTTAGAGAGGTAGAGGAAAATCTGGGACGAGAAATGAGAGAGATGCAAGAAAAGCATGAAAAGCAGGTCAACACCTTGTTAAAGGAGACCCAAAAAAATGCTGAAGAAAATAACACCTTGAAAAATAGGCTAACTCAATTGGCAAAAGAGGTTCAAAAAGCCAATGAAGAGAAGAATACTTTCAAAAGCAGCATGAGCC